>JBAMMX010000025.1:4757627-6005335 GCA_037126225.1 Dillenia turbinata
CTCAATATTATACTATAGTAAAATTGCAAAGTTATTATGAACTTCTTGAGCAAATTTGACTATGCTATGAAAGAGTATATCCGACAATCTATTTTGGTTAGAGTAACATTTACAAAATTCTAGAGTTTTAAATCTTTTCAATGTTTCATGACCTCAACATTGATCTCTCTCTCATAGTTCTCCATGAAAGTTTGATAATGCTATAGTAAAATTGCATAGTTTTTGCATTAAGAATTTCATTGATTCGAAAAACAAATTGTATGTTACCAAATCCACATGAAAGATAGTTCCCCTTTTTAGTTTTGTTGATTCAAGGATATTTATCGGTTCTTTGCTTCAAACTATTCACATGTACTTTATCAATATGCATGAATGATTCATAAACTCATAAATAGTAAAACTAATTTCTACAAATTGGAGGTAAAAATGCATCTTCTCAATTTCTACAAACTTATTTTGCTTTTTGATATAGAGAAGAAACCCAAATTCAAGATTTTAAAAAAGGGTGAATGGTATTAGTAGTAGTTGAGGTATAATTCATTGGTATGATTTCTACAAATTATTTATATGTACATTATCAATGTCCATGAATGATTCATAAATCATAAATCTTTAGACTAATTTCTTTTTCTCATGAATGATTCAAACTACTTGCTAAAGTCTTAACTTATCATTTCCCCCTAAAATCGTTGGGAGCAAAAACTGTTAAATAGAATAATAAGAACTATCATTGGTATTAACTAATTCAAATTGTAGCAACTCTCAAAACAAAATTAAGAGATTTTAAAAATTAAATTTTGCTGCTATCAGTGTTGGGAAATATATGAATTAGAGTATGATCCTTTTATAATGTGTTTTAATATTATAAGGACATGGTTACATCTATACATGTATAAATAAAAAAAAATATAGGACTTGCAAGTACTTCCCTAGTTTTGGCTAGTGATATAATGCCAGCTAGGATACTTGTTAACCATATAGATATAAGCATAAATAACTCCCATCGTCATTTTGATGTGTCTTCCAATTGGTGGGAGGTGATTTATCATTGCGAGTTGGTTAAGATGTGATGTGTTAATTTTTTTGTGTGGGTTGGAGTGAGATGATATTTCTCTCTCTTTATTACAAAACTATAAAATAAGGGATTCATATATTTCTCTAGCGGGATAAATGAACATGCAATTCAGTACCATCAATCCCAAGTCGATTTGAAGCAACCTACACTAGCAACACAATGAAAAATTCTTAAGTAGAATGAAGACCAAATCAACCTAAAAAGAGCATAAGTTAACTTTCACAAGCCACAACATGAAAAATGTTTAAGTACGGATGAGCAATAGGCGACACGAAGAGACTATAAGAAGCTTGTTTGAATAGCAAAAACATAAATATCTAATCACAACAAAATGCAAGTTGACTTGACACACGTATGTCGTTGGCTTGCACTCATGTTGGTTTATACAAAGTGTTGGAGGTGGGTTATGACTCTACGTATCCGACTTCTTATTGACTAGAACGATTGTGTCGACGAGATGTGACATCTATAAATTGCCAGAGGGTGCTCTGGCGGGAGAGGTTCCGCCACTTAAGTCAGAAAAAATGGTTTTTAAATGTAAGAAAAACAGACTGAGAGTTCAGAGAGGGAGAGATTCTGTGATTAGAGTACCCAATGTGAAAGACTAAGAGAACGTGCGACTTGGAGAATTTGAGGGTATCTTATACTTGCAAGAGTCATTATCTTGTTGGGTATTTCAACCCTACTTCTCTTATCAAGTCGATTGAGAAATCTCGAGTTAATATTCCGAAATATCGTGATTTTTATCATATGAGAACTTTTGTTTCTTGAGGAGATCATTTTTTTAGCGAAAGATCCACGAAGGTGTCGTTCTTAAGTAGAGAATAAAAGTCGTTGGAGCACTCTGACCTTTTTGAAGGATCAATAAGACCGTTGGACTTTGGTTAGTCATCCGGTTGGTATGGAATCTTCGGGACTTGCTCATTCGATAGATCAATGATTGAATATCCGATCGAAAAAATTATTTTTACTTGATAAATCTCGTTCGATAAGGTGAGACGACTAAGACCCTTCATTCGGAAGATTGGGCGAGTAAGACCCTTCGGTGGATCAGTTGAATGGTCATGGGGAATAGTCGTTTGTGCTTGTTCATCGGTCGGTAACTGTCCTATTATGGGTCTCCTGTATAGGCCATTCGGCGACCTTTTCTTGGGTTTAGGAGTATGTCACATCATTGTGCCATCGACTCATGGCGCTCTTTCTCGAAAGGCGACAAGAGTTGTGACTATTGAAAAGGCACGAAATTTTTGAGCGTGACCTTTGTTACTTCAATTTTGGGAACCGTCTTCTGTACGCTTTATAAGGATTCACGTTTATCACGGCATCGCATATCCTAGTATTCTTGCCTGCTGCTCTCTTAATCATTTGCGAAAAACATTTTTTACAAAAATGTTGAGAGGTTTTTTCTTCGTCGCGAGGTGTAGGCATACGGCCGCACAATGACTAAAGAGGAACTGATGGAAATCAGGAGGGACATGTCGCTTGTAAGTGATTTCGAACTAGTGTTGCACGGTAAAGAGGACAAAGCGAATCATGGCCCGATGGTTGCGTCTCAATATATAAGCAATGTGTGAAGTATGGTTCGAGTATCCCATATATGGGCCCACTGGTAGAGGTCTTGAGATATCTGAATATCTACCTTTCGTTGCTTGTCCCTAGTGCTTGGTATTTTGTGATTGTCTTGATTTCTTTGTTAAAGTTTTTTCGTCTCCGTTTTGACTTGGAAATTTTGGAGGCCCTTTTTTCCTTGGTGCGATACAATGTCCAAGGTTCTACCCACGGTTGGTATAAACTGCAAACCTATCGGGAATTTTACTGGAAATTCTTTTACAGTGAATCTCAGGACAAACGTTGGATGCAGAAGCTCTTTTACGTGAGATTTTTGAATAAAGATCTCCTTCCGATATTTCTAGATGCTGATCAAGCACCCTTCTTGAACATAAAAATCCCAAACCTCTTTCGTTATTCTCGCCTTTTGCGGTTTGTTGACCGTTATTGTGAGTCTACTTATCGGAGTATTTGGGTAGATTTTTTAATAGAGAACCAGATGTTGTTGTTGTTTGGCTTGCTGGTGGACAAGGCGAGACAGATCACAAAACCTCTCTTATTGGAACAGAAGAAGAAGGAGTTTGGTTGATTTTCTACCATCTGTGAATGCTTCCCTTCTAGAGGATATCTCCATTGAGCGGGAGGTGTGACTGAACGGAAAAAAAAAGGCAGTCGATACTTTTCCTAGGACTTGGTCGAAGAGACCAAGGGTTTGATCGTCTGGTCCACTTGTCAGCGAGAGGGATTAGGCGAGCCCAGAGAACATGAGTCTCCGCGGGAGCATGTCGAGATGAGAGAGGGCCAATCTCACCCGATGATCGTTAATACGCCCTTCAGAGATGGGGAGGGAGATGCTTCGGACGAGGAAGTCCCTAAGACGACAGGGAGTGCTCTGGCTCTGAATCCACGGCAGCAGGAAAAGACTTCAATGACACACGTTTCTGCTCCTGTTTTGGGAGAAGCACTTGAACGGTCACCTTAAGTATCCCAATGTCTCTTACAACATGTGGAGGATAAGACTGGCGTTCCACCTCCTATTTTGGTTGAGTCGTTCAACGGAGAGGAGGATGATCTAGAAGAAGGGTCGGTAGTAGTCTGTATAGGGGACCATCAATATAAGTTTATCGATTCTTGAGAAGCACTACAACTAGCTGAACGATTCGAGTTTCGCCTGCAACTCACACTCCAGACAATATTTTCGGATCATATTGACAAGGCTATCCACTCTCTCTGCCTTACGGTAAGTGTTCCTTCACCCGAGCTCTGTCTAGAATTGTTATTATATGACTCCGTTTGAGTAACCAAGTGTTAGTGCTGAAGGATGCTCTAGAGAATAAGGAAAGGGACACCGAAGGGGGGAAAGACAAGTAGATTGAACATCTTCAGTTAGACTTGGCCCTGTTCCAGGAGCTTTGTGAAAAGCTAGAAGCCGAGGCGTGCGTCCGAAGCAATATTAGTAGCTACCGAGACGTTAACTCATTTTCGGGAGGAATCTCTCGAGAATGCTGAGTGGGAGATGGCGGATCTCAAGGTATCTATTGCCAAAAATGTGGCCAACCTCCGGCTTTCTCGGCGCATAGGTTACTCGAGTGATTGAGGTGCGCCAGAAGATTCTCCGACAAATTGGTCGATATTAGGCTCTCACCTCTCTGAGGGGTCGGTCCGAGAGAGTGATAGCGGATCAGGACCTTGTCCCGGTGACCTCCGTTATTCTTTCCAACCCTTTGTAATCTTGTATTGTTCGATAATGAAAAGACTTTCTTCATTGAGTGTGTACTTGAGATTACCGTTCGAACCATTTGTCCAATGCTTCATCGACACCGTGTAATGATCTTCCCACGAAAAAAACCTTTAGAATGGTACATCCCGCTTGGGGAGTCTCGTTCTTTGATAAGGTCGGGGTGACTTAGACTCATTACACGACAAGAAACTTTAGATGTTAGGGTTATGTTCACCCGTTCGGGAGTTCCATCCGTTTTGATAACACGTTCGATCGGTAAGATGAGGGCAACGAGACCTTAAGTACGATATGAAACTTTAGATGTTAGGATAGTGTCCATCCGTTTGGGAAGTTCCATCCCATTTTGATGACACGTTCCATTGGTAAGATCAGGGCGTTTAAGATCCGACGTACGATAGAAAACTTTAGATATTAGGGTTGTGTCCACCCGCTCGGAGAGTTTCATCCCATTTTGATGACACGTTCGATCGGTAATATCAGGGCGTTTAAGGCTTGACGTATGATAGGAAACTTTAGATGTTAAGATCGTATTCACCCGTTCAGGAAGTTCTATCTCATTTTGATAACACGTTCGATCGGTAAGATCAGGGCATCTAAGACCCGACGTACGATAGGAAACTTTAGATGTTAGGGTCGTGTCCACCCGTTTGGAGAATTTTATTCTATTTTGATAACACATTCGATCAGTAAGATCAAGGTGACCGAGCCCGACGTACGATAGGAAACTTTAGATGTTAGGGTCGTGTCCACCCGTTAGGGAAATTCCATCTCATTTTGGTGACACGTTCGATCGATAAGATTAGGAGAACTAAGACTTGACGTATGATAGAAAACTTTAAATGTTAGGGCTTTGTCCACCCGTTCAGAGAGTTTCATCCCATTTTGATGACACGTTCAATCGGTAAGATCAGAGCGACTGAAACCTGCCGTACGATAGAAAACTTTAGATGTTATGGCTGTGTCCACCTGTTTGGGGAGTTCCATCCCATTTTGATGACATATTCAATCGATAAGATCAGGGTGACTAAAACCCAACGTACGATAGGAAACTTTAGATGTTAGGGCCGTGTCCATCTATTTAGGGAGTTCTATCTCAGTTTGATGACACATTCGATTGGTAAGATCAGAGTTACTGAGACCCGACGTACGATAAGAAACTTTAGATATTAGGGTCGTGTCCACCCATTCAGCGAATTCCATCCCATTTTGATGACAAGTTCAATCGGTAAGATCAGGGTGATTGAGATCCGACGTACGATAAGAAACTTTAAATGTTAGGGTTGTATCTACCTGTTCGAAGAGTTTCATCTCATTTTGATGACACGTTCGATCGACAAGATCTGGATGCTTAGACTCGCCGTATGATAGGAAACTTTTAGATTAAGGGGTCATGTCCACTGTTCGGAGAGTTTTATCCTTTATTAATAATACATTCAAACGATAAGAAACTTTAGATTAGGGAGCCGTGTCCACCCGTTCGGAGAGTTCCATCCCTTATTAAAAACACATTCGATCAATAGAATCTGGATGACTTAAACTCGTCATACGATAGGAAACTTTTACATATAGGGGCCGTATTCACCCGTTCGGAGAGTTTCATCTTTTATTGATAACACGTTCGATCGATAGAATCTAGACGACTTAAACCCGCCGTACGATAGGAAACTTTTAAATTGAGGGGGCGTATCCACCCGTTCGGACAATTTCATCCTTTATTAATAACACGTTCGAATGATAGGATCTGGACAACTTAAGCGACCGTGCGATAGAAAACTTTTAGATAGAGGGACCGTATCTACTCGTTCGGAGAGTTTCATCCCTTATTGATAACACGTTTGAACAATAGGATTTGGGCAATTTAGGCCCGCCGATAGGAAACTTTTAGATATAGGGGTCGTATCCATCCGTTCGACGGAGTTTCATCCCTTATTGATGAAACGTTTGAACGATAGGAAACTTTAGATTGGGGCCCATATCCACCCATTCAAAGTGTTCCATCCCTTATTGATGACACGTTCGATCGATAAAATTTGGACGATTTAGGCTCGTCGTATGATAAGATCAGGGAATATATGGGTAAGAAGTCCATTGAGTCAATGCCTTGCTAATTTGAAAAATATCCTCGTATTCCGGAGAAATAACCATTAGTAGCATACTTTGGTGATCACTTAGGAGCAGAAGTCGAAAGCTCCGAATCGCATGACAATGTTCCAATCCCTAATGGTGTTTTGAACTTGATCTTTATGTATTTAGTGCTGGGCAAGATTTTTGAGGGCATTCGAGACCCGTACCGCGGATAACATTGTAGAGTGAAGAAAGATCCACCACGTTGAACATAACAGGAGCTGTCGCATGATTGAGAGATTTTTCGAGGATCACGGAAAGGAAGATAATGCCTTCGGGATAGGTGGGCTAGTTTGAAAGTCCTCTGAGGGACCCGGTACGTGACAGAAGTCGAGACAAATCGAGGCACATTCGACAGAATGCAACCTAGGTGAGAAGATCACAGTTAGCCCCTTGATCAATAAGGACCCTCTTTCCGATGTGGAATTCTATCTTGGGGGTAATGACTATGGGGTCATCGCGACGGAGATCAACCCCCACCAAATCATTATCATCAAAGTCTATGACCCGACTTTTTTCTCTTGACAGTGTTATAGCAATGGAATATACTTAAGGGTCGATACTTATAACATTATTGCCATGACTTTTATGTATTATTGGGATAATTACGAAGGGTTAGAATAGGTAAATCCTCCTTTAGTTAGAAAGCAACCTGGGAGGCCTATGAAGCTGAGGAGAAACTATACTGATGAGTCTGCAATCTCAACCACATCCATCAGAAAGGGTCTAACAATGCCTTTGTAAGAGGTGTTTGCGGGTAGGTCATAATTACGAATATGCAAGAATCCTATTCATCCTAATAGCAAATTCAACAAGGTTAGCATCTTCTCTTTTTAATTATAATTCAATTAATTTAAATGAATATTTTTTATGTTGTTGATATTAATTGTTTTATTCATTTAGGCACCAACATGGTCTACTATTTCTCAACAAGGTGAGAGTAACTTCAATGATGGGGATAGAGTTAAATATGCATCCAGGACCCTTGTATCACAAGCAACTATTAATAATACTAGACCATCCAGAAGATTGCGCAGGAGTACAAGAATTAGAAAAGCATCATATAGATCCCCTAAACTCATAGATCTAGTGGGCTAGTTTAATATGCTGGATTTGTATTTAGAACAACTTGTTAATGGCATTTGGAACAATTTGTAACAATTTGTATTTGGAACAATTTATCTTTTAGCTGTTTATGGTACTTAGAACAACTTGTTTTTCATAAGAACAACTTGTATTCGGAACAACTTAAGCTGGTGTTTAAATTGTTGATTGAACAAATTGTATTTGATTTGGAATTGGTGTTTAGACTGTTAATATAAAATTGGTACATTTTGAGACATGATGATACGAAATGTGATGTTGGACAATACTCCCATTGTTATATTTTAGAACAGAATGATATGGAATTGTTATATTTTCAGGCATGATGATACTTTTCTTCCAACTATTAGGACAATATTAATGATGGACATGGAAACCAACATTTCAAAATCAGGGCAGTATCAATGATACAATTATAACAACCAACATTTTAACATTTACATTCACCTTCTCTGTGAAATTTGCATTTCAAGTGTGAGGCAGCACCTAACTACCTGTACTCCATTAAATTACTAAACGATAACAACCAACATTAAATTTGCATTTCAAAAAACATATAATCATAACAACCAACATTAAATTAACCAAAAAAAAAAAAAAACCAACATGAAAATTACAACTGACATTCACAAAAATAATAACCAACATTATTACATTCATTTAGTACAACAAATTACAAGTGATGTGATAGTCACTATAAGGGAGACAACCATAAGTCTTTTCCATAAATCTCAAATTTTCTTCCATAGTTTGCATCAATGCTGAATAATTTTCATCTTCAAGTATAGTTGAACTCTCGAATGAACTACTTGTACTCCATGTACTATTATGCTTCTGAACCCTTTTCCTTTTCCTTTTCTTTTCTTTATCATTGGATGACACCATGCAAAAAATTCACATTCATTTCTTTCACAAACAAAATAGAGCAAACCTTTCGAAGGTTTTTTAGATTCCACTATCTTTAATATATCCCTATTCCCATAATTACACTTTCAATTCTGGAATTTTGGTTCTTTTGCTCCTCCACCGCTTCTACTTGAAAAAAAAACATTCTGAATTTGTTTAAAAAAGAAGAAATGTTCAAATCTAGACATAATATTTGATAATGGACATTGAAGAAACAAGAAGATTTGAAGAAAAATGTAATGGATACAACTAAAATCCAAAGTTAGAACAAAAAATAACAATAAGATTTGAAAAAAAAAAAAAAAAGAGGTAATGGATGCAACTAAAATCCAAACTTGGAACTAAAAAAAAAAAAAGATTGAAGAAAAATGTGAAACCTTAAATCTAGACATATTATTTGATATGAGTAAGAAGAAATAGGAAATAAAATGTTATTTTCATATATCTTGAAGAAATATTTAAAAAATTTGAAGAGAATATATTTAGATTTTCAAGAAATGTTTAGAAAATAAAAAAAAATAGGCTACCATTATAAAAAGAAAGGAAAAGATGTTTCGTACTTATACTCGGAGACAAAATTTGAATTGTGGGTAATTTTAGAATTTAATTTTGCATATTGATCGTCTAACAAAAATAATCGCACATGCATCACAATATCCTTAACTGACCATTCGGTTCGGTCATCTTATCACATTTTTTAAAATTATAGGGGTATAAATGTATATTTTTTCACCAAGTATGTGATTTTCGACCAAATCATATGGAGAAAATTATAATTAATTCTATAATTTTTTAAGTCTATCTATTATTTTTGAAAAATAAAAAATAAATGAAGCAGATTTATTAACATATATATATATAGCGTGAATGACCCACGAACACGTCGGATTTCGTCGTCCTCCATCGTTGCGTGTGGGGCCCCTTCCGCACACCGTGTCTTTTTTTCTCCTCCCTCTTTCTCTCTCTCTCTCTCTCTCTCTCTCTCTCTCCCCCCAAAAGAAACTCCTCCGATTCTCTATCTCTCAAAAAGAAAAAAAAAAAAAAAAATGTCTCATACCCTTTAGTCGACTAAAACATGCCTTGATCGATCAAACATGTATCGGAGGCTGGGAGTTTTATCTCCGGCGAAAACTATCGGAAGTTTTTATCCGGAGTTTTTAAACGATTATCGGGAAACTTTTACACTAATAAACTACCGAGAAACTTTTGTACCAATAAACTATCGGGAAGTTTTGTGTCGATAAACTATCGAGAAGCTTTTGTACTGATAAATTATCGAAAAACTTTTTTAAACGGTTACCGAAAAATTTTTACACCGATAAACTATGGGAAGTTTTTGTACCAATAAACTACTGGGAAACTTTTTTAAATAGTTACCGGGAACTTTTTACACCGATAAACTATCGGAAAATTTTTGTATCGATAAACTACCGGGAAACTTTATACCGATAAACTCTTGAGAAACTTTTCTAAACGGTTACCTAGAACCTTTTACTCGATAAACTATCGGGAAGCTTTGTATCGATAAACTATCGGGAAGTTTTGTACCGATAAACTAAAAGAAAGTTTTTGTACCGATAAACTACCGGGAAGCTTTTTAAACAGTTCTGGGAAAATTTTATACCGACAAACTAACGGGAAGTTTTTGTATCGATAAACTAACAAGATTTTTGTACCGATAAACTACCGGAAAAGTTTTGTACCGATAAACTACAGGAAAGCTTTTGTACCGATAAACTAGGGAAGCTTTTTAAATGGTTATCGAAGTTTTTGTACCGATAAACTACCGGGAAACTTTTTTAAACGGTTACCGAAAAGTTTTTGTACCGATAAACTATCGGAAAGTTTTGTACGGATAAACTATCGGGAAACTTTTTTAAACAGTGACTGGAAAACTTTTGCACCGATAAACTATCGAGAAACTTTATCTTGATAAATTGTCGGGAAGTTTTGTACCGATAAATTACTGGAAAACTTTGTACCGATAAACTACCGAAAAGTTTTGTATCGATAAACTACCGGGAAATTTTTGTACCTATAACTATCGGGAATTTTTATATCGATAAACTACCGGGGAGCTTTCATGTACATGAAAGTGTACTAAGGAGATTTCATGTACGAAAATCGGGGAGCTTTGTACCCATAAACTATCGGGAAACTTTGTACAGATAAACTACCGGGAAGTTTTGTACTAATAAACTACCGGGGAGCTTTCATGTACATGAAATTGTACTAAGGAGATTTCATATACGGGAATTGGGAGCTTTGTACCGACATACTACCGAAAAACTTTATACCGATAAACTATTGGGAAACTTTGTACCGATAAACTACTGGGGAGCTTTCATGTACATGAAGGTATACTGAGGAGCTCTCATGTACACGAAGGTGTACCGAGGAGATTTCATGTACCAGAAACCGGGGAGGTTTTTACCGGGAGTTTTTTTACCAGTTATCAGAGAGTTTTGTACCGAGACTACAGGGAGTTTTCGTGTATATGAAAGTATTGTGTACAGAAAAATTTCATGTATCGAGACAATTGAGTTTTTTACCGGGAGTTTTTTACCGGCTCTGGGGAGTTTGTACCAAAAAACTATCGGAGAGTTTTAAGAAAGAAAGGTATTGTGTCTGGGATTATCGAAAAAATTTGTACGGGAAAAATTTTTACCGAAAAGTTTCTTATAGGAGTTTTTACGGTTACGGGAGTTCATGTAGGGAAACTACCAAGAAGTTTTGAGAGAGAAATGTATTGTGTATCGGGGAGTTTTTATGTCAGAAAACTCGAGAGTTTTTAACTCATGAGTTTTCACATTCTTAATTTTTTAAGGAAAGTTTTATACTGAAAACTTTTTATTGGAAAGAACACCACACATAATCTAATCTTTTCTACTCAAACTTAAAATTCTACACTGCACGCAGCGCGATATAATCCTCCTAATTTATCTAAATATACCCTTAAAATGCTCTTGTGCAGTCACGTGGTGGTCGTCACTCACGTGACTGCACAACTCCCTAGGCGCAAACACTTTGTTGGTCGCTTTGTTTTTTTTTTTTTTATTTCTTCCCTCCTCTACAGTTTTCTCTCATCCACAATACTTTGAACCGGCCCACATTCCAACCAACCATTGACCCTTTTTTTTTTCTTTTTTTCCTCCACAATGCGTTAGAGGCCCACATTTTGTGTTTTTATTTTTTATTATTTATTGATTTTCTTATTTAACTTAATTGATGGAGGGACAATTTAAAAAAAAATAATTAATATATATAGTGATATTTTTAAAAAAAACTTAATTAAAAAATTTATTACAATGTTAAAAATAATATAAAAATTCTTTAATTTTTTATTCATTTATTTTTTATGTCCATTTTTTTGCATCTAGGTCATTCTCATATTTTTTAGGCTTCGATTTTTTTTTTTTTTTTTTACATCTAAATCTTTTTTTTTTTTCATTCAAGTATATCCTATTTTTTCGACATGGTTTTCTTCGTTTGGATCTTTTTTTTTTATTATTATTTTTAGGCTCATTTTTTACTCAGATCTTTTTTATTTTTATTTTTTATTTATATGTCTATATATAATGTAAAAAAATACTAAAAAATATGGTCGTTTCATAATTTTTTGGATTCCAAATCTTTTTTTCTTTCAGATCTTTATATATATATATATATATATATATATATATATATAAGTATAAAAAATAAACAGTCAAGAGCATGGTCGTCCAAACACGTGATTGACATTAGCATGTGATCGACATGACCGACATATATATGCCCCTTCCTCTTTTTTATTTAAACTGTAATTTTTTTTATTCAATTATTTTTTTCATTCAGATTATTTCTTTTTATATTTTGGTCTCTTTTTTGGGACCCCAGATTTTTTCGTTCGGGTCCTATTTTTTCATTCAACTCCTTTTTCTTTTTTTTCAATATTTTTCTTCATTCGGGTCATTCTACTTTTTTTTCTTACCCAATTTCTTTTGGGACCTCAGTCTTTTTTTTTTTAACTCAGGTTCTTTTATCCAAATCTTTCCTCTTTTTTTATCCAGTTTTTTCTTTCATTTGGGTTCTTCTTCTTTCTTTTTTTACCCGATTTTGTTTTCCGCTTAAGTCCTTTGTCTTTTTTATTTTTTCATTCAGATCCTTCTTTTTTTTTATCCAGTCCCTTTTTTGGGAACCCAGGTTTTTTTTTTTTCCATTCGATTTTTTTTTTTCATTCAAGTCTTTCATTTTTTTGACCTTTTTTTTTTCATATTGGTCGTTCCTCTTTTTATTCTTTTTTCCCAATTTTGTTTTCGGAGCCACTTTTTTTTTTTTTCCTTAATTTAAGTCCTTTTTATTTTCATCCAAGTTCTTTCCCCTTTTTTGATCAGATTTTTTTTATTCGGATCATTTCTCTTTTCTTTTTACCTAGTTTTATTTTTCTTTTAGGTCCGTCATTTTTTTTGGACATAGGTTTTTTTCTTCTTTATTCTTTTACTCTGCTTGTCTATATAACTATGTATAAAAGCAAAATGGGGAAAGGGGTGATCGTATGTGGCTCACGTGACCTCAAATTTTTGACCTTGATCCGCAATTTTTTTTCTATTCATGTCCTTTCTTGACATTTTCTTTTTTTTAATTCAAATCTTTTTTTTTCATTGGGCTCCTACCTTTTTTTTTTTAATTCAAATCTCTTTTGCTCCACATGGTTGGCTATTATTGGATATTAACAATTACTCTTTTCAACAATAACTTTTTTTTTTTCATTCAAATCCTTTTGCAATTTTGTTTCATTCAGATCATTTTTTTTGTAGAGATCCCTTCTTTTTTTTTTTTTTATTTAGGTCCCATTTTCTCCACATGAATGTTATTTTGCTTATAAAATATAGATTTTGAAGCTAAAGAGATCAGAAATTCAAACTTTTGCTATTTTCAATTTTTTTTTATTTTTCAAAACATTTCAATATATTTAAATATTTAATTAATAATTATATAAGAATTATTATATTCTCATATTTACATGTTTTTTTATATTTATTTATTTAATTATTTATTTAGATATAATTTTATTTTTAGATTATTTATTTTGTGATTAGTAATTATATATTTGATTATTTTAATTTTTTATAAAGATAACTATATATATTATTTCCAAAAAATTATTTATATTTGTATAAAAATCTTTATATTTTTTATATTTACACATTTATCTGTATTTTTATTTTCCATAGTTTTACAAAATTTCATTTATTGTATTTTTATTTATTTCCATTTTAGTGAATACTAATTTATTATTACTAATTTTCATCATTTTACCTTGGTTAGTCGGGTGCCATTTTTTCCCTTTTTTTTCTTTTTTCTTTTTGTCTTTTTTTGTTGTTCACCTTAAATTGTTCAACTGGATTTTTTTTTCTCTTTTTTGTTTTTTTTTTCTTTTTTTGTTTCATCTAAATTAGGTTTAATAAGTGTTTAAATGAAAAAATTTTAATCCACATCTTGTGGTACACTCATGCTAACTTATAAGTATTTAAAAAAAAAAAAAAACTCAATGGTTGTGATCATTCTCTCACATGATTTCTCTCCAAAAGAGTTAAAAAGTTGTATGAATTTGTATGTCCTTATTTTGTATTTGTTCCTCATTTTCATTTTTCACTTTATTTTTAATATTTAGATATTTATTTAAAACTCTATATTCGATCACGTTTAGATAGTATAAATCTCAAAAATTGATTGATTCGAGTCATTTTATTATCAAAATTTAAAAACTCTTAAATTAAAATGATCTATTATAATTAAAATCAAAATCTTAATTTTTTTATTATATTATTTATAATTTAATAACTAAATTATAAACATAATGAATTAAAATTATTTTTTATTATATTTTTCTTATACACACCGCACAACACGCAACATGTCAGCCAGCTAGTATAACAAAATTTAACATATTAAACACAGAGGCGTATACTCTTTTGCCTTTAGAGTTTATCTCCACCGGGGCTGCTTTTGTGATGCCATTGACAAGCTGTGAGCTAGGACAAAAATGATTTGATCCGTACCATCTGAATGCCAATCAAGCTAAAATCTGACTAATGACTTCAAAAAATTCTGGGGAATTGGGAGCAAAAAAACTGATAAATAAAATAATAAAAATTATTATCAGTATCTGCTAACAACTCAACTGTGTGTTGAATCTTTCCACTGTGTGTCCTAATCACCAATTATCCAAAATTATTAAAAAAAAAAATTAAAAGAAGTTCCTGGTCACCAATGAACAAAAATATTATAAGGAATTTCCAATATATGTATACATGGATATACATATAGTAATGGGTCTCAACTCAAACGCTAGAATTTTTTTATTTTTATCATTTTTTTCTGATTCGATTCTATTTACTTATATCTTTTTATAAAAAATAAATAAATAAATAACAATGGGACTTGCAAAATGTGTCTAGTGTTGGAGTACTTATAATTTTTGCCTTTCTATAAAACAATTTTTATTTTATTTTTTTATCTTTGTTAATAAGACTTTGATAGCAAAATGGGCTTTTTTTTTTTTAGTGGGTTTCTTTCCAAATAAAATTTCTAAAGTGATAATGTTTAAATTGTGCGCCAAACGTTTTCATTTTTCTCATTATTGAAGGTACGATTTCAAATCATTCCAAAACTTTAATTAAACAATTAAACTTTAGGGTTTTATGAAAGAAGCATCGCATTTTGAAATAGTATGCGATGGTATATTTAACTTTTTGTCTTGATTTTACATATGTATTAAATGAGTATCCTAAAAAATGAATAGGGTGTAACTTTGCTCTTTCTCTTTAGTTCTAACAAAAAGACGTTGGATAACAAAAAAGAAAAACAAAAAAATTAAAATTAAAATTTAAAAAAAAAACGAAAACGAAAACAAAACAAAAGAATGTTAGTTAATTAAGATATTTATAAACAATAGTTTGTGAGTATATTGGTTAAGTATTGTATTTCTTTAATTATAAGTTTTGAGTTTAAATTATAAGAATAGAGAGATGAGATTTGAGAAAATTAACTCTTAATAGATCCTATAGTGATTGAATCAGATTAATCAAAGATACCCATTAATGGGAAAAAAAAAAAAGTTTGCCAGGGGGGGCTCTGCAATAGGCCCACATAGCACCATTTCTAACCCAAAATTCTGGGTCCCTCTCTCTCTCTCTGGAGCCCTCGTCATAACCCACCAGAAGAACCACAGAGCATGAAATTTTTTCGAACCCATGACTAGCCCAATCTAAATGGTCTAGAACATTATAGTTTTCTGGGCTTTTAGTAACCTATGTAAAGCCTATATCAAAAATACTTGCGCAAGCTGATGCTATAGATTTTCCAACTCCCATTAATTCTAGATATACCAACTCCCCAATTGCGAAATTAGAACCATTTATTGGGTGTTTAAATATCCAAAAATCGATTGTTAGAAACCCCGTGGTTTTCTCCATCAACCTCTCTATAATTCCAATGATATCTAAAAATCCGACTAATTCACCTAGATTAGCTATGAAGTCAAATTAAGGAGGCTAACTTCTCAAATACCTATTTTTTATTTCCAATACTCAAAATTGAGACCCTAATTGAGGAAATATAATGTCTTGCTATTAGACCCTCAAGTCGTTGGTTCTTTGCAGAGACATTAACAAGGTGAAAAATCCGCCCATGAAGTGCATGTAACATCTTCTCCTTTTTTTTTTCTTTGTATTTGACCATAGATATCTAATTTATCTGATTAATTCGATTCGAACATTGTTGGGACCAATTTAAGAATGGATTCTCTATTTTTTCATTTCAAAAACTTGCACTTAAAATTTTGATTGAGAGAATTTAATATCTGGACATTAGTACATTTTCTTCTCTTTCATCCTCTTTAAAACCATGACTATTTCTCTCTCTCTCCCTCTCTCTCTCTCTCTCTCTCTCTCTCTCTCTCTCTCTCTCTCTATATGACTCGAGCTGCTTATTTTGCCAAATCGTTTGATTAGGCTCAAGGAAAGCATTCTCCCATTCTCAAACTTGATTTTTCATCTTCAATTTTTGTTCGCACCTAAATCCACCGTTAACATCATCAACTTCACCATCTTCTTCGTCTCAGAGAAGAATGGTCAAAACGATTTTTTATTTAACAATGAATTAGAAAACTAGTTTGATAAGAAAGGATAATGAGATATTATAGGTGAAGTGTTAAAGAGAGCGAAAGAAGGGAGAGAGAAGGGGGCATTGAAAATTTTCCCAAAAATGCCGGTATACTTACCCTAGCATTTGTTAAATTGTACAAATTCAATTCGTTTTTCCGAATGTTTTTTTTTTGGGGGGGGGGGGGAGTAGGGCACCCAGTTCGCTCCCGCATGGTGATTGTGACGACGACGACGATGATATAACGATGATATAACGACACTCTGCTGTCTCTGTCTCTCTCTCTCTCTGTCTCTCTCTCAATGATGAACAAAAAAAAAAAAAAAAATTGCACTTCTTTAACGATGCCAAGCCTTTCCTTTTTTTTTTTTTTTTCCTTTTTTAACCGACAATTATTCAAATTCTTGATTAATATGACTTGAATATTATCAATTTTAATTTAAAGAGTTATCCAAATATAATTTTTTCATTTTTAAATTTTAAATTTGAAACTTGGTTAAAAGATTTGACATTTTTATTCATTAGATGGACTATCTCTTTTAGGGTTGTGTCTGGGCCGGGTACCTGAATCCGAATATACTATTTTGACCCACCCGAGGTATTCAGGTTATATTTTTTTGACCCAAATCCAGACCCGAGCAAATCACTTAAATTCGGGCGGATACCCCAACCCAAAAATTCTTTTTTTTTATCCAAAAATTTTAAATAATATCTAAATATTGTTTTTTAGTGAACATAATAATAATATATTTTTTTTGGGTACGTAGAAATCAAAGAATTTTTTTTCCAAAGAGTCTTATACTTATAATATTAAAAAAAAATTAAAATTCTTTTAAGAGAACTCTATATACAAATAAAAAAAGGGAAATATGGTCATTTCAAAACATTATTTTTGCTCTAATTTTACTTTTATCCTCATGATTATAACATATTTATAAATATATTCGGGTTGATTCGGACGAGTCGGGTTGATTTGGATTTTTTAATCACCGACCCGATCTTGACCAGGAACAACAAAACTCCGAATTAACCCAACCCGAATACTTAGGATTTGGGCGGGTTACGGGTTTTATTCGGGCCGGACCCAATCCCTTTGCCAAGCCTCCTTTGTAGCAGTGAACGTGTACTCGGTATGAACATCAAGGCAATGGTGATGGAAGTTCATGGTGGAGGAAGATGAAAAACTGAAGTGGCGGCCAGAAATTCGAAGCCACACCGGGTCGAAAAGAAGAATTAAGACTCTAAACAGGTTCATAAAGTTGAAAATTTAGAATGGAGCTTCAATATGACATGCGGAAATTGAAAACAAAATATTTTTTTATTATTATTTTTTAATTTTTGCAACGGAATTAACACAAGGGACAACTTGCTACCAACGGAACAACTTGGCAAAGGTGTCAACTTCATAAACAAATTGGCAATTTTGAAACAAAATGAAACGATTTAAAATTTCATCCTACAGTCAAACTATAAGGGGTTATTTGTAATTATTTCTTATAAATATAATGCCCAGCCAATTAGGGATGACAATGGATCGATTATGGTTCGGGTTATATTAATATCATATCCGATCCTAAATGTTAATTATAATATCCATATCCGACCTTAACCCGATTCGGGTTAAAAAATCAAAAATCATATCCGACCCTACGGTTTTTTTTTTTAAAAAATCCGATCCGACCCGAACTACTACATATCTTTAAAAAACTGATCCGACCCGATCTTAACCCGACCCATACCTGATACATACCCGATCTAAACATAATATAATACATTTTTTAATTTAATAATATTTTTTAAAAAATAAAAATGAAATTTATAAATTATAACAAACTCTAAATTTTTTTTATTTTATTTAATAATATCATATTAAAATAAAATTTTATTTTATTATAAATTATTATCGGATCGGATCGGATCGGATCGGATCGGATTATTTATAACATCAATCCGAACCTGAGACAAAGGACACTTTAACTTTAAACAAACTCTAACCTTACACGATCCTAACTCGATTTTTGAAGAAAAAAATCTGATCCGTCGAATCAGATTTTTTGGGTATCCATCCGATTGGATCGGATATTACCATCCCTACCACCAATCTTTTGTTTTGCTTCTATTTTTTTTTTTTAACATGTTAAAGGCCAATCCCTCAAATTCTATACAGCCGTCCCTTTTTTTTTTTGTTTACAAAGGAGCATCGCCGTAAAGGATGGGAAATGATTGATAGATAGTTGGTTGAGAGTGATATATCTTTTAATTAAATTTTAAATTTAAAATTTAAGAATGAAAAAAAAATTTGTTAGGAGAGATTTTCTTAAATTTGATCTGATAATATTCAAAGTGAATTAATTAGAATATATTTTTAAATATCGATTATTTATACTAAAAATAAAAGAATGGGAATGAGTCTCGAACTCCTAATTTCAAGTAAAAAAGGAGATTTTATTATGAATTTATAAAAAAAAAAAAAAAACCACTTACATCTTGTGAATTTAATAACAGAATATTAAAACTAATAGAAAGTCGATCTAATGATATGAGATGTTATATCCCTTAACGAAGTCTCGGATTCAAAATTTGGAAATAAAAAAGATTATATTGGAAGAGCTATCCTTAATAGGGTCTCACAAATATTCAAACTAGATTAATCAAAATATGATTTTAGATTCCGATAGTAGAAAATAATAATAATAATAATAATAATAATAATAAGTGCTGTCGAATGGGCCCGTCTTTAGGCAGTTCTGGATTCCAGGCTATATGGTCTTAGCATATTGAAATATTGGGCTCCTGTCTCATGTTTTTTCAGCTTTTGGGCCTTGCCTAACCGGCCTGATATATATGTGTGGATGTGAACATATATTTGTATATATTCTATACAAACAGCTTCAACCAAACCGGCCTGATATAAAAAGCATATGTTTTCTTGCTCAATTTTCTCTCTTCTACATTGATTTCTCAAACGACGGATTTCAAAATTTAGAATTAAAACTCAATTTATTATTATTGTTGTTGTTGTAATAGTTTGAGAAAATGGTATAATATTTTTTTAACAAATTCATATATCAACCACAAAATTTTGATTTCAAGTGAAGAAATCCTTCACTTATATGCACAAAACCATGCGAATTCAGATTTTTATAGCAAGAAGACTGAAGGTTTTCAAGACTTTGCTAATGGAATAGGGTTGAACTAGCCTTGAACCCCCTATATGGTTTAGTGGTAAAGGGTGTAGCTAGTTTTCAAAATTATCATTAATCAATTCTTTTTAGAATGAGAAGACACATGACTCTCTATCTTCTTCCTACTCAGGTTTATGAACTCTATACTCATCCAATAAATCTAAATTTTCTACTACACATAATATCTAAATTTTCTACCTATGAACTTTAGTTCAAATGACATCTCACCTATTCCTCTCGTAATAGATTCGGATTCGAGTTTTAGTATAAACAAAAAAAATTTTGAAATTCTATTATTGGATAAATTTTTGCCTCATTGGTTCACAATTGCAAAGGTTTTTTCGTTTTTTCACACATAAATAAGAGGATCTGTATTATACCTTTTTTTTCCACGAGTTTGTATAATACTTTTCGACTGTAATTAAACCGGGACCGTAAGAACCGCGGTCTAATTGAGGGTGAAAAAAAAAAAAAAAAATCTGATTCTCGATCAACTCTGTCTTCGTCTCTTTGATCTCACTCTCGATGGAGATCTGGATTATTATTCAGAGAGAGTGACACCCAACCAAGAGAGAGAGATGGGAGATTTCTGGGGATCTGGATTTCTTCTCCGACGAAGACACAGCTGAAAATGCGATGAACCCACTTAAGAATTTGCGACATGAAGAAGACAAAGGGAGTGCATAGGATAAGGAGGTTGGTTTATGAAAGTCCCCAGTTCTTCTGATTTTGGGTATGAGTTGTGAATGAATGGAGATTTCTGGAGACGAAGGTGGGATTTGATTGGGGAGTATTCTTCAACTTGAGTGACCCCACGTGGGACAAAGAGAGAGAGAGAGAGATGGAAAATTTCCAGAGATGAGAGATTGGACTTGGGAGTGTTCTCCAGAGAGAGTGACCCCACGTGACATTACCAGTACCAATGGCAAGATAGAGAGAGTTGTGAGATTGAAATTAATATATATTTGATAAATAATTAAATATTTTTTTATACAAAATATAAAATCAATATATTTTAAAAATTAATTTCATATAATTATTAATTATTATTAAAATATAAACAATTCGATCATGTTGACCCGTGGTTAAATCGGTTCAATCATAATTTTAGAATTCATGAATCAAAAAAACTATATAGAAAGAGGTCTCCTCTAAAAAAATCCAATCATAATTTAAATTGAATTAATTAAAATATAATTTTAAATTTTAATGAAAATATAATAGAGTAACATCAACTCAACTCAAGTGATTATCACTCTGATTTCACTTAGTTGATGTGAGAGTGATCAATTATATATATATATATATATATATAAAAGTAGATGTTGACTCTAAAATAAAATCTTTAAAAACTCCATTTAGATCATGATGCAACCCCATGGCACTACCACGAGATGTTATCGTTTTATGAACAACGAGTGATGGTGATGGTGATGTTGTGCTCAATTCTAAATTTCAAGTTTAAAGTAACTTGTGTGTACTCTCCATTTGAGTAAAAATCTATATGTTTCTTACAAATTATTGTAGAGAATATTATGCTTTTAAAAATCTATATAAAAGTGATATTTTTAAAGCTTACATCATAATTCAAAATTATACCTCTTTCAAATATTTTCAAATTTATTAATAAAAATATAAATTTAATGACATGCAATGAAGAGCTTTATATGATAAGGGAAAACCAACTTTGAAACCCGAATTCGAACTCACACTAACAATTAGAGTTATTAGAAAATTATATGAAAGAGACGAAATATAATATAAATTTATTGTTATAATTTTAAGGTACGGAATTATAATTTTGTTGAATAGAGGTTGTAAATTTTTTTTTTTTTAAAAAAATTCTAATCTGATCGTTAGATCATCCAATTTTTGACCTAAGTTACCTGACCATAAAAGTGAAATGAACAAAGAAAACTTATGAAAAAATTTGGAAATTTCAAATATAACGGCCAGGGCGTGTCACATCACACTCGCATCTGACTGAGAAATGAGCTGGAAATAGATTGACAAAAGCCCCCCCCCCCCCGGACAAACATCCATCTTGCCCCAACCTTTTTCAAATGTTGGGGTGATAAAAAAAAAAAATCAAAAATGAAAATTTTTTAGGAGGTAGACACATCTTAATGTAATAAACACATATAATAATACTTATTTATATTGTATTAAATGATGTTTAAAGAAATTGAGATTAGTTGGTAGGCTGATGCTCAGCTGGTTCTCGATACTCGTATGGCTAAAACAAAATTTCGGATTCGATTTTTATAAATAGAGTAATAAATATCGGAAGAGTTTTACTTGATTCGAATTGAATTTAGTCAGATTCAAAATAATTATTGAATACTAATATTTTATCAAAAAAAGATTAATAATAATTTGAACTCTTTCTATATAAGAAATTGACTTTTATTTTTTAAACCCTATTTTTTATAAAAATAATATAAATAAATTGAATTAGGTGAACTTTTTGGAACTATATTATAGATATATTATATTGGAATATGCAACTAAAACAAAGTTCAAAGCATGGTCATTCCAAGTTGGACAAGGAGCAAGAGCAATCTTTTTTAATGATGGATTACAGGTTTGTGCCTATTTACCTAATCTTGGTGTCAAAATCAAAAAGAAAAATTCTCCAATTCGAAAGGGAAGAGAAAATTTTTCAAAAATGCTAAGAACCCTTTTCAAATATCGGGTGGGGTTCTTTATTGGAATATGGTGTTGGTGGCTGGAAAGGGTTCGAAGGGGACCACTCTCAACTAATGCCAACAGTGCAAGTTGCCTGCATTTGATTTTGCGCGGACCAGAGAATCAAAAGAAAGGTATGGAGAGAGAGAGAGAGAGAGAGAGAGAGAGAGAGAGAGAGAGGACCAATTTTGAATGGCTCGAGAATCGAGTTTTTTTAATTATGATTGTGAGTTTGATTTATATGGGTATTAAAAAATTATGTTAAAAGATCTATTGAATGAGAGTCTAACTGCGAATCGATTTAAATTAATAAAGATAAAATTTTAAATACTGAACGATGATCTAACCACGAAAAGAGAGAGAGAGATCATAAGGAAAAGAAGATGACATAAAACGAGGTGATGAAATAGAAGGCGATGATGACGATAATATCGGGTCTCTTGGTGTTTAGGTTATGATAAGTAAATTTTGTATTTGATACATGAAAACACAAAGAGGATTGGATAGGGTGTCCAAGTGTGAAGAGAAAATTTTAAAAATAATAATAATAATTAAAAAAGTTAAAGAAGATAATAAAGGGAAAAAGAGGTCTAAATGTATTAGAAAATATCATGTATTGGCATAAAAATTAAAAAAATATATAATATGTCAAAATCAAATTAATTATTAAAAGATATTATATATTAAAATAAATCAATAATTAATTTTATTTCGAGAATATTTGACTTTTATATTTTTTTATTTTTATATTTGTAACAATCAATTTTTTATATAAATACAATAATATTCTATTTGAAATAATAGGTTATTGCAATTTTATATTATAATACTAATTCATTATCTTTAACATGGTATCAGAATGATATTTAAATTTCTTTTAACATGGTATAAGAGTCATATTTATTTTTTTTAATATTGTATTAAAATCAAGTTCAATTTTTTTTTAGAATTATATTTAAATTTTTTAATAAAAGGCTCACTTGATACATAAAATGCTCTCTGTCTTAGTGTGACGTTAGGAGATGGTGGGTGTATATATACGCAGACATTTCTTTACATTTTGCAAAAGGATTATTTCTATACTTCAAACCCGTGATCTTAAGATCATTAAAAGAACAATTTTACTGTTATTCTAAGGTTCACCCCCATTTAAATTTTTTTAATATGACATAAAAATTATATTCAAATATTCTCTAATATGATACATTTAAAAGTTCATTTTGTCGTTACAAATATGAGAATTAATCTTAAAAAAAGGAACCACAACCACGCTAACCATTTAGACTGGTAGTGCTAGAGATTTCAATGCCTCATTCATTACCCATCTCCCCAAGATGCTCTTATTGCAAGCAACGACAATTCTTTTGAAATAAATATAATTAATAATTTTCATGATAACATCTAGAAAAGTAGCAAGAAAATGAGTTGGTCAGCCGAGGAGGTCCACAGGATGGCAAGAAAAGAAGCCAAAATTGCTTTGCTATATCCTTTGTATCTTTGTCTGAACATGAACACAAGTCGTTACGAAGGAATCACTTAGAGAAGAAGAAAGCAAAGATTTCTGAGTAGCATCTGGTCGTAATAGCCACAACCGAAAGCATTTATGTGGATTTGCATTATGAGATTCTAAAAAGATAAATTAATTGATCCATCGTTGTCACACTTTTTGCAACTAAGTTTTGGTCACTAATGCATAATGGGTGGTGCAATTTAGTCACCTCCAACTCCAGTGGTAGCTTAGCTAGCGTCCATTAGGATGTTTCATTAATTTGGACAAATGGTTAGTCAAAGAATTGATAAGTAATTATAAGATTCCTTTCCTACATTATTAATCCAAAGAAAATGAAATTTTTATTATTTTCATTATTTTTAATATTTTTTGCTACATGGGGTTTCTTCGCCATTGAAAAGTAATGGTTCATTGCTCCAAATTGGTATGCCAAACTTCTTGAAGACCAGCTTCGTGGATTTATTTGGTAATTTCCTACATTGTGAGGCCAAAATTGTAAAAGAAAACTTTTATTTTTATTTTTTTATAAATCATCTCTATCTGACAACGACTTTGGTTCTGACTAAATTCTATTCGAGTCGGCTTGAATTCTTAACTGTAAAACTCTTCTGATACTTATTTTTTCTTTATACAAAATTTGATATTTAATAGATGTTAGTATTTAATAATTTTACGGATTAAACATGGGTAAAGGAAAACTTTTATTCGACACAAACAAGTATTTCTTTGAATATCAGTTCTCTTTTGCCCATACCCTTGAAATAGCTGCTATTTCAATATATATCTTGTCTGATTTACTAGACGTTTTTGCACAAGTTGCATGATTCATGTTTTACCTGCTGTCTCATATTGGAACCTAAGATTTTAATAAAACTTGGTAGATATATGCAAATGCCCCCACAGAAATTTAAGTTTTCAAATAAACTTTATCTATTGGAGAGAGATCCGGTGAAAAAGAGACTAACACTCTATATTAAGAATTGATATTTGAGTTATAATAGTAATAAAAATGATATTAAAAAATAATTTTTCTTTTTTCATTTATTTTTTTTTTTCGATCGACTTTAATTAATCAAAATAAAATTTTAAACAGGACAGAGGGAACATGGAGGGCCCAATTAACATCAGCAACTGAGGTGGAATTGACAAGTGGGTCTTGATCTTTTATGGTTGCACTTACACCTCTCCAACCCTTTTACGTCTTTCCCACTCCCTCTTGTCTCATATTAAAACCAAGGAGAAAACGATCTAAATTCTTTTGACTTTCTCCAAATACTATAAAGTAGGCAAGAAATTTGATTCTCGGGTACCATAACTATACCCGAAATTAAAGATTTTGATTAAAAAAATAAATAATCCTATTTGACATAATTTTTTCTGTTAAATGTTTTTATTTTTTACTTATAATTTTGTGTGGAAAATAAGAATTTAAAATTTTAAATAATAAGTTTTTTGATAATTTTATTTAAAAAAATTCTTTTATACGTTGTAAACTTAAAATTATAATAAATTACAATTGATACTAAAGTTTAATGAATAATTTATAAAACAAATAGTTTCATAAATAATTTTTAAATATTTATGAATTCCATATAATTTTTTTAAATTTATAGATATTATAAATATTATTAAGTTTTTAAAATTCATACATTTTTTTAAAAAAAAATTTCCTAAATTAAAAAAAAAATAGTTTGGATTTTTTGAGATTTATATATGTTACAAAATTGAAATAATTAAGGATAATTTTGTTGATTAAAACATTTTGAATAATTGAAATAATTGAGAGTGGAGAGAGGACACAGGAGAGTGGAGAAAGAAAGAAGAGAGGACTGAGAAAATTGGCACAAGAGAGAGAAACCAACGTGGAGGTGAGAGGATAGAGAAAGAAGAGAGAGAAATAAAAGAGAGGAAAGAGCCTGACAAGGGGAGCAGCAAGGAGAGAGAAAGAATAGGGTAGAGGAGAGAGAATGATGATAGAGAGATCAACAAAAAAAAATGGTTTTAGCTACGAAAAAAATCCATTGTTATTTTACAACGGGATTAGGGTTGAAAACGAGAATCATTGTTATTTTACAACAAAATTAGGGACGAAATAGTATTTGTGACAAAATTAGCAATGCATGAATTATTCATAAATAAATTCATAACTAATTAGTCACGAAAAATTTTCATGGTTAAATTTATTGTTAATTAGCCATACATATATTTTCATGACAAAATTTAGTAACAAATATATGACAACGGGATTAGGGTTGAAAACGAGAATCATTGTTATTTTACAACAAAATTAGGGACGAAATAGTATTTGTGACAAAATTAGCAATGCATGAATTATTCATAATTAAATTCATAACTAATTAGTCACGAAAAATTTTCATGGTTAAATTTATTGTTAATTAGCCATACATATATTTTCATGACAAAATTTAGTAACAAATATAGCTAAATTCATCAATAATTAGTGACACAAAATTATTAATGACTAAATTCGTCACTAATTAGCCACAAATAACAAAATTTATAAATTAATATCCCAATTTGTGACTAAATTTGTCACTAATTAACAACACAAAATTATTTGTGACTAAATTCATCACTAATTTACAATATATATAAGAATTTGTGACTAATTTCGCGGTTAAATTTCTTCTACACACTCTTATAAAATAATTTCAACCGTATCTCTCTTTTTGACCATTTCTGAATAACAGAATCAGATTGAATGTATAGTGAATTTTATAATTTTTACCAAATTGACCATTCTCAACAAAAAAATAATTTAACCAATTTCTAACGAAATACAACCATTTATTTTATCTTTTGGCTAAGTATAAGATTAAACTGAGAATTAAACAATTCCTTTAGAGTTTGACAAAAGAATTTGTACTTATTGTAAGTATTATTAATCATAACCTACAAAGAAGTTACAAATTTATTCAAGTAATCTAGTCATAAACCAAGATCCTTTTTATCTATGAACCACTTGATGAATATTTTTTTTGTTTTTAATTTTGTTATAAATTTTTGAGAATTATTTTTTTGTTATTAACTTTATTGCAAATAGCTAATTCGTCATTAAATTTGTTGCAAGGAGTAAATAAAAGTAAGTTTCATGGCAATTTTTGTTACTAATTTAAAGACGAAATGCTATTTCTATCACTAATTTAATAACAAAAATCCACTTCCATTGCTAAATTATATGATGAAGCATAGAGTCATCGCTAATTAGCGATGAAAATGACAATTCATCACTAAAATTAGCGACGAAAATGACAAATTTTCACTAAATTTAGCAATGAATCATGTCTTTCATAACTAAGTTTTGCGATGACTTTTTTCATTGCTAAATTAGCGACAAAAATGACTTTTTATTGCTAAATTTGCAATGAGTATTCCTGTTCATCTCTAAACCACAACTTTTATTTATTTTTTTCTTTCATTGAGTTAGGCTCCGATCAAAGGAAATAAACTTCGTCTATAACACTTCCAAATTGGTCTCTCCCAATTCATCTCTCAGTTCTTTTAATCGAACCTTCAAAAATCTTCTATTGACTTCTCTCTCGCCAAACCGAGCTCCGGTCAGACCATAGCTTCGGAAAATTTTCTAGCGTTTGTGCGATTTGGGGGCTTTCTCTCTCTCGTTTGCTCGCTCGCTTGCTCTCACCATTGCTCTCTTCTCATGATTTAATCGAAACCAAAACCTCTTTTCAATCGGTACCGATAAGCTCTTCACAAATTTTCGATCAATTTCTAGAGTTTTACTTCTTGTTTCATTGTCCAAATTTTTTGTTGTCCAAAATCATATTAGTTAAAGGGAGGGGCAAAGAGAGCGGCTAGGCATGGGGCAACTAAGGAAAATTTTTATGTAATCATTTCGGTCAAAGGGATGATCTGTAACCAATTCACAATGAATATTACATATTGGATTGATATTTGTTTGATTTTGTTTCTATTGATATTTTGTTGGATGCACAAACATTTATGGATAATATTGAGTTTATTGGTTTCAAAAAGATGTTTGGAACATGATTCGTCACTAAATTCATCACTAAATTTCCAAATTGATTTTCATGGCTAAATTCCCAGATTCATCATTAAATTCGTCGTAAAAAGTTGATCGCTAAATTTAGTCACGTATTTTCATATCTGTCACTAAATTTAGTTACGAATTCATGAATCCGTCGCTAAATTTAGGTTGCGGATTCTTATAAATTCATCGTTAAATTTAATCACGAAATCTTATATCTGTCACTAAATTTAATCACAGATTTACAGATCTATCACTAAATTTAGTCACGAAATCTCATATCTGTCGCTAAATTTGGTCACAGATCTTCATATCCGTCGATATATTTAGTCACGGAATCTAAGATCCATCGCTAAATTTAACTACAGATTCTCATATCCGTCTCTAGATTTGGCCATAGATTTTAATATTTTTTTGATAAATTCAGTCACAAATTCCGAAATTCGTCACTAAATTTAATCATGTATTTAATGACGAAATTATTTTCGTCACTAATTTAACTACAAATTATTGATTTTCGTTGCTAAATTTTTGCAACGTTTTATTAGCAAAGAAAATTTTTTTTGTCACTAAATCCATGACTAATAAAATTAGCGATGAATTTTTTTAAGATTTTTGTTACTAAATCCGTCACTATGTTCATTTGTTGTGGATCAGAGTGTGATAGTAGAGGAAAAGAGAGGAGAGTTGAGAAATTGAGCTTTTTGTGGAGCGTATTGATATCTCGTGACAAAAAGTATTAAATTTTTAATACGAAAATTATTTTTATCCTAATCCCAAATATTAAATGTATCTCTATAATATCCTAAACATTAAAATTAGCATTTCCTTTTAATAAAAATCTTTAATTTCACCCATCTATTTGTTTGAAAGACTTACCGGAAAGACCATATTAGCCCTTAAGCATGTCCAACAAAAGTCTCTCTCCGATCCCAATGAAGAGTGATAATCATGAATTTATAATGATATAAAAACTTAACAAAGATAGAGGAGGTGTTATTAACTCTTCTATATCTTAATAAGTATATATATATATATATATATACACACTAAAAAATTCAGATTTTTCTCGATGTTTATTTTGATAAATCACAGCATTTTATAAGTCGTTAAATGATGTGCCAATGAAAATAAAAATGTCAGATGAAAATTAAAAAAAAGTAATATATTGGCAGATGAAATATTATTAACTCTTTTATATCTTAATAAGTATATATAATAATAAAATAAAATAAAAATAATGTTATTTCTATGCATGAAAAGTAAAAAACAGTAATATATTGGTACAACAATTAAAGGGCACCTGTTAGAATATTTAACAATAAAAAATAATTAATCATGAAATATAACTAAATCTTACTTGAGTTAGGGCAAAACTAATTTAATATGTCTTTTTTTAATTTTTTTTTAATTTGGGAGGGGTGTGAAGGCAAAACTTTAGACAAGAAAGCGGAAAGAAAATGTTTTTAACAAAATAATTTAATGATTATAATTTTTTTTTTAGTTTAGAAATTTTAAATTTAAATAATAAATAATTGTATAATAAAAAAAAAAAAAACCCGAGCGGGAGGGGGAAGAGGGGTATCATTGAGAGTGAAGCGACTCCAATACGTGTAATTGGCTTCGGCAGTTGATTCTATGCCACAAGCACGTTTCCATGCTCTTGGAAGGACATGGAGTCATGTACGTACCAATTATTCTAATTTGACAAGTCAATGAACAAAACAATTAAAAATAATAAAATAAAAATTGTCACATCTCAACAGGGATAATCATGCGATGGATTTCATTTTTCTAACTTTACTTAATAATATAATTTATAATTATGTATATATCATATCTTATTTAATTATATGAGAATCTTTAACCCGACCCATCAAATAATTTATCATTAACAAGTCAAGAAAATCTTTGAAACTAAAGTCTCTATTTAGCTGTGCTTCTTTGGCCGCATTATCTAAAATATATCTTTCAATTTACAAAATTATATGAACAATATGATGATCATCTAGTAGGTACTTATGGTGATTCAAGGATATAGTAATTCTCTACTTACAATCTAAATTTGTTGAGTTCTTTTGATTATTCTATATATAGTAATTGTTTTGCAATTGCAGGGATATTATGCGTAAAACGAAATAAAATTTATTAAAAAAATGCAGAGTTCAATTATAATTCTAACAATTATTGTGAGCATGCAATAGAAAATTCAATTTTTATTCCATAAAAATGAGAAATGATGTTTTATAAATTAAATGAGTCAAAAACCAAATATATCAAATTTGACATGGGAGGAAATACAAAAAAGTCAAATTTAATTAATTCTAAATTGATTCAAATATCTTTTAAATCAAATTAAAAATATGTTGATATTAAAATAGATTGATAGTTAAGATTTGGTTTGCTATGTATTTAATTTATTTAAGGTTTCTAAAATTGTCTATTTAAATCAATGATAAAAAAATGAACCCTTTTTAGATTTATGAATTATGCATAATTTCTTTTATAAATATTATTATATAACAATTTTAGAATTCTAAAAGCATTTAATTGTTTTGAGATATGAAATGAATTAAAAAATCAGATAAATTTATCTTTTATTATCTTTCAAGTATTATGTTAGATAATTTGAGTTTATGGTATAATGTGGTTAGGTAGGCCTCCATCATCTCCACCAAAGACGGCACATGAAAGATCCCGTACTGGAATCTGCAAACCCGCACAACTGTCAATGCCAGGGAAGGACCCACTGCACAGAACACGCCAGAATCTTGAAATTCCCGACCGTTGCGCTTTCTTTTCAAAACTCCCCAAGCCCTGCACATGGTGTATTGCCACGCGGCAATACAAAGCTGTTCAGTGGGTCCTACAGAAGGTAGAGAGAGAGAGAGAGAGAGAGAGAGAGAGAGAGAGAGAGAGACTGATGAATGGGTCAATAGGAGAATTCAGAGCCTGAGAAAGACTGGACACAACCAACGAGCAACGACAATACTACCTCGGGCTCGCGCACGGCACAGAGTCCCACCGCCTAACGGTCACGTTCCTCCTCGATTCTTCCCCCACCTAATAATCTGCTCTCTTGAATTTTCCAACATAAATGTTTTTCCCTCATGTGCCCTTTCCAAGTTTTTTGTTATTTTATTTATTTTTATAAGTAAATAATAATAATTATATCTGAAATCATAATTTTTATGATATAGAATGATTCACTAGACAATGGTGTAAGTAGACAGTTGATAGATAAAGAAGAGTTCAGATGGCGGCCAAGAATGAGAAAGGGTCATGAACAAGAAGCATTGTCCATGTGATTTTGCGGATCTTTATCTCACAGACTTGTTAAATTTGCTTAATCTTCAACTGTAATACAGCACTGCAAGCAGGCTATAGAGGTTAGGAGAAACCACGGCTCAGATTTCTTTTGTAGAGGCTATAGTTCACAAGAAGCAAGCACTGCAATGCAAGGGTCGTCCCACCAAAGGTTAACAAGAAGCAAACACTGCAACGTTGGATGAAAAAGCAAATACTGTTGGGCTCTTTGCTTCCCAAGATATACTCTCTGCCATAAAGTGTCCCCTCTCGTCTTTGCATTTGGAGCTAGCTAGTACGAAAATTATGTATGACAAGAACAAGTCATAACCACCTTGACAAAAGTTGTATCTTTATTGCCTGGGCTTCTTCATTATAAAAGTACAGCAGTGACTAAAGTTTAGCATGAAAATTGTGTCCAATTTGGGTCGCACGTATTAATTGAGGACAGTTAACTTATGCCAATAGTTTAGCAGCTGCATCATCTTAAATAGAGTTATTTATGTTTAGACCAAAGTGCATGTTAGGGCAAAATTTACATTCTAGGTCTCCAGTTGAGTGTCGACTCCAATTAGTGAAATAAATGCTTGCTGTTGCTATTGTTGTTGTCTCCGGTTGAGTTAAAAATTTTTTATGGCTGAAGTTAGGATTTCATCTTCATTATAATTTTGGTGGACTCCAAATTTATCTTGTAAAAGTTTACCTTGATTTTTATGTCTACGTTTTATCTTCAGATTTAGTCGATCTATGTATCCCGTAACAAGACCAAAATAATTTCATTAATTTTTACATATCAAATAAATATTATCCCTATTCAACCTAAGAAATAGCCTCATTAAAATCATCAGTCGACTTACTAACATGTTATTCCATTCCATAAAAATATTTTACCCCACTGCCCTTGGATCCTAGATCCACCACTATATGTATTCATGTCATATCTGAAAATTTTATGAGAAATAATTTCTTCAACCTATTTGGAAAATTAAACTTGGTCAAGTAGAAAACATAAATTCTCATGTAGTAAGTGATGTGGCAATCGTCTCATTTAGTTTGCTATTGAGAGGTGTTGTAGCACACTGTGGAGGGAGACATTGTGATGAGAGATTTACATACGGAGAGAGAGAGAGAGAGAGAGAGAGAGAGGTGAAAAGTGGTCTGTGGAGAGGAATCCCCATACTTCGCTTCTGAGATCTAGGGTCCATGTCTTTATGATTTTTAATAAGCAACTGCCAATGCTCTCATGGCGGGGTCCGTTTCCTACCGCCATGGTTTATTGGTGCCTTTTGTGCACCGCTGATGCGGAGGAGATGGTGCAAAAGGTAGTCCTTGAGGAGAATCAAGGTAGTTTGCAGGCTGGGATTTTTTTCTCTGACTTGAGCTTCCTTTGTTGTCTTTGAAAGCTAGGTTCTTGCATAAGTCTGTGGGGTCCGTTGGTTTGCTAGCTAGGCACTAGTTCAGTATGTTAACTAAGCCAAGCACCAGGCTTCTATGAATTTAAAGGGTTCTGCTAAAATGAATAAAAAATAAAAAATCATATTGAAAATCATATGATTTATTTAAATTGATAAAAATAGGATTTTGAAATTCAAATAAAAACATGAATTTCTAAAATCTATTCTCGAGGTTTTTGATTGCGAATCTAATTTCAATTTTTGATTACGAATCAAGTTGTGATATTGTTGTGTTAATTTGTTGGTTGAACTATTTTGGTGCTTAATGCCTTTTCTAGTCTCATCTCTAATGCTATATGTTTTACGTTTTTTAATTTTGTTGTTGATTCTAATTCTCTATAAATATGGTTTTATAAATATGGTTTTAATAAGAACCGTATTTCTTTGATATTTGGTTTGGGCAGAGGAAAAGGATAATAAAATTAGTTTGATTTAGTAGGTCTCATGCTTTTTAACTCAAATTTTAGTATTTTGTAATTCAATGACATGCAATTTTGTAATTGTTTGTTGATGAAAAATGATATGATAAAAAGAATTTCATATGGGTAGCAAGGTAATAAAGTTACAAGGACAGGGACTACACAGTCAAAAAAAGAAAAAGCCACGGTAAACGTGCGACGAGCAGGAGGATCAGCTGGGCTGGACATCCGATTACTTAGTATCCTTTAATTAATCATGATTTTCTCCCTCTTTCGGCTAAACACAGTTTTTTAAAACAATGAAAACGAAGGTCCTACTCAATTAACTACTCAAAAAGTTCGGGGGCACCGAGAGAGTGAGAGAGAGAGAGAGAGAGGGAGACAAAGAAATACGCAACCCTGAACACAGAGAGAGAGAGAGAGAGAGAGAGAGAGTTTCCGGCGACTTTAAGAGAGAGAATCAACTCCCTCGCTCTCTCTCCCAACCCCCTCTCCCTCATTCAATTTTAGACTTCGCGATCTCTAAAACCCTAACGACGTCGTTTCGTTTCCAGTGGCTTCGAAGAATAGACTCTCCCCCTCCCCCTCACCCTCCTTTCTCCTTTTGAAACGTTAACGACGTTGTTTTATCTTCATCGGCTTCCTCTCTCTCTCTCTCCGTTTCGTTTCTTAATCTCCAAAACAGAAACGGCGTTTTCGTATCCGGTGTCTGTAACCGTCTAATCGCCGCCGTACAATGGCGGAGAAGCCACCGTGTCGAAACGTTGCTGCTTCTGATTTCTGTAGGGTTTCGTTCCACACCCAATTTTGTCAGATCTTTCTAACTCGGAGCCCTACCTAATTCACTTCAATTAATTACTTTTTTCATATATCTCTTCCTCTCTCTCTAGAGAGTTATTATTCAATGGCGTTGGCAAAAGGAGGATTAGAGAGAGTTCGGAGATGCGTACGGACGATCTTTTTCATGTTCGCGATGGTGATTTCGCTTTTGATCTCGTCGGCTCCGGTACTCGTCGCTATCGGAGATATTCTTGTGCCCTGCGCTTTGGTCTCCAGCTTTGTGTGCGTCAGATGTCACAGTTTTAGAGAGCATTTGCATAGATATGCTTTTAAGAGCTCTTTGCTTGATATTCCTCTCGTCTCCATTCTCAGATCTTTCATTATCACTTGTATGATCCCCTCTCTCTCTCTCTCACTGAAAGTTTTCGTTTCACTTGATGTCATTAATTGCTTTTATTTGCCATGAAATTAATTAAATTTGCCCACTCTGCTTATTTTTGTAGTCACAAGCTTCTGTAAAACAAAAGCAAAAACTAAAAAGAATTTGTGATTGAAGTTTGTGAAGAACAAAATAAAACAAATAAAGAAGTAATAAAAGTAGAATTGCTGATACATGTTCAATTACAAATTGTTCATATTTTTGAAAGTTGTTCTTGTTTTGAAAAATGCTTTTAATCACGAAATCTTTCAGGAGCTTTGCGTGTTTTGCAACCATCGAGTAATTCCATTATGAAAAGTCGTGCCATTTGACAATTAAGCTCATGAAAAGCAGCAGAAAATTGTTCGTCTTCCTTTTGTTCTCTGTATGTTTGTGATGATGCATATGTTCGTTTTGAGTAATGCAGACAAAGTGAACTTCACAAACGTTGTGATTTATGTGAATGGAATCAATTTTCTGGTCTGTGCTTTACTGTTGTTTACATGGCTACAGGTGCATATTCATTTTGCGATGGCGTGGCACTTTCGCATGGGCCTTATCTTGGAACCGTGACACTCTGTTCAATTGTTTCAATCGTTGTACTTTCGGTTAAAGTTTGTGTTTTCACAATGAATACTGAGATGGAGGCTGGAGCTTCATCTTCCCTTTCGAGGCAGAAGCTCCACTTGAAGAAGTCATGGGGAATGCCTGTGTTGTTTCTCTCGTCGGTTGTCTTTGCTCTTGGCCATACAGTGGTTGCCTATAGAACTAGCTGCAGGGCACGGCGAAAACTCCTGTTTCACAGAGTTGATCCTGAAGCAGTATGTTAAAACTACTTTATTCTGTGTTTTTCTTTAGCTGCGTACTTTACTCTGTTCAAGGTATATAGCTGTTTGAATGTTTCTGGATTGGCTTCTCAATGTGAAATTTAATTTATTGGAGAAACTTAATAAATATGTTAAAAGGCCACAATTTTGTAAACCTTAAAAAGTCGTGAACATTCAACTCAATTCATCCACCTGCTTCTCTCTGCAGGTTTTATCTGGTAAAAATTTGTTCTCTGGCTATCAGAAGGTCCCGCGATCTCCCACACCCTCCACGGGAAAAGCCCCAAAAAGTGACAGTGAGACAAGGAGAAAGCCTTTTGGGGCCGCTCGTGATGAGCAGGATTTGCCAATCAGGCTACTTGCAGATTTGGACAGTTTATTCATGCCCTGCCAGGGTCTTACTGTTCATTATAAGCTCTGCAAGCCCAGTTTTCCTCGTTCCTTGTCTTCCACTACCTTTGATGAGCGCTGTAGTAGCTGCTGTACCCCAAAAATGTCCATCCCAAGGCTTAAAGTTGACCGGGCACAAACTAGTGTTAAAACAAAGGGTCAATATCACATGCACAGGAGCTTTAGTAACCAGTTTCAGAGCTCTCATTTGTTTACTCCGCTATTGGCTGGTTCTGCAACTCATCCTGTTTTGCCTGAGAACATTCCAGTTTTTAGCTTGGATGATGGTGCTGGTGAGGATGACATGGGTAAGTTGAGCTCCCTGACCTTGGAGCATGACGTTGAAGGAGCAGGCGAGTTAGGTATTGTTTTATTACATGGCTTTGGAGGGGGAGTGTTCTCGTGGAGGCATCTAATGCCAGTGCTAGCACAGCAAGTTAATTGCACGGTTGTAGCTTTTGATCGACCTGGATGGGGATTAACATCTAGGCCCTGTCGGGAGGATTGGGAGGGGAAACAATTGTCTAACCCTTACAAGCTCGATACTCAGGTATACATTGCCTGGTTTTGATGTTTTTTTTTTTTTTTTTTTTTTTTTTTTTTGTTTTTGTATTTTACATTCTTTTATATTTGTTGTCATAAGTCCTTGGGAGGGGAAACAATTGTCTAACCCTTACAAGCTTGATACTCGGGTAAATGTCGCCTGGTTTCGATGATTACTTCTCTCATATCTATTCTTTCGTTTTGTTGTTTTAAGTTCTTCTATTTATTCCCATCTTTTGTTTTTTTGGTCTTTCTAATGATATTCATTGTTTTCCTCTTTGCAGGTTGATCTGCTTCTTTCTTTCTGTACAGAGATGAGATTTTCTTCAGTAGTACTTGTTGGTCATGATGATGGAGGCTTGCTTGCTTTGAAAACTTCTCAGAGAGTACAAGCTTCTAATAATTCTAAGAATGTGAGTAAGCTGGCTGGCACGTTTTCAGTCAAAGACTTGGTAGCCAATTTACATACACTTACTAGGCCATGTAGAAAACCTAATCTGAATTAAAAGTTGTTTGATTGGAGTAGCAACAATTTGTATTTTCAGTGCAAGTATTCTAATAATTGGTCTATTTTGTTATGCAGCATTCCTTGATGTCCTAGCACAAATAATCCATAAAACTTGTTAAAAATTGATCAAGAGTGTCTTTCATAGAATTAAGGCAAGATTAGTTTCTGTTATCACTTCATAGTAAGAGGTTTCCAAAAGTCGGCTTTACCTTTTTCCTATGAAAGGCAAGTTTTAATTGGACTGTTTTCATATGTGACAATGAGATTCTCAATAGTCAAGGGTAGTTGTAAACGAGGAATTGATAAGTAAGAATGGTGGTTTTGCAAATGAGAAGCAAAAAAGATGATGTTTACAATGATGCTACCTTCTTTTGTGCCATCCTGGTTGTAACATGGCACGCTGCACAAAGCCAGCTCTTCCTATAGTCCAACTATAGCAGCCAGAGCTCTGGTTGTGTGAAACTTTGTCAACACTAATGTTTTATCTGCTTCATTACATGTTCCAAATATCTGGAAGTTCACCACATTTGTTATTGGTGTTACTTAAAGCGGCTACCTTGTCATAATGTTCTCTACTTTATTTCTATCTTTCTCTTGAAACCATTTAGGAGCAAAGGCATCTGCCTGCTGCTTCGTCATTTAGTATGCCTAAAATGTACTTGTTGTGGTAAAACTTTCTGGGAAACTTCATCCTTCCTTTGTTGTCTTCTTTTGTTTTCTTTGGCCAAAGAAATCTCCCTTCTTGTGAGTTGCACAATTATTCTCCTCATGTAAGCAGTACAAGTTGGAAAGCTATGAAATGAAAATGATGTGCTAGTTTGTGGGACAATAACTGGAATCCCAGATTTGTTATGAACTTTAAACTAGGCTTAGGTTTCTTAACATCAAGAGAACTGTGCTTATATGCTTTAATTATGGTTGTTTAATTGATTAAGCATATACCCTTTAGGGGCAAGTCATCTGCCTGCTTTGATATCATTTAGTATGCCTAGAATGCCGTCGGCTGTGATGGAATTTTCTGGGGAATTTCCCTCCTTAATTTGTTTGCATTTGTTTACTTAGAAGGTATCTTAACATTAACAGAATTGTGCTTATATGCTTTAATTATGATTGTTTGCTTGATTTGGCATATGCCTCTTTAGGGGCAAGGCATCTGCCTATTTTGATATCAGTTAGTATGCCCAGGATGTCCTCTGTTGTGATGGAATTTTCTAGGGAACTTCCTCTTTAATTTGTCTCCATTTGTTTTCTTCGGTGAAAGAAATCTCAATTTCCTTGTAAATGGCGCAATTGTTGATATCATGAATATTCTTCAGATGTAAGCAGTATGAGTTGGGAAGCTATGAAAGTGATGTGCTAGTTTGTAGGAAGGAAAATTTGGAGAAGTAATAAATGTCCCATTATTTGAGATTGTCAATTCTAATCTGCAAGAACTGGAATCCCTATATTTGTTAATGGCTTTAAAGTAAACTTATAACCTTATCTTAACCTATTTGGAGTTGTGCTCATTTGCTTCCATTATGGATATTCGATTGACTGTTGTATTAGGAGGCCATGTGTTGATGTTTGTAAGAAGGGAAATTTAGAGGAGCAGTAAATGTCCCATTATTTGAGACTGTCAATTCTGATCTACTATAACTGGAATCCCTATATTTTTGCCGGCCAATCTACTTCTTGGACCTTTTTACTTTGAATATCGATTGCAATGGTGCTTGATTCTGCCCTTTGTGTTTGTATATCTTGCAGTTGCTATCCTTTTGATTTTCAAATGGGACCATGCCTTATTTTCAGTCTTCAACGTCTAACATGGTTAAATTTCTCAGAATTTATTTAAGAGGATTTATGCCAAAAATTCCTGGATTTATCTTTTTTCTTTTTCCAGGAAGCATTTGTATTTGTCTGTGAAATGTTGAAATCTGTGGCACTGACTTGTTTCTTCTCATCTGAATCCTCTCTTTTTTATGTGTAATTCAGGTTATTATTAAGGGCATTGTGTTACTGGGTGTAAGCTTGACAAGAGAAGTTGTGCCTGCTTTTGCCAGGATCCTTTTACGTACTTCACTTGGGAAGAGGCACTTGGTTCGGCCATTATTACGGACAGAAATCACTCAAGTGGTTAATCGCCGTGCATGGTATGACGCCACCAAGCTCACAACGGATGTTTTGAACCTTTACAAGGTAGACTGGCATCTTCTTAAGATGAAGTGATATTCTGTCATAAAGTTTTATCTACTATATGAAGTAAGCTTTGTTGCCTTTAACTACTCAACATAGTTTTTATGAACCTAAATATATATCCACAGCTCATGATGCTAACTAATAATGATGGTTGTTTTGGATCATTTCCATTTATTTTATTGTGCTATGGTAGGCATTGTTAAATCTCTCTTTTTCAAAAACTTATTTCTCTAAAGCAAATATACATCACTAACTCTTGGTGCTAATAGACAGTGATGGTAGTCTTGGATCATTTCCGTTTATCTTGCACTACAGAGGCTATATGAGTCTTCTGTTATCTTGTTAAACTCAATTGAAGCATTACAGTGTAGGCTTTTCTTGCTTTACTGCATGTCAGACAACAGAGACTTTTATTGTGGAAGGTAAAATCTAGTAATGGATCAGTCATGAGTGAAATGAGAATGGGCTGTAGCACCCCAAAGTATCAAGATTAATAAAATGAGAATGAAGTCTTTGTAGATCAAGTAGTTACTACTTCCAGGATCACCAGCAACATCAATCCTTAGTACGTTGAGTCATTTCAATATAAGACATCTCAACTTGAAACTCTCTACATAATTCTATACTTGTTTGTCATTTCTTCTGGGATATGAGTTCTAGGGTATGAGAACTAAAACTCCCAAGTCCTTTAACTTGAAGTTCCTGGGAACCTCATATGGGTCAATTAGCTAAACCACACTTGAAGATGACATATGCAGATTTTTCTGGAAAGGAACCTCTGCAGCTTTTATTTTGAAAAGGGTTTGTGTCTAGATTTCTCTTCAAGTGTAGCTTGTACAGCTTGTCTCTTTATTTACTTACTAGAATGCATGATCTTTTTAGAAGAAGAATAGAAAGGACGATTGAAGGCGTTAGTTCAGGTTTGCTCTGCTTTTATTGTTGGAAAAACTTCTGTTACAAAAAAGGAAGTTGGAAAGACTTATCCGGGTGTTCATGGCTGTTGTCCTTGCTCCTGGCAGGAGGATCCACTGCAGGATCTGTTGGTTGTTACATCATACTGCAAATTTACTTCTCATATGTTTTAATTTTAATCTATGGTCCAGTTTCTGCTGTCTGGATGTCATTTCTCCTTTCTTTTGTAAGAAGTGGTTCTGAGTTTGGAGTGCAGCTAATCACTTTGGGCACCATTGAGCTTGCTTTATTGATCTCTTTCTGAAATTTATATTACCGGGAGTTACCATAGTTTCTTGCATTACTGTTATTAGGCCCCACTTTGTGTAGAAGGCTGGGATGAAGCACTTCATGAGATTGGTAGACTGTCATCTGAGACAGTCCTCTCACCAGCAACTGCAGACTTGTTGCTGAAGGCGGTTGAAGAACTGCCTGTTTTGGTTATTGCTGGTGCTGAGGATAAACTTGTGCCTCTTAAATCTTGTCAAATCATGGCTTCAACACTTGTAAATTCTGTAAGTGTTATGCTATAACCCTCTGTCTGTTGTATGTGATCAAATTGTAACTTCACAAAGGTTTTTCAAATTTTTGACAAGTTTTACCCTCGAGTAAATGCAAAATATCTGATGGTCTGCGTGCAGTGATAGTCACACACACACACACACACAGAGAATACAAAAAGGACCCGTGATATGCACAAAATTACAAATTATGCTCCTCTAACTGAGCAAAGCTAAGGAAGGGTACACATGGGTCAGGACCACCAGATAATCCCTCCTAATTTTGTATTGGCTTGATAGGAAATTCTTGGAAATAGAGATGCCTACTTGAGTCCACGTTCACTTTATATATACTGTGAAGATGACAATATCCCGGTTGTGATCTTTCTGTAATTTGTTGTTCTTGTGCAGAGACTTGTAGCAATATCCGGATGTGGCCATCTTCCACACGAGGAATGCCCCAAGGCATTGCTTGCAGCTCTATCACCTTTTATCAGTAGACTACTGATGAAAAATGATTTACAGAATTGGTAGAGTTCTTTCTCTTTCAACTTATAGATATGCTTTTTTTTCCCCTTGTCTGATTGCCATATATATATATATATTTTTTCGTTTTTTACGTATGTCTATCCCTTTTCCGTTTCCTTCTTTCCCCTTTACTGCAAGAAGTGGTTTTCTCTCTTCTTTTAGGTAAATTTTGATGTGCTAGTTTGGGGCCTTACCTGTGCAAATTGTCCAGGAGCTCTCACAAGTGTAATTTTCTTCATTTTTCCCTGGTAGATGCTAAATTTGCTTACAGTTTGTCTAAAAATATTGCTGGTTATTGACCACTAAGGAAGTGGAAAATAACAGGTGTTTTCTCAGATTGCAAATATTTTTGCAAGTAAGAATATTGTATGTTTTCAATAGAATTGCTTGCTCTCCGTTACATTAGGAAAAATTTGAAAAGAAACATTGTCGACGGGGTGAGGGATCTCCGATGACGTCTGTTATGTTTGGGCCAAATTGATTTACGCCTTGGCCTCGAAAGATCCGGTTGATTCGTCAGAAAGGCCTAATCATTTTAAGCTCAATTGTAATCGTATAAAACTCCTGTGTGAAAATAAGCACTAAAAATTATATATTTCATGATTATGTCTTGTTATATAAAGGATATTTAAAAAATTAAAAAAAAATGGTCAAATGTCGCATGCAGTCTTGGCATGTGATTTGTGAATAAATGCCTAAAAAGATCTTGTGGACGTGTTAGTTGGATAGTAGACTCTTTTAATTAAGATTTCGAATTCAAGTTTTAACAATGAGAACACAGGCATATGGTATTAGATTAGGCAAGTAATTTGAATACCGACCGGTCAAAATCAAAAAGAAAAAAAAATGCCTAAAAGGGGATAAGGGCTTATAAAATAAATTAGGTGCTGTGGATAAATATAGGGAAAATTTGTGTATATATTCAGAATTACTCAAACACAATTAATTAAGAATTGAAGCTTAAACTATATATATGATGATATATACCTATTGCTGCTTCGGTATTGGCACTGGTATTGGCTTCAGAATCCTTCTCTCTCTTTGTTTTTTGAGTTTAAGAAAATATAATCAAACAGTATTAAACTAAAGAATGAAGGATGAAATAAAGGACAGAAGTAAGGAGCCTTTACCACTTGATCTGTCGTCTCTCTCTTTTCCCTCATGTTCAATTAGTGGAAGTGGAAGATTTTACAAAATTGTTCAATTAGTGCTTTAACCACCGGCCTATCCCCCGGGACGAGAAGCTAGGATTTTGCTGGAAAGCGGAGTGTCCCATTCAAATTTAGTAATTAAAAGTAAATTTGTTCAATGTCTTGTCATGTTATTAGCATGCCTAACGAACTAGTCTCCCTCAAGGATCAAACGTACGCTCCATGCGTTTTTTGGAATGCATTCATGGTACCCCAAATATATAACCAAATAATAAAAAATATAAAGTTTTCTTGATCTTAGCCAAAATGCCGAGGAAGGTATAAAAAAAAATATAAAGTTTTCAAGGAAAAGTATAAATTTCCCTATATAAAAGAGTTTTAAAATTTTATTATATTAAGAAAATTATCCGGATTTGACTTGATAACAGTAATGAATTTAATAGGTACAAATTTGAGGATGCCTTTCTTCGATTCCTTCATTTTTTTTTTTTTAAGCTTCGTCTCCTCCCTTCTCGAACCCCCAAAATATTTCATTTGGGTTGGGGCCGAGCAGTCTAAACCGGCTATTTTTTAACAGGGTTAATTACAGTTTTTGTCCTGAAATTTGGTTGAAAACCACAGACATCCTCTATAATGAAAAATATATATTTATGCTCCTATATTTTTTAAAAGTTTGACAAGAGGACAGAAAAATTCATAATTAATGGAAATGTAATGAAAGGATGTAAAATTTCTATTATACCACTTTTATAAGGTAATCATTTCCTGAAACCCTAAAACACTTTTTTTTTTCATTGGAGAGGGAGAGAGAGAGAGAATACGAACGACGATTCAAAGTTTTGATTAATGAGATTTTCCATTTGAGTGAGTGTTTGAGATCTAACATATTTCAGAGTGGAAAAACAAGATCAAAGGTTTGATCGGGTAAATATTTGTGTAAATTTATAATTGTTTTTTTTTCCATATAAAGCACATTCTAGAGTTTCGATGTTTTCAAAATTTGAACTTTTTGTGACTCTAAATAGAATTTTTTGAATAATTTTAGTGAGTGGGAAAGGATCGAAAGGATTTGAAGGTGAGATCGAAGACACTGTTTGGTAAATAGATCTATGGTTTTGATTTATTTTTAAATTTGAATGTTGTTTCTATATTTTATACTTTTCGAAATAGGGTTGATTTCAATGGGATCTAGAGGGGGAAATTTTTTTTTGTTCAATTTGAATGTTATTTTATTTACTGTAAGTATATTTAGGGTTTCAATGACTTATTGAGTTGAACTTAGAAAAAGATATTTGAACTGCACAAAGAGAATATGTGGCCTTGCACATGTTGTACGATGGTGTCGGTTTGTTTACTTTTTGGATCCCCCAGTTCTCATACCAACATTGCCTCCCCAACTTGGCACAATTCATTTATTTTTTTATCATATTTATTTATCTCAACCACATGGGGTATTTGTTTATCTTATTGTAGATGTATTGTGTTAATTTATAATAAAAGTTTTTATTTTGTCTGTTAGTGTTGTAATCTTTGTATGTGTTTTTGTTTTTTTTTTGTCTTTTTACAGATTCGTTATAAAAAATGGATAAAAGACTGCTGTTAGAATTAAGTTTGAAATGATAGATCTAAAGTTTCATTATGGATGGAGATTCTTATCAGAATCAAACCTATTACTCCATAAAGTATACATGAGAGAGATTTGTGGTATTTAATAACTATCCTAGAAATAAAATAAGTATGAGTGAGTTGGGTATCATGTGTAATTCTTTTGATGTTAAGGATGAAAGTGAATTTAAATTGTACTTTAAACTTTCAACATGTGACATAGATGTGGGTGTGATTGAGATAAATAGTGAGGAAGATATCAAATCTATGCAAGAAGCACAAAATGATGAGGTTGAAATTAACTTCTATGTAAAAAAAAGGGATAGAAAGCAAGCAAATTGGGTCAAAAAGGGAGAACTTTGTGTCAGATGCTTGTGGGCCTAGTGCAAATAAATCTGCATATGATGATGCTTGTGAGCTCAGTGTAAATAGTCAAAGAGGTCCAAAGCAAAGAAGAGGTAGGAAGACCATTGGCATAAAATTAATAAAAGTTGACGATGATAATTCAGAAGATTTTGACAAAGAGTGGCTAAAAGAAGGGTTGGAAGGTGCGAAAGATGAGGATATTTTTGGTGGTTTAGGAAATAAGGAACCGGATGTTAATGAGACAACCCATGTAGATGAAAGAATCCAGCCATAAGGAGAGATGGGGATTTATGGTTTAGATGAAGTCTGGAATGAGATGAAGATCTAGATGATGAAGAATTGCTAGATAAATTCATAGTTGAGGCTGAAGAAGGGTCTGCATAGGGATCAAATCACCCAAACTTTGATCCTGAAATTGAATTCAAGAAAACAAACTTTGAACTCAAAGTAGGGCAGAAATTTACAACTAAAAGAGTCTTTAGGGATGCTTTAGTTGAGTGGCATGATCGAGAAGATTACATATTCAAGTATCTTAAGTATGACTCAAATATGACTCAAATAGAATAATTGTAACATGCAGGAAAGGGCGTTCCTGGAGATCGCATGCAAGTCAAATTCAAAATAAAAAGACATTTCAAATAAAGACATTGAGAGGGATTCATGATGTGGAAGAGAGTATAAAAATGGACATGCAAATTCAAGATATCTATGCAAGAAATTTCAATGTTTCATTAGAGATGATCCAAACTACAGTCTAAAAGGATTACAAAACACTGTTGGACGAGAACTTATGGTAGATATAAGTCTGTGGTAGGCCTGTAAAATGAAGAATCATGCTTTGGAGGATATCCATGGTATTGATATTAATCAATATCACAAGATTAAATATTATGACCAACAGGTATTACATGATATGTCTGGGAGTCATGTTACAATTAAAGTTGAAAGATTTAATGAAAATGACTTGCTCACATTTCAAAGAATGTTTAGGAGTTTGGATGCAATGAGAAGGGGATTTCTTGAAGGATGCAAACAAATTATTGGGTTAGATAGGTATTTCTTAAAGAGCCAATTTGGTGGTCAATTACAAACAGCAATGGGAAGGGATGGTAATAAGAATATGTTTTCAATTGCATTGACTGTGGTAGAGGCGGAGAGATTTGAAAGTTGACACTGGTTTCTAGTTGAGTTGAATACTGTTCTTGGTGATAGCAATGAATCTCCTTGGACATTCATTTCTGACAGACAAAAAGGATTGGTCAAGTCACTTAAAGAAGTGTTTCCATATTATGAGCATCGAGTGTGTGTGTAGCATTTATATTAGAATTTCAAAGAAAAGTTTAAGGAGAAGGAGTTAAGAGATTTTTTTTTTTAGTAGCAACATCAGTAGGAAATATGAGAGATTTTGAAAGAGTTTTTGCTAATTTGAATAGAGTTGAAAAAAATGCAATAGATTGGCTGAAAAAAGTACCCCCACCTATGAGCACACTTTGATAAATCATATAAGAGTGATGTACTATAGAACAACATGAATGAAAAATTCAACTACATATTTAAGGCAAGATCAATAGCCATTGTGGAAATGTTTCAGTGAATTAGAAAGAGACTTATGTAGAGAATATAAATTAAGAGAGCAAGTATAGAGAATTATGTGGGAAATATCTGTTCAAATATTCAGTAAAAAGTGAAAAACAAAGATGTTTAGCAGATTCTGCATTGCACCTTGTTAGGTAACCATGAGTATGAGGTAGATTGTGCAACAAGGATATTTATTGTTGATCTTGGCATTAGGACCTGCACTTACGGCTTATTCTAGTTGACTGGAATTCCATGCCCTCATTCAATAGCTGCCATTTACAGTGCCAGACAAGTTATGGAGTCATTTGTTCACTCATGTTATAGCAGGGAAATGTACTTAAGAGCCTATACATATAACATTGCTATCATGATTTCTATGCATTATTGGGATAATTACAAGGGGTTAAAATATGTGAATTCTCCTTTAATTAGAAAGCAACCTGGGAGGCCTAAGAAGTTAAGGAAAAAATCTGTTGATGAGCCTGCTAGCTCAACCATATCCACTAAAAAGGGTCTAACTATGCACTGCAAAAAGTGTTTATAGGCAAGTCATAACTTTAGGACATGCAAGAAACCTATTTACCCTAACAGCAATTTCAACAAGATTAGTATCTTCTCTTTTAATTGTAATTCAATAAATTTATTTGAATATTTTTTCATATTGTTGATTTCAATTCTTTTCATATAATTCAATCAATTTTTTTATTCATTTAGACACCATCAAAGTCCATTATTTCTCAACAAGGTGGAGTAGCTTCAATGATGGTAGAGTTGAATATGCTTCCAAGACCCCTGTATCACAGGCAACTGGTAATAATTCTGTACCATCCAGAAGACTGTGCAGGAGCACAAGAATTAGAAGAACACCATATAGATCCTTTGAATTCATGGATCTAGAGGGGTAGTTTGGTATGCTGAATTTGGAACAATTTGTTAATGGTATTTAAAACAACTTGGAAACAGTTTTTATTTTAACTGTTAATGGTATTTTGAACAATTTGTATTTTCAACTGTTAATGGTATGCTGGATTTGTATTTTAGCTGTTAATTTGTTGATATGAACTATTAGAATTTGATTTATAATTGGTGCTTAAGCTATTGATATGGAATTGGTACATTTTCAGGTATAATGATATGGAATGAGATGTTGGAAACTAATCCCATTATTACATTTTAGAGTAGAATGATATGGAATTAGTACATTTCCAAGAATGATGATGCTTCTCATCCTGTTATTAGGGCAGTATCAATAAGGGACATGTGAACCAACATTAAATTATATTGCATTCACATTTCAAAATTCGCATTAACATTTCAAAATTTGCATTCACATTTTAGTACTTAACCACTCATACTCCATTAAATTATAAAAACGTAACAACCAATGTTAAATTTGCATTTCAAAAATGCAAAAATCATAACAACTAACATACAAATTACAACTGAAATTCATAAACATAAAAACCAACACTCTCACATTCACTTAGTACAACAAATTACAATTCGTAAGATGGTCACTGCAAGGGAGACGACCATAAGTCTCTTTATAAACCTCAGATTTTCTTCCACAATTTGCATCCATACCGAATAATTTCCATCTTCATGTATTGCATCAACTATATTTGGACTCTCGAATGAATTACCTATACTCTATGTTCAGCTATACTTCTGAACACTTTCTGTTTCTCTATTTATCGGATGACACCAAGCAAAAAACCCACATTCATTTATTTCACAAACAAAATATAGCAACCCCTTTGAAGACTTCTCAGATTCCACTATCTTTAGTATAACTCTATTCTCACAATTACATCTTCAATATTGAAATCTTGGTTCTCTTGATCTTCCATCACCGCTGTTTGAAAAAGACATTCTGAATTTGTTCCAAAAAAATTATTCAAATTTGGGTATAAATTTTATAATGGACGTTGAAGAAAACAAGAAGATTTAAAGAAAAGTGTCACGATGCAATAGAAATCGAAACTTGGAACTAAAAATAAGGCATGCCCCAAAGACAGTTATCCTCTCCCGAATATCGACAAGCTGGTTGATAACTCATTCGACCATCAACTCCTAAGTTTCATGGATACTCCAGATATAACCAGATATATATGGCTCTCGAAGACGAGGAGAAAACTAGCTTTATCATGGAGTTCGATGCTTACTACTACAAGGTCATGCCGTTCAGCCTCAAGAATACTGGGCAACTTTCTAACGTCTGGTCAACAAGGTCTCCAATGACTAAGTTGGCAGAAACATAGAGGCCTATGTCAATGACATGCTCGTCAAGAGCACTGATGCTAACAACCACGTTGCCGATCTGGAAGAAACGTTCTGAATGCTCGAACAATACAACATGAGGCTAAATCCTGTGAAGTGCACTTTCGAAATCAAATCTGGGAAGTTCCTCGGCTTCCTGATTCCCAACCGAGGGATCAAGACAAATCCAAAGAAAATTCAAGTCATATTGGACATGACACCACTCAAGACAATGAAAGATATGCAGCGCCTTACCATCAGAATCGCTACTCTCAACCACTTTATGTCAAAAGGGGGAAAAAAATACAAACCACTCTATGACACCTTAAAGACGTCTCAGAAGTTCGCATGGATGCCTGAATGCTAGGCCGCATTCAAAAAGCTCAAAGAACACCTCATGTCTCCTCAGCTCCTCTCTTGATAGGTTCCAAGTGAAAAATTTTATCTTTACCTCTGTGTCTCAAATAAGCACTCTACTCTATCCTCAAGTAGGAATCCACTGCCCAGAAACCAGTGTACTATATTAGTCAAATACTCCACGAGTCTGAGATCAACAATCGGCTTATCAAGAAGATAGCCTTTGCATTGGTCCTTACCGCCAGATGCTTACGATAGTACTTCCAGGCCCATACCATTATGGTGCTGACCAATCAGTCGTTGAAACAAATCTTGTAGCAGAGAGACACTTTGAGTCCGCTCATCAAGTGGAGCATCAAACTAAGCGAGTTCGACATCTAATATCAATTGAGGCCTACTATTAAGGGCCAAACCCTTGCCGATTGCAATCTCAAGTGTACATTCCCAACGACTACCGAACAGTCCCCCGCCGATGACCATAAAAAGTTTCAATCGCCCGAATGGACCCTTCATGTGGACAGGTTGTCTAACTCATCAAGCAGCAGAGCTGAACTCATATTAGTAAGGCTGAACAAATTCAAAACTGATTACGCCCTTCATTTCGACTTTCGAGTGAGTAACAACCAAGCTGAATATGAAACCCTTTTAATCAGGCTAAAAATTGTAGTATCGTTGGGAGCCCAAAACCTATGGGTCTTTACCAACAGTCAATTGGTTATCAAACTTATCAAAGGGGTTTACGAGACCAAGGAACCAATGATGGTGAAATATCTCCTCAAGATATGCCAAGTCGTGGATAGTTTCGACAGAGTAGACATACAATGAATCCCTTGATCTGAGAATACCCTGAGTCGACACGCTCTCGAAATTAGCCGATTCTGATTTAGTAGTGACCAGTCACACCGTTTACATAGAGATTCTGTCGCACCCCAATATCGAGGAACCTAAACAAATTCTAACAGCAGAAAGTCTACCTAGTTGGAGAGATCCCCTCGAGGCCTACCTGAACCGTGGGCCACTACCGAACTCTCCCTCTGAAGCCGCCAAGATAAGGCACAAGGCCGCCTATATACGCCATTATTGACAGCAATCTCTACAAAAAGTCTTACACGCACCCGTACCTGAAGTGCTTAACACCCGAAGAAGGGAGACTACGTTTTTCAAGAGATCCACGAAGGCATATATGACAATCACCTAGGCCTCCGAAACCTGACAAATAAAGCCCTCCGGTAGGGCTATTACTGGACATCCATGAAAGCCGATGTAGAAAGTTATGTCAAAAGATACGACAAGTGCCAATGCTTCTTATCAGTGCCACACTAGTCGTCTACCGAGCTCTGCCCCATAGCCATTCCTTAGCTACTCGCCTAGTGGGGAATGGACATCTTAGGCCCATTCCCACCAGCAATCGGACAGCGAAACTTCTAGGTTGTAGCTATCGACTACTTCACTAAGTGAATGGAAGCTGAACTGCTAGTCCAAATCACTACCGACAAAATATGGCACTTTGTGTGGGTGTCCATCGTCACCCAATTCGATATACCCCGCGTCTTAATCACAAACAAGGATAAACAATTTGAAAAGAAGAGCTTTCGAGATTTTTGTGACAGGCTGGAGATCTAGCACTGCTTTACTTTCGTTGCCTACTCGCAAGTCAATGGCCTCACGGAGGTAACCAACCGAACAACCTTACAAGAGCTAAAGGCCAAACTAGACAAAGTCAAAAGTCGTTGGCAGACGAGCTCTACAGCATACTCTAGGCTTACTGTACAACACCCTGTAGGGCTACAGGGGAGGCATTGTTCAGCCTCACATACAGTTGCAAAGCAGTTATACTAGTTAAAATCGGAGTTCACTCACTGAGAGTGGATTGATACGCAGAAGGACAAAATGAATTTGCATTACCTGAGTGACTAGACTTACTACCCGAACTAAGGGAAACTGCATTCGTTCAAATGACGACCTACCAACAGCATATAGTGTGATATTAAAATAAACAGGTCAGAACCAAACATTCAAACCAGGCGACCTGGTACTCAGGAAAATGAAAGCCACCAGCCAACCTCAACCAGGGGGCAAGTTAGCATCCAATTGGAAAGCCCCCTACAAAATACGGTCAGAAGTTCTCCCAGTCACGTATCTTTTCAATCACCTAGATGGATCGGCCGTACTTAGAACGTGGAACTCCAAGAACTTGCGCGTCTATTATCAGTAAGGGCTAATGCCCAACTAGATGAACACATCTAATCTCACATGAAACCCGATGGTTAGGTAAAGCCCTTGTGATCCCATGTCTTGCTACACTAACCGATCGGCTCATTCTTGCATCTTTTAGGATGTGCTACATTGGGATCTATCTCCCCGAATGGGCCAACAGCCCAGTCCTACCGTTAGGATCTATTTCCCTGAATGGGTTAGTAGTCTAGACCTATTGTTGAAATCTATCTCCCTAAATAAACCAACGTCGCCCAATCCTATCGATGTGATCTATCTTCCCAAACTGGCCAGCGTCATTCAAACCTATCGTTTGGACCTATCTCCCCGAATGGGCCAGCATCGCCCAAATCTATTGTTGTGATCGATCTCCCCGAATAAGCAAACATCACCCAGTATTATCGATGGGATCTATCTCCCCGAACGGGTCAGCATCACCTAGACCCATCATTGGGACCTATCTCCCTAAATGGGTCAGTGTCGCCTAGACCTATCGTTGGGATCTATCTCCCCAAATGGGCCAACATCGTCTAATCCTATCATTGTGATCGATCTCCCCGAATGGGCCAACGTCTCCTAATCCTATTGTTGGGATCTATCTTTCCGAATGAGGCGGCATCGACCATACCATCAATGGGATCTATCTTCCCAAACGGGTTAGAGTCGCCATGTCCTATCATTGGAATTTATCGCCCTGAACAAGCAAACAACACCCCTCCTACCGAACGATCGTGCCAAAGGATGAATCTCAGACAGACAAGGGCAATCCACACATTTAACTCTTAGAAAAATTCACTCTCTCCATCTCAAACTACAATAACAATGTTGTCCCATGTTTAGCAAAAGGGAGGCCTATCGTGCATGGAATCCTTCATCGATTAGATTTTTCCAATCACTTTGGTCATGCGACAGTCCAATACCCAACGCAAACGACAAGCAAGATCGATAAGTAAGTGATAAAAGCTTTCTTTATTTCCATATGATAAGTACATATTAGAGGACACAGCTGAATACAGGGCGAAAGAAAATCACACGAGTCCCTGAGATGAGCAAAACTACTACAAGAGTACTTTACAAAGAATCTACATTGGAAAGCCAACTAGAGGCAAAACGAGAAACTTCACAACCCGTCGGTGTCATATAACCAAGACAAAAAGAACGTAGAAGCACCGTCGAGTAGTAGAATTGAGAAGGGTACGACTGACATCCTGTTCAGCCGAAGCTTCTAATGATTTTGTAGAGGAGTCGAGAAGGGTATGATGAAAATTGTGAGAATGCATCGGGTTTTAAACCCTTTGTCATGACCAATCTCTCACCACCTCCAGACTCCTCCTATCACTCGGCTGACTGATGGAGGAACTACGAACGAAATAACCCGGCCAAGGAGCCAGTCGACGATTCCAACCTCAGATAAGGATATGTCCTTCTTCGAGGTTAAGAACTTTGATAAGAACCCTGATAGGGTCCATCAAGGCATCCAGAGTGACAGAACCTCGCATCAATGGTCCCACTCTTGACAGAGCCTCACATCGGTAGAAACTTTCTACACTACTGAGTTTTGTGGCTCAAAACCCATCACTAAGCTATCTCATAGAAGAACAGACTCTTAACAAAAGGCGCTTACAGAATCGAAGATACATAAGATCTCTCTGAGGCAGCACTGAGTCACATAACCTCTATTTATAGCCATGAAGAAGTGATCTTCACAATCTTGGGCGGACGAAACAGTCCACTAAGACATGCACGCAATGAATGAAGAACTTGACCTCTTCGACTTCCCACTCGGTATTAAATCTGGAGTCATTTATTCAACGGTTGAATGCATTTACACCCTTGCGATCTTTTAAGTAACCAACCCGTCAACTTACTCCTTATGTCTCTCATTCGAAGTGATATAAGAAATAGGGGCAAATGATGAAACATGACCCCAATCCTATGAGGACCCAAAGGTTAGTTAAGCCCATAGCCCGTTGGCAGATTCTCGCCAGTGCACACCAATCACCCGACCCTCCTGATGGACACTTGCTTGGCATTTTAACTGATCGATACTCAACGATCGCTACTCTACCAATGCAGCAATCACCCTCCTTGAATCATGGAGGCAACCCTATGGAATAGAAAGGGAATATACAACCCTAGTTGAAAAGGGAAAGAATCCCCGTGATAATTTGGACTTTCCATATCGATAAGGTTTCATAATCTTTGTGTATCTCACGATGCGATTCCCGAAATCTTGGGACATCCTCAGAAGGAAATAAGGGTTTTATCACCCTGCAATCACACTGCTTTTACGTCCGAAAAAGTTATAAACTCTTACATGCACATCGCCCAGGTAAGTTCTCTTGGCCGATACAAGGGCACACAATTCACACAGAGCTTTCTCTATACATCAATCTGTTCTTTCTTTTTGAAAACTATTATCTAATTTGAGTGTTGGAGTCTTTCTTGCCGGAACATCTTCTGACGATTTTTTACAGGTCTCACTAGTCGTGATTTCTAGATGGCTAAGTCATCCCATTTGAGTTAACAAAATCATGGAGCTAAATCCACCTCTAACGGACAAAAAATTAGGCATTGGTGGATGGGTTGGTAGAGGAGGCAATGCCCATGGATATGGACGCCATTGGTCCCACCGGCGTGGCACTGGCCTAATCCATTTTCCATTTTGTTGGTTCAACGCTGGTGGTGAAGCTGCTTCGGTATTGGCACTGTCATTGGCTAAGGTAGCCGCCAAGCAAAGCGTCATCAACAATGGAAGGGTCTTCATCTTTGGACTTAGGATTTGGAATCTCTCTTTCTTTCTTTCTCACCCTCTCTCAAACGATCTCTCTGCCTCTGACTCTCTCTCAAACTATCTCTCTCACTCACTCTATTTATAAAGAGGGGGAGAATACTAAAAATTTTTGATAACCCAATTATCATTATTTCAAACTTAAATTTTAATTAAGATAAATAATCTTATCATACAATTTTAAATCAAATATTTAGCAAATGAATTTTAACTATACCTGTTAACTTAAGAATGTTAAAAAAAAAATTAAATTAAAAAAGAAAGTACATTAACTTTTACCAAACATAAAAGTCAATAAAGTGAGGCTTTAATTTAATAAATAATACATATTTTCACCATGTTGTGATAGTTTGGCAATATATTCATATTTCACTATTTTTCCCATATTAAGTGTGTGTTAAACAATTAATAAAACAAAAAAAACCAAGCCTAATAAATTTTGAAAGCCTTGTCTTTTGCGACACTTTACAAAATGTCAAAAAATTTATGTCGGGAAAACTTATTTTTATTAGTGATGGACTCGGCCCATAAATTTTGAATAACCTAAAAAATTTTACTGTGTTGGATAACAGGTTAATGAACATTTAAATTTTTAAATATAATTAAGTTATCAACTATATTCATTTTTGTTTTATGTGAACTAAATCATGTGATTTTTCTTTTTAAATACTTAATAAGATCTAATTAAATAAAATCTTATGTGCTCCACATTATTTCTCCTGAATTTTCTAGGGCAAAATATAATATTATATATAATATGCAGAATTTTGTTTAGCTCCATACCTTGCTAACCATCAATCATACATTGTACTCCCTGAATCATAAGTCTCCGATTTGAGTTATAGGAATAGAAAAATAGAATTTAAAAAAGTCAATCCCCTTAATAAGACTCTCAGTGTTTGGATCAGATTAATCAAATAAACTTTGTATATCAGTCGGTGAAAACCAAAAACGAAAAAAAGAAAAAATCAATCATAAAGTATGATCCACCAACACGGAGGTTCTATACTCATAAATCCAATGAAGCAGAACCTTGGGCTTGGACTCAAAAATTTATACATGGTTCCTCCAACATAGGGAGGCACATTAGGGAGATTTGGTCTTCCTTGACATTTTACATGGACTTGTCCAACTAGAGGATGCATGTTGGCAGATGAACCACGCATATTCCGGATTGCTTCCCTATGTCCATGCTAGAGCTCACCATTACTGCTTTATTCCAATTCATTTGGGCATTCAATGTTTTATGTATTCCATTCCATTAGCTGTCTTTCCTATTAAGTGAAAGGGGTTTCCATCATGGAAAAGTGGTTTGGAAGTGGTTTGACATCATCTTGGGTGTGTCTTAATTTGTATTTTGCTCGGCAGAAAAAGCTGGCACACAAAATTTTGATGCAACAATTTAATTTAGCAGGGAAGTTGGGAAAGCTGAGAGTCCCATTCAAATTTAGTAATTAACAGAAAATTTGTTCAATGTCATGTCATTAGCATGCCTAATGAACTAGTGTCCCGCAAACATGATTCCAAACGGGCTTGTCATCAAAAGTCCGCTCCATGTGTTCTGTGGAATGCAATCATGGCACCCCCAATAAATAATCAGTACTATCATGCCAGTAGTATTTACAAATTCTCAATTTATCTATATTTTATTTTATTTTATATATAATATTTTTTAATTAAAATAAAATAATAAAAATTACAAAGTTTTCAAATAGAAGTATGGTTTTTTGGGCACTGGAGTATTGACATCTAGAATCATACTCTAATTAATTTGGTTAGAATATTTATGAGAGCTCTAATTAGAGATGACTCTCTCAGCATAGTCTTTTCAATTTTTAAGTTTTGTATCCGAAATTTAATTAATAGATTTAACATCTAATTTCATTAGGCAGATTGTCCATTTGTAAAATATAAATTTCCCTATATAAAAGAGTTTTGAAATTTTATTACATGAAGAATTTTTTACATTAACAAATTTATCTAATTTTTTAAAGGCCTAACTTACCTTTCTAAACAACACCTAATAGCCTAAGTGAACATATTTTGACAGGAAACCACAAAAACTAGCTGGACTTGAAGTATAGAAAAATGTTACAACCCACACTCAACAGATTGTTTTGTGAATGAAAGAGATCGACTTGTGAATGAAAGGAATCGACTTGTGTTGGAGTTACATCAACTCTAACTATGGTTTCTAGATTATGAATTGAGAATGTAAGAGAGAGAGATTAAAGAGAGAAAGAGATAGAGAGAGGGGAAGAGAGAGAGAGAGATGCTCCATATTTAACTGTCTTATTATTTTGTTCTGTAGTTCTTACATTTAAAGTCTGTTTATTTCTGTAATTATCTAACCAACTCCCCAACTGCCTAACCAACACCTAGCTAACTAACTGTCTAACCAACACTTAACTGCTCAACTGCCTAATCAATACTCAACTGAGTCAGCAATTGACTCATCAATGCTATTATAATACTCCCCCTACGGAACTTCCTTGTCCTCAAGGAACAAAGATTGGAATCTGACTCTTAATGAACTCTGCATCTTCCCAAGTGGATTCCTTTGGACTGGGATTAAGCCATCTTATAAGCATTTGAGTGATTGGCCTATTGTTCCTCCATATAACTTTCCTCTTCAACACAGCTTCAGGTTCTACTAAAGCCTGTTTGTCTAATCCCAGCAATGGCAAAGTTGGCATAGTGACTTGAGTTGGACCAAGTTTTCTTTTGAGTAATGAGACATGGAATACAGGATGCACTCTTGACCCTTCTGGCGGCTGCAGTTTGTAAACTACTTGACCAACCCTTGTTATCACTTTAAAGGGGCCATAGAATTTGGAAGATAGTTTAAACTGTCTCCTCAACTCAATTGATTGTTGTCTATAAAGCTGAAGCTTCAAATACACCCAGTCACCTTCTCCAAATTCCCTTTCTGATCTGTTCATTTCTGCATTAGACTTCATCCTATTCTGTGCTCTTGTTAGATGATCATGTAATAGCTGTAACATTGCTTATCTGTCTCTCAGAAAATTTCCAACCACTGCAGTAACTACATCCAAATAAGGTCCTGAGGGATATGCCTTGGTTGATATCCATTTAAGACCTCAAATAGGTCTGATGCTAATGCGGTAGTTAGTGTTGTACCATCACTCAACCAAACTCAACCATTGTAGCCATATTCTTGGTCTATCTGAAGTCATGCACCTTAGATAGCATTCCAAGTATTGATTTAATCTTTCACTTTACCCATCTGTTTGAGGATGATAGGCTGTGTTGAGTTTCAATTTGACCCCAACTAATTTGAATAGCTCTTGCCAAAAAAAGTTAGTAAAAACATTGTCTTGGTCAGAGATAATAAAGTCAGGCAACCCATGTTGTTTGAGCACATGTTCCACAAACATTGTTACTACTGTCAGAGCTGAATAAGGGTGCCACAATCAAGAAAGTGTTCAAACTTGGTGAGTGTATCAATAACTATCAAAATAATGTTGTCACCCTGATAGCCCTTCTATGAAGTCTATACTAATCTATGACCATGCTTGAGTAGGAATGAGTAAAGATTGCAATAATCCAGGGTAAGGCTCATTCTTGTGCTTATTTCTTTGGCAAATATCACATTTTTGCATAAACTTAATCACGCTTAATTTGAGGCCAAGCTAGAAGCAGATGGATTTAACCTTTTACAATGTGCATTGCTATCTTGAGTGGCCACCTATAGCTGAATTGTACATCTGCTAGAACAACTTTTCTCTCAACTGTCATCTCTTTTCTACATAGATCTTTTTTTTAAACTTCTTTTTAAACTTCAAAATGCTATCATGATACTAAAAATCAGTAACTAAGTTGGGTTATAGTGTCAACTAAGCAATCAAATTGTGACTTTCTTCATCCTCTACATAACTCTCAATGATTTCCTTTATCCATTGAGGTTGAACAAAAGATATAACACAAGCATCCTTCTATTCTAGCTCCTCTTCTCCTTGGCATTCCCTTCTCAAAAGTGTATCTGCAACCTTGATATATACCCCCTTCTTATATTGTATCTCATAATCCAATCCAAACAATTTTGTCAACTACTTGTGCTACAGAAGAGTGTTCAATTTCTATTCTAACAGATATTTTAAGCTTTGTTCATCCGTCCTTGTAAAAAAGTGATGTCCCTCAAAGTAATACTTCCACTTTGTTACAGCCATGAAAACTATTAACAATTCCTTCTCATAGATGGATAATCTCATATTTCATTAAAACAGGTCCTATCCTTTGGAACAAGCATCAGTTTCTATCACAAAAGGTTTGGAGAAGTTAGGTAATCACATTGTAGGTGCTGAAACCATGACTGCCTTGAGTTCCTTGAAAGCATTTTCTGCTTCAAAGTTCCAATGGAAACTATCTTTTTTGAGAAGCTCATTCAATAGCTTGCTAATCACCTCATAGTTCTTTATAAATCTTCTATAATATCGAGTCAAGCCTAAGAATCCTCTCAAGGCCTTAACAATAGTTGGAATAGGCGAAGAAACAATACATTTTACCTTTTGGTCATCTATTTTAACCCCAGTATTGGTTACCAAGTGTCCTAATTATTTCATTTGATTTTATGCAAATGTACATTTGGAGAGTTTTGCAAACAACCTATGTTGTTTAAGCATAGAGAAAACAGTCTCAAGATGTTGTAAATGGGTGGAAAGATTAGGCTATAAACCAATATGTTATCAAAGAATATCAATACAAATTTTCTAAGAATTGATTGAAAAATGTAGTTCATTAGTGCTTAAAAAGTGGCTGGTACATTTGTTAATCCAAAAGACATAACAAGGAACTCAAAATGCCCATAATGATTTTAAAAAAACAGACTTAGCTATGTCACTAGGCTTGACTCTTATCTGATGATAACCAACCCTCAAATCCATTTTAGAGAGCAACTTAGAGCCATGCAACTCATCCAACAACTCATCTATGTTAGGAATATGGTAACTATCGTTAATAATCAAGTTGTTTAATTATTTGTAATTCACACAAAAGTGCCAAGTATTGTCCTTTTTTCTCACTACAAGGACTGGGGAAGCAAAAGGGCTTGTGCTTAGTCTAATTATGTCATTTGATAACATTTCTGATACTTGTTTTTTTATCTCTGATATTAGGGAGTGTGAGTGCCTATAAGGTTTAACCTTGAAAGGTTTGGCCTCAAGTTTGAGTGAAATAGCATGATCATGAGTTCTCTCAAGAGGAAGTATGGTTGTAGTGATAAAAATATCCTCAAACTACCTCGCTAAAATAGCAACAGCTTCTGGGAGTGATGCAGAAACATTTGCTGATTTAATAGCCAATGTTGCACATCCTTCTAGCTATTGCAATCTAAATTTTTTGATGCCTTTTCCTCTAACTAGTTTCATAATAGGATATTCTACCCCTCCAACCAATATCACTTGCCTTCATTGTAAAACCTCACTTGTAGCTTCTTAAAGTCAAATGTTATTGGACTGAAATAATACATCAACTCCACACATAGGATAACATCCCATCTTCCGAGGTTTATTACTCTCTCAAAGGAAAAAGAGTACCCTTAAATGTTATACTTAACAATCTTAACTTCAGCATAGTTAGTGACCAAACTACCATCAACTATAATGGCATGCAAGGGTTTGGCTAGTTGAGCCAACAATTGAAATTTGTCTGCTACTTTCTGACTAAAGAAGCTATTAGAGCTCCCCATATCAATCAATATTGATACTATGGTTTTATATGTTAGCCCTTGCAAAGATATGGTTTGCCTATTTAATGATTGAGACAAAACAAAAAGAGAAACATCTACATTTTGACTTATATTTCTAGTAGTTTCCTCTTGCTCTTTTATCACATTCGAGTACACCCTATCATCATCTTCCTCCATCAGAATCAGAATTATGCTTCTGAACTTGCATTGATGTCCAGGGCTGTACTTCTCTCCACACTTAAAGCAAAGGTTGTTATTTGTCCTATATTGTATCTCATGGAGAAATTCTCAGCATATTGTTCTCAATAGGTTGGTTGTTTTGCAAACTTTTACTTATCCCTACCTTTAGAAATTATAGATTGTCTCCCATTAATTGTCATGCTACACTCATTTAAAATTTCCACTTTTGTTCCATGGATTTGTACTTTTTACTTTTTTGATTAACTCCAAGGATTGCTATTGCAGGGTTACATTTTCAAAGGCTTTAATTAGAGTGACAAGTTTAAGCATTCTCAGCATAGATTTGATTTCTTCTCTCAAGCCACTTATGAAGCTGGAGATGAAGTAAGCTTCAGTCAGGTGAGGATTCCCATGAAGTATTGGAGACCAAAGTTCCTCAAATCTTTCTTGGTATTCAAACAATGATCCTTCATGTTGTAGTTTATTAAAGTCTTCCACCTTATCATATCCTCCTTTTGGCCTAAATCTTTGGCATACAAGTGCTGAAAATTCTTCCCACTCTATTACTCCTTTATCTATCTTTAACCCTTGATAGCAAATTTTAGCCTTGTCTTCTAAATGCATCTCTACTACTTCCACTCAATGCTGATTTGGAATTTGATAAGTGTTGAAGAATTTGTTGCACTTTCGAAGCCACATTCTTGAATTTTCTCCACCGAATATTAGAAGCTCCACTTTTGGAGGATTTGGAACCATTATCCAAATAGCAGAGTCCCTCCAATATGGTTCTCCTTCCCATTTCTTCCTTCCACCAATAGGGGTGGGTAACAATGGGTATTGAGAAACCTTGTCAATTTCTTGCTCATCATTATTTTCTCTGCTCCTAGACCTCATAAGAGCACTAAACTTTGCTTCCATATTTGTCATGAAAGTTACTAGTTTGCCATCCATTTTCCTTCAATCCTTTATTCCATCTCTACTATTAGTTCTTGTAATCTATTTTCTTGTTTTTTAAACTAATCCTCCATGGACTTGGATCTTGTTCCTTCTGCCATTCGGTTATTTTATTATTCCTCCTTCCAGGATCAACCAGCTCTGATACCAAATTGTTATAACCCACACTCAACAGATTGTTTTGTGAATGAAAGAGATTGACTTATGAATGAAATGGGTTGACTTATGTTGGAGTTATATTAACTATAACTATGGTTTCTAGGTTATGAATTGAGAATGTAAGAGAGAAAGATTAGGGAGAGGAGAGAGAAAGAGAGATATGCTTCAGAATTAACTTTCTTATTCTTTTGTTATGTAACTCTTACATTTATAGTCTGTTTATTCTTGTAACTACCTAATCTACCCCCCAACTATTTAACAAACACCTAACTATCTAACTGCCTAACCAACACCCAACTGAGTCAGTAGTTGACTTAACTGCTGACTCATAAATGTTATTACAAAAAAAATTTAAGGTTGTTTTTGTTACACACTTTGACTACGCGATTATCATATCATAGATGTTACCAAATTTTGATGCTATTTCAAATATATCAACCATTTTCGCATTTAGCATATGAAAATTAATAGCCAATAGCTTCCACCAAGTCAAAATTTGAGAGTGTTTTATGTTAGGTTATCATATACATAAATATATATACATACATACATACATATATATATATATATATATTGACTACATATTGTACTTCACCTATGTGAACTCAGGTCACCACCAACACTTGACGTTGCTTGAACTCCTCTTCCTTCTTTTCCTGCCATAATCTTCTCCATTCACTATTGGCCACTTCTCACTTCTTTGCCCTTGCATGTGCCCATTGACCTCGACTTTCCTCCTCCGTGGGACGTCGCCAGTAAGGACTCCATGATGATGATAACAAAGTAGAGTCGAAGAAGAATCAGATGATCATACACTGTTGTCTTTGCTCAAACCCTCGTCTTCATTTATTCCTCTTTTGAACAAAACCTAAATCCAAATTCTCAATAGGGTCATTGTTTGATAATCTAGCAAAATGCTCAATCAGATTATTTGGGTGTTCTGTTATTTATGATCGCCACCATCTGCGACCACTAGCGAAAAGGTTCAACCTTGAGACACCCTCTCTTTGCAATGTGAGATGGGTATAGACTAGAGAGAGAAGTTTGAATATGGATGAAAGGTTAAAATTATAACTTTCTAAAGTTATGAGAGGTTTTTGCATAAAAAGAAAAAGTTTTGACCGTTGTTTGTACTTGATTCTAAGTTAGCTATTCGACGGAGGCACCAGCTACTCAATTATGTAATTCTTGCTATTTTTAGGCGATTCCACCTATGGAAGGATTTTTTTTGCTGTTTATAAGCTCACAAGTTCTTGGTTTTTTTGGATTATGAATACATATGGATAAAAAGGGTTAAAAATTAAAAAAATATATAAACTTCATTAATTTTGAATTGCAAGAACTAATGGTATGCTTGGTTCGCACTAGAAATCAGAATTGAATTTGGAATTAAAGATTTTATAAATAAATTTCAAAAAATCAATTTGAATTTTAGAAACCCATAATTTGAGAGTTTTATTTTTAAAATTCATTCTTATTCTATTAATTTAAATAAATTATATAAATTCAATCCGACTCAACTTATTAAACCTACATAAAACTACTACTAGCCTAACTTGTTCCCAAAAAACACAATTTACTAAAAGATACTTGGGTTGTGTTGTAGGATCATACTTGCTCAACCACTTTAGGTCCTTTTTGTGGTGTTCCCAACCTTAATACATTCTTGGTCTATAAATAATCTTAGTTAAATTCAAAAGTCAATTTGAATGAATTTTCATTAATCTTGATTTACTACATATATTTCTCTTTAAATCCATTTTTTTGTTGTAGGGTTTAAATTCGATTAGAGCTATATTGCTCTGCTATACGTGACACCATCGGCAACCAACAATTTTATATGGATACTTTATCGTCTTGAATGCCTACTTCACCAATAACTACCAACCAACCATCTTCAAAATTTGGATATTAGCAATATGTTATTAGTCATATTGTAGGTTTATCCCATGAAATTAAAGACTAATAGGTTCTATCATCAAATCTTAGGTTGTCTACATCATATTAAATTTCCTTGACCTAAATTTATTTTACTTGGTGGTATTCTATCTTAGAATATATAGCCAGTGAGTTATAGTTCAATTGGTATGATCTTCTCTCCCCTCGTAAAGATTTTGAATTCGAGCTTCCTTATGTACAAAAAATATATATATGTATATAATGTGTTAACATCAAATTAATTATTAAAAAATATTATGTATTAAAATAAATTAATAATTAATTTAGTTTTAAGAATATTTCATTTTCTTTGTTTTTATATTTATAATAATAAATTTTTTATATAAATTTAATTTATTATAATATTTTAATAAGACAACGAACTATTAAGGTTTCATATTTTTATATTATTTTATATCTTTAATATGGTATTAAAGATATATTCAAATTTCTTGTAATATGGTACTAGAAACATGTCCAATTCAAATATTCTTCTTTTAATATGATATGTTTAATTCAAATATTCTTTAATATTTTATATGCCTTGTCGGAAAAAAATCTCCCACGTGCTTTCATGCGTTGCCCGAAGAAATTTAATGTTCTTCTGCTTTTTATTTTCTCAGTTTCCTTCGGTCTCTCATTTTTGCTTTTTAATGATACCTTCGTTTGATCTTCAAGATTCTTTCCTTGTTTTAATTTTCTCTTTATTGAAGAAATAAAAAATAAAAAATTTCTTTTTTGTTCCATCTAATTTTTCAATTTCTGTTTTTCTTAACTGAGCTCTTCAAAAAATTGTGAAAATAAAATTACCTCATTTTTAAGTCATAATAATGCAAGTGACCAAATTCAATAAACTTTTGTAATATAAACCTTTTTGAAGATATAGCTGGTTGGTGTCTGGATGGTGGTATCGTACATGTTAAAATATATTATATATCAAAATTAAATTAATTATTGATTTAATTTTAAAATTATTTGAATTTTTTATTTTTATATTTCTATATTTATGATATTATATTTTTATATTTATGATAATAGATTTTTTATATAAATCCAACTTATTATAATAATTAATTAAGACAATGGAGTTTTAGGGTTTCAAAATATTATTTTTTCAATCGTTAATATAGTATCAAAATTATGTTCAAATATTATTCAAACATATTCAATTGTTATTCATATTTAAAATTTCTAGGAATTTTGTATAAAAGTTTCTTTTGTAAAAAGAGTTATTTATGGGTCCATAACTCCACAATCAAAATATCTTCATATTTTCTATTATGAGGCAAAGTAGCCTAAGCCTGGCATGAACCTAGAGTTAGAGTTGGAATTAGAGCCAAACCGTTCGGAGAGAAAATACATTTTAGGGTTGAAAAAACACTCATATGATTTTAGATTCTCTATCTAGATTCTCTTTTAAATTCAAGAGTATTTTATAATATCACATTGATTTTGAAAGATGATATTAGAATGTATTATATATCAAAATTAAATATTTAACTTTTTTATTTTTATGTTTATAATATTATATTTCTATATTTATAATAATAAATGTTTTATATAAATCCAGTTTATTATAATAATTAATTAAAATAATAGAGTTTTAGAGTTTCGTATTATTATTGTTTCCAATGACATCAGATCCATATTTCTATTCCTAATATGATATCAAAACATCTCGAAATATTTTTCTAACATATTCTATTATTATTTAATAGGATTTATAGCAAAGCCAAAATGGCAGTCCAAAGCATTATTTGCTTTCTCTCTCTCTCTCTCACACACACATATATAGGAAAGCCCTCTCCCTTGTGGTAACAAAAAATATTTTATTTTTAAGTACATGGATCCAGCTTGCAATGGTTGTACCTCTGCAAACAAATACCATAATTATTTTCATAGGACCGTTTTGAAATTCATGTATCTTATTTATAAGTAGTAATCGTGCAATACTTGACAAATTTGTTTTTGTTTATTTTCTAAACATGGAAAAGTAATACCTAGCATTTGTATTATTGAGAATATTTCATTTATAAGTACATGGATCCGGCATCGAATGGTTGTACCTTTCCAAACAAGTACCGTACTGATAAGGTTTTGAAAATTTACATCTCTTTTTTTAAGTAATTGTGCAATACTTGATAAATTTGTTTTTGATCATTTTCTAAACGTGGAAAAGTGGTACTTAACATTTGAATTATTGAAAGTTCTATTTAAAATTTGATTTGTGAAAATTTTTTAAAATATGACTTAAAACTTAAATTACACTAAATTTTATTTATAAATTTCATAAATTACACAAATTGGACGAACTGTATTCCCATTTCACTGCAGAGAATTACCAGCCATGATGGTTGCGTCGCGCGGGCTTTTAAAGGGAGCTTCACCGCCTCCTCTCGTCTCTCTTTCTCTTCGGGGGCCGTCCGAGTGAATCCCAAACCCCCCCCCCCAACAAAAAAGACAAGAAAAGGTTCTTTCCGGCGACACATTTTTCACCGGAAAGTGAATTGCCGGTAAATTCTACTCTTTCAAACTTCAGAAAGAAATGAAAATTCAACTCATTTTTCTTGTTGATTGGTCCATTTACTTTTTCTTCTGTTTACTTAAGAAACTTATCAGAAGAAACAAGAATAATAGATTTCTCTTCCTTTATTTGTTGGACTAAATTTTACAATGGTGGTTTTTTGTCTTAACCCTTTTTTTCCAAAAAAAAAAAATATATATCAAGGTTTAAGCTCTTATGAAACAGAGGTGGGCTTTTTTATATTTCTAATTTGTTTGTTTTTTTTTGGGGGGGGGGGAGAAAAAAAGATTCATTATGCGTTATTTTGCTATAAATTCACCTAGACTCATTTGGTTTTTTGGTTCTTTCTTTTCTTGGATTTGATATTTTTTCTTTTATACAATTGCTTTGTGATTGAAAAACAGAGGCATCCGTGGATGTTTATATTTATTGTGATTCTCCCGAGACAGATTGGATATTTTCAGATTCTTGAATCAAATTGCTATTTAATATCATGGGAAAGAGAATGAATCTTAAGCACTCTGAGTTTAATGTTGGGGGCTCATGAACAGCTTTTACATCTTTTTTCTTTTCTTGGGTTTCTTTTTATGGTATTGGTTGATGCCTTTTTTCTTCTTTTTTCCTTTTTTCTTCGTTTTTCTTTTCCTCTCTCCGCATCTCTCTCTCATACGCGCGAGCACAAGTGTCTAAATAGTTAAACTCATGTCCATTCGTTGCAGGAGCAAGCTTAATTTCCATTACTACATCTGTCTATCAGAAATTCTAGTAGATGATGGAGAACATCAAAGCTCCATTTAGGGGAATTGCAAGTGACATTCATGGAAGAGCACTCTGTTACAAGCAAGATTGGTTTAATGGGCTTCGTTCAGGAATTGGGTATGTTCCTATTTCATTTCTTTTAATTATCTTGTGTTTTAAATTGTTATCTTAAAGTAATCCATTTTTCCTTATTTTTTTTAAAGGATTTTGGCTCCCACTACATACATATTTTTTGCTTCTGCACTTCCTGTTATTGCCTTTGGAGAGCAATTGAGCACTGCGACTGGTTTGTATTTTTTCTGCTTTTATTTTTTTTTTCTTCTTTCCAGTTTCTTCCATTGGGTACGTGCCAAATTGGAAGTTGAGATGGTGATCTTAAGAGGGGTTTAATCATTATAAAATCCACTGAGACTGGAGTTTAATTTTCATTGTCTTTGTTTCAACCAGAGAGAGAGAGAGAGAGAGAGAGGTCGTGCAAATAGCATCTCTAATTTCTCTTGTTTGTCACGGTCCTCTTGTAAGATTTCTGATTTTGTGGAACTTTTGTGATCAGATGGCGCATTGAGCACGGTTGAAACTTTAGCTTCCACCGCTATTTGCGGTATCATACATGCCATAATTGGTGGCCAACCTCTTCTCATACTAGGAGTTGCAGAACCCACAATTATAATGTACACTTATTTGTACAACTTTGCTAAAGGAAGAAAAGATTTGGGACAAGATCTCTTCTTGGCTTGGGCTGGATGGTAAAATGACTCACATGGCCCCCATTTTACACAGATGAAGTTCATGGTGACTTGAAATGTTTTAACTAAGTTGTTCCAACTTCTGCAGGGTTTGTGTTTGGACGGCTCTTCTGTTGTTTCTTCTGGCTATATTCAATGCATGTACCACAATCAATCGATTTACAAGGCTTTCTGGTGAACTCTTTGGCATGTTGATTGCTGTTCTGTTCATTCAGGAGGCTATCCGGGTATGTACTATTTCCAATATGAATAGGGTCAAAAGGGATTATTGCTTTTAATTAGTCATAGCTGATAGAAATAACTTATACGAATATGCAATTGCAGGGAGTGGTGAGTGAGTTTGGGACTCCCAAGGAGGCAGATCCGAAGGCGGAGAAATATCAATTCGAGTGGCTTTATGCAAATGGGTTATTGGGAGCCATATTTACTTTTGGTCTTCTCTTTACTGCCTTGCAAAGTAGGAAAGCAAGGTCTTGGCGCTATGGGACAGGTTTGGGAAGGAAGATTAGTTTTATTTGACTTTTGTCAATTATATGGATACATTGTGCGACTTTAAGGATTGTGCTTTTATAGGATGGATGAGAAGTTTCGTGGCAGACTACGGTGTTCCTCTGATGGTGGTAGTGTGGACCGCGTTGTCATTTACTGTACCTAGTAAAGTTCCAAATGGAGTTCCAAGAAGGCTCTACAGTCCTCTCGCATGGGAATCTACATCTTTGTATCATTGGACTGTGATCCAGGTGAGGTGATTTCGTCTCCTTTAATGTCTTCGCTGTTAGCTGCTGGATTGTGTGATAGCATCTAGTTCTGAAAAGCACTTACCTCTTCTACATGTAATTGTAATTAGAAATATACTTGTCAATGATATCTTGTCGGAAACTACGATGTGGTTCAGAAGAAAATAGTGCCGTTACTCCAATTCTTCAAGTAATACATGAATTGATATCTAATTATGAATTAGCACTAATTCAGTGGATTTAACACTCAAGCAGATGGAAATTTGAGCACACTATGATTGACGGCCCTTGCTATTATTTTAGCAATATGAATATCTAAAAGGCTTTTTTTTTTGGGGGGGGGGGGAGGTTTATTTGGAATTAACGACCTGTTTCGGAAATTTTGGCCTGCCACTATCTAAAGCTTCGTATTTGGGATGTACTCATGATCCAATATTTATCATAGCATACTTGGCACAAATTGATTTGCAGGACATGGCAAAGGTTCATTCGGTGTACATCTTTGCTGCTCTTGTACCAGCTATAATGATAGCAGGCCTCTATTTCTTTGATCATAGTGTTGCTGCACAATTGGCACAACAGAAAGAGTTCAACATCAAGAACCCATCTGCTTACCACTATGACATCTTGCTGCTTGGATTCATGGTATACAAACCGATTTCTTCTGTTCCTATTTGCCATGTTCCACTTGATGAACACACACACACACTAAAAGCTAAAATATGTCTCCGATGTGTTTTCTTTTGTTATGTTTTTATGATTTCAGACTTTACTCTGTGGATTGATTGGACTCCCTCCATCAAATGGTGTCCTACCACAATCCCCCATGCACACTAAGAGCCTTGCGACTCTCAAAAGACAGGTTGGTTCCTAAACATTTCAATGGAGAGCCTGATTATCGTGCAAAATATCAAATGAGTAGATGCCTAAATAACCTTAACTTGTGACAAGCAGTTGATCAGAAGAAAGATGGTTCAGAGTGCCAAGGAAAGCATAAAGCAACAAGCGAGCAATTCTGAAATCTATGGGAAGATGCAAGCTGTTTTCATAGAAATGGACGGTTCTCCAGCTGTAAGTTCTATAAGTAGGAGAAATTTTATTGTGTTGCTTTCTTCACATCCATTTCTTAAAAGAAAAAAATTTTGAAGCAATTCTAGTCACATTGATTTTACCACTGAGCTTATCCAAACTTTTGTGATGGCATATTCTGAAAATTTTATTCCCCACTCTTTAATTTTATCGAACTTGTGATGTTCCACTTGTTTCTTGGCAGACAACAACAGTAATCAAGGAGCTGGAGGACTTGAAACAAGCCGTTCTGAAAAATGACAATACAGAAGCATACCCAAATGTTTCATTCGACCCTGAAAAGCACATAGATGCCTATTTGCCTGTTCGCGTTAATGAGCAAAGAGTGAGCAATCTATTACAGTCCTTCCTTGTAGCAGGATCAGTCTTCGCAATGCCTGTCATAAAATTGATACCAACATCTATTTTATGGGGATATTTTGCATATATGGCCATTGACAGTCTCCCGGGGAATCAATTCTGGGAACGAATGCTGCTGCTTTTTGTCGGTCCAAGTCGACGTTATAAGTAAGTTATTGCTTTTATATAAGTTACATATCGATTTGATTCAGATTATCTTTAATTATAGGTAAACGTGATAAAATAATCTTACTAAGTTTATATCATCACTGTGCAACCATGTTTTCTTAGGGTCCTGGAAAGCGATCATGCCTCATTTGTTGAGTTGGTGCCATTCAAATACATAGCCATCTTCACCGTCTTCCAGTTTGTGTACTTCCTTGTGTGTTTTGGAGTTACATGGATACCTATTGCTGGAATTCTATTCCCATTGCCATTCTTTGTTCTCCTAAGCATCAGACAACATCTCCTTCCCAAGTTCTTCCCTGCACATTGTTTGCAGGAATTGGATGCTGCAGAGTATGAAGAAATCCCAGGAGGCCCACGACATTCTTCCAGCCTCTCCTTTACTGTAAGACAAGACTTAGACTGCACCTAGATACCCATATTTTACCTCTTTCAAAATATACTAATCGTGACAGCATTTAATGAGCTTTGTAGGGAAGGGATGCAGCTGTTGTGAGACAAGGGGGAGGTGAAGTAGAAGTTTGTGATGCTGAGATATTGGATGAGCTTACAACTAATAGAGGAGAGTTGAAGGTCAGAGCTGTCAGCTTTAGAGAAGACAGCAAACAGTTACAGGTAAGAAACAGTCACTGCTCACATGTGAGAATACATAATGGTTGCTATCAACTAAGTGGATGATGGTTACTGTTTTTCTTTTTGGGTAGATTTTTCCAGAGGATGATGTCCAAAGGGAGTGAACATGGAGTTGAACCGCATCATGTCCATTAGTAGATTTGTGCAGAGAGAGTTCAGTGGGAAAATGTATGTTAAAATGAAAATTTTGGAACATCCTGGGATAAGAATTAAATTTTCGAAGATGTTGAGATAAAAATATATTTTTAATGTCATTTGAATACAAAAAATGTTACAGCAAGCACCCTGTCAAAAACCGTAATTGAATCTGTTTTTAACTGTACTTTTCATTTATTTCTGAAAATTGCTTAGCAACCTGCAATGCGTTTTCCTCTGGCTTTGAATCTTTGCCTCAATTTCCCTTGCCGGCCATTAGTTTCGAGTGATGGAGGAATGGGAAGTATGTTTTTATTTGCTTATTACCGCTTTTTAATTGTTACTTTATTAGTATTATTAAAAATATATGTTTTTATTTACTTATTACCGCTTTTTAATTATTACTTTATTAGTATTATTAAAAATATTATTTAGTTTGTCTAGTAGTGATCGAGTCAATACTGATTTTGATCTATAAAAAAATTTAAAATATACTAATATACTAGTTGAGGAGACCATATTGATGCGAGGAGCACATAATTTTCTTATAGATTTCTTTTTTGATCTTGTATTTTCTTCGTAGCCCTAAGCAATTCCTTGTATATTCAACGTAACATCTTGCAACTAATATTGAATTTTTTTTATATTATTTATTACTATATGTTTAAAAAGAACAAATAACAAATATAACTCATAAATAACGATTTTAATTAAATATTGTTAAAAAGATAATATTTTTAATTAGATACTATAAAAAATATGATATCTGTTAATCGTAACAAAAAATGATAACCAATTGGATTAACAATAGTAATTTCTCCTTTTTAAGAAGGAAGTAAATACTACTTAGTGGAGAATTTAAATTGTTAAGCTCTAGGTCTCCTCTCGAATCCCTCCGTTGTAGATGGGAAGATTGGATCCTAATAATCCATTAATTCAATAAAATATTACAATAAGTTTTGTTTATATGAAAAATCAATTGTTACAAATAAGGAATTATCAAAAATATATATAAATCTATTATCTATGTGTGTGTGTATACTACGTGGGCTTTGGCCACACAAGGTGCAGCCGAGGCCCAAAAGTTTTTGTAATTTTTTAATAATTTTATTTAGGTCTAATGAATAATTAAACTTAAAATTTATATAATATATTATTAATTATAATTAATCTTATACAATATATTAATTACATAATATTTATAATTTTTGTAAAAAATCTTTTATTGATAGTAAACGAGTTTTAATTTTTTCCCTAGGTCTTAATTTCTCCCTATAAACTAATGTTATTTTTTGATTAGATTTAATCTATTTCTTATTTGTGAATCGAATAACATACATACATACATACATAACTTTGGTATTGTTTTAAGTTATTCACATTTTAAGTTTGTTCTGGTAAATTTATTATACATCTTAATTTTTAAGTTATTCTTATTAAAAATTTTTTGTAAAATTTAATTTTTTTTATTGAAAAGTTTGTAGATATTATTATTATTTTTTTAAGTACATAAGAGAAAATCGAATTTGAAACCTTTAAGAAAAAGTAGCAAATATGTAGGTACTGTATTACACAATGAAATTAAACTTTCTCATTTAATTATTAAATAATTTATAATTATTATTAGGATTCAAAATTATTTTGTTAAAAAACTATTTGATATACTTTTGACTATATATGCTTGTGTATTGATTTAAAATTTTTAGGACTTTGCAATTTGTTCGGAAAGAGGGAACTATTTTTTACTATTATTGTTGTAGAGCATAATTTTTTATAATATCTAATTATTAATTTTTTAAAAAAAATTATTAACAAAAGTTTTTTTTAATCAAATAAAAACATAAGATAATAAATTTTATATTTTTATTTGTATTTATTGTCTATATCTCTAAAAGTACCTCTCTCTCTCTCTCTCTTATTTGAGCCATTGTCACAAGTACAAGCACTTTTGGAGAAACATGAGATGATACATGTGGGGGATTTTATACTCTGTTTCAAGTTTTCAAGTTTTATTTTTTATTTAGATAAAATGATAATTAATAATTTTGATTATAAAAAAAATTTAATTTGTATTTCTTAATTTTTAAATACTTTGTTCATGTCTTATGGTTATAATATTAAGCAATATAGGAAGAAGACAAATTATGTAAAGATTTGCTTTTGTTTGTTTGCTTTGTTTCTTATCAAGCAATTCAAGAGTATACAACATTTGTTATGTCTTAGAAAGTTATTTTAATTGGTTTTTATGCTTTAAGAGTATATTTTAAACTTGCAAATCTTATATTAATTAATCATGAGTTTTTTCTTTCATAAACTATCACCAAAATTCTATTTGATAACAATCATAACTTAAACTGTGCAAAAATAAGTCAATACCTATGTTGAGAAAATTTATTTATTTATTTATTAAGAAATTAAATTATACTTGAAAATATTATTTTTGAAATTATTATTTTTCACAATTGAATGATAATTTTATATTTGTTGCCCACTGTATCATATATTTTTCTTTATTTATATAATAAATTAGTTGAGATATTCTCAAATTATAATTTAATTTGAAATATTATATTTTTTATTAACAAAATTATTATTTTTCATAACTTAACGATGATTTTATATAATTTTATATTTGCTACCCACTGTAAATTATATTTCTTTATTTACGAAATTATTATAGGTTAATTTGAAATATTTGATGATTTTATAGTATTACTAACATGAAAATATTTATTTTCTATTGTATTATATATATATTTTTTTTATTTTTTATGATAAATTAGTTGAGATATTCTCAAATTATAATTTAATTTGAAATATTAGCAAAAATGAGATTGCAATCTAAGTGCTAATAAAAATTAGATTTTTTTATCTAAGCAGAATTTGTAAATTCAAATAAATTAAAAATTGTGAAAATAAAGTTAATATTTAGTGTGAACCGTGAATTATGGAGACTGTGAAAATGATGTTCCAATTTTGTTTAATAGGATCTAAATTAAAAAAATAAAAGAAGAAATTGCATGTTTGGCTAGAGTGAGTACTCAAAGAGAAGTATTTGGTCATCAAAATCAACCGATTAAAACATGAAAATGGAATAGATAGCTTTTTCAAATCTCCAAAAAAAATATTCTCTTTTCATTATTTTTGTTATCAAATTGAGATATATATCAAGATATATATCGCTAAATTTAGAGATTATCATGGAATTTCAAAAAGAAGAGAGAGATAGAGAGAGAGAGAGATGGGAGAGAGAGGGGTGAGGGACCCAAGAAGATGCGTCCTTGTGGATTAAAAAATTGAGGTGTTTTCAGTTTGAGGGTGGTAAAAAAAATATGAATTTAATTTTCCTCCTTTTCCCTTTAACCTTGTTGGCCACACGTCTGAATTCAAAGAAGACTATGTGGCTGAATAATAAGGAAGTGCTCTAGCTATATATATATAAACAAATGACATGTCCACCTCTTGGACTATAACTCAATTAATAAATAAGGTTCTATTGTCAACAGATATTAACCTCCATTATTGACTTGATGGAAATTTAATGTTGTCAATGGAAAAGAAAGAAGAGAGAAAAAGAGACGAGAGAAGAGTGTGAAAAAGGGGCCTGTATGGATTATCCAGTTTTGGGTTTGAATCTTATTGGTAATTGACTTTTTCCATTGGTTTATCTTTCCAATTGTTGGATTGGAAGTCATAAATTAGGTATTTTACACCTCACAACACTCACCACTCCTCCACTGAAAATCCAAATCAGAAACCCTAATTAAATCATGGAGCAATGTATGGATATATCCCAATTTTTTTTTAAAAAAAAATCTTAAAAAAATCTTTGCAAAAATGAAATTGGGTTTCTAACTCATGATTGTCGCATTTTAAAAACTCGACCAACCCCCAATCCATCTTGGCTGTGTACAAAAACCAAAAAAAAAAAAAAAAACCTATAACACAAATATAATCCAAAACTCATTCTCAATTCAAAACACCAAATCCAAATTCAACCATCCCAATCCAAACCCTAATATCAAAATCCTGTACAGAAACCAAATTCAACCACCACAATCCAAATTCTGTAACCACAAACCAAACTCATATTCAAACCAAACAATCTCAATTCATAGATATCGATTCAAACTAAATTCATATCCAAATTTATATTCAAATAAATTTATCACGAACCAAGTAGTAAAACAGTTACAAATATAATAATCAATGAAATAAAACATGAATTTTATTAATGTAACCAAAGATACCAAATACAGAGTACAGTAAATCAACGTTTTCTTCTTCTCCTACTATAATATCTAACACTAACATCTGGTCTACCTATACTAGGATCATGATGTACAAGTTCTTGATCATTTATCTGTGAAATCTAAGAATGACCATTATCTTCCTGGGGCAAAAATAAGTGGTGATGACACATGGAAGAATGGTGGTCCACCTCCTCCCTAAACCTGTCAACCCCTCACCCATGTCAACGTTCAGACAAACTCCCCTATAAGGAGCACCCGGATTCAAAGCATAGGGCAAGTCACCAACCTCAGGTATGAAGAAAGGTGAGGAGTGTACATACCCACTCGAAGGTCCTTCGTCATCGAGTGGATGCTGAGAAGTGGAGGGCTGAGAAAATAGTGGTGACTCATAGGTCTGCGAGGGCCCTGCGACATCGGGTGCTGGTCTCGTACGACGTGCTCTCCCTCCTCGTCGTTGATGCCATCTGTCATTACGCTCATCGTCGTGATCGCCATTAGTAACTATGTTTGGTCCTGTCCTCATAGTCAGATAGGCAGAGTTAATGATCGGTCCAAAGGACGTGTCAAACTCAACTAAGTGGTCCAACGACCAATCAACGTCCTGCAGACCGTGTGTCGTAGTATCGTGGAGATAATCCTCTGTGTCATAAGGAATGGGAATGAACTGGATCCCTCCAAACTGGCGGATAACTCTATCGGGATAATGCCACTTGACGATACTAAAGCAGATCAAAGGTACCCGTGTGTGCCAAACATCTCTATCATCGTGACAATAGTTGGACCGTCCACACGGGAAATGACAAAAGCACCAATATATTTTGTTCTACGAGCACGTAATCTCCACCTACAACATTGATCCCTTTGTAAGCATATTGTAGTCCAAAATGTAGGAGTTGATTTTTAAACACGAAATTGGTAGTGATGCTCGACATGGTGCATTTTGACCGCATGAATAAGTTTATCATTCGTCTCAAATCTCATCCCCTTATTCAATTCATCGCTAAAAATAAAATTATCGTCTCTCAAACTACTTTCTTACTCAAAAGTCACATAACTATCACCTCCAAGTGCAGTAGTCATGAAAGGGATTAACTCTTCTATTCGGGTATAAGTATAAGGAACCAAGGAGGTATAAATTTCTTCATTATCATCATCACCACCACCACCAGCACCAACTTCATCATCTTTATCATTATCCTCTTCCCCCGCCTTATCTTCCACCTCTTCTTCGGCCATTTCCTCCTCATCTACATCATTCTACATTTTTGTCAAAGTGAAATCTACTCGAGATTCGATTTGTGGATAATCATCCGTATAACCACATCCGTCATGCAATAATATTTCACTAACAACTTGATGTGAGGATATTCCACCATCGACTTGATACAAAAATATTCCACCATCGACAGTTTTTATGTATAATTCATGTGTAGAACCCACTCCCATGGTCCCCGCAAACTCCATCAAATTAACAACACTATTATCATCACTAATTGACACCAATTCATACCCTGCATTCTCACTTTGATTGTGCAACACTGACTCTCGGTGTATTATGTATTCTCTTCATGTATATATATATGATATTGCATCCATCTGAGACACATGATTTGAAATTTCTAAAACTTGCCCTTAAAATTGTTTAAACCGAAAATTTTGTTGGTAAACCAAAAACTTTCTCGAAAAGTACTCTAAAACCCTAAAATCACTAAAAATGGCCAACAAAAGCCAAAACACTTAAATATAAGTATAAAGAAGTGAATTTAAAAATTTTAAAAAAAATTTGGATTAAAAATCGCATAGGGTCAAATTTACAATTTTGAAAAGTTTAGGGACTAAAGTACAAATATGAGAACTTGAGAGACTAAATTGCAAAACCAACCATTGAATAACAATTGGAGATCAACGATTAGTCAAGAGCACACTTAGTGGCCACATAGGACATTCCACTACCAAAATTTGAAGAAGGTTGTTTGTAAAGAATAAAATAATGCATGAAATGTGATTGAAAGGGTTTTTTTAGTGGTTTTTGTGCCTTCTTTCCTCTTGGCAGAATTTGGACACTTCTTTTGCATGCATGGTGGTTGCTTGCTGCCATTTCAAGTACATAAGAGGAGTCTTGACAAGTGTAGGATGAGATAAAGCATGCATAATGAATCAAGAGTCAAGATAGCTTGATTTGGTTTATAAAAAAGATCAAAACCAATCATTTTCTCTTCTATTCACCTCAATTGGATGAAATTTTTAGTAAGAAAAGAGGGATTGTTGATGTTCAAGTGGAATTCTTAGAGCATTGGAGAAGAAAGACAAGTAAAAGTGGTAAGAATATTCTTGACTCCATATCTCTAGTTGTTTGAGATAGTATAAGAATTGTGTAGAGATTGATGTTTGATGAATTATGCTACTATGGTGTTAAGGTGATCAAGGTTTCAAGAAAATCAAGATCAAGGTGATAGATATTAGTTAGCAAAGGATCATACAAAGGAATGTAAAATATTCAAATTTGAAATCTTTACAAGTAGTGAAATTAAATACATGTACTAACATGCTAGATATGAATATTTTAATTTGAGTTATGTGTAGTATTGCCGTGATATCTTATTCTATGATGATTGAAATTTAGATTGGTTTAGTTTTGGTAAAACTAAACTCCTTAAACTTTAAAATGAGCTATGGTGCAAAATTGTTCATTAAAAAAATGAAATTATGGTTATTTTTAGAAGAAATAGTAAGAATCGATGTTATATTCACTGTCCTGTACACAACCATTAATTTGATTTAAATATTAAGATAACTTCTGGACAAAATTAGGGAAAACCTAAAACACGAAACTTTTAGTCTTTGTCTTATCTTTAAAATGAGATGAAATTCACTTGAATTGGAGTCGTATGCTAGAAGTTATGGTATTTTATTGAAACTGTGCAGAGCATAATTTAGAACTAGAATTGAGATAGAAATAGAATTTTATAAAATTTTGCACTTACCATTAAAGGACATACTGAATATGAAAGTTGTGGGACTATCTCTTGTCTTTCAATAGAACTTGGAATCATGTAAATTGAGTTGTATATACTGAAATATGAATTTTCTACCAAAACTGCATAAATTTAGTTATATAAGTACAAACTGTGTTGAAGATAGATTTTTATAAATTCGTGCAATGGGAATTTGGAGATGAGTTGAACATGAAAAATGTAGATATATATTTTAGTTTTAATTCGCAATTTGAATCACTCAATTCCGAGTTATATCGAGAAAGTTATGACGTTTTTCCTAAGACTGTGCAAGAGTAAAACTTGAAAAAAAATCTGAATTATAGATGTATGAGCTTAAACAAACTAGGGTAAATTGGAATCGGACTAAATCAAATTAGGATGAAATTATTGAAAGAAATATGGAGGATTGACATATATATGTTGTTGTTGTCTTAGGAGTAAACGATTAAACTACACTCGATGGGCAATTCAGCTGAGTAATAAGGTTTTAGGGAAGCGGTGTACCCTTCCTGTACATGTGAATGGGTATTACTGTTTCCATGTAGTTAATAAGCAAAATAATGTTTTATTGTTTTCAAAACATGATTTGTGAAATAAATTATGAAATGACTTGTTAAATGGTTTGATATCGATTTTGTGATAAATAGAGTATCCCAAAAATTTCTTTTAATATGCATCCATGAATTTTGATGAAAAATATATGTGCCATGTTTGAACCATGAAATGTACTTTGATGATATTTATACGGAAATACATAAGTTATTGGATTTCATAATTTTTCATTAACATATATGGCAAGATTGTTTGATTGATGATTTTGATGAGAGACTAGGTGCTCGAACATTAGTACATGAATCCCCTTGATCGTAGATCGAGGATAGTACTTATAGCCATAATATTATGATACAATAGGCGTTGTCCTGTGCAAACTTGCCTCGTATGCTATAGCAGACCCATCTTGTTATATAGATAGTTGCACGGTTGCGATGTCATCGAGACGTAGACACTTCACATGGTTAGGTGGTATGTATACGATACTAGATTTTCAGACTAGCCAAGTTGAACCGAAAGGGGAGGACTGAATGACGTTTCAGTCTAGCACTTGGTGAGGCCCGATGCCAACGCCAAGGTTAGGGTTGTTTATCCATTTAAAAGAAAAACCCTTGGTGGCTCGTCATTAGTCGAGGCAGACTCTTACCGAGAGCTTGTTTTGGCATGACTCTACGATTTATGATAAAAAATTGGATACATATGTTTTATGGATGATGATGTTAGAAAAATGTGTTTGAAATTGTCATACATATTTGAAATATGGTATAAAGTATATTTATATATATATATGGTTTTAATACTTCATTTTCACACCACTTATTAACTACATATTACGATTATTCATTTTAATCACCCCACACTTCCTTAACTTTTACAGAGATAGTATTTAGAGGGGCACGTTGATAGACATCAACATACGTAAATTTCAAAGACTATCGTTAGAGACGTATCACGGTATGGAAATTCTGTTGTATCTTTGAGGATATTAGTTGATCATGTTAGAATGATTATACGAAACAAAGGAATTTTCATTTGCAATATATATATTTGAGGACTTTTATATTTAAATACTAATAAAATATTTGTAACTGAAATTTATGATTAGCCTTGCATTACCTTGAAGATACGTGGCGAGGTTGGGCCGGTGTCTAAGGTAACGGGAGATTGTTCACGGCCTTTGGATCACAGATCGGGGCGTGACAGTTTTCTTGGTATCAAAACCCAGGTTGGTTGAGCCTGAGTTTTATGAAAGATTTTTCAAAATTTTCCAAGTCTTATTTCCAAGGTCCTCAATATTTTGAAATAAATTTGAAAGTTTCCTTATAGTCATAAAATCCCTAAAAATGATCTTAGGCAATTGAGTTCATTCCATTTAGGGGGTTAGATATTCCATCTCTAGCCCAAATTTTTTATCTATATTTGATAGAGGTTATTTCATTTCAGAATCATGCCTCCTAGGCGCAGCATGAGGCAGACTCGCAAAGTTACATCTGTTGCTCCAGAGGTCGCGTCGTCTTTGCACGCACCCCCTTCAGTACCACCTCAACTGACACAGTCAGCTGGGATCCTGACGCTACCACCAGATACCTTGAGACAGTGGCATGAGTGGTGGAACACTTATGGGACATAGATGCCGCCCCCACTACCACCTCCGGCAATTCCTACTTCTGCGACACCGGCTTCTGCACTGGCTGCCCCTATTACTTCAGTGTCTGTCCTGAGCAACAGCACTATTCCGGCACTCTGTCGCATCCACGAGCTGACCCAGTTGGTCAAGGAGGTTCGACAGCTGGGTTGCACCGATTTTGATGGATCCAGCGATGCTACGACAGCAAAGCGCTAGGTCAACCAGACCCGCCGGGTGTTGATAGACTTGGGTCTAGAGGACGAGTGGAAGTTGAATGTTGGTTGCTAGATGGTGATGCTTTCACCTGGTGGGAGACCGTGATAGATGACTCTGCAGAGCCCTTAGGATAGGAGGATTTCTTGAGAGAGTTCGACGGTAAGTACTTCTCAGAGTACCAGCAAGATTAGAAGAGGGCAGAGTTCCTTCATCTCCATCAGGGGACCAGATCTATTGTAGAGTACGAGGCAGAGTTGAGGAGACTATCTGCCTTTATCCCCGATTTAGCCATACAGAGGCAGCTTCAGTTCAAGTTTGAGGATGGACTCAACTTGAACATCTAGAAATACATGGTAGTGACGAAAAATCACTCATTCACGGAAGTCTTGGAGTTAGCCTACCTTGCTGAGGATATCGTACGGGCTGAGACTAAGTAGAGAGAGAGTCGAGATCATAAGAAGAATGGGCCTGGATTTCAAACCGGTCAGAGTTCGAAGAAGGGTAGGAGTCAGGGTCCTCAGAGAGATCCCACAACTACAGGGTCAGCTGGCTTTCCCCAAGGGTCACGCCCTCAGAGTTTTAAAGCCCCCGCCCCTAATGCCGGATCAGTGAGTCAGTTTGCTGGGCCGAGGAAGCCTCTATGCCGTAGTTGTGGCAAGACTCTTTCAATATCTATAGAGAACCTACGACGAGATGCTACCAGTATGGGAAACTAGGACATATTCGTTGCACTTGCCCAGATTTGGGATTCAGGGGACAACCAAGTCAGAGCCGCCCGAGTGGACCACGCGAGAGTCAGTCGAGAGCACTTGCCCCATTAGTTCCTATTGCTCCACAGACTGTGACCGGAAGCAATACTGTCCCTGTTCCTCAACTACAGCAGCCGAGAACTCAGGCTTGCATCTTTGCAATGACGCACGAGGAAGCCCAAACCAATCCTGAAGTGATTATAGGTAACCCTCCGATAGACTCTCCTGTATAGGTTTCATCTTCTAACAGTTATTTTGAGGCATGATGTACTATAATGACTCATGTAATTCTTGACATGCTAAGATGTTAGTAGTCTCTATCTTTTATATATATATATATGTTCTCATGTTGACTTCCGAAGTAAATATAGGTTGATGATCCTATTTTATTTAAATTCGCCATTAGGTATCATGAAAATTTTCGGAGTTGACGTCTGAGTTTTGATAAACACTGGGTCAAATTATTCATATGTGAGCACCCAGTTTGCTAAGCACCTTGATAGACAACTCTCTCCGTTGACCGAGGAGATATTGTTTATCACGCCATTGGGCGAGCAGTTGATCTGGAATTCTGTTTACCGAGGCTGCGAGATATGGATTGGGGAGGTGATTTTAGAGGCAGATCTTATACCTCTCGACATATATGATTTTGATACCATCTTAGGGATGGACTGGCTGAGTTCCCACCGAGCTGTTGTCGACTGTTTCACTAAGAAAGTAGAGTTCCGAAGGTCGGGACAACCATTACTGATATTTACGGGAGAGAGACGGGTACTACTACGGTGTGTTATTTCAGCGCTGGAGGCTAGGCGGTTGGTACGCCGAGGATGTACAGCTTACCTTGCCCATGTAATAGACACTACGGTAGAAGGCCCAAGGCTTGATGAGATCCCAGTGGTGCAGGAGTTTGCTGATGTATTCCATGAGGAGCTACCTGGACTACCTCTAGTCCGGGAATTTGATTTTAAGATAGACATAGCTCTTGGGACAACATCGATTTCTATTCCGCCATACAGAATGGTACTAGCTGAGTTGAGGGAGCTAAAGATCCAGTTGCAAGAATTATTGGACAAAAGATTTATTCGACTAAGCACTTCATCTTGGGGTGCTCCGAAACTATTTGTAAAAAAGAAAGACGGCTCTTTCAGACTCTGCATAGATTATCGTCAATTGAACAGAGTGACCGTCAAGAATTGGTACCCACTACCACGTATAAATGATCTGTTTGATCAACTTTAGGGAGCCCGAGTCTCTCGAAGATTGACCTGAGATTTGGGTATCATCAGTTACGAATCAGGAGCGAGGATATACCCAAGACTGCTTTCTGTACGAGATATGGTCATTTCGAGTTTATGGTCATGCCGTTTGGACTGACGAATGCCCTAACCACGTACATGGATTTGATGAATCGGGTATTCCATGACTATCTCAACCAATTTGTTATAGTATTTATTGATGACATACTTGTATACTCACGGAGTGATAACGAGCACTCCCAGCATCTTCAAGTCATACTACAGACGCTCCGCGAGAAGGAATTATATGCCAAGTACTCCAAGTGTGAGTTCTGGCTCAAACAGATTGGTTTCCTGGGGCATATTATTTCTGCAGAGGGTATTTATGTTGATCTACAGAAGGTTGAAGCCATCATGAGGTGGGAGCAGTCACAGACAGTTACTGAGATTAGGAGTTTGCTCAAACTTGTCAGGTACTATCAGAGATTTGTTGAGGGATTCTCCAAGATTGCTGCCCCATTGTCTAACTTGACACGAAATGGAGTCAAGTTTGTTTGGGATGACCATTGTGAGGAGAGTTTTCAGGAGCTCAAACAACGGTTAACTTCAACACTAATTCTAGCCCTTCCCACCAGCGGCCGGGAGTATGTAGTGTTCAGTGATGCCAGCCGGCAGGGTTTGGACTATGTACTGATGCAAGACGATCGGGTTATTGTATACGCCTCTAGACAGTTGAAGAGGCATGAGCTGAACTATCCAATCCACGATCTCGAGTTGGCAGCCATAGTCTTTGTATTAAAGATATGACAACATTATCTCTATGGGGTGACATGCTGGGTGTATACGGACCATAAGAGCCTGAAATACTTATTCATACAGAAGGAGCTCAATCTGATACAAAGGAGATGGTTGGAGCTTCTCAAGGATTATGATCTTATTATAGACTACCACCCTGGTAAGGCAAATGTAGTTACAGATGCTCTGAGCTGCAAGTCATCCTCTTTCTCATCTTTCGAGAGTGCCTACCTCCTGTGTCTTGTGGGACTCTGCTCTTGGGAGTTAGTTTGGCTAGTGATGTGCATGGTGCACTTCTAGCCAGATTTGAGGTGATGCCAACTCTTTTTGACCGCATTCGAGAGCTCCAGGGTTCAGATGAGGAGCTCCAGGGCATAATTGAGAGGGTCCATAGATGAGACGGTAGGGATTTTAGAGTCCAAAAGGATGGACTCGTAGTATTCAGAAATCGAGTTTGGGTTCCGAATGATAGCGATCTCAGGATAGTTATACTAGAGGAGGCCCACTCTTCTGCCTATGCGATGCATCCAGGCAGTACTAAGATGTACCAGACTATCAGAGGGAGTTATTGGTGGGCCGGGATTAAACAGGAGATTACTGAATTTGTAACCAGATGCTTGGTATGCCAACAGGTAAAGGCAGAGTATCAACAACCAGCTGGTCCACTTCAGCCACTTCCTGTTCCCAAATGGAAGTGGGAACATATCACGATAGATTTTGTTGTGGGACTTCCGCAGACTCCAGCATGACATGATACTATTTGGGTGATTGTTGATAAACTCACCAAATTCGCACATTTTCTACATATTCGTAGTAGATATCCACTGGAGGGTTTGACTCGCCTATATATCAGTGAAATAGTTAGATTTCATGGGGTTCCTGTGTCGATTGTGTCAGACAGAGATCTTTGTTTTACCTTAAGGTTTTGGCGGAAACTATAGGAGGCCATGGGTACTAGGCTACACTTTAACACTGCTTTCCACCCCTAGACAGATGGTCAGTCAGAGAGGACCATCCAGACGTTAGAGGACATGCTTAAATACCCATTTGAAAAACTTTCTAGAGATCTGTGATACGATCAAATTAAACGAAATGAGTCCTATTGCAATACAGTTACCATTGTTTCCTGTTACTCTTAGGAGAAAGGAAAAAGTATGGTTTAATTCATTCTCTGTTAATCATTTTACAAATTGGGAGAATTTGTCTCAAACATTCCTAAGTATTTCCCTCATGGTAAAATAGTTAAACTACGTAATGATATTACTAATTTTAAGTAATTTGAGGGTGAATTTTTATGTAATGCTTGGGAGAGTTTTAAGAATTTGATTAGGAGGTATCCACATCATGGTATACCTAACTGGTTGATCATACAAACTTTTTATAGTGGTCTTTTGCGTTTTGTTAAAATTACCATCGATACTGTAGCTGGAGGTGCATTTATGAGTAAATCTTACAATGAATCATGTGTATTACTTGAGAATATGGTCTTTAATCAATATGATTGGTCTGATGAACGTAAAATTTCAAGACAAAAAGTTAGTGTGCATGAGGTCGATAGTTTTACCATACTTAATGAAAAAATTGACTCTTTGATGAATGTTATGAAATCTAATCAAATCAATGTTGTGACTAATCAGGTTTATTCTTATGAATCATGTAGAGATTTTATTCATATGCTTTCTGAGTGTTCGCAAGTACAACAAACAAACTTTGTTTCAAACTTTAGCTAGCTCCAAAATAACTCTTACTCCAACATATATAATTTTAGGTGAAGAAACTATCCTAACTTTTCATGGAGTCAAGGAGCACCACAAAAAGTAAATAATCCACCAGTATTTAACTCAAAAAATCCATAGTCAAGGGAGAACAAGGTATTATGGGAAGTCGTAATTGAGCATTTGGCAACAGTAATAAATGAAAGGTTTGAAAAGATTAAAAATAAAATTGATCAATTGACTAACACTTTTTATTCTCATGTGCCAAATAGATTGCCAAGTGATACCGAAAAGAATCCTAGAAAAAGAGAATAAGACAATTTCATTTAGTGGAAAGAATTACAGAATGTGGCAATTCAGTTTAAGGACAAAAAGGATAAACAAGGGATCGAGAAAAAGAGCAAACAGCCTACAAATGATAATTCCAAAGCACCGGATTCAAAATAGAGAGGTACTCTACATTTGAGTGAATATAAGCCCCCTATTCCTTTTCCTAAACATCTATTACAAGCCAATGTAAAAAAACAATATGAAAAATTTTTAGAAATTTTTAAAAAATTACATATTAATATTTCTCTTTTAGTTGCCATCAAATATATGCCAAGTTATGAGAAATTCCTCAAGGATGTGATCACTAACAAAAAGAAACTAGATGAGATTTTAACGGTTAAGCTTATGGAGGAGAGTTCTGTGATCTTACAAAAGAAGCTACCGTCGAAGTTCAAGGATTCAAAGAGTTTTTCTATCCCTTGCATCATTGGTTTTACTGATTTTTCCAAATACGTTATGTGATCTCGGTACTATTATTAATCTGATATCATATTTTCTGTTCTTGAATTTAGGATTAAAGGTGTAATACCGACACTCGGTATACTGTATATTGTATTCCTCATTATTTCATATGAGATATATTTTCTTTTTCATATAGAGAAAAGTCACTCAGAATTTTTCGTTTTATAATGCTCTTGAAAATTTTTGGCGAGATCGCCGGGAGCTAAAGATTCTCCCCTCCGTGTCCTTTTAAAATCTATGCGTGTAATTTCGACGCTATCAAAATTTCATATGCAAAAATTCACTTCAGAGATCAAGGGTCAAGGAGTTTTGGCGAAAAATAAAATCGCCCGAGAACCCAATTTTTGGCAAAAATTGAAATTTATCCGAGCAAACAATCTTGTTTTCACCCAAGATCAATTGAGTTGGACTCAACATGAAATTTGGAGCTCATAGCGCGATTTTATAAATTTTAGGGTCAAGATGAAATTTTGACCGGTCAAGGGGCTTTTGAGCAATTTGTGTTAGAGGATTTATTTGCAAATAATAAAAGTTTGGGGAAAACAATGAAGTATTTAATAGTTAATGTTGGAATGTGTGATAACAAATGGAGGGCCAAGATCACTTGTAGAGCATCAAGAATGCATGAGAACTCTTGTATCCAAAAAGCAAGTGTGAACACTCTAGCCCCATTTGTTGACTGTGTGACATGCTTATACTAAATAACCCTAATTTGGATGGTTGGGATCTCATGTTGAAATTGATCAATGGCCAAGATGAATTGAAGTGAAGTTAACAATGCTTAACCCTTGTAAACATTTCCAAAACCATGGTTAGGCAAATTATAGACAAAAGCCAAAATTCCTTTTCATTCATCAAAGGAAAACGTGAAGAGCAAAGAGAGAAGAGCCATCTTCCTCCCTCTATAGTCATGAACCATTCCTTGAAGGGAGGCTTGATTTCTTCAACCAATCTTCAATATTTTTACATAAGACAAACACTTCTCACCCCTAAAACAACATATCCAAAAATTGGAAGGAAAGGAGAAGTCTAGTTTGGTGATTCAAGGATGAAAACCATGAGGTCCAAGTGAAGAGATCTATGGGTTCTTCAAAATTTCTTCAACAACTTTAGGTAAGAAAGTTTCTCCCTACTTTTTATGTAACATGTATTGAATTGGAACAAAAAAAAATGAGAAGTGTAACTTGTGATTCCATGTTTTACGAAAATTCTGCACATGTTCATTTTGGGTTTGGCAAGCTTTCACTAACCTAGAATTAGGTGGAACCTTGAATTAGTGAGTGAAGTATGTGCTGGAAACTTGTGGACAGCTGTGAGACGCATTTGGTGAGTGTGAAGAGTGGACAAAAAAATTTGGAGTATGTATATGAACATTTGGGCCAGTTTTTGTGTTTTCTTTGAGTGCCTAGGTAAACCTTAGTATTTTTTTTTTTTTTGTGGTTTTTGGTGGATAGCTTGTAGACATCCTGAATTATGACATGTCAAAAGTTGGGGTCATTTGAAGTTAGTTCCATAGGGAAACCAATAGCAAAACCCTGACAGCCAAAAATCTGGAAATTTGAAATTTTGGAAACTCCTATGGGCAGTGAGATTCCTTGGACCGACAGCCATAGTTGCCCTTGGTCTTTTTCTATGAAATTTTGTAAAGACCTTACACACATCCTAAGGACCAACATATCCAAAAATTAGGTCATTTCGATCCCATTTGCTTAGTGAACCACTAAGAGAATTGAACCAGCTAAGGAATGATCCCATTTCTGACCTTAGTATGCAAAACCAATGCAGTTTCCACCTTGCTGCATTCCTACAATAAAACTAATTTAAGAATGAGATTTAGCATAAGAAAATGAAGGGATCCATCAAGAAAAATCTTGGGGTCAATGGGGAAAAAAAATTTGACTTAGCCGAGTTGGAAATCGAGCATGAAAAAAGGCTAGGAAAGGAGAGTATGTTAGATTTTGACAAATGCACTATTTTACCCTGTTTCACGGCAGTCAGATTGTCCCTGATTGTAGCTCCCTTTCCTGGCAGAATTTGACTTTGTGCCAGTTATATGAAATGTATATCTATGTCTTGTCTTTCCAACGAGATAAGAATCACCTCAATCTGACCCCTGAGTCAAAAGTTACAGTCATTCTTCTGAAACTCGACAGAGGGTCACCCATTATCCAACATAAAAAACAGTGGCGTTACACGACCCCCTTCCAGCCCTTGTTTGCAACATCTCAAAGAAGAAAAATTGTATATTTCCCTCTTATCCATCTACTATGAAAATTCAGTCAATTTACATGAGGGAATCAAAAGTTATACAAAATCTCCCAAAACAGTTTAGAAAAGATTCTGCTTCTCCGCCAAAACTGAACAGAGATATGGATGGTCCATTTCAGACCCCTTATAAGCGTAATTTGGAGAAACCCAAAACATGAAAAATGTAGGGTTATGTGTCTTCTAGTTTCTGTAAAAATTTCAAGTAGGTTGGAGTTGTGTGGTAAAAGTTATGAGGGCTGCACAAAACTTGGTCAGAACAGACTTTTGAAAAGTAATGTGGGCAAGATGGTGCTATTTCAAGGACTCGTACAAGGAATCCGAGAAAGTGCCCAACAAGGAAGTTGTAGCATTGTGTCTTAACTATAATATAGTCAAAAATCAGAATCTTTTCATGAGTGTATTTTGAGATATGAGAAATTTGCAAAAATTGGACAGAATTTAGAGTGAGATTTAGACTGGTTTGAAAATGTGGACCTTAAGGAATTTTCCACCGAGATTTTGGAGATAAGTTCAACACGAAAAGTGTGAGTTTTTATATGAGCCAACCATAGAAATTGGAATTTCCAAATTTCGACCCCGGTTGAGGAACTTGTGGATGATGCTCGAGAATGAGGCGAAATTAGATTTTGAAAACCCTAGATTTGTCTATAACTAGGGTTGCATTACATTTACATCATCATATATGCAACATATGATCTCTTAAGTGACAGATGTTCTGCATTATGATTATAGAGCCTCGTAGGCGATATTGAGGAGAGTATTTGCATGTACCTTGAGATTTGTGCCGGGAGTGGTGTACCCTCCCGCATACAGTGAGTGAGATTTATTATATTATGTGTCTAATGCACAATATCATGTTTTAAATGTTTTCTGACGCAAGCATGATTTTATGAATATGTGTTGTGAAATTGTGAATGAATTATAAAACGTTTTTTTTTTTTTTTGTGAATTCATGGAGTGTCCACAAACATGTTTTTACGTATTGAATATGCATCCAAATGAGTTCTAAAATATGAAACCGTGACATTGCATTTGAGTTATATATGTTTTATGAAATCACCTTGTGGAAATGTTTTGACATTGCTTAAGAAATATGGCATGGCACGTGATTGCTTTGATACTGATATTATATTTGGGCCGAGGGTCATAGCATGTGATGATGATAACCTTGTGATTGGTAAATCTCATTCCGTAGCTACAAAGGATGCATGTGTAGGGTGATCTATATTTGCACCTGATACGCTTCTGCTGAAGGTATCCCACATGACATCCGAAAATGGTAAATGTATGGTGATTCGACACGGTACTAGTCAGGTTGAACCCATAAGGGGGAGGGCTATGGTGCGCCGTAGTCTAGCACCTGATGAGGTCCATCGCCAACGTCAAGGTAGAGAGCTTTTCTAACCTATTGCATATAAAACCCCTGATGCGCCTGTCATTGGTCACGGTCGACCCTTGTCAGGACTGATTTTGGCAAGCTCTATTTTAGTATGATTTGATGACATGGATACATATGTGTTCGAAATGTATGTGAAAAGAATGATTTATGATAAATTGAGCATTATACATGATTTCTTACAATATGTAGATTATTGAGAACTTTGACCCTCTATTTTTCACTGACATATTGAATACATGATATATACCCTCTCACTCATTGGGTATCTTTCTTGATACTCACCCTTCATTTCCTGTTGTGTACAGAGATTGCTATAGTGAGATGTGTTGAGACTTATCAGTGCACAAGACTTTTGTTGGAGATCGAAGCTGTGATTAGGTACTCAATATGATATTGGGGCAGAATTGCCAAATGAAATTGTATATTTTTGTATTGGGATTGTAGATAGACCATTGTGTATAAAAAGAGATGACTGTATGTAATGTACATGTATCTTATTGAAACTCTCAATTATATTTAATTGCATTGAGGCATGATTTGTACTATTATATACATTTACTTTGGGAAACGTGTCATGATTTAGAAGTGTCTTCTAGGCTCGCTCGGTGTCACCTCTAAATCACATAAGGGGTAACTGGCGACTGTTCATACCTTTGATGGGGGCATGGCAGTAGAGGTCTGGTGCAGAACTGTTATTAGCCTTACGTTATTCTGGATGGTTGACAGGGATTGGAGGATCTGAGGAGATTACTGATTATGGCCGGGTTGGCCTATGTATATTGATATGTGACAGGTTGATATATGGTATTGGATGGACCTTCAACTTATAGGGAGGTTCTGCCCGTTTGGTTATAGAAAGTCATCATCCGGGATAACGGGCGGCTGTTCACATAATCATATAGTCATATATATCCCTGCATATGGTCTTAAGAATTGAGTTCATCCATTTTAGGGGGTTAGTTACTCCGTAGCTAACCCTAATTCTTGAAATATATCTCATGGAGAATTCTTTTTGCAGAATTATGCTGCCTAGACGCGATAGACCAGTGGGACGTGGAGTTAGACTCGTGCTACCTGAAACTCCTCCAGCACCTGATTCTTTGAGGGAGCCTGAGACCCTTAGAGTACCTGAGGCTGCTTCCTCGTCACGGGTGCCTACACCAGCACCATCCCAGCCGACGACTACGACAGGGATTCCACCACCACCACTAGAGGCTTTGAGGCAGTGGCAAGAGTGGTATAGTCAGTATGGGGTACAGATGCCCCCACCACCTCCACCTATAACAGCACCTACACCCGCGGTAGCACCTATCCCAGCGGCACCAGAGCCCCCACCGGTGGCCGAGCCCTCATCAATTTCAGGTCCGAGTGAGACCACTTCTATGACTCTGAGGCGAGTTCACGAGTTGACACAGTTAGTGAAGGTGGCGCGTCAGCTTAGTTGTGTAGACTTTTCAGGATCCGGTGATGCTGCGGCAGCAAAGCATTGGATCAACCGGATTCGCAGGATTCTCACAGATCTGGGGTTGAGTGAGGACCTCAGACTTAGTGTTGCTGAGAGGTTATTGGACGGAGACGCTCTCACTTGGTATGAGACTATACGAGATGAGGCTACAGGGCCTTTACTGTGGGAGGATTTTCTACGAGAGTTTGACCGTAGATACTTCCTGGATTTCCAGCAGGATCGTTTGAGAACTGAGTTCCTGCATTTGAGATAGCGGAATAGATCTGTTACTGAGTATGAGGCAGAACTCAGGAGGATAGCTGCCTTAGTCCCCGACATAGCTACACCGTAGCAGCTGAGGTTTAAGTTTGAGGACTGCCTCAGTTTGAGTATTCGACCCTACATGACTGTGACCCTTAGTGTCACCCTCTCAGAGGTAATTAGTTCAGCTAATCGCGCGGAGGAGATAGTCCGTGCTGAGGCCAGGCAGAGATAGGGTAGGGAGCAGAAAAGGAAAAGGACTGGGTCACATTCCGGGTAGACCTCCAGGAGAGGCAGAGGTTTTGGCTCATATAGAGGCCCTTCTAGGTTTAGACCACAGAGTTCGGGGTAGGGACCTCGTCACCAGGGGTTCAGACCACCCTCCCCCAGCACCTCTACATAGTATATAGTGCAGCGGCCGACTCCTTGCCGCAGATGGAGCCGTTTCCATTCCGGACCTTGCGAAGGCCCGATCACTTGCTTCTAGTATGGGAAGCCGGGTCATATCAGGAGTGCGTGCCCTGACCTGGGTTTCAGAGGTCAGGCATTGCAGAGCCATACCAGTACACCAGGCACGGGACAACAGGGAATACCTACTCATTCAGCACATATAGCTCCACGGATGGCCACCGGGAGCAACACCATGCAGACTCTGTCACGTCAGCAGCCTAGAGCTCAGGCTCGCGTGTACGCGATAACTCAGAAGGACGCTCAGGTGAACCCTGATATAGTTACGAGTAACCCTCCCATAGATCTAACAGTATAGGATCTATATTGTATTATCTTTTCTTTTGATATCATGTATGCCATGACACTCGTGTACAGTCATGACATGTTAAAGCCTTAGAGGCTTGACTACCTTGATGTACATACATATTTTGATATATATGTATATATTTAGTTTTCTCAAATTCTAAATTCCGTTTAATTCTTCTTGTTATTAGGTACCATGTATATATTTAGCACCGATACCCGTGTTCTCATAGATATAGGGTCAAATTACTCATATGTGAGCGATTCCTTTGCTAGGCACTCTAATAGGCCTATCTCACCACTTGAGGAGGAGATCTTGGTCATCACTCCTCTTGGTGAGCAGATTGTCCAGGATTTGGTATATCGTGGCTGCGAGGTCAGGATAGAGGATACCATGTTAGAGGCAGACTTGATTCCTCTCAGTATGACCGAATTTGATGCCATCCTAGGGATGGATTGGTTGAGTACAAACCGGGCTTCAGTTGATTGCTTTACGAAGCAAGTCGAGTTCAGGAAATCCGGGCAGCTACCATTGGTTTTTACGGGAGATAGGCGGGTATTACCCCGCTATGTTATTTTTGTTATGGAGGCCAGACGTTTGTTGCACCATGGAGGTATGATGTATCTGGCCCACGTTATTGATACCACCATATAGGGCCCGCAGCTTGAGGCGGTTCTGGTGGTACAGGAGTTTCTGGACATGTTTTCCGAGGAACTACCAGGATTACCACCAATCCGGGAGTTTGATTTTGAGATTGATGTAGTTCCGAAGACTGCTCCGATTTCTATGGCACTATATAGATGGCACCAGCCGAGCTCAAGGAGCTGAAGGTTCAGCTGCAAGAACTATTGGACCAGGGATTTATCCGTCCTAGCATGTCACCGTGGGGTGCACCGGTGTTGTTTATGAAAAAGAAGGACGGCACATTTCGGTTGTGTGTGGATTATAGACAGCTGAACAAAGTTACCATTAAGAATCGGTACCCACTACCACGTATTGATGATCTCTTTGATCAGTTACAGGGTGCCAGGGTATTCTCGAAGATAGATCTCCGGTCGGGTTACCATCAGCTACGGATTAGGGCCGAGGATGTGTCTAAGATGGTTTTTTGCACCTGATACGGACATTATGAATTTTTAGTCACGCCGTTTGGGCTAACTAACGCCCTTGCCGCATTTATGGACCTTATAAACTGAGTTTTCCATGATTATTTGGACCGGTTCGTTATTGTTTTTATTGATGATATCTTAGTCTACTCGCGGAGTGATTATGAGTATGCTCAGCACCTTAGGGTAATTCTACAGACTCTTCATGAGAGACAGTTTTATGCCAAGTTCACTAAGTGTGAATTTTGACCGCAGCAGATTGGTTTTGTTGGCCACATAGTTTCTGCGGAGGGTATCTTTGTTGATCCGCAGAAAGTTGAGGTTATATTGAGATAGGAGCAGCCACAGACAGTGACAGAGATCAGGAGTTTTCTTGGTCTAGCCGAGTATTATCGTAGATTTGTAGAGGGATTTTTCCGAATTGCTACTTCGTTATCTAGATTGACACGGAAGGACGTCTGATTTATATGGGATGACCGTTATGAGGCAAGCTTTCAGGAGCTCAAACAACGGTTGACGTCTGCTCCGATTCTAGCCCTTCCCATGAGTAGTCGAGAGTATGTGGTGTACAGTGACGCCAGCAGGCAATGATTGGGTTGTGTGTTGATGTAGGATGGTAGAGTTATCGCCTATGCTTCTCGACAGCTAAAGAAGCATGAGGTAAACTATCCTACATACGATTTGGAGTTGACGGCCATAGTCTTTGCACTAAAGATATGGCATCACTATCTATATGGGGTCACATATAGGGTGTTTATAGATCACAAGAGTCTGAAGTATCTGTTCACTCAGCGGGAGTTGAATTTGAGGCAGCGAAGATGGTTAGAGCTGCTAAAAGATTATGATCTCATCATTGACTATCATCCGGGCAAGGCTAATGTAGTGGCTGATGCCTTGAGCCGGAAGTCGTCTTCTTCTTCTCAGACTACCGAGAGTACTTACCTCTCGTGTTTATTGGGACTATGAGCTTTGAGAGTCAGATTGGCTAGTGATGATCAGGAAGCTATACTAGCCAGAATTGAGGTTCAACCGAATTTGCTCGACCGTATCAGGGAGCTTCAACAGAGTGATGAGGAGCTCCGAGGTATTTATGAGAAAGCCAGCAAAGGTGATATCGATGACTTTAGAGTTCGTATGGATGGACTGTTGGTTTTCCGAGATCAGGTATGTGTACCAGCTGATAGTGATCTCTGCAGGGCTATTCTTGAGGAGGCCTATTCATCTGCCTATGCTTTACATCCCGACAGTACTAAAATGTACCGCACCATCAGAGACAGTTATTGGTGGTCGGGTATGAAATAGGAGATTGCGGAGTTTATTGCTTGTTGCCTTATTTGTCAGCAAGTAAAGGCCGAGCACCAGCATCCAACTGGCACTTTACAGCCCCTTCCCATCCCTGAATGGAAGTGGAAGCATATCACGATGGATTTCGTAATGGGGTTGCCGCAGACCTCGGCACAGCATGATACCATCTGGGTGGTAGTTGACCGACGTACTAAGTCCGCACACTTCATCCCGATCAGGAGTGATTTCTCGCTTGAGGCATTGGCACGCCTCTATATTGATGCGATTGTGAGACTTCATGGGGTTCCAATATCGATAATATCATATCGAGACCCCGGATTTACATCCCGTTTTTGGCCCAGTCTGCAGGAGGCTTTGGGTACTAGACTGAGATTCAGCACAGCGTATCACCCCCAGACAGATGGTCAGTCAGAGAGGACCATTCAGACTTTAGAGAACATGCTTAGGGCATGTATTATGGATTTCCGGGGGAGTTGGGACTAGCATCTTCCATTAGTGAAATTCGCCTATAATAATAGCTATCAAGCGAGCATTGGCATGCCACCTTATGAGGCATTGTATGGGAGGAAGTGTCGTATCCCGTTATGTTGGGATGAGATTGGTGAGTGGCGACTCACCAATGTTGAACTTGTAGAGGAGACGAAGGAGAAAGTGAGGGTTATCCGTACGCAGATAAAAGCCGCCCAAGATAGATAAAAATCCTATGCAGATCGTAGGTGGCGACCTCTAGAGTTTACTATGGGAGACATGGTATTCTTGAGGATATCTCCCTTGAAGGGAGTTATTCGGTTTGGGTAGCGGGGGAAGTTGAGCCCCAGGTATATTGGGTCATTCTGTAACCTTGAAAGGGTCAGAAGTGTGGCGTATAAATTGGAGCTGTCAGCAGAGCTATCGCGTATTCACGATGTATTCCATGTCTCAGTGCTTAAGAGATATCAGCCAGATCCCTCACACATTTTAGAGGCTCGGCCAGTTGAGATTCGAGAGGACTTGAGCTTACCTGTTCAGCCCATGGCTATTCTGGATCGATAAATCAGAAAGCTACGGAGCAAAGAGGTCCCTCTTGTTAGAGTTTTGTGGAGGAGTGATCAGGTCGAGAAGGAGACCTGGGAGTCGAAGGAGGCCATGAGGAGATAGCACCCCCAACTTTTCTCTATATAGTTTCTTTTAGTCACGAGGACGAGACTTGTGGTTAGAAAATGTAACGCCGACACTCGGTGTACTGTATATTGTATTCCTCATTATGCCATATGAGATATATTTTCTTTTTCATATAGAGAAAAGTCACTCAGAATTTTTCGTTTTATAATGCTTTTGAAAATTTTTTGCGAGATCGCTGGGAGCTAAATATAGGCGAATTTACATGAAATGTACATCGAAATTACATGAAATTCTCCCCTCCATGCCCTTTTAAAATCTACGCATGTAATTTCGATGCTGTCAGAATTTCATGTGCAAAAATTCACTATAGAGATCAAGGGTCAAGGAGATTTGGCGAAAAACAAAATCACCCGAGAACCCAATTTTGGTAAAAATTGAAATTTGTCCGAGCAAACAGTTTTGTTTTCACCCAAGATCGATTGCGTTGGACTCAACACGAAATTTTGAACTCATAACGTGATTTTATAAATTTTGGGGTCAAGATGAAATTTTGACCGGTTAAGGGGCTTGTGAGCAATTTTGTGTTAGAGGATTTATTTGCAAATAATAAAAGTTTGGGGAAAACAATGAAATATTTAATAGTTAATGTTGGAATGTGTGATAACAAATGGAGGGCCAAGATCACTTGTAGAGAATCAAGAATGCATGAGAACCCTTGGATCCAAAAAGCAAGTGTGAACACTCTAGCCCCATTTGTTAACTTTGTGACATGCTTATACTAAATAACCCTAATTTGGATGGTTGGGATCTCATGTTAAAATTGATCAATGGCCAAGATGAATTGAAGTGAAGTTAACGATGCTTAACCCTTGTAAATATTTCCAAAACCATGGTTAGGCAAATTGTAGGCAAAAGCCAAAATTCCTTTTCATTTATCAAAGGAAAACGTTAAGAGCAAAGAGAGAAGAGCTCTCTTCCTCCCTTCATAGCCGTGAACCATTCCTTGAAGGGAGGCTTAATTCCTTGAACCAATCTTCAATATTTTTACATAAGACAAACGCTTCTCACCCCTAAAATAACATATCCAAAAATTGGAAGGAAATGTGAAGTCTAGCTTGGTGATTCAAGGATGAAAACCATGAGGTCCAAGTGAAGAGATCTATGGGTTCTTCAAAATTTCTTCAACAACTAAGGTAAGAAAGTTTCTCCCTACCTCTTACGTAATATATATTGAATTGGAACAAAAAAAATGAGAAGTGTAACTCGTGATTCCATGTTTTATGAAAATTCTGCACATGTTCATTTTGGGTTTGGCAAGCTTTCACTAACCTAGAATTAGGTGGAACCTTGAATTAGTGAGTGAAGTATGTGCTGGAAACTTGTGGACAGCTGTGAGATGCATTTGGTGAGTGTGAAGAGTGTGCAAAAAAATTTGGAGTATGTATATGAACATTTGGGTCAGCTTTTGTGTTTTCTTTGAGTGCCTAGGCAAACCTTAGTATTTTTTTTTTTGTTTGTGGTTTTTGGTGGATAGCTTGTAGACATCCTAAATTATGACATGTCAAAAGTTGGGGTCATTTGAAGTTAGTTCCATAGGGAAACCAATAGCAAAACCCTGAAAGCAAAAAATCTGGAAATTTGAAATTTTGGAAACTCCTATGGGCTGTGAGTTTCCTTGGACCGACAGCCATAGTTGCCCTTGGTCTTTTTCTATGAAATTTTGCAAAGACCTTACACACATCCTAAGGACCAACATATCCAAAAATTAGGTCATTTGGATCCCATTTGCTTAGTGAACCACTAAGAGAATTGAACCAGCTAAGGAATGATCCCATTTCTGACCTTAGTATGCAAAACCAATGCAGTTTCCACCTTGCTGCATTCCTACAACAAAACCAATTTAAGAATGAGATTTAGCACAAGAAAATGAAGGGATCCATCAAGACAAATCGTGGGGTCAATGGAGAAAAAAAAATTGACTTAGCCGGGTTGGAAATCGAGCATGAAAAATGGTTAGGAAAGGAGAGTAGGTTAGATTTTGACAAATGCACTGTTTTACCTTGTTTCACGGTAGTCAGTTTGTCCCTGATTGTAGCCCCCTTTCCCAGAAGAATTGGACTTTGTGCCAGTTATTTGAAATGTAGATCTATGTCTTGTCTTTCCAACGAGATAAGAATCACCTCAATCCGACCCCTGAGTCAAACGTTACAGTCATTCTTCTGAAACTCGACAGAGGGTCATCCATTATCCAATATCAAAAATAGTGGCATTACACGACCCCCTTCAGCCAGTTTTTTCAAAAACTCAAAGAAGAAAAGTTGTAGATTTCCCTCTTATCCATATACTATGAAAATTTCAGCCAATTTACCAGAGGGAATCAAAAGTTATACAAAATCTCCCAAAACAATTTAGAAAAGATTCTGCTTCTCAGCCAAAACTGAATAGAGATTTGGATGGTCCATTTCAGACCCCTTCTAGGCGTAACTGGGAGAAACCAAAGAAATGAAAAATGTAGGGTTATGTGTCGTCTAGTTTCTATAAAAATTTCAAGTAGTTTGGAGTTGTGTGCTAAAAGTTATGAGAGCTGCACAAAAATTGATCAGAACAAACTTTTGAAAAGTAATGTGGGCAAGATAGTGCTATTTCAAGGACTCGCACTAGGAATCCGAGAAAGTACCCAACTAGGAAGTTGTAGCCTTGTGTCTTAACTATAACATAGCCAAAAATCAGAGTCTTTTAATAAGTAGATATTGAGATATGAGAAATTTGCAAAATCTGGATAGAATTTAGAGTGAGATTTAGACTGGTTTGAAAATGTGGATCTTAAGGAATTTTCCACTGAGATTTTGGAGATAAGTTCAACACGAAAAGTGTGAGTTTTTATATGAGCCAACCATAGATATTGGAATTTCCAAATTTTGACCCCGGTTGAGGAACTTGTGGATGATGCTCGAGAATGAGGCGAAATTAGATTTTGAAAACCCTAAATTTGTCTATAACTAGGTTTGCATTACATTTACATCATCATATATGCAACATATGATCTCTTAAGTGACAGATGTTCTGCATTATGATTATAGAGCCTCGTTGGCGATACTGACTAGAGTATTTGCGCGTACCTCGAGATTTGTGTCGGGAGTGGTGTACCCTCCCGCATACAGTGAGTGAGATTTATTATATTATGTGTCTGATACATAATATCATGTTTTAAATGTTTTCTGACGCAAGCATGATTTTATGAATATGTGTATTGAAATTGGGAATGAATTATAAAACGTTTTTTTTTTTTTTTTTGTGAATTCATGGAGTGTCCATAAACATGTTTTTACGTATTGAATATGCATCCAAATGAGTTCTAAAATGTGAAACCGTGGCATTGCATTTGAGTTGTATATGTTTTATGAAATCACCTTGTGGAAATGTTTTGACATTGCTTGAGAAATGTGGCATGGCACGTGATTGCTTTGATACTGATATTATATTTGGGCCGAGGGTCATAGCATGTGATGATGATAACCTTGTGATGGGTAAATCTCATTCTGTAGCTACAAAGGATGCATGTGTAGGGTGATCCATATTTGCACCCGATACGCTTCTGCGGAAGGTATTCCACGTGACATCCGAAAATGGTAAATGTATGGTGATTCAACATGGTACTAATTAGGTTGAACCCATAAGGGGGAGGGCTATGGTGCGCCGTAGTCTAGCACCTGATGAGGTCCATCACCAACGTCTGGGTAGAAAGTCAACAACCGGAATAACAGACGGCTGTTCACGGCTCCGGTTAATCAACTCTTCTTGGATAGCAAGATTGATGACCATTTGTTGAAGATTGTATCCAAGAAGAGTATGAGTTAATCAACTCTCCATGTCAAACAAACTAATAATAAATTAGTCATTGTTTCTTCGTATGTTGATGATTTGCTTGTTACAGGAAGCAACTTAATCATGGTGAATCAATTCAAGGAGCAAATGAAGAATGTGTTTGAGATGACAAATATAGGCGAGAAGGCCTATTTCCTTAGGGTAGAGATTTAGCAATCTCAACAAAGAATATTTATTTGTTAGCACAAGTATGCAAAGGAGGTGCCGAAAAAGTTCAATATGGAATTTTCCAAGTCTATTAGCACTCCTTGAAGAAGAATAAAAAATTAAGCGAAGTTAATGGAGTCGTTAAAGCTGATGAGAGACTTTACAGAAGTCTTATTGGTTGCTTGATGTATTTTACAACAAGAAGGCCTGATATCATGTATTATGTCAGCTTACATTCAAGGTTCATGCATTGTCACAAAAGATATATTCAGGGAATAGTTGATTTTGGAGTTTGTTTTAAGAAGTCACAAAAGATGGTTTTGTTTGGTATTTCTCACAATAATTGGGGTGGTTCCAATTATGACATGAAAAGTATTTTAGGTTACTTGTAATGCCTTAGTTTTGGATGTTTTTCTTGGAGTTCTAAGAAGATATAATGGCTCAATCAACTGCAAAGGTTGAATATGTGGCTACGACTGCAACAATAAATCAAGCTTTATGGCTAACGAAATTGCTAACAGATTTGAAGTGCACTAGGAGCAATTGGAATTTTTGTTGACAATATTGTTGTCATAGTTATTTCAAATAATCCAATGTTTCATGGCAACACTAGACATTTTAAGATCAAATATTATTTCCTTAGGGAAGTGCAAAAGAATAAGGAGATTATATTAGTTCATTGCTAGTCACAAACTCAGCTTGTTGATATTCTCATGAAGGCTTTATTCAAAGCAAAAGTAGCAAGGAGAATTGTTGATATGTGCAACTTCAACGGGAGATTCTTGAATGATTTTTCTATAACAATCAAACTCATTTTTCCTCATATTTATCTTGTTAGTTATTTTAATTTTTTTTAATATAAGTTATAGTTATTGAGATTTTTTAGAGTTGAATATTTTCAAATTTATTATATTCTTCCCACGAATAATTAAGGAAAAAGTTAAGTTTTTGGTTCAGAAAAACATACTTCTTTTAAGTTTTTGCCCCTAAAAAACTATAATTTTCTTCTCTTTTTTACCATCTTTCCTTCTTATATAACCTGGAAGGACAGAGGCCTTTGTCAATGCTTTAACTCTATAATAATGGCAAAAGCATTCGTGGAACTTGATATAGAAGAGGAAAATACATAAAAGAAATGCATATTTGAACATGAACTATTTCTTGCAATTGGAACGATGCATGCTTCTTTTTATATCAAAAATGCAGCAACCGATGTGAACCACCTACATTTTCAAGGCAAAGGAGAGAAGGGTAGGGCTAAGGGGTGATCATGGTTAAGCTTGTATTGTAATGGTGATCATGATGGAAGTCATTTGTCATGTCATGTCATGTCAAGTATTCGCTTTCTAATTGAATGGGGGTACATGGCTCAACCATATGATTAATATAGGGAGGCGTACGTTTAAATTTTTTTAAATTGAATGATTAAATATTTTATTTTTTTAATTAAAAGTTTTTAATTTAAATTTTAAAAATTAAAAAAATTAAAAAAATCAATCTCTTAATAAATTTTATAATATTCAAATCAAATTAATAAAATAAAATTTAAATATTAATACGTGAAAAAATAAAAAAAATAAATTAGGGACACTATCAGGCATCTATAAGCTATGGAAAAATATCTCAAAAAAGAATATATATTTTTGTTATGCCACTCCTCCCTAGGCCCATTGATACCTATATAATGTTAGTTTCAACTTTATTATTTTCCCCAAATAATAAAATAAATAAATAAATAATCAACATCCAAAAAGTAAAAGCGACTAAAAAAGCGTAAAATAGCAACTAGTACGCGTCCTTTTTCCTCCTGCCACGTGTACCATCTTATCTGTTCGCCGACCTTTTTCTCTCTTCCTCTACACCACACTCACGGTAACTAGTCTGTACGCAAACCCATTAGTCCAATAGAGATCTGCCACATAGATTTTAGACGCAATTTCACGTGCGTATCACGTGTTATTGTGTTTTGACTGGGATAAAAGTGCTTTATTGGTTGAAAATTTTAGCTTACTTTGGAGCTCTTTGCATTGGATTTTAATCTTAACGTAATCGCCACTCTCTTCTTCCTTGAATGCCCCCTCTCTCCCCTTCCCCTCTCCCTCTCTCTCTCTCCCCCTCTTTCTTCACTTTTACTCAATTTCTCTCCTGTCTCTCTAATGGCGACGACTCTCTCAAGCTTCCGTCCAATGATCCGAGCCTCTGCCGCTTCCGGCCAGCGCCGACCTGATCAGAACAGCCGTCAAGTCTCTACGTCGAACTGGTGGAGCCCACTATTCGGCTGGTCCTCCGATCCCGACTACATTGACTCCTCCTCCTCGTCTACCACAACCACAACCACAACCGAACCTCCACCGGAAAAGCAACTTCGAAGATCCGACCTCAAAACCGGGTCGGATCCTTCTAAATCCAGATCTCGCTTTGCCCCCGGATGCTTCACCGAAGAGAAGGCCAAAATGCTCCGGAGAAAGACTCTCGAGACGTCGTCGTTTCACGACGTAATGTACCACTCAGCGATTGCGTCGAGAATAGCTTCCGCTATCCCGTCCCGGTCCGATTTCTAATAAGCATCGTTTCTGAATGGGCCGGTTTTCCGGTCCGGTTCGGTTGGGTTGGTTTTTACGGTTAAGACCGGCCTGCAATTTGTCGACTTTTATTTTAAGTGTTTGTTTGGTTTGTCTGGACCGGGAAAAATGGATAATGACGTGTACGTGTACTATTTGTGTAACCTGCGCCGTTGATTGTTTTTTAATTAGCGGTGGTGATTTGGCTCTTTCTGTTTTTTTCTTTTAGTTGGGTTCCGTAGATCTTGATAAATTATATATAAATAAAGAATCGGATTTGAGGGATTTTACTTGGTGACCCATTTGCAAATTCTTGTGGGTTTTTTTTTTTTTTTTTGGGATTTAGGTTAGGATGATTTTGATCTATGGATTGTTTACTAACAAAATGAAACCTTTTTTATTTTTAATTTTGATTAAATTAAGAGATAAGAGGATGAATTTGCATAGGTAGTTTCATTCTATAGTCTCTTGTGGACGTGAACTGGCTTAATACAAAGATTAAGTCAAAAGATGTTGGATAAAACAAATGTTAAAATCTAAAATTGAAGGGGGGAAAATTGGATTACTTTAAACGCGAGAAATATGTTTAGAATTGAGCTGGTCCCGAATTGGGCTAAGAGAATACAATGGTCAACTCTATTCTTTGTTAACTAAGAAAATTTTGAGCAATGGAGAGTTGTTCCGGTGGCAACGATGTTACGCTTTTGACCGAGATTACGATTTAAATTTTAAAAATAGAAAGAGTTATATTAAAATAGCTGATTTTTTTTCCTTTTAAGAATTTAAATATTAGAGAAAATGAGATATTTGGAAGGATTTTAAATCCCTCTAAATTTAAAATTTTTTCTCGAGAAAAATAGAGAGCAGAGAAAATGTAAGAGTTAAAATATTTTTAAATTTCAAAAATATCCTATAAAAATTAAAAATAAAATTTTTTATTCTCATTGAGTTTTTGTTTCTTTTCGTTCATGAAATTTTTAAATAAAATAGAGCGAAAATTTTAATTTTTTTTAATTATTATTTTTTTCCTTCAAAACTCTCAAATATATTGTAAATAATAATCTGTTCATGTTAAAAAAAAAAAAAAAGAAAAAAAAAGAAAGAAAAACACTAATAAAATTTTGTTAAGCTCGAGACCGGGCTTAGATCAATTGCTCAGGCCTCAGACTGGGCTCTAAATTAAACTGGCGAGCCTGGGACGGGACCCAGAAGCCCGAAAATATTCCTCCTTGGATGAGTCTCTTTTGCCATGTGTTCTGAATTTGGTCCACCGTTTAGTATCCAGAGTTTCATCCTGACTAATCTAAGCTGAGTCATGGTCGGGTTCTCATTCAAAGGGGGCTCTCCCAACATGATTTTTTTCATATTTATAGGAAGTCAAACTCACGATCCTGATTAAAAAAACTCAGCTCTTTGGCTGACCTAGTAACTCATCAACAACGTTCAATTTGGCAATAACTGCTTAAGAAAAGCAATGGCAACAATGAGATGGTCAGAAAGGAGGAGCTTCTAAGATTTGCTAGGTGGCCTAGTGATCAAAGCCTGTGCCAAATAGAAAAAGAAACTAATGATCCAAAAATCAAAAAGTAAATAAAAATTATTACGGGGACGAACCCTGAAAAGTTAAATTGATTGAAATATTGTCCCAAATTAGAGAGAGAGAGATGAGCTAGAGAAATCTTGAACTCCCACTTTTGCTTGCTTTGCACAGCAGTGAGAGAAACCAAAGATTTGATCTTGGCCATCTTCCTCCGCAGTCACGGCACAGAGGGATGAGATGGGAGGTTGAGACTAGGCGTTGAGAAAGGAATGAGAGATCGAGAGCAAGCATTTGTTTAGACTTGGGCTAGCCAAATTACCTTGATGTCATTATTTTTATTTTTATTTTTGGGAAAAACATTGTGGCCAATGATACAAAAGTCGGACTAATTGTTTTCAAAGAAAAAGAAATGGTAGGTTTTTTTTTTTTCCCCCTTTGGTTACACGTGGGAGGTTAAAAGAAAAGGAAACGGTGCTAATTGAGTTATAGTTTATCAGTAAAAATGGTAAAAGCATAGGATTTTGTATTTTCTATACGAGATTTTCTTTCTTGGAAGGAATATATGTCAAAAGGACTCAAAAGAGGGGATGACACATCTTTTGGCACAAGAATATGAAGCCAAAGAAAAGGCATTCAGGAACATGATTTTGGGAACTTGATAAGTTCATATCTGTACATATATTTTAAATTATATTTTATAAAACTATCACATGTTTTTGATATAATCAGATAAATTTTTGACTCAAAATAATATAAGTTGTGTTTTCAGATATATATAAAGTAGAATTTGAGAATAAGATCAAAATATGGAAAAATATACATTGAAAGAACAAAATTTGATACGTTGAAAAATTGTATAACTGATGGTCAATTCTATTATCTTGAGAATCATAATTTTTACTACAAAGCGATGAGAATCTAGAAGTTTGAGAAATACCTAATAGAGGGAATCATTACCAAAGGTTTGAGGACCATGAAAGGAAGGGGACCTGCTCATAGGTAAACTTCAGAACGTTGTGATGTCATTTTCAAAGTCTAAAGGTTTTGCAGACTCTCAAAAGCTGTATTTTACATAAAATCAAATTGTACTGTGTAATAACTATGCTTGCAATATCATTTGAGACGCACCTGGCAAATAGCGATGGCATTAACAACAAAAGGTTTCGTTGCACAACTCCGACAACGTTAAATCATCTAAAACGTTTATGAAAAAATTATTTGTTGTCTCTAAACTTTACAGTGTATTTGTAAATTAATTCTTAAATTTTAAAATGTAACGATTGAAAATCTAAAATTAAAAAATCGTTACACTATTAATCCTTCCATTACTAACGGTGTTAAGCTAACCGTTAAATACTGAGTTGACTACTGATTTGGACTGATACTATCTCACTTGGCTTGCAACGTTACAACAATTGATAACGTGGCCGATAACACGTTAGCACCAGAGTCTCTCATGATTGCCATGTCAGAATAGTGCTGATATGGCATACCACATCAACATCAGGTCAATTTTTTCCATGTAATTTATTTTGACGCTATTTATTCCCTCCACAATGTTACCTATAAAGAGGTTTGTTGGTGAAAAAAAAAAACCAAAAACTAGAAGAAAAAAAAAAGAGTTAATAGTGGTTTGAGAGAGAGAGAACAATCGTGAACATCCATTCGAATGGAGGGTTAGGGTTTGGGCAACATTCAAACAAAGGAGGATTAGGCTTTGGGCACGTATCTCATCTATTTGTTTACAACAGCCATAAAATGTCATCAAGCATGGAAGAAGGTTCATTGAAGTGTAGATGCAATCTCGATGTCGTGTTGGTGACTTCATGGTCAGAACAAAATCCATCGCGAAGATTCTACGGTTACTCTAATTTTTGGGAAGGTAATGCTTTCAATTTTTTTGAATGGTATGACCCACTATTAAGCTCTTAAGCAACTGAAGTCATTCATAGGCTAGAAAAAAAAATGGATGAGCTCAAAATGATGCGCAACTCCGTAGTAACTGACTGGACTTTGAGAATACAAGATGCAAAAACACCATTGAGAGGCTGAAGGAAGAGAATAATCGATTGTTATGCTATGTTCAAGAGCTTGAGTAAATGAATTTGACATTGAAGGAAGAGAATTCGAGCTTCCAGAAGGAGAAGAAGTTAAAACTCTTTTTGGAAAGATTTTATATGCGTAGGTGGAATTTTGTCAATTGGAGTTCTGTTTTTTGGTCTTTTGTATAAAGTTGATAGGAAATGTTATATCATCTTCTTCTGTCAGTTGTTAAGAGTGTTATATCTTCTTCTTCTGTAATTTTTATTTTTATTTTTATTTGGTTTTGGTAAGAAGTTATGTAATGTAATATGTAATATTATTAATGAATCTATTTTGTTTTTCTTCCACTACTGCTTTCATTGGATGGGTTGCTGACTTTCAAACAATCTGAGCACTACCTTCTAAGCATAAAACACCACTTTCATAGCACAAAACATCATCTTCTTAAACATCTCATAATCTTACCAAGAGAATGGTCTAGTTGGCTAGATTTGAAAAGTAGTCGACTATGCACAATCTAATTGGCTAGATTTAAGATCCTATTGGCTAGATTTAAAAAGTAATCGACTATGCACAATCTAGTTGACTAGATTTAAGATCCTGTTGGCTAAATTTATGATCTAGTTGACTAGATTTGAAAAGTAGTCTACTATGTGTAATCTAGGATTTAAGATCCTGTTGGCTAGATTTATATCTAGTTGGCTAGATTTGAAAAGTAGTCGACTATGTATAATCTAGTTAACTAGAGTTAAGATCATGTTGGCTAGATTTATGATCTAATTGGCTAGATTTGAAAAGTAGTCGACCTAAATTTAAGATCCTATTGGCTAGATTTAAAAACATCAACATTTAAAGTTTGGCGCATATAATGGAATGCAGCTGTGAATTTGTAATAATCCATATTTTTTAGGAAAGAAAAAATTTGGACAATGCTGAGACTTATACACACAGCATTTAACATTGCTCAAATTAAAAACAACTTGAATCAAAGGTTAAATTTTATACCTTAAAAGGACCCCACATTGAGAAAATAACTTGAATCAATGACAGTCATGAATCTGCGACCACAAGCTTAAAAGGAATTGTCGAGACCCCAAAATTCAATTATCGCTTTCCCTCGAATACAGTAAAGAAATCTTCTCTCTCTCTCTCAAACAATTTTGTCCGACTGTATCTCCTTTGAACTCTCTCTCTCAAAACACTTTTTTTGACAAGTTGCCTTCTCTCTCTCTCCATCCATCAATGTTAGTTCAATCATTTTTGTTTTAATAACTTCTTAACTCCTACCCGTTCATTGTTAGTGGACCTAAGGTTGACATGGCATGCCATGTTAGCACTATTCTGATGTGGCAGCCATGAGACACTCTGGTGCTGACGTATCATCGAACACGTCAGCAATTGTCGCAGCGCTGGAAGCCATGTGAGATAGTAACAGTCCACATCAGTAGCCAATTCAGCATTTAATGACCAACTTGACACCGTTAGTGACGGATGGACTAATGATGTTACGATAGTTTAAGCCTCAATCGTTGTGTTTTGAAGTTCATGACTAATTTGTGAATTCGCCATAAAGTTTAGGGATGTGACAAGTAATTTCCTCAAAAGTTTTTTTATGATGTACATTATGATCCAATCCTTGAGTGTTTGAACGTATATAGTGACATCTTCGGGCATTGCAATCCCCAAGAACGTCCGATCGCCTTGCAAAATTGTAATCTACAACACAAGTCACAAAATTTTATAATGTTGTTTTCAACAACCATTGTCATCGCAAACTCCAACGAAACGTCCAATCATCTAAACATGTCTCTAGCGATAAATTATGTGTGATGAAGGCCTTTCCTAGCATCAACATATATTGCATCGCAACATTTTGCAACATATTTAGCGATGACATGGTCCTCACATTTCTTCTCACCATGATCTTCAAAATTTTGCGACTACCTTAGCGATTGTCATCACAAACATCCATGCCAACTCCTTTCTATTTTGGTAATAATTTTGCAACATTTTACTTTTGGCATCACTAATTTCCTCACTTTCCTTGCAAATGGAGTAACAATATTTTTTTATTACAGAAATTTGAACTTGAGATATTCAGATTAGGAAAACTGTTGTGATCACTAGATTGTCTCTTAGGGACAAATGGAGTAACAATTTTGCTACACATCTCTGATATCATAATTTGGCATCTCTTATGCATTTGGTTATTAGAGACTATCATGTGCAAACCTAGTTGATGAGCACAAATCAATGCCATTTTGAGACCTAAGATCATCATTAGTGCATGGGACATGGGATCCCTAAAGTTAAGTGTGGACCCTATTGAGAAGGTTGCCCCACCACCAATATGAAAGGAAAAATCAATAGATACTATCTCTCCTTTAGCTCTCAAATCAAATCCAATTTCATCCAAACTTTTTATTCATTATCTAAATCAACAAGTTGATTATAATCAACTATTATAAAAAATTTTATCGCTACCTAATGGAACATGGACTAAAAGCCCATTACCATATACTACCAAGGGGGTCCCTCATTCGAATTCTCTCTCTCGGTTCCACGGTCTCAGTCGCTCCATCCCTTTATCGAGCCTTTTTGGTAAAACCTTCTCGGTTAAGTCACTTGATTGACTCTCGGTCATTCTAACTCTCGACGTCTGGATCACTCGGTTATCCTCATTCCTTGTTAGACACTCACCATCAACACGGAAGTAATACGCAATGTTAGAGATGCGTTTTGACTTTATAAATTTCGGCTCCTTTCGACTCGAATGGATGCTCAAGAGAACGATTTGAAATCTACAAAAGATCGTCGTAGCAGAGACTCCGATATTCAAATCAGAAATGGTAGTTTTCGATAAGAAAAAAACAGACTGAGAGTAAGAGAAAGAGAAAGTGAGAGAGCATATTTCTCCATGACTTGTGTGTCAAGTATTGGGTCTAAGAGAGTATACCTGGGTTTCGGTATACTGAAAGCTTTTATATGGGATACCACCAGAGTCGTGTATATCCGTGGTGTTACAATCCTAGTTTTCTTATGAAGAGATCTGAAGATTTGGGATTCGATAGTCAAAATATTTAGAAGATTTGAGATGTTTATCATTTAGAAAGTTTAATAATACGGGAGAATTTTTTCCCTTATTGATTAGATTCCAAGGGTTTTCTACCTTATTAAGAAGATACATCTCATGTCAGGATAGGAAATAAAAATAGTTATGAGATTCGGTTGAATATTACCTTTGGTGGGTGAGAATCGAAACGATCGATTTCTTAAGGGGCTATTGGTCAAAGAGAGAGAAAAGGGGAGTATCGATTCGGGTTTACCGAATGCTTTTAAGGATCGGTTCACTTGCTTTTATCGGGGACTTGCTAAACGATCGGCCTTTGCTTACCCATTCGGGGAGATAAATCTCTTGTTACTACGGTTTGTAATTCAGGTTCTTAGGTCTTTGAATACCACACCGATAGTTATTCAGATTACATCTAATCATTTGCCTCTGACTCATGGCATTATTTTGTAAGAAAGGCACCATGAGTAACGACTGTTCATGAGGAATAGGAAAGGCATAAGAGCTTTTAATATTACGTGCGTTACTCTGGATTGTGCGAATCGTCTTCAGTACGTTTTGTATGATGTGGAATTAAAACGAATTGAAGGAGAACCCCATTCTTCTCTCAACCGTTCTGTCTTCCCAGGGTATTAACATATTCAACCCTTTTAACAATTTAATGAAGTGTGGATGTTGGGGAGGTTTAAACCTTTTATTTTTTTTGTATGACTCCCATCGGACTGTTCCTGCCCAGCGATTCGTGGAGATTTTCTTCCCTCGTGGCTATAAGTAGCGATAGCGGGACCTCGTATTGCCTTAAAAAGAATTTGTGCATTCTTTTTCGTCTGAAAGTTCTTTTCTTCTGAGAGTTAGCCTTCCTTGAGAGATCTTCCGATGGAGTGTCTTAGTTTACAAAGTCTAGTAGCATAAGTTATTTCTACTGATGCAAGGTCTTGTAAAAAATAGGACCGTGGACTTGAGGTCTTATCATGTCATTTGATGTTCGAGCATCACGGTGGACTCTGTTACGGTTCCCGTTGGGTTCCTCAACTTTAGAGGGGGTTTTAGATTCACTCCCACTCAAGGTTGAGTTTGTCATCCAATGTTTGCTCGGGTTGGGCCACAGGATGTACTGGTTGAGTGTAGAAAGCTGGGCGACGACAGAAAGTTTGAATTCTAGTGTATCCTCACAGTGTCTACTTGATCGTCCCTTCGGCCTTATTTTTCTACAGTCTTCTTGTCTAAATTTGACTGCATGTAGGTTTTGAATTTTTTCCTTCTGTCTTCTCTTTTTACTATTTTTGTACTTTCTAATGCTACCGATTGGTCATGGTGTTATAGCCCTTTTTGTCTAGAAACAATGTTGTAAATTTTTTATGTATCTCATTTGATGCAATCGGTCCGACTAAGAGACTTATAATGTATATTCATCCACATAATTCAATGTGTATTTGTCATATGAAAATAAAAGAGAAATTTGTATTTCACTTGTTGACTTCTTCCTCTGATTAAATTTCTTCTGATAGCATTTGTATGTTTGACTAAGTAACGTTTCTATCAGTGTGTCCATGTGATAGACCCACATACGTGAATGACTTGAAATATGGTATTCACATTTGCTCGATCGATAAGACAAAGTGTACTTAACTTATCCTGTGAGGACGACACAAGGTCATCTCGGCGAGCCCATTAGTCTGTGGATAAGCAACCAATAAGAATCGATGGTGAATCTCTAGTTTGATGCAGAACTCTCGGAAGCTAGTATTGTCAAACTGCTTCCTATTGTCTGTGATGAGGACGTGGAGTATACCGAATCTGGTGATAATGTGAGTCCACACGAATAATTGAACTTTGGTTGCTGTTATCTGGGTTAGAGATTCAACCACCACCCACTTGGTGAAGTAGTCGATGGTCACTATAAGGAGCTTCCATTATCTAGTGGCTGGTGGGAATGGTCCGAGAATATCCATTCCCTATTGGATGAATGGCCAGGGGTTTGCTATAAGACTAAGTTCGATTGAGAGCAGTCGTAGAATCGAAGAGAAATGTTGGCACTTTCACACCTCTTGACATAATTGTCGGAGTTAGTCTTGATGGTCGGTCAATAGTATCCTTGGTGTAGGGTTTTGTGAACTAGATTTCGAGCCCCTAAGTGATTATTGCATATCCCTTCATAGATTTCTCGGAAGACATAGTCTCTTTCTTTTTGGGTTAGGCACGTCATGTATGGATGAGTGAAAGACTTCTGTACAGGTTCCCATCGATGATTACATAGAGAGTTGTCTTTCATTTCAGTTTGGCGGTCTCTAATGGTGAATCTGGCAATCGATCATGTTTTAGATATGCTTCTATGGAATCATTCCAACTGGGGGACTGGACCGCTGTGAGGACCCTATCGAGTTCGTCGATGTTGGGGTGTAGTAAGCTCTCAGTGTAGACCGTTCGACTAGAGGATACCGAATCCGAGCTGGCCAGCTTAGAGAGCGTGTCAGCCTGTGCGTTCTTCGAGCGAGGGATTTGCTGGATGTCAATTTTGTCTAGTTTGCTCATCATCTCGTGCAACTTGCTCAAATATTTGGTCATGACCAGTTCTTTGGTCTCGTAGACCCCTTCGATTTATTTAACAACCAGTTGACTATAGGTAAACACTCAAACGCTTCGGGCCCCCATGTTCGCCGCAATTCAGAGTCCTGTCAATAAGAATTCGTACTCCGCTGGATTGTTGGTAGCCCTGAAATCAAAATGAAAGGCATACTCTGCTTTGAAATTGTCCGGACCCATCAATATGAGCCCAGCGCCGCTTCCTGAAGAATTTGAGGTCCCGTCAATGTGTATTATCCAGTCTGGTAGTGACCATTCGTTATGGCTATCGGCAAACCCGGGTTTGGCCGGAACCAAAAGGGTGTACTTGAGAATGAAATTGGCTAGGGCTTAGCCTTAATTGCAGGTCTTGGTAGGTATTGAATGTCGAATTCACCTAACTCTACACTCCACTTGATAAGGCAGCCGGAGTTATCTTTTTTCTAGAGGATCTGTTTTAGTGGTTAGTTGGTGACTACTATGGTATGGGCCTAAAAGTATGGCTGAAGGCGTCTAGCCGAGATAACTAAGGCATATACTATCTTCTCGATCAGTCGATAATTGACCTCAGATTCTTTGAGTATCCGGCTAATGTAGTAGAACGATTTCCGTACAGTTGGATCCTGTCTCATAAGGACAAAGCAAAGTGACTGGTTAGAGTAGAAAAGTATAAGTATAGCTCCTCACCAGGAGTCGGACGAGAGAGTAATAGATGAGTCATGATGTATTCCTTGAGTTGCTTGAAAACCGCTTGGCATTCAGGTGTCCATGCAAATCTCTAAGATCTTTTCAGGGCATCAAAGATGGGTTTGTACTTCTCCTCAACTTTCGATATAAATCAACTTAGCACTGATATTCTATCAGTGATGCGTTGCACCTCTTTCAACGTCTGGGGCGGCGACATATTCAATATGAGTAGTGTCTTCTCAAGGTTTGCCTCAATTCCTCGATTGGTGATCATGAACTTCAAGAATTTGCCGAATGCGATTCCGAAGGTACACTTGATTGGGTTCAATCGCAAGTTGCAACATTCCAATATCTGAAAGATTTCTTTGAGATCGGCAACATGAGCTTCCACATTAGTACTCTTGACAAACATGTCATCAACGTTTATCTCTACATTTCTGTCGAGTTGGTTCTCGAAGACTTTATTGACTAACCGTTGGAAAGTCACCCCTGCTTTCTTCAAGTCGAAGGGCATGACTCAATAGCAATACTTACCGAATTTAGTGATAAAACTCATCTTTTCTTCATCTTCTGATACTATTCGTATTTGATTATAACCAAAGTAGGTGTCCATGAAGCTCAGGAGTTGATAGCCTAAAGAGTTGTCCACCAGTTTGTCGATACTGGGAAGTGGATAGCTATCCTTCGGGCATGTCTTATTGAGATCAGTAAAGTCCACACATATCCTCAATTTCCCGTTAGATTTCTTTACTAGAACCACATTGGCTACACATTTTGGGTACTTGACTTCACGAATGAATTCGATGGTTAACAGTTTTTGGATCTCTTCTAGGATGGCACGTTAGCATTCGAGAGCGAACACCCTCTTCTTATGATTGACTGACTTGTAATCGGCGTTGACAATCAGCTTATGGACTATGACTGAAGGTGAATGCTTAGCATGTCCTCGAGGGATCAGGTGAAATCTTTCGAATGCCATTGTAGATAACCAACGATCGCTTCTCCCAGTGGCACTGGCAAGTCGGCTTTGATTCGAGCAGTCTGGCCAAGATCACCGGTGATAGGGATCTCGATTGCTTCTTCTACGGGCTTGGGTTTTGTCATTGGTTTGATGTCACCTTTGAGTTCAAGAGGGCGTAAGGGTCAAGGTCGCTATAAACGATAACGATTTCTTCTGATATTCTAAACTTTATCTTCATATGTCTCATGTTGGGCAATGCCTCCAGTTTGTCTAGGATTAGGCGACCGAGGATGGCACTGTATGGTGAAAATAGTTTCACCACATAAAAGATAACTTTGGCAGTTGTATCGTTGGGAGGGGTCCCCAAAGTTACGGTGATGGGGATAATTCCTTCTAGGTAGATGCACTCATCAAAAAGTCCTTTTAGGGACCCAGTGGAAGGTTGAAGGTGAGATAAGTTGAAGCCCATTCGTTGAAAGGCGTCCCAAGTGAGGAGGTTACAGTTTGCTCCCTGATCAATGAGGATCCTTTTGATAGTATAAAATTCCATCCTGACGATGATAACCAATGGATCATTACAATTGGGGTCGACTCCAGTTAAATCATCACTGTCGAAACCAATAACTAGTCTTTTTCTCTTGATTGTTGTCATATTCTGAACACTTGTAAAAGATAGGTGATTCCTTTTGTTTAAGGAATTAGTCTAGTTTTCCACGAACGATGTTAATTTGTTGGAGGTGGATTTTGACTCCACAAATTTCTTTTTTTTTTTTTTTGAATGATTTGAAAGAATGATTTGAAACCTGCAAAAAGACCGCCGGAGGGTACTCCAGCAGGGGAGCCTCCTACGGTTGAGTCAGAAAGAGCGGTTTTCGATAAGAATGAAAGAGACTAAGAGAGAGAGAGAGAGATAGAGAACAGATCTCCCTTTGACTTGTGTGTCAAGTGTTGGGTCTGAGAGAGCGTACCTAGCTTTTAGGTGTGCCGAAGGCTTTTATATAGGCCGCCAGAATCATGTGTATCCAGGGTATTACAACCCAAATTTCTTTACGAAGAGATCTAAAGATTTCGAAATTCGATAGTCAAAATATTTAGAAAATCTGAGATCTTTATCATTTAGGAAATTTGATAATATGAGGGAGTTTCTTCCCTTGTCGATTAGATTTCAAGGGTTTCCTAACTTATCAAGGAGATACTTTTCGTGTTGGGATAGGAAACAAAGATTGTTATGAGATTCAGTTGAATATTACCTTTGGTGTGTGAGAATCGAAGCGATCGGTTTCTTAGGAGGTTATTGGTCATCAGTAGAGAAAAGGAGAGCATCAATTCGGGTTTACCGAACACTTCTAAAGATCAATTCACTCGCTTTCATCAGGGACTTGCTAAACGATTGGACTTTGCTCGCCCCTTTGGGGAGATAAATCCCTTGTTACTATGGTTTGTAATTCAGGTCCTTGGGTCTTTGAGTACCGCACCAATAGTTATTCAAGTCATGTCCCATCACCCATTATACGACAAGTCTAACATGTGATCATCCAATAAGGAAAGAAATCATTGGTGAATCAAAACCCTCCTTAATTTGATATGAACCTCTTTTAGTCTCGGGAGAACCCTTCTCACTAAGCAAACAAATCTTGGTAATTATTCTCAAAAAGGAAACGAATTTCCGTGATAACTTGAATTTCCTTTAACCAACAAATTCCAAATCCCTTAAAGGTCATAGTCCCTATAATTTTGGGAAGATTCTCAACAATCTTTCTATAAAAAAAAATTAAGATTTTTACACCCTTAAATACTTACGAGACTTACCATGATGCATGCTATATATGCTTAGTATGGGCTACCAGCCAAGTAAGCACTCTTACTTTACATACAACACACACAGTGACTACTTAGGGTTAAGAATCTTTCAGTCTTTCATTCCCTTTTATCGTGTTTTCTGAGTTGAGCGTCGGAACCTTCTCCGCTAGAATCACATCTAACGGGTTTTTATAGATCTTACTACTCACGAAGATATGAAACTCCTAGCATCATCGGTTCCCTATTTGAGCTAGGAGGACGACTTACTGTGAGTCAAATTTGGCTCCAACACTACCCAACTATCACAACCCGGGGAGGGGACGAGAAATAGAGAGACAATTCCATGGAGAGACAATATTTTTCCTTTTGGTACATGATGGTAGACAAGCACCCAACTTTCATGTTCTTTTAGTGCACAAATTTTGTGAATTATAATAGTATATTTTGCTCCTTCTTTGATTCATTTGCGCCGTGTGAGATGATTAAACTACATATTTTGGTCCGATGGTGAGGCTGCGGCATTTACTGGGAATGGGAAGATATATCCATACACTCCACATAGCTGGATTATTAGTCGGTTTTCAGTCAACTTGTTCCCTTAGCAATTACAAACACTGCTAACAAATTGCCAAATTTCCAAAACCATCCCCCTCGTTAGCTCTTCAACCTCTCACCACAAACCTCTCACACATGCCACAGAGCTGAAAATTAGGCTATTATTGCAGTCCAAAAAGGAAAGAAAGCAAATAAAACAGAGTGCCTTCCTCTACCTAACCCATATTGGGAAATCATCGGTGCATTTTTTTCAAATCCATATTCCCTGCACTGCAGGTTCTGCACATGGGCTGCCTTAAGATCTTACAGAAGTACCATTTTTCTAATCCGATGATTGATGATATGCCTTGCGATTTGATGTTTCTATGTTGACCCCTTCATGACCAAGACCGTTTCCGTCCGAAAAACTTCGGCTAGAAAATTGTTTAGGGTGGTTTTCTATTTTCTCAATATAGGAAATAAGCTCTAAAAGTTTCTAATAGCTGGGGATTGAAGGAAGGGAAAGATGATAGATCTAATAATTTTACTCCAAATAAATTTCTATTCTTTTTTGATAAAATAATGTCTCTAAAAAGGGACAATTTCGATAATTTCAAATTCAAATCTCAATTTAATAAAAAAAATTATTAGTTTATCCTGTACAATTTCGAATTGTAATTTTTTTTAAAAAGATAAAATTATGAAACACATCGATATTAATGGGTTTCAAGTAATGAAATTTTTGAGCATCAATTTGGGAGATTAATTATAGCGTATACTTCTCCCACAAATTTATATTTATGGGGTTTTTCTAAATTATGTGTATCAAAACATTATTATTCTCCGATTAAAAAATACAAAAAATATTATGGGATAAATCAAATTACGGATGGGCAGTTTGGTAATCGACCAAAAAGAATCTTGGACCCCAATCACCTGCCCTCAAAGATCTAAACATGGAGCATTATAAATATCAATCCCATGTGAACCATGGATTCTTTGCTATTGAGGTTACTTTTGTCATTTCAACAAATGTGATTAAGGGGAATCGTGACACAATCCATCATGATAAAAAAAAAAAATAAAAAAATTAAATTTTAATAAAATTTTATAATTATTTGAATCGAATCAATTAAATTTTTGATATAAATGGATAAATAAAAAATATATATATTTGTCTTTTATTTAAAACAAACAACAAAATGTTACTCCTCTCGGTATCATTGGGAGAAAATTTTCTCTTTTTTTTTTAATATTGGAATTTGAATCGATGATTGAATTGAGGGAAAGATTGTGATCTGTTTGAAAAGGGGTCAACTATGGAAAGCTTTGAAAACCCAATTTGACAAAATTATCCTCCACGATCTTGGGCCGACATCGTGTAATGGCCTGCAGAAGAAACCATGTGGCTTTGAATAATTTTGTCTTTAAATTAACCTGCCCCAGAAGATGGCTAGAGATTTTGCTTCTGAAATCAGAATCCCAATAAACAATTGAAAAATACCCAATTTCGGTGCTTTTTTTGGATTAAAAAAATCAGAAGAGACTGAGGTTTCACGAAACAATTGGGGTTAGTATTGTGGGCAATCCATTTAAAATTAATTATTGACACTAAGTTTGGTAATTTATATTATTATGAGTAGAAAATTAAAAAAAAAAAAAAAACTGGGAAAAATCTATAGAGTAATTGGAATTTTTGCAAATAACATATATATATATTTAATTAGAGTAATTAGTAAATAATATATATATGTGTGTGTGTGTTTCAATTTCAAATTTTGAGATTATGTTATATATATATTGTGTGTATTAGATTGGAAAAACTGGGCCCTTCTCTCTGCATTTTCTTGTAGTGTCGTGGCATTTTTGTTGTTTGTGTAAACTCTAGGGCGTTTATGTCATTAGAAAATACATAAAACCCATTGCTAACCTTGTTTTTCGACGCCAACCCCTCTCGCTCTCTCTCTCCCTCCCTCCCTGAAGTTGAAACAGCAATGCTGAGGATCACAAGGTCGCTGGTGCTTCTTGTGGCCACCTGCAATGTCGTCTTAGCCTTCAAAGACGGTAAGCTTTCATTGCCTACCAATCTTAGTAGTCTTGGGATGATACCTCTCTATTAGTTTATTCCATTAATGAACACTTTACCTTATATCTCTCAATTAACTATTTTCTATCTCCATTTTTGTGCTGTATTTAAAAAAAAAAAAAAAACTGAACCAATCAATATCTGAAATCATATTTTCTCGGATTTAATTTAGGGAGTGCTCTTTCAAAATAGTTTTTTTTATTCATAATTTTTAAATTCGAGATTTGATTAAACAATCGAATATCCATGTCCACAAGACCTCTGTTGGTCTTTTTTTATTTCTTTTTTTTCCTGTCTACCTGCATTTCCAGCAATCATATTTGTTGGTTAAGAAGAAAGAGACAGATTGGTACAAATTTTTTAGCACCTTAAACAAAAATAAAAATTTTAAATATTCATATTTTTTCTTGAAAATTTGTATCATTTTCTGATAATAATGTTTTTTAAATAGGATCCATATTTTTATTTTTTTTTATGATATTTAACTAAGCTTTTTACGTCTAATGGTATCAATGATTACTCTATTAATTTCAAAATTTTAAATTTGAGTTATCAATGAATGATGGGATATTTTAAAAAGATAAAAATTACTTGATATTTCAGTCGGACAAACGATTAGTAAATTTAAATAAATAATATTTTTTATTTTATGATATAGTCCAAGTGGCAACAAAGGATTCAAAAAAATAAATAAATAAATAAAAAGAAGAATCTATTAATCAGAGAACATGCACATGCAGCGGCTAGTGCCTCGTTGACATGAGGTCTCTTTTACTCCCACACTATGGGTGTAAGCGAGTCAAGATATTCGAAAGTAGCTAGATTTTAACCCGAGAAATATTCAAATTTAATTTGATTTAATTGAGTTTTAGGTGAGTTTGAATCGAATTCGAGTATATCAATTTAATTATTAAGTTCAGTTCAAGTATTAAAATATTTGATTCGAAATATTCGCAAATCTAATCAAGTCGAGTTTGACTTGAGTCAAATTCGAGTCTAAATATATTAAATTTTAATTTACATTCAAATTCAATTCTAATCGGGTCTAATCGAGCTTAATCGAGCTGAGTTCGAGTTTTGCAAAATTCCTTTCGACTCGAGTTCGAGTTTGAAAATTCAACCTCGATCGAGTTCGAGTTCAAATCGAGTATTGAGTAGGACAATTTCCTAATGGAGTAGGGTAGTATATCGAGTCAACTTGATTAGATTACACCCATATCCAACACTACGGTTTTCTCTGATTTTTCTAATTAATTATTACCTTCCTCGACTAAAATACCCCTGATAAACCCACTTATTTTCATTAATATAGGAAAATTTTTACATCATTCTACCTCTGTTATGAGCCATTTAATTCTTCCGAATGGATAATTTTGCCATTTCAAGAAATCAATGTTGCAGGAATTTTTTCTTAAAATAGGCAACATAGACCATATATATCAAGGTAAGACCATATTGACAAAATATCATAATTTTTAAATTAAATAATTTTGAATTTATCAAAATATCCTTTAAGTCAAATAAAAAAAATAGAGCATACATGTAAATTGTGACGTATAATTTAAAATTTTATAAAATATAATAAAAAGTATATTCTCACTTTATTTATAAATTTTAAATTCTGATATAAGTGAGAAATAATTTAAGTATTTATTAATATTAGTTTGAAAACTTTTACTGATTATATTAAATGATATAGTTGATTTTTTTTTTATGCATAGAAGAGTTTTGAATTTAAAATTTTTTAAAAAAATTATGTTAATTAAGTTATAACTCATTATCCGAATGATATACTTTTGTAGAGCATAATTTAATTGGAATTTGTGTCACATATGAAGTTGTTGTATTCTTTTTTTTTTATCGATTGGTATTTGGATTCTGTTCGATTAATTTATTCAAATATTATGAAATATTAATTCTTTTAAATTTTTTTTCTTTATTCTTAAAGTTCAACTTGAAATCGCCGATTAAAAACTCATTGCAAAAGAGTTTGATGTCACACATGAGATCGTTGTATGGCATTAATGGAAGATATTTAAAACTTAACTTACAGCCGGAGGAATCGGTACTGTTCAGGTCTTAATCAGCTAATAAGTTGGCCGATACAAAAGGCAATGTATCCAACACGAGACTCGGTTCGGATTTAATGCTAGGAAGGAGACTCCCTACTAATCTCCTCGTAGCCCTTCATTAATGTACTAAAAATCCTTATTTATAATAATCTCCTCCAACTCAAGATCTTCACCTACCTAGTATTTATATAGCTTTCGAGATCAAAATAAATTAAATTTAAAATTATTTTCTTTAACCCATCAAGGATAAGACTGTGTCAAATCTTTAATAAAATTTTTTAGCTGAGGTAAAACTTTTCTTCTCTATGTATATTAATTTGAACTCAATATTAAAATTGATTGAAATTTCTTTCATAATGATAAATTGATTGTAAATCTAAAATTAATTTGATCAATCTTCCCATAACATTCCTATACTGTAATGGGTAAGCCGGTTTGCTTGTTAGAATATGAGTTTCGACTCAAGTGATATCTTTTCTCTCCCCTCATGTAATAGATTCAGATTCAAACCCTAATATGTGTAAAAAAAAGAGTATCGTGAAAGAAACATTAATCTAATAAGTTTAGAAATTGGGTATTAGTATGTTTTAAGTAAAATTTTATATTCAAATTTTATGTATACAAAAATAGATGTTAAAGAGTTTTATATTTAAATTAATTTTAATTAAATTTAACATTATTATTAAATAATAAAACAAACAAAACCCACCCATCTCTTTTGTGTTACGCGATTAATAGAAGTAGCACGTGATCACACCGTGGCACTACCATTTACAGCGATCCCCCCCAATAGCCCAACCCCCAAAATGATACCTTTTTGTTATGCTTTCTGGCTTTTCTATTTTTTTTTTCAAATATATTTTTTCTTGAGGGTGATGAAAATTGTAACGCATCTAAATTTTCCTGCAAAGCTAAGCCGTGATTTATTATTTTATATGGATACTTGAACATCGTCCCATACCACACGTGCGATGCAGTCATGATTACATCAAAAGATTGTACCCCGGGCACATGCAATTTAGGGCAATTTGCTTATATCATGATATAAATAATCCCCAATGTTCCCTAGACCTAGTTATTTGAATCGACAATAACTCAAAAGTTCTTTAGTTTATCATTAGACCCTTGATTTCGTTTCTCGAAATCAACTTAAATGATAAAATTTTTTTATTTTTATTATTTTTTTTTCGATTCGATATCATTTAATTACGTATCTTTATTAAAAAAAAATGCCTGATTCCACTACCACACGATGACTCCTTTTGATATGGAGTGATAACGAGAGGAGAAGGCGATGAGAGACGTGCAAAACTTTTTACTATTCCTACAATATTGATCAGATTGTGGCTATTATCCAATGACATGTATTAAAATTAGTGATTTACAAACTTTTTACGAAATTCAAAGCTGAATATGTAAAAGTTTGAGATAATTTATGTATATAGGACGAAACATTATTTTTACTCACAAACATGCTTTGATTGTCGATTTTAACAGGTCTATTACCAAATGGGAACTTTGAGTACGGTCCAAAAGCATCAGACATGCAAGGCACAGTTGTTATCCGTCGGGACGCAATACCGAATTGGGAAATCTCAGGGTACGTCGAGTACATAAAAGCCGGTCAAAAGCAAGGCGACATGTTGTTGGTCGTGCCAAATGGGGCGTATGCGGTAAGGCTAGGCAACGACGCTGCGATTAAGCAAAAGGTTAATGTTACGAAGAACATGTTTTACTCTCTCACGTTCAGCGCGGCTCGGACCTGCGCCCAAGAGGAGCGCCTCAACGTTTCGTTTTGGCCTAACTCTGAGAAGAATGATTGGGGAATGCTTCCAACGCAGACTATGTATAGTAGTAATGGTTGGGACTCTTATGCTTGGGCATTCCTGCCGGAGACTGATAACATTGAGATTGTGATCCACAATCCTGGGATTAACGAGGATCCAGCTTGTGGCCCACTTATTGATCAGATTGGGATTAAAGTCTTGGAACCTCCCAAGCGCACTGGAGGTACATCTCGCTCTCTCTCCCTAGGCAAAATCAAAATCGATATCTATACATACATACATACATACATACATATATATATATATATATATATATATATAGTTGGGGTAGCTATTTATACTCATAATGTCGATGATCATCAGATCGATATATATTTGTAGGGTCGGTAATCATTCGATCGTTATTTAATGATTATTATTTTTTATACTATAAATGATAAAATGATCAATAATCATTGAATGATAATCCATCAATGACCAATTCAAAATTTAAACTCGTTGACTGATCTTGAATACTCCTAATAGACTCGAATTACAAAAGGAACATGTTATTCTGATAACCATTACGATATATTATATAATGTGTAATCTTGCAAGTTATTTAAATTGATTTTGAGGGCATAGGTAGATTGACATATTTAGATTAATGTAAATGACGTGAACAAAATTTTACAACATTTACTCTTTCTTAAAAAAAAAAAGAAATATTTTGTTGCACACATTAAATATTTACATTACGTTAATTAAAATCAATTTTATAAGAATTAAGCATAGAAAAGTTATTAAATTAGCATTGCTTGTATAAACTTGGTCTATAAAAATTGGAAGGGCTTTTCTATTTTACCGGGTCAAATTGATTTTGTGGTTTCAATTTCCTTTCAGCTAACCTATTGAAGAATGGTGATTTTGAAGAAGGCCCTTACATTATCCCTAACACATCATGGGGTGTCCTAATTCCACCAAACACTGAAGATGACCATTCCCCATTGCCTGGCTGGATGATTGATTCCCTGAAGGCAGTCAAGTACATAGACTCCGACCACTTCGCGGTTCCAGAGGGCAAACATGCCATCGAGCTAATCGCCGGGAGGGAAAGTGTCCTATCACAAAATGTTTGGACAAGGCCCGGCAAGGTCTATGTCCTTACTTTTGCAGTTGGTGATGGTAACAATGGTTGTGAAGGCTCACTACTTGTGGAGGCTCATGCAGGCAAAAGTTGCATTCAAGTGCCCTATAATTCTAAGGGCACCGGAGGGTTTAAGCCTGCTAGTCTTCGCTTCGTAGCAACATCAACTCACACGCGCATTATGTTTTTGAGCGCATTTTATACCATGACAAATGATAATTCTGGTTCACTTTGCGGACCAGTTATAGATAATGTGAAATTAATTAGTGTTAGACGTCCTTAATTGCATTATTCGTGCAACCACTTGTATTGAATTATCTAGATTATAGAGGAGTTTTTATTGCACAAGATGAATAAGCAAGGCTTGATTTGAATTTACAAGAACTTTTTTCTGTATTCTTTTTTTTTTTTTATATATATATAAGAAAATACAACCAAATGAGATCAAATTAGAGAATGAAAGATGAAAGTAGAGAGACTCTACTATTTGAATTGTCCCTGAGAGACTTTTTTTTCGTATTCTCTCTCTCACACAAGTTGAATAAAAATGCTTAATTAAAAAAAAAATCTTCTATATAATGCTTAAAAACGAAAAATTTGTGCTAGCCCATTTAATGTGTACATTTGGGAAACATCTTATCTATTATCGTGGAGGAAGAGGCTAAATGAGATGTTCAATTGTAACATTGTTACATCTAATGAGGGGCTTGGTTGGAGTACAGTAAAAGACTTAGGATCTTCGTATATTATTTGATAGGATAAGTTCATGTGATTTACACATATAATAATATATAAAAAATAATAATTTTTATATGCAATATTACATAATCTATTATCATCATAAAACAAAAATTAGGAGGGGATTATCGGACGGATTTCACAAAATTACCTCCATTTGTCTCGAGGAAGGGCATTTCAAAATAGAAACATGACACCAATATTCTCTTGCTTTGCTTTATTAATATAATACCAAATTTTCTTAATCAAAATCTCGATTTTAAATTTTAAAAATAAAAAAAGAGCATCGAAAAAACCGACTCTTAATTGGATCTCACAACTGTTTGAATCGATTAATTAGATTTTCTAACACCGGTGATTAAGTTAAAAAAAAATAAAATAAAATAGGCGTGACAAAAAGGGTAAGACATTATTGTATTTGAGTACATGACATAAATTTTGTCCCTCTCTCTAATTGGTTGTGGAGAAGACGGAACAAAATGCAGTAAGCAGTAAATGTCAAATTTATCCTTTATACTGTTTTGTACATGAACACATTTTCTTCTATACCATGTTCAACAATTGGTTAAATAAAAAGTTAAAACCATAGATTTACTCGATTGCGAAGAGAGAACAGAAAAGTTTTGCATTGCTCTTGAGATTCGACTTAAAAAAAAAGAAGGGAAATTTCAAAATTTTGATAACAAGAGTAATATTTGAAAATATATAAGGGCAAAATTTTTAAAAATTTCATTAAATTTTCCATCGTGTCTCTAACTGATCCGATCAATGAACTAATAAAGACATAGTTTATAGTCCAGTTCTCTGATCATGGTCGAACCATAGTTGAATCGTTTGTATATTCAAAATTATAAATATAATATAAAATGACGTAATATTATATATGAGTATTATTTATATAATGGATATATATATTACGAAAACAATTTCAAAAAGAAAGTTTTAATGAATATTAGAAAAGAGAATGTTTAAAAACAATTTCAAAGACGGATATTATATAACTTTACAAATTTTCATAAAAGCATATTCCGATTATTTTTTTTTGTGTATATCATCAAAACTAAAAGTCATGTTTTAACTAATTCGGTTTGAGACTTATAGTGGCCTATTCCAGATATTATTCTCCTAATGTAGTATTTTCCTTTTCTAAAATTTGAACTCTAAACCTTAATTAATAGATTTAACGTAGTATCTCATTAAACTAACCATCCATCGGTAAAGATATCCTAGTTATGTCTCTTTTTCTCCTCCTTTTCTCTTTTCTCCTTTTTCTTTTTTTTTTTCTTCTCTCTGCACGAGAGTACAATCTCCTCCCCCCCTTTTTTTTGTATTTACTATTTGGTATTTAAAATTTTATCTCGATTAATTTGAATCGATCTACTGTCAGACCCATTAGGCTCCTCCGCCCTTTCTATTTATTTTGCGGGGTTACAATCAAAGGGTGATATTATTTATAATAGTAATTAAGTGTAAGAATAAAGGGTTGAAAAAAATTTGCCAATGAGTTTTGATCAATTAGCACCATTTTTTCTTTTGCTGTTAAGGTTTCAAAATCAAAACTTTCTATATAAAAATATATATATATATATATATTAAAAAAATTTATGGCAATTTAAAGGTTAAGATACAAAGATGACTTGAATGGTTAGAATTAAAAGATGATGATATCTTTTAAAAAATCAAGGGATAGGATCAAATTAAGTGTAACACTACGATCGAATTAAATTTCAACGGCACTTATCCTTGACCAAGAGCTTGGATCAGAAGATGTGAAGAGCGATGATGAGAGCGCATGGATGGCTACATGATGGGACGATGGTTTCCTTGACCAAAGGCTAGGATCTAAAACACACATAAAGCAACAAGTGTGAGATTATGATTGGAAAATTCATGGACGTTTAGGATCCAAAAAAAATATATATATATTTTTCATAAATATCTGGGATATTTAGGAAAACACTTATCCATAATTTTTTGTGTTCAAAAATAAATTTGAATTCCAAAAAATTGTAAAATGATCTTTTTATTGTGAAATAATTCTTGTAACGTAAAAATAAAATTTATAATCTTAAATAGTTTCCAAAATCCTAAAAATAATTTAAAAATCCTAGAAAAATATTTACTAAGATTTTTAGAAATTTGGGGTTGTTATATGGTACGCTAGAGAAAGTTTCATATCAGCCCTCCTTTTATATACATACATATTTATATATAATTAGCACAAACATAGTCAAAACCCTATTTCTTTTTATATTCCTTTGCAAGCAGCCAGACATTGTATCTTTCAATAGACCATCAACCCTATTTTTACCTTGTAAAGTCATTTACACTGAATTGCTTGATTGTATGAAGGTAATAATACTAGTGTATATGTCTTCTAAAATCGCAAGCTCCTTCTTCGTGGCCGTTTTCCAATAATGGCATTGAGCAACTTCAGGGGAAGTTGTGGGTTATGATGAATATGTGACTAGGATTGGCGATAAAGTTGTGTGAATCCAATTTACAAAACTCAGGTTCAATCCATTTAAAATTTTATGAATCTAAATCCGAGTCTAACTAGAAAAGATTTGAAAAATTAAGACTCAAACTCGACCAAAAAATTAAAAAAACTTCTATCCGATTTCAAGCCATACCTAAGCTTGATTTAAATCCAAAACACCCAGAGAGAGGGAGAGAGAATCAGAGGCAAACAATTTTTGCTACCATGTTCCGGCGTCTATAGCCGCCGTTGACACCATAGCGACAATAACCATTGATAGGAGTGTCTTCTCCAGTCTTTTGGTCTTCCAATTTCATCTCGAGTGGTGAAGGGTGACAGTCTTGGCTGTTCGATTTCTCCGATTATCGAGTTCAGTACTATGAAGATCAACTTTATTGTCAGGAGAAGAAAAATGCTTTTATACCTCTAGCCATGCGTTTTATAGATGAAGAAAAACACTGCCCAGTTGATGGTGTTGAGAGAGGAAGATTGTTTTTAATTTTTGTAGGGTAACGTGGGATTGACAGGACATTTATACCACATTACTAATGCGCTCTCTCTCTCTCTATTTCTCTCTCTTGGAAAATGAGTATGGCTCGCTTTAGTTGGATTTGAGAAGATTGTTAAACAATATTTTTATGTGGGATTGAGTTATAAATATTGGCTTCTTAAACAGGATTTAATTTTTAAACGGACTGAACCATTGATATTTGGATTCGGTTCATAATTAAAATAGACCTAAATAATGACCCAAGGTCAGTTCAACCCTAAAATGAACTAATCTAGGCCCTATAAAATAGGTTGAGCTCGGGTTGGCCTAGCCCAATTGTGTCTGCGATGGATAAAGTAGGTGATACTTTTTGAGTGTGAAAGGTGATTTTGTAATGCATGTTGGTTGAGCAAAAATTACGAGGATATTGACCTACCAGGGTCTTGTGAGTATTGGGGGACTTCTTTGTGGTGACTTTTGTATGGATATATCAATGAAACCCTACTTTATCCTAATTGAGAGCGCCAACAATGAAGGACCTTTTTTATGTTACAAGCTGATGGATGAAAAAAGGTGAGTTTGGATCTTGAGTAGATGTTATTGTGTTTGAATTGTTGTTTTGAGTAGCCATAAACCAAAACACTTAGGAAATTTTAGATTTGGAAAAAGAAAGAAATCTGACCAAATCAATCCTTGAAAAATGAAAAATTCAAGAAATCGATCAAGAAATTGAATGATCACTTGTTAATCAAATAGTAGTACCATCAATTTATCCAGATTTGACAAAAATTTACAAAAATATGAGGAACAAATTTGTAAAACCCTAAAAATCATAAATTCATTTTGTGCTGTGATACCATGAACGAAACAAATAATAATAATAATAATAATAATAATAATAATAATACTAATAATAATAATAAATCATAACATGAAATTCTAAATTCATTCATCAAAGATCACATCTACTACATTCTTATAAACATTTAGTTGTGGACTCTATTATATTCTCGTATGTATCTGATTAGTAGTGTTGTTTTTTTGCGATACAAGTAAATACAATCAATCGAGATCAATTAGGAATGAGAGGATGAAAATAGAAAGTGTTTATCATTTGAGTGTTCCTAAGGAACTTGATAGCATTATCTATTAACTCATTTCATAACTATTACTGATTGATGTTTAATTATCTGATCACAGCCTGATGTGATCATTATCAAAATTTATGTCTATATCTTGAACGCTTATCCATTTCCTTCTTTCACATCCGGTTAGAACACTTGATGAATTTTAATGTAGCAAAAGAAATAATCTTAATTTTGGCCGCAATAAATTAATAATTCAAGCTTAGACCGGTAGATTGAGTAACCCATGGAATTAAAAGTATAGCTAAGTGTGTATGTTTGTAAGAATAATCGTAAAAAGATTTTATTTAAATGTTTTTTTTTTGAAATTGAGTATTTAAAATTTTATGACCATATGTACCTTTCTTATTAAAAAAAAAGGGCTAAGTGTACTAAAAGTCAACAATTTGTTTTGGATTTTTTTGGGGGCTAATCAATGGAGGACATTGTGGAACAAAATTTAGGAAGAAAGAAAAGTTATTAAAATGTGAGGCAAAATTGACAAGTGTCGGATCCAAATTCAAAATTGACAAGGCTGGGATTCGACAACCCCAAAAGCAAAATTTGAAAATCCGAGCGCTGACAGGACCCCCAAGCCCCCCCCCCCTTTCCTCTCCGTAGGATGAGAGAGTCACGTTCATATATATTTATATTTAATTTTAATTTGATTCAAATTAAAAAATTAAAAATTATATTCGATTCTATAAATTTTTTAAAAAATTCGATCTGACCCGATCCGATCTGATCTATTATATATCTTTAAAAAATCAATCCAATCCGATCTTAAATCAATTTATACTCAATTCATACCTGATTTAAACTCGATCTAAACTATAATCTAATATATTTTTTAATTTAATAATATTTTTTAATAATAAAAATAAAATTTATAAATTATAATAAATTATAAAAATCATTTTATTTTATTTAATAATATTATATTTAATTAAAATTTTATTTTATTATAAATTATTATCACATTAAATCGAATCAAATTATTTATAATATAAATTTAAATCTAACGAATGTAATCATTTTAATATTATAATTCGATACTAACCTATTTAGAATATGATTTTTTATGAAAAAGATCTAAGTCACTGGATCAGATTTTTTTTTGTATTCGTCGGTTCGAATCGAATATTGCGATCCCTACTCTTCAAGTACCATTCAAGTCTCCCACACAGACGCGCTTCTCTCTCTCTCTCTATCTCCAATTCGATCAAACAGATGGTAAATTATCAGTTCCATCTCTTTAATTTCTCCTTTCTTTTGCGCTCTCTATCTCTCCATGGGGATTAGGGTTTAAGTATTTGATTTGATTCTTTTAATGCTTGTGCAGGCACTTCCAAATCAACAAACCGTTGATTACCCTAGCTTCAAGCTCGTCCTTGTTGGCGATGGAGGAACAGGTTCTCCTCTCTCTCTCTCTCTCTCTCCCCGTTTCTTTTAATTATTTCTGATTCATCATCTTCTCAAGATCTGTTCAACACCGGCTATAATTTTCTCTATCCGAAATCCCCTTTTGTAATTTGGGTTAGGAAAGACGACTTTTGTGAAGAGACATCTTACTGGAGAATTCGAAAAGAAATATGAGCGTATGCTTCTCAAAACCCTAATTTGATCTCTTCTCATAATTTTAATTTTGTCTGATAGTTTTTGAATTTGAATATATCGATGAACAGCTACTATTGGTGTGGAAGTTCATCCCCTTGATTTCTTCACAAATTGTGGGAAGATCCGATTTTATTGTTGGGACACCGCGGGGCAAGAGAAATTCGGTGGCCTTAGGGATGGCTACTAGTGAGTGTTAATAATATTGTATCAGTTCGTTATAATCTTGACCCTGACATCATCAATTTAATGTTTTTATTTACTTCTGCATTTTTCTTTCTCTGTTTTGTTTTTTTCCGATTAGAGAGAATGTTTATGCGGTGAGCAGAACAGATACATGGCGGTGGGTTGGGTCATTAGTCATAGTTTTAAAAATTTGGATTCCAATTTATGGGGTTCAATGACAGAATCATAGCATTGGTTTATTATTGTAAGTTGTTTGAATTGAATTGTACACACAATCTCATAATATTGGAGTAGAATTGGGATTTTAACAACTTTGGTCTTAGAATTACGTTGGATGTAGCTCATGAGGAATAGAAACATTAGCAGATGTGCATGTTGAGAGTATAGTTTGGAAATGTCAATTGCATTTTCTGTTCCTATAATTTTCTCTTGTGCAGGCTTAATTTTGTTCATAGTAATGACATTCCCTTTGGGAAAATTTTGTTTGAGTGAGAATCAAATATATGTATCTTTGGGAAGTATTTTGAGCATTTACAATGGGTAACAAAGTCTAATATTGTATAAGAAAATTATTGTTGTTATAAAATATTTTTTTTATAGATAGACCGAGATTGTGTTTTGGATTTATGAGTGGTCTTAGCTATGCTTAGTAAAAGCATATTACATGGTTTACAATTGAATTATTGAATTCATGAGAAGATAGATGTCGTAGGCCATAATCCATTGATACAAGTTTCAAACTAGACCTTTTGAAATGTGATTCACCTGCTCATAATAACTTCAGAACGAGTGTTGAGGTTTATACATGATCAATCCTTATCTAGTCAGGTGTTATAATAATTGGAGTCCAGAAGTTCGGTTCACATTTTATAAAGTTGTTAAAAAGATAGTATGGAGTTGCATTAGTGACACTTTTTTTTTTTATAAAGAATCCATTCTTAAAGTACTTTTCATGATACCAATGAGTTACTAATCATATAAGAAATAGTGAAAAGAGAAAACGGGGAAATAATCTGGATCTTTGTTATTAAGACATGAAATTCTATTAATTTACAGTACGAATTGGGTTAATATTAGCCTAAAAACATGGGTGTGGATGACCTGAACATGCTAGACATGAAGATGGTTATATAGCAACTTTTTTTTTTTTGGAAGTAAAGTATTATATGGTAAATAGGGCTGGGATATTTTCATTATGAAGACATTTCTAAACATTTCGTATTTCTGTTACTGATTTTCTCGTGTAATATTTTAACTACAACGATAATCTGTGGAGCACATATAGAGATATGCTACGAGACATGACACAAAATGAACACATCATCACTAAGAAGTGGATACAAGAAAGTTTGAATTTAAGAATTCAAAGTGATGGTTCAGTCCAACTTCTCCCAACCATTTTATGTCCAGTGAAGATTTGTAGTGGTTTTTTACCCGCTTAAGTGGTAATTTTCTTTTTCCCACTAATCTAAATGTTTTTAAAATTATTTAAAATATCTAATTCATTTTTTATGTCAGCTGTTCCTTCTCAAGTCTCTTACAAATGCACTATTAACAGTACTAGCAAGAGCTTAGCTTTCTGAAAGGAAATAAATGTTATAGGGGAAAAGACAGTTTTACCTTGCACTGTTATCCCACAATGGGAGGCTTATATATCTATTGTAGTCAGACATCAGACACCATACATTCTGGGAAATATATTTAACTTTTTCCTTCTTAGTTGCTTCTCATATATTGTTTCGGATCAACCCAGGACCAAGTATATTTAAATTCACTACACAGAAACATAATGATTGACAATGCACTAAAAGCAAATGACAAGGAACCACAGGTGAGAGAACTCATTCCCTGCATCTTCAACTTTGGATCGAGAGTCCCATAAAAAGGTCATCTGATTTCAGGAAAAGTTTCACTGGCTGCTTAAGATCAACTTTTTGGATCATAAGAGATAATTATGTCATGTAATGACTGGTCTTCTAACGTAACAAAACATTGAATTCGATTAATAAAGAAGCATGGATTACATTTGCAATCTGGTATTAGTCTGCTTGTTTGTCTCACCATTATTGTTTCTTCTTGTGCAGCATTCATGGTCAATGTGCAATAATAATGTTTGATGTTACTGCTCGGTTGACTTATAAAAATGTTCCAACATGGCATCGCGATCTTTGCAGGTTTGGGAGTGTAGAATCTTCAAGGACTTTCTTGTTTCTTTTTCTGTTTTGGTGTTTACTGCTTACATTTCTACCAATTTTAGGGTTTGCGAGAACATCCCTATTGTTTTATGTGGAAACAAGGTTGATGTCAAGAACAGACAAGTCAAAGCCAAGCAAGTTACATTCCACAGGAAAAAGAATTTGCAATATTATGAAATATCTGCAAAAAGCAATTACAATTTTGAGAAGCCTTTTCTGTACCTTGCGCGGAAACTTGCAGGGTTAGTTCTTTTATTGGATAGCTCTTGCTTTTCCTATTATAGAGTGAACTAACGAAAAGGTGATATCTCAAACTTTCTAATATGATTGTAGGGATCCAAACCTCCACTTTGTTGAATCTCCTGCTCTTGCACCTCCTGAAGTCCACATTGACCTAACTGCACAACTACAGTAAGTGCAGATTTGTCTGTCTTGCTTTTGTGTGTGCATTTGGTGCATTCCATTTATTTAATTAATTCTGTTTGTTTTTATGATTGTTGAGGAAAATATGTTTGCTGGTCTTGATTACCTATTTTTATTGGTGGTTGTTGGTTACCAAGTGATATCAAATAGTTTTATTTAAGGCTTTATTTGTTTTGCAGAAAATAACTAGAAAAATATTTATCTAGGAAAACCTGGAATACATTTTCCTGATAAAAATTTCCATTGTTTGCAAAATGGGTAATTATTCTCATATTTTATCAATTTTTAACAATTTTATGAAGTTTATCCGCCATAAGCAAATGGCCAGAAAAATGAATTTCAACACTTCTTTTAAGGAATTTTTTAGAATTTTGCCTTAATTCTACTGTTTATTGGAAAATATTTTCCCCAAAAAATTTTCTAACAGAAGAACATAGAAAATAGGAAAAATACTTTCCAGAAAATTCTATTTCATGAAACAAACAGAGCCTACAAGCAAAAGTTTCCAAAAATAGTTTCTCTTATATCTTTGAAAGATCAGAGAATTTGATTGTCTTCAATAGGAAAAAGAAAGAAAGAATAAAAGAAAAGAGAGAAACTTAGCAATTGTTGTAGGCATACGTCAAGACAAACAGACCTTTGACTTTTGAAGAGCTCAGTTAAGTCAGTCAGCTCATACAGATTTGAAGGATCAAAACACAGAAAGGAGCTCTCCTAGTAATAGAATACCAGACAGGCTGTTACTGAAAATGGGTTTCTTAGAGGCTATAGAGATCTCTATTTAGCATTATCAAGGTTTGTGGTGCTGCAAAATAGATTAGGTAGCACAAGCAACCCGGCTCCTTGCTGCAGTTTGGTTTCTTTAAACATTGTTTATGGTGAATCCCTTCTTCTACACCAGCTCTGAACACAATTTTTTCCCTCATTTATGAATGAGCCATAGCTTTTTGCTCAACCAGCTGAGTTTGAACGGTTCCAGGCTTTGTTCATTTGCTCCGTGTTCAACATCCAAGACATGGCTATGAACAACTTCAGTCGTGACGTTCATGCATACATTGGTGCAGATAGCATGTTCTTATGTCACCATGTTCAATTCTTGCAGGCATGAAGCTGAGCTTGCTGCTGCTGCTAGCCAACCACTTCCTGATGATGATGATGAATCATTTGACTAGGCTGCTTTGAAGTACCAAGCGGCAGTTGCATCTCTTGGCAATCATTATGTCTTTGTTTTTTGGGGGCGGGGGGGAGTGTGGAATTGCATGCTAAAATTGTGTACACAATGAAGCATTTGAAGGACAGTAGTCTTCTCAAATATGTCGTGAATATTTGGGGAGCATTTTTATTTTGGTCCTTGATTTCATGTAGCAGTTAGCTGTTGATTAGCTCAACTTCAGTTATTGGTTCTCTTCGGTCGCTTTTTGGTGCTATTTCCTTGGCAACCTATGCTGCAGGAATTAAGATCTATATTGGTTATGAATTTGAGTGACGCTTGTTTGTTCCATACAGAAAGCTGAAGAAAAGAGTAGTATTTTATTCCTCCTAACATGTTCTAACCCAATTCCCAGTGAAACCCTCAATGCCTAGGTATTGTGGGCATTGGGACTGGATTTGCCTTTGTCCTAGTTGGGAGCAAATCCAATGAAGTCGACTCCAAGGTTTCGAATGCCTACCTGTTTTGCTGTTTGAGGGAGGAACTTAAGGGTTCAAAGTGGAGGGATAACTTGCCGGTGTCAGAATACTCAATTGCTGGGTCGTATATTGGAGAGGGAAGAAAGAAGATCAAACAATTTTCTTAGAATCCGAAAAGATACATCGAGATGAGCTCCTTTTTATATCGCATGCTAATGAGCACTACTATGTACGGTTACCCTAATCAACTGATCATTTAATTAGGTAGGCTAATCAACTGATCATTTAATTAGGTGTTATGAACCAACAACCAGAAAAAGGGCCGAAGGAATTGGTCCTTGAGTTGACATCCATGGAATGTTGCCTCCAATTCCCTGTATGTTTGATAGAGCTAAAGATTCCCCCCCAAATGATCGGAGCAGGAGATAGTTACCTCTATCACACGGCTTACCTCTATCACACGGCTTTCTAACTTAAAATGAGAGAGAGTGTATGTGTTTTCAATATAATTTTAATTCATTCAATCATTTGAGATTATTTTGGAGGTGAGTTTCGTCTTCATAAATCTGACTCCTTGTGACTCGAATGGATGCTCAATGAGGAGGTTTAAAATTTACAAAAGACTATCGGAAGATATTCCAGTGGGGAGATTTTAACGTTCAAATCAAAAAAAATAATTTTCGAAAGGATAAACAGATTGAGAAGAAGGGAGGACGGATTTTCCTGTGATCTTTGTGTGTTCTGTATTGAGTTAGAGAACTTACTTGACTTGATATTTTGATAGCTTTTATATAGCGTTCCTCTTAGAGTCATGTGATCGAGGGGTGTTGCAACCCTAATTTCTTTATGGAGTAATCCGAGAGTTCCGGATTTGGAGTATCAAAGATTTGATATTGTTATCATTTAAGAAATTGAGTTATACAGGGAGATTCCCCAAGTTTTATTAATTACAAATAAGTCCCTTGACTTATGAAAATTCAATTATGAACCCTAAAATTTTCATAATTTCACATTAGCCCCGAAACCTTGTGTTAGGTTTAATTTAATTTATCCCACGTCAAAATGTGGTCGTTTGGGCTTGCCGAATCTCATTACTGTCCGATTAGGGTTTTTTGGACGGTTTTTCGGAAATCTACGATTTGACTCTACGAAACAAGATTTATCTATATTTGAAGTTTTCATGTACTTCTAAGGTCATTCTGATTATTATTTTACCCTCAATGGTCATTTTGAAAAATTTTAGTTCCCGACGATTTTTGCCGAAATTTTTCGGGAACGATTTTAACGAAAAAATTTCTTAGTGAGTTTTATTATATAAAACATGAGTAATATCATTCATAGATTGAAAAGGAATACATTATTGAAAATGAGATATGATTCGTTGGAATCCGAAGAGAATTGAATTTTAAGTGATTTTTCAAAGTTAGATGTTCTGCAGAAAAATACTCTGTTTTGTCCTGTTTTTTCCGTGGACTTTGTCTCAATTTTGAGATGTCTTCTGGTTTGAACCAACCTAAGCTCTATTATAAAATTTGTGGATCTATGTCTTATCTTTAATTTGAGATAAGAATCGTGTAATTTGGATATGTGTGGTGGAAGTTACAGCCAGTTTTCCAAGACTGCGCAGGTTAAAAATTATGCAATCAATATCACTAGACTAAAGTTTCATGTCCTTGTGTAATTGAAGTAGAATTCAGTTGTTTTATGATTAGCTTTAAGTGAAAACCTGAGGTTATAAAATCTAAGAATGTTACTTCAAGAGCAATGAATTACTTAAGACCATGTAGGGTTTTAAATTGCCAATGTATGTGATATATAATGTGTATTTGCGGACTGCATTATGTAGTTTTAGAAATGGAGCAATTGGTGTGTTGGTGTGAAGAAGGGGACAGCATAAATCTACATTAGGTATCCAATTAGGATGCCCTTGACTTTGATCTTAGATGAAGAATTAATTAGAATATAAGTTAACCTAATAATCTTCAATTTTATAATATGTATTATATATTGTCATTGTAGTGTCATGATTAAACGAGGGGAGCATATTTCTATGTATTGCGGTGCATTGAGAGAGTGACATACTCTTCCTTATACTATGAGTGGGACTAAGACACTGTGTTATTGATTGATAAAAACTTCATGATTTACCGCTTTTCAAATGGCATACTTTGTATTACGTCTGAAAATGTGATATTTGAACTATATTTTATAAATGTTTTCTTTGTGATCATTGAAGTGTCCTAAATGTTCGATTTATATGATACGCATCCATGATTTTTGGGAAATGTTATTGTGCCATTTTTTGAAAACATGATATGATTTATATACTTCTATAATATTGGCACGTGATTTGAACTGAATTGATGAAATATGTATGCCTGATGGTTACTTGTGATATTGATGATATGATAATGTCCTTGATGGACTACTGTAGCTACGAATGGCTTTGGCAGAGACACCCATTGTATTCGGATACGCTTCTGCATGAGGTATCCCCCAAATGCCATATGTATAGTTATGGCCGGATGAACCATATCGGGGAGGACGTGTGTTACGCCATTGTCTAACTCCGGACAGATTCTATACACGATTAATTATATACGTGCATGTAGACATGAACTAGTCATTTGTACCCTCAAGGAGAGGGAGTGTGCTTTGCTATTATCTAGCTGAAATCCATGGCCAATGTTAGGATAGAGAGCTACATATTTTTACATATATTTGTATACGAAAACCCCCAATGCGTCCGTCATTTGTCACGGTAGACCATTGCTGGGGATGTTTTGTTGGCAAGCTCTAATTGATTTCGAAATATTAATGGATGCATATTGATATTATGATTGCATGATATATGATCACATGTTTCATGGAAATGTCATGCTTGAATTGTAATGATATTAAGTTTCAAACTGTGCTTCCGTGTTCACCCTTGCGATCGATAACATAATGTCGATTCCTTTACCCACTGAGTATTTTTCCTATAAATACTCACCCCTCACTTTTCATGATAATAGAGATAGATTGACTGGGAGACGTGTCGTGGGACATTCGACACCACTTGGCATTCATTTGGAGACGTCAGACTCTGGGTGTGGTCCTATCCACTCTTCTGTGATGAAGTTGGGTGAATGGTATGTTTGAGATTTATGGAATGACCATTGTACATTCATAGGATGACTGTAATAATGTATGTAATAATATAATTTGAAACTCTCATATATGTTGTATATTATGCATTGAGGCAAAGCATTGCATTTTTTATAGTCATTTACTTGGGAAATTATATTTATAAGAGAAATAGGTTTTAAACAGAGTTGCACAGGTGATGATGATAGCCTTGCAGTGTCCCGGTATATGGGAAGATTCTGCCCGTATGCCGAGGTATCGCAGCGATTGTCGCATGCTCGATCCGAGAGTCGGGGCGTGACACTTTTTCTTATCAATTAGATTCTCAAGGTTTCCTTCCTTGTCCGAGAGATATACTTCGTATTGTAATAGGAAACTTAATTGGGATAAGATTCGGTTAAGTATTACTGGTTGGAAGTAGAAGCATTCAATTCCTTTAATATTCGTTGGTTACTAGTCAGACAGAGAGGATAGGTGTTCGGTCTCACCGAATGCATCCGCTTATCGGTTGTGCTACCGAAGTCAATGTGTTTTAAGGTTTAAAGGGGCTAGGCCCTTCAGGACCATGAATACTCTATTGGGTATCGGGCATTCAAATGCTGTACTGGTTGGTTTTTGGATCATATCTCATCATTTGCCCCCATCATGGTGTCGATTTGTAGGAGAGGCGCCATGAGTGAAGTTTGCCTCTCGAGAAGTTGGAAAAGCATGAAAGCTGGCGACACGTGCCTCCTGAGGTCATTCGAATTGCTTGCAATTGATATAAAATAAAAGTGGATGAGATAGGAATCCCTCTTTTGACTCAATCATTTCATCCTCCCTTAGCATTAAGACATTTTACTCTCCACTTGATTTAATTCAAAATTAATATGGTACAGGAAGATGAGGTGACATGTACTCTTTTTTAATTCACACGCTTTTCAGAGAGTTGTTTTAACTACTCCAAGATTTTGAAGAGATCTCTTTGTGCCTATAAATAGAGACTGCGAAACTTCGTGTTGCTTCAACAAATTTTTTCCCATGCTTGAGGGTTTTCTTCTTATGAGAGTTGTCTTTTATGAGAGGTTTTTGAAAAGATGTTCCAGCTTGGCTGATCATTGTAGCATGAGTTGCTTCTATTGGTATGAAGTCTCGTCAAGAGTGGAGATTGTTGGTATGAGGGCTCGTCATACCATTCGCTATTCGAATGTCGCGACGGGCCTTATTGATGTTTCCGTTGGGGCCCCTGACTCGGATTTAAAAAATGAGTCTCCTTCTGAGTCGGGTGGTAGGACAGACCAGTTGCGTGTAAGGAGCTAGAAGGTTTGATGATATCCTGTTGCATCCTTAAACTCCCTTCCCGATCGGCTCGTCCTCTTTTTCGGCAGTCCTATTGTGCTGGTTAGGATGCAGATTGTCGTGCATAAATTCCATCTATGACTTTTATGGTCTTTGGTGCTTAGATTTACTGTTTTGTTTTTTTTTGTTATTCTTCTCTTTATTGTTTTTGTACTCTTCAGCATTGTTGAATAATAGAGACGATATAGTCATTCATTAGAGTAATCGATTTGACCGAGGGACTTGTAAAGTGTAATTGCTCATATAATTGAACATGTATTTATCGTAATAAAAAAGACTTATTCCACTTACTTGTCCTTTGTTGTGTCTGGTGGAATTGTTTCCGTGTATTGAAGTGCTTATGTGACCGACCCGCTTATACAAATGACACTAAGTGTTGTACTCATGCTTTCTAGGTTGCTAGGAGTATGTTGTATTTGTCCATTAACACGAACTTAATCGAGGTACAAGCCCTTTTGACCGAAGTTCACTTAAGAGATTGAATTCTCTCGCCAGGGCGGGAAGACTAAGGCCCTTCAAAGGTATAGATGCTTCTAGTAAGACAGGGCAACTAAGGTCCGTTCAGGAGATAGATTTCTTCTATAGGTCCTGGCGACTGAGACCTGTTCAGGAAGATGGATCCATTCGATAGGATGGGGTGATTGAGACCTTTCGGAGAGATAGATCCTTTCAATAGGATGTGATAACTGAGCCCTGTTCGAAGAGATGGATCCCTTCGATAGGTCAAGACGATTGAGTCCCTTCGGGGAGATAGATCCATTTGTTAGGACGGAGTAACTGAGACCCTTTGGGGAGAAAGATCTATTCAATAGGTCAGGGCGATTGAGACCCGTTCGGAGCGATAGATTCCTTCGGTAGAATGGGGCGACTGAGACCCTTTAAGAAGATAAATCCCTTTAATAGGTTATCACTGACTGAGACAGAAACGTTAGGAATCGAATGATAGAACTATCGAAAGAGAAATCATAAGGGACTTACTCGATAGGAGATATCTCTACCAAAAGGGAAACGATGTGGCTCACTGATAGTAGATTCGCAGGTTCTCTACATTTCAAGTCCTGGGTATGGTCGATCTATCTAGGTTATTGAGGCAATAAGCCCTCAGACAGACCATAGAGTGTATCTGATAATGACCTTTCCAATCGGGGGCTAGTTTGCCCTCGGGTTAGGGTTGACTGGTAGTTTTCACTTTCCTCAGTACTAGATCACCTGCTTGAATGTTTTGCTTTTGACTCGCTAATCATAGAATCATGCCATCTGTTTTTGATATGCAACCATTCGGGTGGATATGGACTCCCGCAGTTCAGGGAGCAGATTTAGGTGTTCAAGCAAAGTTGATTCATTCTTTTTGGAATCATACTATGATACCTGGAGCGAGTGGATTTTAATTTCTACTGGTATAACTGTCTCACTTTCGTATGTCAGGCTAAATAGAGTCTCTTTGGTTGCAGTTCACGGCATGATTCCGTATGACCAGAGGATATTGTAGAGTTCATCTACCTATTGTCCTTTGACTTCATCTAGCATGGTCTTCAATCCTTGAAGGATAGTCCTGCTAGTTATTTTCGTGAGTCGGTTGGTTTGTGGATGGACAACTGATGAGAACCGATGATCGATCTCTAACTTTGTGCAGAATTCTCGAAAGTCAGCGTTATTGAATTGCTTTCCGTTATCTGTGATAAGGATATGAGGTATATCGAACCGAATGATTATGTAAGTCCATATGAATTGCTGAGTCTTAGCTGTTATTATCTGGACTAGAGGTTCAGTCCCTATCCACTTAGTAAAGTAATCGATGGCCACTATAAGGAACTTTCTTTGTCCGGTAGCTGGTGGGAATGGTCTGAAAATGTCTATCCCCCATTAAGTGAATGACCATGGTCCGGTGAGGAGGCTAAGCTTGGTAGAAGGCATTCTGGGAACCGAGGAAAATCATTAGTACTTGTCGCATTTTTTGACATAATCGTTCGAATCATTTTTCATGGTCGGCCAGTAGTACCCTTATCACAAAACTTTGTGGGCTAGATTACAAGCCCCTAAGTGGCTACCACATATCCCTTCGTAGATCTCCCACAGAACGGAGTTCCACTCTTCTGGGGTTAGACATCTCAAGTAAGGATGAGTGAAAGATTTTTGGTACAGCTTTCCGTCGATGATCGCATAATGATCGGCCTTTCGCTTTAACTTGACTGCTTTCTATGGTGAGTCAGACAATTGATTATCTCTCAAGTATGCTTCGATCGGATCTTTTCAACTAGGAGGTTGGTCTGCTACTAAGACCCTTTCGGGTTCATCGATACTGGGGTACGGTAAACTTTCGATGTAGATCGTTTGGCTAGAAGCGACCAAATCTAAGCTAGCTAACTTAGAAAGTGTATTGACTCTCGCATTTTCTGAAGGAGGAATTTGTTGGATGTCGACTCTTTTTAGCCTTTGTTACGCGTAGTTTACTTAGATATTTGTCAAAAGTCAGATCTTTAGTCTCATAGACCCCTTCGATCTGCTTGACTACTACCTGACTATCAGTGAATACCCGAGCACTTCGGGCTCTCATATTGGCTGCGATTTGGAGTCCTGTCAGTAAAACTTTGTATTCCGCTTTGTTGTTGGTGACCCTAAAGTTAAAACGGAGGGCATACTCTGCTTTGAAGTTGTTCAAACCTATCAGTATGAACCCAACACCACTACCCGAAGAATTTAAGGACCCATCAACATGTATAGTCCAGTATGACAATGACCATTTGCTAGGACCACTGGTGGGCTTAGGTATAACCGTAGTCGGAAGAGTGCATTTGAGAATGAAGTCAACCAAGGCCTAGCCTTTGATCACTGGTCGAAGCTGGTATTGGATGTTAAATTCGCCCAATTTGACACTCTATTTGATTAAATGATTGGACATGTCTCTCTTTTGAAAGATTTGTTTCAATAATTGATCGGTGAGTACCAGGACGGTATGGGATTGGAAGCATGGCCGAAGTCGTCTGGCCGAGATGACCAATGCATATGCTATCTTTTTGATCGGTCGATCGTGGACCTCAACTTCTTTAAGTATCCGACTGATATAATAAATTGGTTTTTGAATAGTTGAATCTTGTCTTAGAAGGACAGGGCAAAGTGCCTGATCGAAAATAGAGAGAAAAGATAGAGTTTCTCATTAGGAATCGGTCGAGAAAGCAGCAAAGGGGTCATAAAATACTCTTTGAGCCGTTCGAAGGCCATTTCGCGCTCAGGCATCCATGCGAACCGTTGGGATTTCTTCAGAGCATTAAAAATGGATTTGTATTTCTCTCCAACTCCTGACATGAATCGATTTAGAGCTACTATTTGACCGATAAGGCTTTACATCTCCTTTAATGTTTGGGGTGGCAACATGTCCAAGATAGCTTGTTTCTTTTCAGAGTTTGCCTCAACCCGTGGTTGGTGATCATTAAATCCAAGAACTTGCTCGACAAAATACCGAAAGTGCACTTGGCGGGTTTAGTCACATGTTATAGCGTTCGAGCATCTAAAAGGTTTCCTCAAGATCGGCAGTGTGAGTTTCGGCATCGATGCTTTTTACAAGTATGTCATCAACATACGCTTATACATTACGACCGAGCTGATCTTTGAAGACTTCGTTGACCAACAGTTGGAAGGTTGCTCCTGTATTCTTTACATTGAAGGTCATAACTTGATAGTAGTATGTACTGAACTCGGTGATGAAACTTGTTTTCTCTTCATCCTCAGGCACCATTCGTATCTGATTGTACCTTGAGTAGGTGTCCATAAAACTTAAAAGTTGGTGGTCTGAGGAGTTGTCCACCAATTTGTCCATATTCAAGAGAGAGTAACTATCCTTTGGGTACGTTTTGTTGAGATCTGTGAAATCCACGCATATCCTCTATTTACCATTGGCCTTTTTTACCAAGACTACATTGGCTAATCATTCTGAATAATTGACTTTACGGATGAACCCGATAGTTAGTAACTTTTGTAGGCAGAGTTTACGGTTAACTTATGAGTGATAACGGACGGATCGATGCCAAACATGTTCTCAGGGGACCAAGCGAAAACTTTGGAGTGCCGTTGCAGGCAGCTGACAATAGCTTCTCGTAGGAGCAACGACAAACCAGCCCAATCCGAACAATCCGATTGGAATCGTCCGTCAGAGAAATCTCGATCACCTCTTCTCTCGGTTCTGGTTTGCTTACCGGTTCGATGTCGTCCTTGAGTTCTAGGGTGTCGATAAAAAATTATCTTGCCTATCTCGGTCAGCAAAGAGGGTGTAGGGGTCAGGATCGCTGCAAATAGTTGCTATCCCTTCCGACATTCTAAACTTTATTTTCATGTGTCAAGTGCTAGGCAACACTTCTAGTTCATCCAGGCTTAGTCGGTCGAGGATGGCGTTATATGGTGAGAATAGTTTTACCATGGGGAAGGTGGCCTTGACAATTGCATGGTTAGAGGGAGTCCCTAAAGTCATAACGAATGGAATGATCCTCTTTGGATAAATACATTTATCAAATAAGCTCTTAAGAGATCCGGTTGGGGGCTTAAGGTATGAGGAGCTAAAACCTATTCGATAGAGAGTGTCTCGAGTAAGGATGTCACAATCTGTGCCTTGGTCGACAAAAACCCTTTTCACTGTATAAGACTCTATTTTGATAGTAACAACTATGAGATTGTTACAATTGGGGTTGACCTTAATCAAATCATCTTCGTCGAACCTGATAACTGGCCGTTTTCTCTTGACTGTAGCCATATTTTGTTAGGTGACAAGTTACTGGTGAGAAAGATTAGAGACTAGCCTATTTCCTACAGATGACGCCAATCTGTCGGAGATGGATTTAGGCTGCACAGATCCGGCTCCTTGTAACTCAAACGGGTACTCAGTGAGGAGGTTTGAAACCTATAAAAGATTGCCGGAGAGTGTTTCAATGGGAAAAATTTTGACGCTCAAGTCAGAAAGAACGATTTTCGAAAGGATAAATAGACTGAGAAAAAGGGAGAACGGATTTCCCTGTGACCTTTATGTGTTCTGTGTTAAGTTAGAGAGCTTATCTGGTTTAATGTCTCGATAGCTTTTATATAGCGTCCCTCTTAAAGTCGTGTGATCGAGAGGCGTTGCAACTCTAGTTTCCTTATAGGGTAGTTCGGAGATTCCGGATCTAGAGTGTCAAAAATTTGATATTGTTATCATTTAGAAAATTGAATTATATGAGGATATTTTTTCCTTATTTATTAGATTCTCAAAGTTTTCTTTCTTATTCGAGAGATACGCTTCATATTGCGCTGGGAAACTTAATTGGGATGAGATTCTGTTAAGTATTACTGGCTAGAAGTAGAAGCGTTTGGTTCCTTTAATATTAGTTGGTTACTGGTCGGACAGAGAGAACAGGTGTCTGGTCTCACTGAATGCATCCGCTTGTCGGTTGTGTTGCCTAAGTCAACGTGTTTTAAGCTTCGAAGGGACTAGGCCCTTCAGGACCATGAATATTATATCGGGCATCGGGCGCCCGAATGCTGTACTGATTGGTGTTTATGTTATGTCCCATCAATTATCATTTATATTAAATCTACTAACTAATTTTACTATTTATACTAATTTTACTAACTAATTTTATTAATTTCTGATAATCAATTTATTAACTACTATTAATCAATCTAAAAACCATAATTAAGCACTAACTATTATTACTAATCATGATTAACTACTCTATGGTCAATAGTTGTTACATTAGGCTAACCAACTTCTATTTTATTCCTAAACTATTCCTGTATCCAATGCTTAACCCCCTTTCAAGATGAGAAGTTTATCTTGTTCAACGAAGTATCGAGTTGAGTTGGATGCAGTGGCAGATCTAGAACCCAAAAATAGTGAGAGTAAAATATTTTTATGTAATAGAATAATATGTTAGTGGGTCGATTGATAATTTTAGGGGATAATATTTTGAGTCAAATGTGTGTAATATTTAATTGACACATAAAAATTAATAAAATTATTTTGATTTAATGAAGACAATTGTCTACCCTCTTTTACATGTGGCCCCGCCACTGGTTGGATGTAGAGCCTTTGTAAAGATGTCTGCCAGTTGCTCTTGGGTGTTGAAGCAAACAGGTTTGCATCCTGCTGCAACCTTTTTCTAGAATGAAATGAAATTCCAGTTCACCGTGTTTGCTTTTTGGTGAAAAAATGGGGTTTTTGGAGAGGTTGGTTGTGAAATGTTATGACAATACACCTCTGAAGTTTCTTTAACTTGTACTTGGAGATCTCTGACTAATTGTTTGATCCTTGTCTTTTTGTAAAAAAGGAAGCATCAGCTCAAATCCTTTTAGAGTAATATCCATGAACTTACCAGTTCTCTCCTCCAATTCTAGTTCTGCGGCCCATGACAGAAATGTCTCCAACATCTTTTCCCCATCACTGAGAATCAAAGGAAAATGCTTGTTCAGTCTTGTAAGTGCCCTTTTTTCTTGCAAAGTGCAAAACATTTGAAGTTGATTTCTACCTGTGACTTTATTGCAGAGGTATCATCTTTGTACTCTAGAGCACCACCAATAGCATTTTGGGCATAGCGATTGCCCCACCTGGTAAGTATGGGTTATACCATCTCCATATAACAACCTCTCCTCCCCCCCTCTCCCCCCCTCCCCCCCCCCCCCCCCCCCACACCCCCCCCCCCCCCCCCCCCCCCCTCCCCCCCCCCCCCCCTCTTTTTTTTTTTAATTTTTTTTTTATATTTTATTTTATAAAATTTATTTTTTTTTTTTTTTTTTTTTTATATATTTTTTTTTTTTTTTTTTTTTATTAAAAATAAAAAAAAATCCAAAAAAAGTTTAAAAAAAAAATAAAAAATTTATTTTTTTTTTTTTTTAAAAAAAAAAAAATTGTTGGTTTTTTGGGGGGGGAAAAAAAACCTTTAAAAAAAAAATTTTCGATCTATTACATTATTTTGTTATTTGACAACATACTTACATCCTTTGCTTATCATTCACGATTTAATCTATTTTTTCTTCCCAAATCCACTAAGGCGCGAGCCTAAAGAGCCAATAGACAGCAGTTAGACACCAGTAGATCCTTAAAGGGACATGTAGTAAGATTCTTAGACATGTGGATGTGGTTTCATTTCCGTTTCACTTTTCAAACTTTTATCTATCCTTGGCATGTATCTATCATTTGTGTCCTTATCTTAGCTTGGTTCTGTAGGGTTAAGAGGGTGAATTTTAGTGTAACAGTGGTGTTATTTTTTTTGTGATCTCGATGTTACGGGTTCGAGATATGAAAATAGAGTATTTATAAAAATATAAGAAAAAGATTGCGTATATATACGCCTACACTCCCTTATCCTTGATGTATCTATCACCTCGATGTTACGGGTTCTTTTTTAAAGTTGTTTTGTGAGGTGTTTTGGTATGCGGAGGTTTATGGCTTAGGCAACTTCTGCTGGAGTGAGATCTCATTAAGGAGGGGGATTACTGGAATGAAATCTTATTACGTCGGCCGTTGTTCGGTTAGCATGGTGAGATCGTCCATCACCGGTGGAGGCGCGTCTCGTACCGTCTTGGGTGATCTGTCCAGACTCTCCTCCATCATCCAATTATGGTGGGGATGTCTCTTGCACCGTCTTTGGTTAGCAGGCTGGGCTCGAGTCGTTTGGGGGTGGCAAAACCCGAGCTCACCTTCTCTTGTCCCTATCACTACATAGGATTACTGTTTTTGTACTCTCAAGTGTAACGATTGTGGTTTCTTTATCCTGAGGCAACCCTATTATGTACTTCTTGGTGTGGTCAATCCAACTCATGGACTTGTATACATATTCAAGTAACCGAATGTACTTCTTATGTAAAGATAAATGAAAGGTTATACTTTACTTACTTGAATATTGTCTTTGTTCTCTTTCGATCTCTTGTCTGACTATATGCTTTTCTTCGATTCTCGTCAGAGTAGATCTGCTTCTGGTTTTAGGTTCCACATTAAGATACTAAGTAATACTAGTCTTTTGGACCGTCAGACGTTCGGTTGTTAGATAAAAGGGTCATGCCCACTTGTTCAGGGAGTTCTATCCCTTTTTGATAACACGTTCAATCAATAAGAACTGGGTTACTTAGACCCGATGATAGGAAACTTTTAGAAAGTGGGGCCGTGTCCAATCGTTCGGGGAGTTACATCCCTTATTGATAACACGTTCGATTAATGGAAACTGAGCGATTTAGGCCTGACGATAAGAAACTTTTAAATAGAAGGGCTGTGTCCATCCGTTCGGAGAGTTCTATCCCTTATTGATAATATGTTCGATCGATAGGAACTTGGCAATTTAGGCCCGACAAGAGGAAACTTTTAGATAAAGGGGTCGTGTCCACCCATTCGGGTAGTTCCATCATTTATTAATAACATGTTCGATCGATGGGAATTAGACCACTTAGGCCTAACTAAAGAAAACTTTTAGATATAAGGGTCGTGTCCACCCTTTTGGGGAATTCTATTTCTTATTGATAACACGTTCGATCGATAGAAATTGGGCGATTTAGACCCGACGAGAGGAAACTTTTAGATAGAGGAGTCGTGGCCACTCACTCGGGGATTTCCATCCCTTATTGATAACACATTTGATCGATATAAATTATACGAATTAGCCTGTCGTATATAGGAAACTTTTAGATAGAGGGGTCATGTCTATCCGTTCGGGGAGTTTCATTCTTTATTGATAACATGTTCAAACGATAGGATCTAGGTGATTTAGACCCGTCATTCGATAGGAAACTTTTAAATAGAGGGGCCGTATCCATCCGTTCGGTGAATTGTATCCCATTTTGATGATACGTTCGATTGATAAGATCAGGGCGACTGAGACCCGACGTACGATAGGATCAGAGAATATGCGGGTAAGAAGTCCGTTGAGTCGATACCTTGTTAATTGAAAAATACCCTCGCATTTCGGAGAAAGAACCATTAGTAGTATACCTGGTAATCACTTAGGGGCAAAAGTCGAAGGTTTCGGATCGCATCACAATGTTCCAATTCCTAGTGGCATTCTGAACTTGATTTTCATGTGTTTAGTGCTGGGAAAAACTTTCAAGGTATTTAGACCCGGTCTGCCCAGGATGACGTTGTAGAGTGAAGGGAGATTCACCATGTTGAACATGACAGGAGCTGTCGCATGATTGGGAGGCATTTCGAGGGAACCGGAAGCGAGATGATACCTTTGGGGTATATTCATTCGCCTGAGAGCCCTTTGACTGGGTCGACGTGGGGTTAGAAATGAGTAGAAGTAAATCCTATTCGTCTGAAAGTATCTTGGTATAGAAGGTTACAGTCTGTCCCCTGATCGACAAAGATTCTTCTAACCTCATGTTGCCCAATCCTGGCATTCATTACGAGGGGGTTGTGGCAACTCGGGTCTATCTCGACTAGGTTTTCATCCGTGAACCAATGACGGGGCTTTTCCCCCTTACTGTTTATTGGCGTTTGTCGTTAGAATTTCTTGTGGTGCGAAAAGAAGTGTTTTCGGGGAATAGAAGATCGGCATGACTAGACGTCCTGCTTCATTTTCTGACGGATTGTCAAGAGAATGGGAAAGCTTCCGAAGGACATACCGATGACCGGTGGGAGTGTTTCCTTCCCCCCTACCGATGAACTCTTGTAGTTTCTCGTAGCGCACCAGGAACTCTAGTTCGTCTTTTAACATGTTGCAATCATATGTTGTGTGGGCGTAATCGCGATAAAAGTGTAGTATTTGGTTTTGTCCTTGCTGGGGTCACTCTCGGTCAACTGTGGGGGCCATCGGATGTACGGCTTGTCTCTGATCAAGAATAAGACCCGATTATGGGTCTCATTTAGAGGGGTGTAGTTATTATACCTCTGCAAAGAAGGGAGATTTACTCAGCTCTTCCTTGGCGGGGACCTCTCGGGTAACCGATTGCGTTCCTTTCGAATGGATTGATCTCTTCTATGATCAAACGTCTTAGCATCCTTAGGAGCGATATATTTCTCGGTTCGGGCATAAATTCCTGGATGGTAGCAGAAGCATTATTCGTGATCGATACTTTCATATCTGAAGGTCGTAGTCTAGTTAGTAGCATAGTCTGTGCGATGGAATGATTCAGAGACAGAATCCTCATTATCTCTGCCTTGAATTTTTTCGAGAAGTCCCTCAGGGACTCATTCTCTTTCTGATGTAATGATAGTATAGAAGTGGAATTTCTCTTAACTCCTCTACTTATCATAAAATGTGACTCGAACTGTTCTCGTAGTTGGGAAAAACTTTTTATGCCCAGCGGCGGGACAGAGTTGAACCAAGTTAGCATGTTTCCCGTAAGAGGAGTGGGGAAATGTTTACACAGGGCCACATCGGTCATGTCTCTTGAAATCATCATCATTACAAAATAGGCCACATAATCCCGGGGGTCTGTTGTCCTGTCATATCTTTCCATGGGAGGCAGGAGTATGTTACGAGATATAGGCTTCGAAGAGATTTTTGGATCAAGAGGTGAAGCAAGAGAATAGAGGGAAGTTTGATTTCTCTGGGCATTGACCTGCTTGAGTTTGTTGGCAACAACGTGCTCGACTTGCATTCGAAGATCGTAGGGGTCCCGTTGGAAATTTTTGGACAATTCGTGGTGCGGGGGTGACAGTCGTCGTCGGGGATGTCTAGACCCCCCAACGGAAGACTAGCCCTCAGGCCTAAGGGCGCGACTGAGACCTTCCAGTTATTTGCTCATGCTCTAAATTTTTGATTCCAGCCTCTCCATCTAGGGGTGGCTGACTCACTCTGACGCAGGGGCCATGATCGGTTATCCTTGGGTCGTAGACTGTAGAGCCTGCTCTGGATGAAATGGTCAAGGGGAGGCCACACGATTACGAATAGAGTGATCGGGAGCCACAGAAAGGGCGGCCTCAGAGGGTGTTGCGGTGTGACCTTCTACAGTGGAGGCGACTTTTGAAATTGTCCCGATTCTTCTCTTTGGAGACATGGTTATCAGACTTTCGGAAGTTGCTTTAGTCTGTTCTTACATACGGCACCAATCTGTTGGAGGTGGGTTACGACTCTACAGATATCGGCTCCTTATTGACTCGAACGGTTGCCGTCGACGGGATGTGAAACTTGCAAAAATCGTCAGAGGGTGTTCTGGCGGGAGAGGTTCCGACGCTCGAGTCAGAAAGAATGGTTTTCGAATGTAAAAAACAAATTGAGAGCTCAGAGAGGGAGAGGTTCTCTATGAGTAGAGTGCTCAATATAAAAGATTAAGAGAGTATACCTGATTTAGAGGGTTTGAGGGTATCTTATACATGCAAGAGTTATATGTTTTTGTATGTTTCAACCCTACCTTCCTTATCGAGTCGATCTAGAAATTTCGAGAGTTCAATATTTCGAAATGATTATGATCTTTATCATTTGGAAACTTTCGTTTCTTGGGAAGATCCTTTCTTAACCGAAAGATACTGTTCTTAATCAGGAAATTAAAGTCGTCAGAGTGTTTTGACCTTTCTTTAGAATTGATAGAGCTGTTAGCTATCGGTCGGTTATTTGGCCGATGGAGGGCCTTCGTTCGTTCGATGGACTAATAGTTGAGTACCCGATTGGGGAGATAAATCTCATTTGGCAAATCACGTTTGATAGTCGGGTTACTACGGCCCTATCGTTCGAGAGACGAAACGACTAAGACCCTTTGGTAAATCAGTCGAATAGTAACAGAGGGTAGTCATTTGTACTTACTCATCGGTCGGTAGTTGTCCTTTATGGGTCTCGTGTGTGGATTTTCAAGTACCGATCCTTCAAAATAGGTATTGGGTTATGTCCCATCAAATAGTAATTATATAAAATATAACATGAGAAGAGATTTCAAATTCAAATCATATTAGATCCTAAATTAGATGTGTTATTACTCAAATGTGATAGAGGATTAAGATATAAAATAATTAATAATAACTTCTCTAACTAACCTAAACTTAATTTTTATAAGAAATAATAACTATACAAAATTTTATTAGATCAGCTCAATATCAAAATGATTGCTTATTTTCTTTATATATGTATATATATATATATATATATATATTTAGTACTTGATTATTAATATTAAAAATTTGATTAATTTAATTTGAATAGTTATAAAGTTAATTTAAAGAATACCTCAACTGATATTTTTTTATTAAGTTAGTTTAAAATCATATCACTGAAACCACAAGTTATTATATATGTGTGTGTGTGTGTGTGTGTGTTTCTATCAAATTACACACATCTACTTCATCAAACATCCAGCTTGGAATTGAGTTTTTTCTATTTCAAGAGTACTAGATCCTCGGTGTTGACAGAAAATAAAAAGAAGTGGAGGATTCATTCCTCCGTATAGATTTTGTATGCAGGGCAATCACTAGACTTTTTCAGTACACCACTTGTACTTCAAAAATTGGGCCTAAACAATTCAACTTGGTGACCATTCTATTTGCACTTTACAATCATTGGATGGATCTAACCCCCATTTTCACTTAAGTAATGCACACCCAAATCCCTTTATTTATAGGCAAAAAACACTTTTTCTTAAACATTATAAAAATTAGTTTTTCACATAAAATAATGACAAGTGGCCAATATTGTCTTTTGGTGAGAACAACTTAAACTTATAAAAATCTAGTAAAATACAAATAATGATTCGATGAATAATAATTTAAATTTAATAAATTACACTAAGTAAAAATTTTCATAAAGCAAGTTTATTTATTTTTTGATAAATTAATAATATTTGATAATATTTTAAAATTTGATAAAATTTTATTTAAGTCAATTTGAATTCTTAAAAAATAAATTTTTTTATCATTTATTTTTTTATATATAAAGTTAAATCGATATCTCTTACGGTATGTTTGAGAGTTTTGGAAAGAAAAGAAAAGATTAGTTAGGAGAGAAAATGAAAGGAAAGAAAATTATAATTTTCTCTTATTTTGTTTGAGAGTTTTATGAAAGAAAAGAAAAGAAATGAGATTCATTAGGAATAAAAAGTTTTGCTTTCAATTTCAAAAGGATAAATTTGGTATATTTACGAGACACTTTTTTTTCTCCCATTTTCTCTCTATTTTTGAGAAGAAAATTTTTTATGTTAAAAATTACTCCATTTCTTTTCTTTCCACATAAAATCCTAAACGAAAAAAAATAATCAATTTTCTCTCCTAACATTTTCGTTTCTCTCCAAATCTTTCCATCTAAACACACTGTTAAGGCGATTCGGTGCCCCACCAACCAAATAATAAGTTTATCTCATAGACAAGAATGTGTGTATTAAGTTAAATTCTTCACAATAAATAATAGCTTTATGCAGTAACGCAGTCCCTCGATAAAAAAAAGTTAGAGAAATACACAAAACTGACTCAAAATGAAAAAATTTTTAAAAAATCTTTTGAAAAAAAAATTCGATTTTTAATCTAGATTATTTGAGTTTTGAAAACTTGATCAACACTGTTCATAAATTAGTCGAGTTTTTAAAATTCGATCAATATTGTTTATATACCATTTATAGATTGATCAAGTGTTTAAAATTAAACCAACCTCAATATAAATTGTATTGGTCGAGTTTTTAAAACTCGATCAATTTATAAATAGTATATAAATAATATTGATCGAGTTTTAAAAATTTAATCAATTTATAAATAATATTAATCGAGTTTTAGAAACGATCGATCTAAATCATTTTTTAAATATATTTTGTAGAAAGATTATTTTAAGATTTTTCTTTTTTTTCGTTTTGGGTCAATCCAGTGCATTTCTCAAGAAGTTGGGCCAGTGTCAGGTTGACAATAGTTCTCTCTCTCTCAACTGTGATTTTAGGGTTTTAACGCCAACCCTTTTGTTGTCTACCTATAGGTGCTCTCATATTGCTACGTGCAATAGACTTCTTCACCCCGTCAATCGAAGCCTTCTCTTATGCCAGTCTGGTCTTAGACTCCCAGTCCTAACTCAAAAACTACTTTCTCCAGACTCCAAGGTTGGTCCTCATCTCATTTCAAAACCCTAAATTTCTCACGCTCTTCAATTTCGCTTCGCCCATTGTTTTGATCTCTTGTTTCAATTGTTTTGCAGATACGACCAGAAATTATGTGAGATTTCTGGCTCCGATTCTCGCGATTTCGATCTACTGTGAATATGCGATCTTACGTCTGATCTCTGAATCTCACCGATCTTCTGCTGTGAATCTGCGATCTTCCTTCCGATCTCTGAATCTCACTGATATGCAGCTTTAGACCTCTTCAAGCCAATCGATGGATCTTTTTCCAGGTTCGATTTTCATCTCTCTCCCTCGTTCTCTCCCTTAGACCCTAGGCTAAGCCCCCTAATTTTCATTTCATTTCTACAAGATCGTTTCATATTCAGTTATGTATTGACAATTAGGTTAATTTCCAATGTGTTGTCCGATTGTTTGGACTTGGTTTAATCATTGTGTGATGTGTAGGCTTCTTCTCTCTCTCTCTCTCTCTCTCTCTAATTGAATTCATGATCCGCAGATTAGCAATAACTAAATGTAGATTATTTATAATTAGGCTAAAGTAGACATTGATGATTTTATTTTCCCCAAATCTTGCGTTTCGAAATTATATACCTGGAGTGTCCTGTGAAGCACGGATGCTTCACAAAAATGAAAGCTGTGTCCATGCCTTACACCGGGTGCCTGTCATGCTTTTTGAATACATTTTAAGGTTCATATTTAAAAGAGGCTTATGTTATGTGCATTGGTTTGGTAATATTTATTGGCAATAATGAACAGTGATGTTATCTACATAATTCATTATTGTATTCTTTGTTAGTATGTGTGCCTCCTAGATGGTGTCTTTATATTGTTAAAGATTCCTTACTGGTTCTGTGGTTTCTTCTTGTTCTTCTTTTTTAGCTACTTACTTTCATGTTCTTTTTATATGATGATATGACTTCAAGCATGGTTATTAGCTGATGCATTTTTTATTTAGTATCCCGGGTACTAATCGTCTTCTTTCAGATTAAGAAGTTTATTTGTTTATTTATTGTTTTTTCAATAGTTTATTGGATTTAGGCCTTTGCACATGCATTTTGACATTGTTCATTGCCCTTATTCTTGTCTACCTATAGGATAAAAAGGAGTTTCAGTTAGCTCTTATATTGCCACATGGACAACTGAAGAGAAAACACCAACTCTTTTGTTGATGTGGACAATATGAGAGAAAACACCATTTCTTTTAATTGTTATTGCTTGTTATAAACGCTAAACATTAAACCCTAAACTATAAAACTCTAAAACTCTAAAACCCTAAATTCTAAATACTATATCCTATTAGTATAATGATCCATATTATATATTGTAGGAGTAATGAAAAAAATTGAAACTTTTTAATATGCTAATGCTATGAGTCTTCTTTTGTCAAAGAAGTTCAGGTTTGCTCTCATATTGTGACATCGTTGTGAGCAATATGAAAGAAAACATCATGTCTTTTAATTGCTATTGCTTTTTATATTAGACTTCGGTTTTTACTCTTTTTGAAATAAGAAATATATATATATATATATATATATATATTTATATATATTAGAGGTTATAAAAATTCTAAATCATAAACCTAAATGCCAAAGCCTAAACTATAAACCGTAAATTCTAAAACTCTAAATCCTAAATACTAAATCCTATTAGTAAATTGACCCGTATTATATATAATAGGAGTCATAAAAAAATTAAAACTCTTTAAAAAATTACTCCTATGAATTTTCTTTTATCAAACAATTACATGTCTGTCTTGCATAAATAATCCTTTTCCTAATATATTATAATCCATCACTTCTGCAGGATCACAGTAATTTAATGTATTATAATATATGTTTTGTAAATTTAAATATCTGGATTGCTTTTAAATACCAATGAGGCATGTTTGTTAAGTATCTATGATTGTAAAAAAATTAGCTCAATGTTTTGTATACATATATCAAAAAGTGTGCTTTGTTTCACGTTTTGTGAATTTAAATTAAATTTGAATTTACATGATATTCTTGATAAAAAGTATAAGTGTTATTTAATTAGTGTAGTGCATAAGATTAATTATAATTAGTCCTGCATTATATAAATTTTAAGCCTAATATTCAGTAGGCCCAAATAAAAATGGTAAAAAATTATAGAAATTTTTGAGCCTCGGCCACACCTTGTGCGGCCAGAGTCCACCTAGTAGTAATAATGAAATGAAGTGATTGCAGAAGATCTATTTAAGATTACCTTCGAAAGAAAAAAAGAATGTAAGCTGAAGATGCTTTAATATTTCAACCAATTCATGCAATCAAAAAAAAAATGTTTGGTGATTATTCCTTTTCAAGACCAGCTTAATATGACAGCAGCAATTTGGTGATTATTCATTCACTCTCTCTCTCTCTAGCTCAATTATTATAAGAATAGCACAGTTGTAGCATTTTTTTCATCCTTAAGACTTCCAAACAATCATTTCAACCCCACACGATGTTATATCTTTCCAAATGAAAAAATTTTGTTTCTTATTTATGTTAAGTCTATTTGTATTTATCACACGTGACAAAGCTTATGTTGATCATTAGTATGATCATGTAATGACGTCTTATCACATACAAGACCGCATCAAGTGGTTGTTACCAACCAATTGAATCCAAATTTTTTTATTCATGATATATGTGGTTAGTGGGGTTGAGTGTTTAGGAGGGAGCCTAAAGAACCTGGTATATAAAGATTTTTATTTTTCTGAATTGAATTATTAAGTGCATATTCCAAAAAATTATGTCTCAATAAAACATTTTTTTTTTTTTTTTTTTTTTTTTAATTCAAGTGTATTTATTAGCATTTCCATTCGATTCAAAAATATATTAAATTTTATATTGAGTATTTAACTTCAAATATGGGCTCTACAAGTATTGTATTTAACTTCAAATTTATTATTAGCAGAGTCGGGATCTTGTAAAAAGCATGCCTTTTTTTTTTTCCTAATCATAATTGTTTTCAGAGGTGTTGAGAAAACTAGGCATGCTTCTTTTGAGCATTAACCCATAGGCCATGAATAAAAAATTTAAGTAGGTTGGTAACAACCATTTTTTGCGATCTTGCATGCGGTAGGACGCCATTGCATGACAATACTATATGATTGACATAGGTTTTTGCTCATGTAGTAAATGCAAAGAGACTCAATACAAAAAAAAAAAAAAAAACAAAATTTTTTTATTTGAAAAGATATATTGTCTTGTCGGGTTTGGACAATTGTTTGGAAGTCTTGAAGGATAAAAAATACTACAATTATGCTCTTCTTATAATAATTGATCTAGAGAGTGAGAAAGAGAGAGTGGTTGATGGATGAATGAACGATGCCGGCTTAGCTCGGTGCGCACAGGTGGTGCAGCAAATCAACAACAGCCAAATAGAGATGACAATGACGACAACAATAAAGGGAGAGTGACTGCAAAAGGGGGAAGAAGAAGTGCACAGCCAAGGAAGAAGAAGAACCAAGACAGCAGCAAGAGAAGGTGTTGGTTGAGAAGAGAGTGATTTTGGTGACAGCTAAGGAAGAGAAAGGAGGAGGAGAGGAGATTAGGGTTTTGGAGGAGGTAGGAGATTAGTAGATGGATGAGTATGAGAGTGGAGGAGGGAGGAGTAATGATAAGGCGAATGCTGGAGTGAGAAGCCTGAGAATCATGAAACCGATTTAACTGGTAAATTCTTAATCTGGAATTAATTAAAATGATTTGAAATTTTTTAGTCTGATTGTGTAGTTTTTTGGATCTGTGTTTTTTGTATTAATTTTTTACTTAATTTGGATAAAACTAGTACTATCTCTAAATTTGGTATGGATCTGCTTTTGATGATTCTTTTAGATGGAAAGTTCTAAACTTGGACTGAAGATCTCTGTTAATTTGTGGATATAGTGAATATTTTTTGGTCTAATCTTTTTAAAAGATTTTTTTTGGGGTTTATTTTGGTTTAATTTTTGGATTTTTCTGTGGTTTTTGGAATTTTGTAGAAGTGGAACAAATGAAGGAAAGATTTGCAGTACTTCTACTCGGAGAGGACATGTCAGGAGAAGAGAAAGGTGTCTGTGCTGCTCTTGCTATCTCTAATGCCATTACTAATCTCTCTGGTTAGCCTCTCTCTGTCTCTCCCTCTGTCTCAGTGTAGATATACATGGTGACTTGGGTTTCTTGTAGCTCCTGCGTTTGGAGAATTGTGGGTTGTATGTGTGAATATTTTATTGTAACTTGTTAATTATGACCTGGAATGTTAATAACTGATGCATTTTGAGGTTAATGTGTTTTTGTGTGTGTTTTATGGATTGTAAAAGTTTGTTCTGACTTGGGTTTTGAACTTGTAGCTACTGTATTTGGGGAATTGTGGAGGTTGGAGCCAATGGCACAACAGAAGAGGTCAATGTGGTGTAGAGAAACGGAATGGCTGTAGTGTGTGAGTGATTCAATAGTAGAGCTTATACCCACTGTTCAAGAATTTCCTGGTGGTGGCAACTTTGAAGTAATGGCATCTTGACCGCACTGTGTATGATTCTCCCTGCACTAAAGAAACTTGATGCAATGCTAATTGGAATTCTTGATGGGTTCCAGGATACGGAATTTTGGTTTGTTGATCGTGGGATAATTGTGGCCCATGGTGAAGATTGTGATGTGTTCCCTTCTGGTATTTCTAGGAGGCCTTCATTTTGGCAGGAAGAGAAATGGTGGCTTCCATGCCCAAGGGTTCCTCCCAGTGGCTTGTCAGATGAGGCAAGTAAAATGTTGCAGCAGTGTAGGGATTGTACTAATCAGATTTTGAAGGCGGCCATGGCCATTAATAGTAGTGTCCTTGCTGAGATGGAGATCCCATGTGCATTCATAGAAACCTTGCCCAAGGTTTCTCTCTCTCTCTCTCTCTCTCTCTATGTAGACTACCTCTGCTGGGGCCATTGCAATATATTTGTTAGGAGCATATGTAGCTTTTGTTTGTTCTCAATGCGTTGATGTTTTTGCCCTTGTTTGTAGGGGAAAACTGTCAAATTCAGGAGGGAATGTGAAGTGTTTTCCTGAAATTGCCTAGCTTCTTAACAACTTAGTTTGAAGCATTTTCAACCATATGGGCTTTTATGTGCTTCTCTCCTGTTCGGTTCATCCTTTTTTTTTAAAAAAAAAAAAATTTCCCCCCATTTTCTCTGGTTAATCTTTGTCATATTTGGTTGTTTTGTCCAAGGAATCATGTTCTCCAACTCATGATTTAGTTCGGTAATGTTTTATCTGCTGGTCTGAAAAACCATGTTTTATGGTCAGCTAGGTCATAGGTGTGACAAAATCTTATATGTGTGTGTCAATTAACTGAAGATGGTTCTAATTCTAACCATTCGTGGGCATAAAGTAAGCATATCTAATCTAGAACATTGCAATGGATATTCTATCCTACTAAAGGTGACAGCTAGCTTAACTGTATAATGGTACATTCTCTGGTTTGTTGTGCCAAGGACATTATTTAACTCCTGCATTTAATAGGTTTACAGAGCCAGGGGAAAACGGAAAGGAGGAAAAAATGGCAATCCTCATGCTTCATTTTCTAATGGAAGATATGCTTCGGTAGTCCTCATACCACATGGTGGAAAGGTCGCTATCATATTTTTTTCTCATTTCATTCCCATTTTCTTTTGCAGAGTGCTAAGGCTTGTCTAGGAGATATTTTCTACCGCTACGTAACTGCTGATCAGTTCTCACCAGAATGTTTGCTGAATTGACTGGACCTCTCAACAGAGCATCATCCTTCCGGAAATTGCGAACAGCATCGAGGCTGCAATTCATGTTTGGAGACAGAAAGACCTTAAGCGGCATCCAATCACAAGAAATCCAGGTGTTAATCATGGGGTGGCAAGGTCAAAGGCCTTGTGACTGATACCGAAAGGAACCAATTTCTAGCACAACGCGCTGAGACTCCTTTACAAAGCCTGAGACATAGGTTTCCTGGACCACCACTCTGTGCCCTGGATATGAGCAAGATCCAATACAATAAGATGCATAAACTGTGTCCTTCAAGCATTAGCCACAAGCTGTTTCAGCTTTATATTCATTACTTATGCAAGATCACAGCAATTTAATGGATTATAATATATGTTTTGTAAATTTAAGTAGCTGACTGCAATGAGGCATATTTATTAGGTGTCTTTTTTTTTTTGTTTTTTGTAAGATATAAGGAGGCTTGAACTTGAGATCTTTACAAGGGGAGGGGATATTACCGGTTGAATTATAGTTTATTGGTTTTTATAAATATCAATGATCGGAAAAAATTAGCTTTAGCTGTACTTGTGATCGAAACTATTAGTAAGTTGGCCAATTGTGTTAATGGTAGCATCTCATTTGATGTTTGTGTATACATATTTTTATAAATTTAAATAATTTGTTTTAAATTTGAGTTAACATATTAATTTTAACAGCAAATAAATTTAGTATATAGCGAAAGGTTAGTTAAAATTTGTACTACATTATAAAAATTTGAAGTCCATTGGGCCCAAAAGAAAATGGTAAAAAATTACATATATTTATAAGCCTGGCTGGTGGCCTGTGCCCCACTAGTATGAGCGATACAAAAATCTTAAGTTGCAATTTTTTTTTTTCTTTTTTATATATATTATAATGATATATAAGATATTATTGTAATGGGGTACAGCAAATAATGATGTATAAGACATTAATGAAAGTTATATTTTTTATACCATACCTAATTATAATAATTATAATGTTTCTCTTAAAAGTGTTTCATGTACTACAATTTTTGTTTTTGTTTTTGTTTTTAATTCCATCTACGTGCATCTTGATACGCAAAAATAGATATAATAAATATAATGTTTCCCTTAAAGGCAATTGAATTACATGGATTTTGAATTGAAACTCTTTCTCCCTTTTTTAATTTTTATTTTTTTACTATTAATTATTATTATTATTATTATTATTAGCTTTTAGGGTTCTAAAATTGAAATCAAATTCATTTAGAATCAATATCAAGAGGGTGTTTGGAATTGCTTATAAGTTGGTCAAACCAGCTTATAAGTCAAAATTAAAATTCTAACTGTTTGGTAACTAAAATTTATAAAAATGTTTATAAGTAAAAAATAGTGCTTATAATCCAAAAAAACAATAAACTACTCCTATCAACTTTTTTATTTTGATGCTTATAAGCACAATTGAAATAAACTATTTTGATCAATAAGATTATATCTGTACCGTTTTGTATTTAACAAAAATTATAACTATCCCCCTTTTTATGTCCACTATGGTATTTTCTCTATTTTATATAGTTTATAAACACTTATTTTACCAAACATTTAATTACTTTTAAGTAACATTTATCCAAACAGATAATAACTTATTTTTTTAAAAAAACTAAAATAGACTTATAAGTTAAAAAACTGTTTATAAGTACTTAGTGCTTATAAATAGTATTTTTTAAGCAATTCCAAATGTCTCCCAAAAATAGAATTTTTTTTTTAGGGAGATGCAACCAAGCAGAGTCGAATCAGGAAATAAATAATGAAAGTGAGACCCAAAAATAGAAATATTTGGAATCACAATTAGAACCAAAACTGAAATCCGTTTCCTTTGAAATCAATGATCGAAACAAGTTCCCGGCCATGTCTACCCAACGATTGGAGAGATTGAAATTGTTGGAGTACAGATGTGACGAGGAGATAACAAACAAACCGTAATTTAGCTCTACTCCAATCGAGTCATTTATTCCTTTTTTTTTTTTTTTTTTGATGTGATCTCTCATACTGTCTCTATGGTTGCTTTTCTTTTTCATCCATGGTTGCCTCCTTGGACTCTTGTAGTATATCATAAATATAAGTGAACCTTTAAAATCCACAAAAATCCAAGAAGTCATGTAATGGTAGTATTTAGATCCAACCTAAAAAGGGATCCCACATTAGCATGCCAATCAAACCCCCCCCCCCCCAAACATAGGCAAGCTACATTGGAGCTTCTGCATACAATGATTGGTGAAGATAATGAAAATTAGTCATAAATCAATTCTCGTTCCCATTTGATTTACAATGTTCTCACCATAATCATCAATTCTCTTTCCCATTTGTACTAAAATTCTTAGTTACGAGTCTTCTCTCTTAAAATCACTCAAATGAAATACCATAACCAGCAAATCGTTTTTCTCTAGCATAGCAAAAGAAAAAGTAATTATTTTCTTTAATTAAAGGAAATATTTATTTGTTTATTTGAATTCTCTCCTTAATATGTTAACCTTCTTCATTATAGTTTCAATTGTGTATTAATAAAGAAAAGCTTTTTCATGGAATCTGGCTGGAACATTTTCATCAAAGCTCATCAAACTTTTGAGAACAAAAATAGACTCCTTCCCAATTGAAATTCAAATATCACATGGCCCAATCAAAATAATTTAGAGAAGTGGGGATAAATTAAAGAGTTCATCTGCAATAAAATTGTGCATAACTAATAAATCAGAATATATGCTTCAGTCCTTACAATAAAAGCAGTATTAATAATAATAGAGTATATTGAGAAATACAAGCATCTTGATTTGTACATGTATTCACAAAATTGAGACTTCAGTGGCCTCAATTTTTCTTCCTTTTTTTTTCCTAGGTATATGAAAAAACTAAAAATTTTAAACAATTGTCGTCCGTATGAGGATATGTTTTAGCCCATGTATCCTGCATCGTACCAAAAAACCAAAAAGAGGAAATGCAAGTATAATGCAAATTTGAATATTGAAAAGGGAACTAGCTAGATATATATGAGCCATCAGGAAAAAATGGTCGGCAAAAACAAGAGGATTGATAATTCATACAGCAATAGAAAGTCCTAATGAAGATAAGTTAGGGACAACGATAGTGAATGGGGTACCAAGATTAAAAACTAGAAGTTTATCCTTTAGAGGCGTATTTGGTACTGTCTCTTTTGATCATAGTACTGGTTGCTCCATCTTTCTAATAGCTACTATGAAGAATAACTATGAGGGAATATTTTGTTTGATTTGCATATTAACTATGAGTGAATAACATGCATATTAATTAAGAGACAAGCCCTTTCCTGTAAAATAATTCCTCTTAACATCTTAAAGACAACCAGAATCGGATGCTACAGAGCATGTTTTATACACAAACCTCAGTCTTTCATTTACTAAATAAATCAAGCTGATAAGAGGAGTACATTACATTTTTTATGAGCTCAATACTAAAATATAGGTGACAACAACGGCAAACCATCATCACCTAAAGGAGAAGAGGATGAAAAATATTAAACTAGCATGTACGGGATGTGCTAAACAAATTCTAAGCAAAACCCCACAACCATAGGAAGCAATTGAATTACATCTGAAGACTCTTAAGAGTCCAGACAATTACCAAGGGCACCACAATTATATACTCTGCTGCATTAGTAAAACGAAGAGTGATGTTGCTAAACAGAAGGGTAAATACATATCAAGCCAGACAAAGAATTCAATTCTCAAACTAGGCGGGGTTGATTTTTTTCCGTTCATCACTATTTTCCTTCATGCTGGAAGATTAGTTAAAAGTTAGCAAGCAAATCATTTTTCACCACCTTGCCTAAGGTCTGCTTAGGATTTCTTAAAGTTCTTTGAGAACCCTTCAGATTCCAGGTCATCATTTCCTTTTGCAGAATCTTTCAAAAGTTATCTATGCACTTGGCCATATCATCTTGTTTATTTTGAGTTCATACTAGCGATACAATTATGAGATTATCAACTAAAATTGTCTAACTAATAGAGCAAGATAAGTAGCTAATCAGCAACCACTTATTCGAAGGTTCTTTATTTCTTTATTATTATTATTTTTTAATTTGGTTATTCATTTTTTGCTAAAGGCTGTCATAGAAAAACACTCATAACGTGCACATTGATGCAATGTAGTAATAAATTTTTGGATAAAAGTACAAAATTGCCCCTTGAACTGAGGGTCACGAACAAGCCTCCTAAACATTTTTTTTTATTATTATTTTTTTAATTTAATAACCTCCCCTTAACTTTGGAAACCTACACTTTAACCCCTTCCGCCCAGTGCCTGCATATTTTCCATCTAAGATCATGTGCATCCCTTGTGATTTTTATATACTTACAAATAAGAATAAATGTTGGGATGTTCAGCTTTCCGAACCAGTGAATAGAGTTTTTCTGAATTTGCTGATGTTATAAGCTAAGATTTTCTGATGAAAATTGGAATAAACAAGTGCCTAATGATGAAGATTTCATTCCAGCCACCAAGAAAACCAGAAATTCCAGTGACTGTGGTAAGAAAACAGAAGAAAAATGAAATGAGGACAGAGTCGCATGCAATTGATGAAGCCCGCAACTCAAATATCACTTTTTACGTTTCAGACGTGTTCGAATTGGAAGAAAATCTTGATTTCAACCATTAATTCACAAGAACGGCAGTCATCGATGATGATGGTGATTGAAAACCAATGTGGAATAAGGAAACGCGAAGAAGGATTCAAATCGAGTGAAGTACTAAGATTCTTGAACTGTTTCCAACCTTCTTACTCAATTTAGTGGTGAAAAAACATGGTTTTGAAGCTTTGGAAACCTACACTTTAACCCCTTCGCCCATTGCCTGCTCTATATTTTCCGTCTAAGATCACGTGCATCTTTCTGTTTTTTATAAACTATTTACAAATAAGAATAAATGTTGGGATGTTCCGCTTTCAGCACCAGCGAATAGAGTTTTTCTGAATTTTCCAATGTTATAAGCAAAGATCTTTTGATGAAAATGGAGTATACAAGTGCCTAATCATGAAGATTTCAGTCCAACCACCAAGAAAACAAGAAATTCCAGTGACTGGTCGGAAAACAAAAGAAAAATGAAGTGCATGACACAGTCACAAGCAATTGATGAAGCCCGCGACTCAAATATCACTTTTTAGGTTTCAAACGTGTTCGAATTGGAAGAGAATCTTGATTTCAACCATTAATTCACAAGAACAGTGGTCATCAATGATGATGATGATCGAAAACCATGGTGGAATAAGGAATCACGAAGAAGGATTCAAATCGAGTGAAGTACCAAGATTCTTGAAGTGTTTCCAACCTTCTGACACAATTTAGCAGTGAAAAGACATGGTTTTGAAGCTTTGGAAACCTACACTTTAACCCCATCCGCCCATTGCCTGTTATATTTTCCGTCTAAGATCACGTGCATCCCTTGTGATTTTTATAAACTATTTACAAATGAAAATAAATATTGGGATGTTCAGCTTTCAGAGCCAGTGAACAGAGTTTTTCTGAATTTGCTAATGTTATAAGCGAAGATTTTCTGATGAAAATGGAGTACACAAGTGCCTAATCATGAAGATTTCAGTCCAGCCACCAAGAAAACCAGAAATTGCAGAGGCTGTGGTCAGAAAACAGAAGAAAAATGAAGTGCATGAGACAGTCGCATGCAATTGATGAAGCCTGCAACTCAAATATCACTTTTTAGGTTTCAAACGTGTTCGAATTGGAAGAAAATCTTGATTTTAACCATTAATTCACAAGAACAGCGGTCATCGATGATGATGATGGTGATCAAAAACCATGGTGGAATAAGGAAACACGAAGAAGGATTCAAATTGAGTGAAGTACCAAGATTCTTGAAGTGTTTCCAACCTTCTGACACAATTTAATGGTGAAAAGACATGGTTTTGAAGCTTTGGAAACCTAAACTTTAACCCCTTCCGCCCATTGCCTGTTATATTTTCCGTCTAAGATCATGTGCATCCCTTGAATTTTATAAACTATTTACAAATAAGAATAAATGGATGTTCAGCTTTCAGAACCAGTGAATAGAGTTTTTCTGAATTTCCCGATGTTATAAGCCAAGATTTTCTGATGAAAATGGAGTAAACAAGTGCCTAGTCATGAAGATTTCAGTCCAGCCACCAAGAAAACAAGAAATTCCAGAGGCTGTGGTCAGAAAACAGAAGAAAAATGAAGTGCATGACACAGTCGCATGCAATTGATGAAGCCCACAACTCAAATATCACTTTTTAGGTTTCAGACATGTTACCATTAATTCACAATAGCAGTGGTCATCGATGATGATGGTGATCAAAAACCATGGTGGAATAAGGAAACACTAAGAAAGATTCAAATCGAGTGAAGTACTAAGATTCTTGAAGTGTTTCCAACCTTCTGACACAATTTATTGGTGAAAAGACATGGTTTTGAAGCTTTGGAAACCTACATGTTAACCTCATCCGCCCACTGCCTGTTATATTTTCCGTCTAAGATCATGTGCATCACTTGTGATTTTTATAAACTATTTACAAATGAGAATAAATGTTGGGATGTTCAGCTTTCATTTCTGAATTTGCCGATGTTATAAGTCAAGATTATCTGATGAAAATGGAGTATACAAGTGCCTAATCATGAAGATTTCAGTACAACCACCAAGAAAACCAGAAATTCCAGTGGCTGTGGTCAGAAAACAGAAGAAAAATGAAGTGCATGACACAGTCGCATGCAATTGATGAAGCCCGCGACTCAAAAATCACTTTTTAGGTTTCAGACATGATTGAATTGGAAGAAAATCTTGATTTCAACCATTAATTCACAAGAACAGTGGTCATCAATGATGATGGTGATTGAAAACCATGGCGGAATAAGGAAACACGAAGAAGGATTCAAATCGAGTGAAGTACTAAGATTCTTTAAGTGTTTCCAACCTTTTGACACAATTTAGTGGTGAAAAGACATGGTTTTGAAGCTTTGGAAACCTACACTTTAACCCCTTCTGCCCATTGCCTGTTATATTTTCCGTCTTGAATCCCTTGTGATTTTTATAAACTATTTACAAATCAGAATAAATGTTGGGATGTTCAGCTTTCCGAACCTGTGAATAGAGTTTTTCTGAATTTGCAGATGTCATAAGTTAATATTTTCTGATGAAAATGGAGTACACAAGAGCCTAATCATGAAGATTTTAGTCCAGCCATCAAGGAAACCAGAAATTCCAGTGACTGGTTGGAAAACAGAAGAAAAATGAAGTGCACGACACAGTCGCATGCAATTGATGAAGCCCGAAACTCAAATATCACTTTTTAGGTTTCAAACGTGTTCGAATTGGAAGAAAATCTTGATTTCAACCATTAATTCACAAGAACAGCGGTCATCGATGATGATGGTGATCGAAAACCATAAGTGGAATAAGGAAACATGAAGAAGGATTCAAATTGAGTGAAGTACTAAGATTCGTGAAGTGTTTCCAACCTTCTGACACAATTTAGTGGTGAAAAGACATGGTTTTGAAGCTTTGGAAACCTACACTTTAACCCCTTCCACCCATTGCGTGTTATATTTTCTGCCTAAGATCACGTGCATCCCTTGTGATTTCTATAAACTATTTACAAATGAGAATAAATATTGGGATGTTCAGCTTTCAGAGCCAGTGAACAGAGTTTTTCTGAATTTGCCAATGTTATAAGCCAAGATTTTCTGATGAAGATGGAGTACACAAGTGCCTAATCATGAAGATTTCAGTCCAGCCACCAAGAAAACCAGAAATTCCGGTGACTGTGGTCGGAAAACAGAGGAAAAATGAAGTGCATGACATAGTCGCATGCAATTGATGAAGCCCGCAACTCAAATATCACTTTTTATGTTTCAGATGTGTTCGAATTGGAAGAAAATCTTGATTTCAACTATTGATTCACAAGAACAGTGGTCATCGATGATGATGGTGATCGAAAACCATGGTGGAATAAGGAAACACGAAGAAGGATTCAAATTGAGTGAAGTTCTAAGATTCTTTAAGTGTTTCTACCCTTCTGACACAATTTGGTGGTGAAAAGACAAGGTTTTGAAGCTTTATGGGTTGACTATGAAGCCATCAATCATGGTCATCAAGGATGGATTTTGTAAACAATGGTGAAACTCGAAATTGATGATGCAAAGAGACTTGAAACTTCAAGTTAATGCTTTAGACACATTTATAGGAGAGAAATTTGGTAAAGTTAAGCTTCAATTTGATGACAAATTTAAGTTAAGCTTTGTGGATATACTTCATAGCCAATTTCAGTGGCAAAACAAGGATGGAGGACAACTTCTGATGCTTGAAGGATGGTGTAGGTACTTTATTGAAGAAGAAGCCAAGTTGAGATGTTGAAATTTTAGAGAGGTGGGTTGGTTTATGATAGTTTGCAAGGAAAATAATGGGGGAGGAGTCAAAGATGATGTGGCGACATTTTTTTTTTCATTAAACTTTTCCCTCTACAACTTTTTTTTTGGGTATAAAATCATTTTCGAAAATAAAGTCAAAATAATTTCTAAGAAAAGTTTTCAAAAAATTTTTTTAATGAAACAACACAAGCTAAAAATTATTTTCAAAAACTTTGACAAATAATATTTTACTCAAAGATTAATTTCGTTTCCCAAAAAACTAATTTAATCAAAAATAAATTTCTATTTTTTATAGATAAACAACAGTTTGAGTTTTAGAATATGTTCTAAAATTTTGAACCCTTAGACCCAAGTTAAGTTTATCCTTATTTATAAATAGTTTATAGAAGTCACAAGGGATGCACGTGATTTTAGACAGAAAATGTAATGGGCAATGGATGAAATGGGAAGTGTAGATTTCCCAAGTTGAGAGGAGATTATTGAATGAAAAAAAGTTTCAATCCTATGTTTGGGGGCCAATTTTACATTTTTCCTTAAATTTTTTGAAATAGAACAGTTTAAATCGTCATCCAACCATGTTCTATACCACATGAAAAATGGGCTCAACTAGTTTCTGAAACTTGTTCTGTACTAACCCCACCTGATTGGAATAAGAAGATTAAGCTGTTCAGCTGGCTGGTTTTGAAAATGAGATCACAATTAAAAGATAAAAAAGCAAATGAGTGAGAACTGGAGTAGCAATATCCTAGTCTGGGATGCATGTATTGCTGCTTTATACACTGAGCTTATCCCATTAAACAAACTGTTAGAAGAATTCACGTTTTAAGAGAATAAAGAAAATTTTAACTTAGAAAGGCCTAGCCCAGAAGACCTGTTTTAACAGTACTACTAAAAGATCCCATCAACCATATGCACCACATTGCAGAAGCAAACACACATTGCCATGGTTATTTTGTCTCTATATTTTCTCCAAAGCATCCAAACTTAGCAGCCAGAAAATCTTTTTAATTTAGTACACAAACTTAACCCATTTTTTCAGCAAAGAGAAAATATTATTCAGACAAAAATCACCAAGGAGGTGCAAACAAACAAGCCACAACAGCTATAAGATCATGAAAAATAGCAAATCCTTTGTCCAATGGCTCAAATGACAGAATAATGTGAGAACAAGACACCATGCCACTTACTACTTCTCAGGACGCATCACATAAATGCCAAAGGGGTAAAGCTCTAATGGCTCCTAACCTGAAACAAAACAATCTGTGACATCACTATTGAGAATTAGAAACAAGGTTGCACTTAAATGCGGATGAGTAAATTATCTCCCAATTGTGGATTGCTAATTAAAAGAAACCCCTTCAGTCCTGATGAGAAGACTGAAGAAAATTGGCAAGAAAAGACCACAAATTCATCTGAGCTTCAGAGCCTGTTACTGGGTTTAAAAAAAAAAAAAAGCCTAGAGATCATAATGCAAATTGACAAAACTTTAAGATTTAGGCCCTCCCGATGACTAGGAGTCCCCCGCTCCCCTCCCCCCATCAAAGGTGAGTTGCACAAGGCCTTACTGTCATTAACACAGAAGATGATGGAAATAATGGCTTTATAGGTACGCATATGCCATATGAGGAAAGGCAGCATAAAAGAGTTCGCAAAAACAAATATTTGGAAAGAATCAAACCTAAGTCAATTACTTCTGTAGTCAACAAATTTGTTGTATACTAAATAATTGAGCAGCCAGACATTAAAAATATTTTGTTAATAGCTTTTTTTCTGAATTATTGTAAACGTATTCCCACAAAATCTGATCCAAAGGGGTTCAAGTTAGGAGTTATTGCAGTAACAACAAAAATTAATTGAAATGAGTTTGGGCATTAGATGTTAAGAGTTACAGTCTTTGTCTGAATGGGAAAATTTACTAAAACAAGAAGCCATAAATAACACCTCTATCAAAGAAGAAAAATAATTCAGTAATAATTAGCTATGCAGTTTTTGATCTCCTGATTATATTGACCTTGTTTTAAATGTCAGCATGCACACCAAAGAAAATTCAAGCATCTAGAGTTTTGTCCACTGCAAGGGTAGAATTTGATTTTCGTTTGCAAATCTCCCACTTATGTGAAGGTTATTAATAAGAGCTGCTGTTTATTTGAGAATTCTGAAGCTTTTATTTCAGACTAGGTGTGTCTTACTATTTCTCCCTTTAAGGGCGTACCCAATGCCGAAACTCCTACATTGTGGGCTTACTATTTCTCCCTTTAAGAATCTACAAATTCTTTTTCTTTATGAACAGAGACCTCTATCAATGTTTCTGTCCCAATTTCAAGGAAAGAATTCGGATTTTCAAATGTCTGTACTTTTCTGATGACGGTGGATTTTTTAATTTGGTATATGGCAATGTTCATATTCTTTTCCATGATAAAAATGGAAAGTGAATCCCCAAGCTCTAGCTAAAGAATGTTAAACTACATAAGGAATCACAATCCACAAACCCAGGAAACAGTCTGAGAAATTAGAATTAGTATCACCAAATACCTCATATTTTCATCTTGACTTTGCATTACTCCACCACCTTGTTCAGATCACCGACAAAGAAGCTGAAACATTACGGCATAAACATATATAAGAAGCTTTTAAACATGAACCATGACCAAATGATCAAAAATAATTTTAAGAATGGAGAAATCAAACTACTTAACCTTATTCCACTAGGAAAACGACGCTTCTCACACTCAAACCCAACTTTCACCCCATTATATGTGAGACGAAGTTCAGCCATATCCCTTATACCATACGAATCAAAAGCCTCCCTAATCAATGCCCCCTTTGTTCCATCAGGATACTGGTCTGTTCCATCCTCAACATTTGGGAAAGAAGGAATTTCCCCCTCCGTAATTTGAGGGTAGGCATAGGCTATGATATAGGTTCCCTCAATACCACAATAGTCCTCATGATGTATATATGCAAATTTATTGGGTGGAATCTCCATCTGAAGTTTGGGAATGAGGCGTCCGTAGTCTAACCCACCCTCACTTTGCCTTTCAGAACGTGTCAGATTTGAATCTAAGTACTTCTTAGCCACCCAGAGTATAGGAACATTGGATGCATTTTTTACACGGGTGACCCTCAAGATGCGAGGAAACTACATAAATTCAACAACAACAAAACTTGCATTATGTCAAATGAACTATTTACATTCATTTGTGTGAGAGACCAAAGAATTATCCAGATTTAAGATTTTGAAAAATAAATAAATAAATAAATAAATAAATAAATTGCCTGGAATTAGAAATTAGGATGTAATTATTGGTCACATAATCAGCTGTTTTGTTCTGACAAACATAAATATACAAATAGGGACAAATACTAACCCCCCCACCCCAAGGGTTTGCTCTGATACTTGCCTAGAGTGTATAGTATGTGGCATAATGTGTCCACACGGTGGGCCTGTTGGTGCTTACTCTAGAGTAATGGCCTAGTCACAACGATTATTCCAAAAAAAAAAAAAAAATGCAAAAAAAGAAAAAGAAAACAGCGAGAGAGAGAGAAGCAGGTGAAGTAGCTGGAGAAGTATACCCATCAAACACTGATCTTGACTCTGAGAACTAAAAAACAGAGGTTTGATGAAGTTCAAAGCTCAAATTAACTAGCCAAAAAAAAAAAAAAAAAATCAAAGACAAACCCAGATATCAAATGTGTGGAATATTCAACTAAGGAGATACTTATAATCATCAGCATCAATTAAGACACTAATCATAAAATTAGGAGCTTGGACAAATTTGAGTGATAAGTGGAGATTATACCTTAATCTTTTTCAGGAAACTGCGATTTTTGGTTTGATTTGAAGCAGCCATCTGAAGAAGACGACCTGATTTTGTTTAATCAATAAGAAGAAACCCTACACGCACAAGTCAATCAAATTGAAGGCGATTAGGGCGAATGAGCTAATTTCTGTTTTTGTTAAGTCAATCCATCAAATGGGCAATATATGGAGAGAGGGAGAGATTCCACGTCCGCGTCTTACGTATACAATTATCGACCGACCAAACTCCTAGTCATCCAAGTTGCAAGGAAAAAACAAGGAAATCAATACAAATATATAATATTTTATAAAAAAATATATATATAAAAACCAAAAGTATGAAAAAGCGAATGGGGCAAATGAGGTCATTGCCCATTGGTGTTTTTTGGTCACTCAGTCACCCAAATGGGCCATATATACACCGACCAAACTCCGGGTCATCCAAGTTGCATGTGTGAAAACAGAGAAATAAAAATAAATATATAATATTTTATAAAAATATAAAAAATAAAAATATGAGAAACATATAAATATAAAAATTATATAAAAATCGATTAATTTATAAAAGTAATATAATAATCTTTTATAATAAAAATTTAAAATGATGAAATATATAATTATTAATTATAAGACAAGTAATATAAAAAATAAAAATTATAAATAAATAAGTAAATAATTTATTAAATATAAAAATATAAAATTTTTTGCATAAATATTATTTAATTTAAAAAATAGAAAATGAGAAATGTTAGCATTGAAAATTTTCTTTGAATGAGAGGTCGTCTCCAAGGTCTTCTACTCTATCTTAGTCTCTATGTATTTTTTTCCTTATAAATCTAATGATAGGCTAATCTTCCTCATACAATTATAAATATGATTATAAAATAAGTAAAAATTATCATAATTTAAACATATTCTTTAAAAAAATAATCGAGTACATATTTACCAAACCATACATACTTATATATAAAACTTAATTTTTCACCATTATAAAAATAAATTTTAATTCATTATAAAACTAGCTCGTAAGCAGTTTGAACTCGACTCAATTCACATAACAATCCCTTCATGGCCATGGGTTATGAAACCGTGCTCAAGTCTAGCAAGAGAGTAAAATAGTAAGCAAACCACATGGATTTTGAGTTTAAACTCTTTTACCCTTTTTTAATTTTTATTATTATTATTTTTTAATTTTTACGATTCCTATTTTAGAACTAAAATTCAAAATTTTTTGAAATCAGAACTAAAACCAAGACTAAAACCATTCAAAATTAGAACTAAAATTAGAAATCTTTTGAAACCAAAATTAAAACCGAAACTGAGCCAATCCTTCACGATTTCCTTTTAATTCCTCAAAATTAAGAATCCGACGTTTCAGAACTGTGGTCATTTCAATCCAAGGTTGGGGAGATTGAATACACATGTGAAGACGAGAAAAGAAATAAACCGTAATTTAGTTCTACTCCAATCGAATCATTCAAACTTTTTTTTTTTTTTTTTTTTTTTTTTATAATAATTAATGAGATCTCTCTTTATGGTTACTTTTCTTTTTCAACCATGGATGCCTCCTTGGACTCTTAACAGGATATCATAAATATAAGTGAACCTTTAAAACCCATACAGATCCAAGAAGTTATGTAATAGTAATAGTTAGATCCAACCCAAAAAAAGCATCCCACAATGGCATGCCAACCAAAAAACCTCACCCCATAGGCAAGCCACATCGGAGCTTCTGCATACAATGATTGATGAAGATAATGAAAATTAGTCATACATTAATTCTCTTTCCCCTTTGATCTACAGATAATTATCAATTCTCTTTTCTATTTGTACTAAAATTCTTAGTTATAAGTCTCGTCTCTCAAAATCACTCAAATGTAATACCATAACCAGCAAATCATTTTTCTCTAGCATAGCAAAAGAAAAAGTAATTATTATTATTATTATTATTATTTTTGAATTCTCTCCTTGATATGTTAACCATCTTCATTATAATTTCAATTGTGTATTAATAAAGAAAAGCTTTTTCTTGGAATCTGTCTGGAACATTTTCATCAAAGCTCATCAAACTTATGAGAACAAAAACAGACTCCTTCCCAATTGAAATTCAAATATCGCATGGCTCATTCAAAATAATTTAGAGAAATGGGGATAAATCAAAGAGTTCATCTCCAATAAAATTGTGCATAACTAATAAATCAGAATATATGCTTCAGTCCATACAATAAAAGCTGTATAAACAATAACAAAGTATACTAAGAAACACAAGCCTCTTGAATTTGTACATGTATTCACAAAATTGGGACTTCAATGGCCTCACTTTTCCTTCTTTTTTTTTCCTAGGTATATCAAAAACCTAAAAAGTTTAAACGATTGTCGTCCGTATGAGGATATGTTTTAGCCTATGTATCCTGCATCATACCAAAAAGAAAAGCGGAGATGCAAGTATAATGCAAATTTTGGGCATTGAAGAGTGAACTAGCCAGATATACATGAGCCATTAGGAAAAAATGGTCAGCAAAAGCAAGAGGATTGATAATTCATACAGCAATAGAAAGTTCGAATGAACATATGTTAGGGACAACAATAGCAAATGAGGTACCAAATAGACATAGAAAGTAAGATCGAAAACAAGTTTATCCTTTAGAGGCGTATTTGGTACTGCCTCTTTTGATCATAGTACTTGTTGCTCCATTTTTCTAATAGATGCTATTAAGAATAATTATGAGGGAATATTTTGTTTGATTTCCATATTAACTATGAGTGAATAACATGCATATTAATTAAAAGATAAGCCCTTTCCATTACAATAAATTCCTCATAACATCTTAAAGACAAAACCAGAATCAGATGCTACAGAGCATGTTTTATACACAAACCTCAGTCTTTCATTTACTACATAAATCATGCTGATAAGAGGAGTACATTACATTTTTTATGAGCTCAATACTAAAATATAAGTGACAACACCGAACCATCATCACCTAAAGGAGAAGAGGACGAAAAAGATTAAACTAGCAAGTACAGGGCGTGCTAAACAAATTCTAAGCAAAACCCTACAAGCATACGAAGCAATTGAAATACATCTGAAGACTCTAGACAATTACCAAGGGCACCAAAATTATATACTCTCCTGCATTAGTAAAACGAAGGGAATGATGATGCTACACAGAACGGTAAATATATATCAAGCCAAAGGAAGAATTTATTTCTCAAACTAGTTGGGGTTGATTTTTTCCATTCATCACGATTTTCCTTCATGCTCGAAGATTAGTTAAAAGTTAGCAAGCATATCATCTTTCACTACCTCTCCTAAGATCTCCTTAGGATTTCTTGTAGTTCTTTGAGAACCCTTCAAATTGTAAGTCATCATTTCTTTTATCTTTCAAAGGTTAGCTGTGTACATAGCCATATCATCTTGTTTATTTTCAGTTCATACCAGCAATACAATTATGAGCTTATCAGCTAAAATTGTCCAACCATTAGCACAAGATAAGTAGCTAATCAGCAACCACTCATTCAAAGGTTTTTCATTTTTTGCTAAAGGCTGTCCAAGAAAAATGCTCATACCCTTGAACTCAGCGTCAAGAACAAACAGCATCCCTAGACATTTATTCATAACCTCCCCTTAACTTTGGAAACCTACATTTTAACCCCTTCCGCACATTGTCCGTGTTACATTTTCCGTCTAAGATCACATGCATCCTTCGTGATTTTTATGAACTATTTACAAATAAGAATAAGAGTTGGGATGTTCAGCTTTCAGAACCAGCGAATGGAGTTTTTCTGAATTTGCTGATGTTATGAGCCAAAATTTTCTGATGAAAGTGGAGTACACAAGTGCCTAATCATGAAGATTTCAGTCCAGCCACCAAGAAAACCAGAAATTCCGGTGACCGTTCTAGGAAAACAGAAGAAAAATGAAGTGCATGACACCATCACATGCAATTGATGTAGCATGACTCGAATATCACTTTTTAGGTTTTGGACATGTTCAAATTGAAAGAAAATCTCGATTTCAACCATTAATTCACAAGTACAGTGGTCACAGATGATGATGGTGTTCGAAAACCACAGTGGAATAAGGAAACAGGAAGAAGGCTTCAAATGAGGGAAATACTAAGATTCTTTAAATGTTTCCAACCTTATGACACAATTTAGGCGAGAAAAAACATGGTTTTGAAGCTTTATGGGTCTACTATGAAGCTTTCGATCATGGTCATCAAGGACGGATTTTGCAAATGAAGTTAAAACTCAAAATTGATGATGCAAAGAGACTCAAAACTTCAAGTAAATGCTTTAGACACATTTATCGAAGAGAAATTTGCTAAAGTTAAGCTTCAATTTGATGAGAAATTTAAGTTAAGCTTTGTGGATATACTTCATAGGCAATTTTAGAGGCAAAACAAGGATGGAGGACAACTTCTGATGCCTGAAGGATGGTGTAGGTACTTAATTGAAGGAGAAACCAAGTTGAGATGTTGAAATTTTAGAGAGAGAAGTTGGTTTATGAAGGTTTGCAAGGAAACCAAGGGGAAGGAGTCAAAGAAGATATAGCTACATTTTATTTTCCCATTAAACTTTTCTCTCTACAACATTTTTTGTTGTATAAAATCATTTTTGAAAATAAAATCAAAATAATTTCCAAGAAAAGTTTTCAAAAAAAATATTTTAATGTAACAACACTAGCTAAAAATTGTTTTCAAAAACTTTTACAAATAATATTTTACTCAAATATTAATATCATTTCCCAGAAAACTAATTTAATCAAAAATAAATTTCTATTTCTTATAGATAAACAATAGTTCAAGTTTTAGAATATGTTCTAAAATTTTGAACCCTTAGACCCAAGTTTATAAAAGTTTCCCCTTATTTATAAAATAGCTTATAAAAGTCACAAGAGATACACGTGATTTTAGACAGAAAATGTAATAGGCAATGGATGAAATGGGAAGTGTAGATTTTCAAAGTTGAGAGGAGATTACCAAATTAAAAAAAAAAAAAAAAAGTTTTGATCCTAAGTTTAGGGGGCAATTTTACATTTTTCCTTAATTTTTTTCGAAATAGAACAGTTTAAATCGTCATCCAACCATGTTCTATACCACATGAAAAATAGGCTAAACTAGTTTCTGAAACTTGCTCTGTACTGACCCCACCTTATTGGAATAAGAAGATTGAGCTGTTCAGCTGGCTGGTTTTGATAATGAGAACACAATTAAAAGACAAAACAGCAAATCAGTGACATTATCCTAGTCTAGTATGCCTGTATTGCTCCTTTATACACTGAGCTTATCCAATTAAACAATCTGTTAGAAGAATTCACGTTTTAAGAGAATAAAGAAATTTTTAATTTAGAAAGGCCTAGCCCCGCAGACCTGTTTTAACACTACTTTTACATAAAAGATCCCATCAACCATATGCACGACATTGCAGAAGGAAACACACATTGCCACAGTTATTTTGCCTCTCTATTTTCTCCAAAACCTCCAAATTTAGCAGTCAGAAAATCTTTTTAATTTACTAGACAAATTTAACATTTTTTCAGCAAAAAGAAAATATTATTCAGACAAAAATCACCAAGGAGGTGCAAACAAACAAACCACAACAGCAATAAGATCATGAAAAATATCAAATTCTTTGTCCAATGGCATAAAGGACAGAATAATGTGAAAACAAGACACCATGCCACTTACTGCTTCTCAGGACACATCACATAAATGCCAAAGGGGGAAAGCTCTAATGGCCTCCTAACCTGCAACAAGATGTGAAAACAAGACACCATGCCACTTACTACTTCTCAGGACACATCACAAAAATGCCGAAGGGGTAGAGCTCTAATGGTCACCTAACCTGCAACAAGACAATCTGTGACATCAGTATTGAGGATTAGAAACAAGGTTGCACTCAAATGCGGATGAGTAAATTATCTCCCAATTGTGGATAGCTAATCAAAAGAAACCCCTTCAGTCCTGATGAGGAGACCGAAGAAAATTGGCAAGAGAAGACCCCAAATTTATCTGAGCTTCAGAGCCTGTAATTGGGTTTAAAAAAGGGCTAGAGAACATAATGCAAATTGACAAAAAATTAAGATTTAGACCCTCCTGATAACTAGGAGTTGAGAGTCCCCCTTCCCCCCTTCAAAAGTAAGCTGCACAAGGCCTTACTGTCATTAACACAGAGGAAAATGGAAATAATGGCTTTATAGGTATGCATATGCTATACGTACAAGGAAAGAAGCAAAAAAGAGTTCCCAAAAACAAATATTTGGAAAGAATCAAACCCGAATAAGTCAATTACTTCTGTAGTCAATAAATTTGTTGTATACTAAACAACTGAGCAGCCAGACATTAAAAATATTTTATTAATAACTTTGTTTCTGAATAATTTGAATGAATTCCCAGAAAATCTGATCCAAAGGGGTTCAAGTTCGGAGTGATTGCAGTGATAACAAAAATAAAGCAAAATGTGCTTGGGCATTAGATTTCAAGAGTTACAGTCTCTGTCTGATTGGGAAAATTAAGTATTAAAACAAGCAGCCATGAATAACACCTCTATCAAAGAAGAAAAATAATTCAGTAACAATTAGCTATGCAGTTTTTGATCTTCAGATTATATTGACCTTGTTTAAAATGCCAGCATGCACACCAAAGAAAATTCAAGCATCTAGAGTTTTATCTATTGCAAGGGTGGAATGTGATTTACGATTGTAAATCTCACACTTGTGCGAAGGTTACTGATAAGAGCTGCTGTTTATTTGAGACTTCTGAAGCTTTTATTTCAGACTAGATGTGCCTTATTATTTCTCCATTTAAGAATCTACACTTTTTTTTTTTAATATAAATTAATGAACAAAGCCCTCCATCAATGTTTTTGACCCAATTCAACTTTAGGGAAAGAATTCAGATTTTACAAAGTATGTATTTTTCTGATGGCGGTGGATTTTTTAATTGGTATATGGCACTATTCACATTTTTTTGCATGATAAAAATGGAAGGTGGTTCCCCAAGCTCCAGCTAAAGAGAGTTAAACTACATATGGACTCACAATCCACAAACCCAAGAAAGAGTGAGAAATTAGAAATAGTATTAACAAAAACCTCATATTCTCTTCTTGACTTTGCATTACTCCACCACCTTGTTCAGATCGCCAACAAAGAGGCTGAAACATAAATAAGAAACTTTTAAACATTAACCATGACCAAATGACCAAAAATTATTTTGAGAATGGAGAAATCAAACTAAACCTTATTCCACTGGGCAAACGACGCTTCTCATACTCAAAGCCAACTTTCACCCCATTATATGTGAGACGAAGTTCAGCCATATCCCTTATCTCATACGAATCAAAAGTCTCCCTAATCAATGCTCCCTTTGTTCCATCAGGATACTGGTCTGTTCCATCCTCAACATTTGGGAAAGAAGGAATTTCCCCATCAGTAATTTGAGGGTAGGCATAGGCTATGATATAGGTTCCCTCAATACCATGATAGTCCCCATGATGTATATATGCAAATTTATTGGGTGGAATCTCCATCTGAAGTTTGGGAATGAGGCGTCCGTTGTCTAACCCACCCTCACTTTGCCTTTCAGAACGTGTCAGATTTGAATCTAAGTACTTCTTAGCCACCCAGAGTATAGGAACATCGGATGCATTTTTTACACGGGTGACCCTCAAGATGCGAGGAAACTACATAAATTCAACAACAACCAAACTTGCATCGTGTCAAATGAACTATTTACATTCATTTGTATGAGAGACCAAAGAATTATCCAGATTTAAGATTTTGAAAAACAAAATTGCCTGGAATTAGAAATTATAATGTAATTATGGGTCACATAATCGGCTGTTTTGATCTGACTGGTACAACGTGTGCGCACAGTGGGCTTGTTAGTGCGGATTCCAGGGTAATTGACCAAGTCACAATAATTATTAAAAAAAATGCAAAAAAGAAAAAGAAAACAGCAAGAGATAGAGAGAAGCAACTCAAGTAGCTGCAGAAGCATACCCATCAAACACTGATCTTGACTCAACTGAAAAATAGAGGTTTGATGAAGTTCAAAGCTCAAATTAACTAGCCAAAAAATAATAATAATAATAATCAAAGACAAACCCAGATATCAAATGTGTGTAATATTCAACAAAAGAGATAATTATAATCAGCAACATCAATTAAGACACCAATGATAAAATTAGGAGCTTGGACAATCTTGAGTGATAAGTGGAGATCATACCTTAATCTTTTTCAGTAAACTGCGATTTGTGGTTTGATTCGAAGCGGCCATCTGAAGAAGACGATCTGATTTTGTTTGATCAATAAGAAAAAACCCTACACACGCACGAAGTCCACCAAACAGAAGGCGATAAGGACAAATGAGGTAATTTGTGCCTTTGGCAAGTTCATCATCCTAACGGGCTATATAGAGAGGGACAGGGTGGTGGGCCTCCACGTCGGCGTCTACGCGTTTACGTGGATATAGACCGCCCACGCCCGCGACAGGCCGTTCCATGCCTGATACGCAAACACAAATGAAACCGAAAATAAAAATAGAGTAATAGAAATTAATATGAAACGGTTGAAAAAATTAATTTGTAAAAATATAAAATGATTAAATATATAATTAATTATAAGATAAATAATATAGAAATAAAAATTATAATTAAATAAATAAATAATTTATTAAATATAAAAATATATAAATATAAAAAATATAAAATGTTTTATGTTTTGAAAATCACGTTAGTATTAAAAGTTTTCTTTATATGAAAGGTTGTCTCTAAGGTCTTCTGTTCTATCTTCATTTCTATATTTTACGATATATAAAGTGAAATCGATTTGGGTGTGGTCGTTCAAGCACCTACACCTGACCACACCCCCCATGATTTATTTATTTATTTTTTTAGTCACTTTTTTTTTGCATCCAAGTCCTTCTCATTTTTTTAAACCCAATTTTTGTTCTTGCATTCAAGTTCTTTTTTTTTTGTTCAAGCCAATCTTTTTTTTTGGGTCATTTCTTTTTTATTTATAGATCCAATTTTTTTTAATTCGAATCTTTTTTCTTTTTATTTTTTTATCTATATATCTATATATAATATAAAATATAATATAAAATAAAAACACTTAAGAGTGTAATCGTCTCATCCTTTTTTTATCCCCTATGTGACTCTTTTTTTTTGCAGCCATATTTTTTTTTGCATCCAAGTCTTTCCCATTTTTTTATATCCCAATCTTTTTGTTCTTGCATTCAGGTTCTTTTTTCTTTTGGTTCAAGACCATCCCTTTTTTTTTATCATTTTTTTTCATTCGGGTCATTTCTCTTTTTTATTTATAGGCCCTATATCTTTTCATTTAAGTCATTTCTCTTTTTTATTTTTTTATCTATATGTTTATATGTAATATAAAATAAAAACACTCAAGGTGCAATCATCCCATATTTTTTTTAGAATCCAAGTTTTTTTTTTTTCATTTAGATATAGTTTTTTTTTTTCAATTCAAGTTCTTCTCCCCCTTTTTTACCATTTTTTTCGTTCGGGTCATTTTTTCTATATATCTATATATAAACTTAAAAGAGGTTTGGGTGTGGTTGTCCAAACATGTGGCCACATCCCCCATATCACCACATTTTTTTTTTTTTGCATCTAGATCCCTTTTTTGTCTAAGTCCGTCGTCTTTTTTTTTTTTTAGTCGAGTTTTTTCTCGTTCAGATTTTTTCTATTTTTAGTTTTTTATCTATATATCTATATATTTTATATATTTATATGTAATATAAAATAAAAATGTTGAAGAGTGTGGTCGGTCCATGCATTTTTTTGTAGCCCAAGTTTTTTTTTTTTTTAATTCATGTCCTTTGTTTTTAATTTTCGTTAAAGTCCTTTCTCTTTTTTTGACCTTTTTTTTTTTTTTTTTTTTTCCGTTCGAATCTTTTCTCTTTTTATTTTTTACCCGATTTTGTTTTTCACTTAGATCCTTTATTTTTTTGGATATAGATTTTTCCTCTTTTATTTTTCCCCTACTTGTTTAAATATAAAACAAAAAGGGGAGGGGTTTTGGTTGTTCCATATTTTTGGGATACCAATTTTTTTTTTTTCATTCAAATCCTTTTTTTTTTCCATTCAAATCCTTTCTCTTTTTAAACCTCTTTTTTTATTCGGATCCTTTCTCTTTTTTATTTTTTTACCAGGTTTTGTTTTTCGCTTAGCTTCTTTTTTTTGGGAAATATGTTTTTTTCCTTTTATTTTTTTTGCCCCTTGCTGGCTATAGCTTTTTTTCTTTTTTTTTTTCGTTTGTGTCCTTCCTCTTTTTTTGACTTCTTTTTTTTTTTTTCCGTTCGGCTATTTATGTCATGCTCCGACCTGCAGGTTGAGCGCACAAATAGACCATCGCGACTCCTCGAGACACGAGTATACCCCACTTGCACATCAAGGCAACGCAAGACCTAATCTTCAAGGCGAACACAATAACAACAACCTCTAAGTCGTGAGTAGGATAATTTAGTTCATGCCTCTTCAGCTGTCTGGATGCATAAACGATGACCCGACCCTTCTGCATCAGGACACAACCTAATCCCTATTGGCTGGCATCGCAGTATACCTCATACTCACAATCGCTAGGAGGGAGAGCGAGGATAGGTGCTAACATTAATTGCTGTTTGAGCTCTTGAAAGCTCACCTCACAGCAATCATCCTAAACAAACTTGACCTCTTTCCGCGTCAAGTTGGAGAGTGGAGTGGCAATCTTGGAGAATCATTCTACAAACGTCCGATAATATCCTGTCAATCCAAGGAAACTCTGTACCTCTGTAACGCTCCGTGGTTGTTCCCATTTCAGAATAGCCTCAACTTTCTTCGGGTCCACAAAGAACCCATCAGTCGAAACCACATGACCCAGAAAGTCAATCTCTCTTAACCAAAACTCGCACTTGGAGTATTTGATATATAACTCCTTCTTATGGAGTGTTTACAGTATAGCCCGTAGGTGCTGGGAATGCTCCTCATCACTCCTCGAATACACAAGAATATTATCGATGAAGACGATGACAAATCTATCCAAGAAGGAGTGGAATACCCGATTCATCAGGTCCATAAAAGCTGTTGGGTTATTAGTCAGCCCAAACGACATCACCAAGAACTCAAAGTGACCTTATCGGGTCTTGAAGGCTGTCTTGGGAATATCACCTTCCATGATCCATAGCTGACAATATCCAGATCTCATGTCGATCATAGAGAAAACCCAGACCCCCAGCAACTGATCGAGCAGATCATCAATCCGAGGTAACGGGTATCAATTTTTGATGATTACTCGATTCAACTATTGATAATCGATGCACAATCTGAGAGTGTCATCCTTCTTTCGGACAAATAATACCGGAGCTCCCCAAGGTGAAGTGCTCGGTCTGATGAAGTCCTTATCCAACAATTCTTACAATTGGACTTTTAGCTCTTTCAATTTTACCGGGGCCATCCTATATGACAGAATGGAGATTGGCGCAGTGCCTAGTGCCAAATCAATGGAGAAATCGAACTCCCAGACTAGAGGTAATCCAGGTAGCTCATCAGGGAATACTTCAGGAAACTCTTGCACCACTGGGACATCATTTATTCTTGGTCCCTCCACTGTGGTGTCCACAACATGTGCTAAATACGCTGTATAACCCTTACTCATCAATCTATGGGTCTCTAAAACTGATATCACACAATTCAGGAGAACCCGTCTAATTCCGTGAAAAACCAATATTGGACACCCTAGTCTCCGAAATTCGACTGTCTTAGGAAAACAGTCCACTGAATCTTGTGCCGGTGTAGCCAATCCATACCCAGGATGGCGTCGAAATCCTGTATGTCTAGTGGAATCAGATCTGCTTTTAATACTGTACTCTCCACCTCGACTCCACAGTCTTGGTACACCTCTTTCCTGACAATCTGCTCCCCTAAAGGAGTAATAACTAACAGTGCTTTGTCCAGTGGTACTAGAACCTTGTGAGTGTAGTGAGCGAAGCCTATGCTCACAAAAAAACTATTCGCTCCGGTGTCAATCAATACGCGAGCGTCTCTTTCGAAAATAATCATAGTATCTATCATCCGAATTTATAAAATCCATTAGCCCAATATCAGTGAAATAATTGAAAATTACTTAAGGATAAAACCTCAAAATGGATACATATATATCATCTTTTAAAATTCATCAAAATACATCATAGTCTAAAGTTCTTGTATATCATCAGGATGAGAAGTGGGGGTAGCACATGTTACTATGTCTGGATTGGCCTGTGCCTCATCGTCGGTCATAGCATACAGTCTAGCCTACGTCCTAGGCTGCTAACGAGGAGGTGAAGCAGGCATATTACTCCTAGTGAAAGACTTCCCTGCGGTACTATGAGGAGGTGTCGTAAAAAGTGCTGAGATGCCCCTGGGGCCATAAGGAAAATTCTGATCTAGGGCATGACTATACCCCTCAGCTTACAGATTGGGACAACGGTTTTTAAAGTGTCCCTCCTTTTCGCACTGATAACATCTACCAGAGAATCGACATGGGTCTGGATATGTCTTTTTACAAATCGGGCAGGACCTTCTCCGCGTTCCTCTGGACCATGGTGCAGTGCCCAAGCTACCTCCGAGTGTACTTATTAGGGCTGATGATTGCTTATATTGCCCATAAGGTGTGGTCCCGGGCCCCTGTCTAGGGTCGTCATTATGTGAATCTCAGCCTTTACTCCTCCTCTTAGAGCTCTGTCCCTGCCTAAATCTAGGCCGCTTCCTTTGGTCTTGTTGATTGCGAAGTCGGTTCCGTTCTTTGATATTCTGTTCTGTTCTCAGTGCTCATTACAGAATTCTAACATATGTATTCTCCTTAGAGACTATCATCCGGTCTCTGATGGTGAGATTTAGTCCATGTTCAAACTTGAATCTCCTAGTCTTCTCAGTCGCCACCAACTCTGGGAAAAAAGCTGCCAGTCTGTGGAACTCAGTTTCTTAATCTGACACAGACTTTTGCCCCTGCTTCAACTCCAGGAACGCTCGCCGCTTCATATCGTAGTCAAACAATATGTAATACTGGAAATCAAACTCCCTCAGAAAGTCACGCCAAATCAGCGACTCATCCGCTCTATCCATGACGCCATCCCACTAGTCATGGGTATCATCCTCTAGCAGTCTGACTACTATCACCAGCTTGAGTCTATCCTCAACTCCCATGTCCTCCATAGCCTCTTGACCGCAACTTCTTGGCCACAACGGGGTCGTGGGTCCTAGAGAAGGACTCACACCCTAGACTCCCAGTCTCTCTCAACAAGGTAGAGACCTTTATCATTTGTCGAGTAGTCGGCGTAGTCGTCAGCATAGGAGAGGGCACTGGTGCCGCTACGACTACAAGTGGAGTCTCAACCGTCAACGCAGGTGGTGCTGTCATTTGGTCTCGATGTGCTGTCCACCACCCCATCATCTCCCTGAGTTTGAAGAGTGGTGGGGGTACTTCTCTAGCAGGAGGGGCCTGAGGTACTTGAGACGATGATGCAGCCTCGAGCGGGGCCTCAGTGGTATGCCTCGATTGTTCTCGGGGATGCATAGTTTTACATAAAGGACTACGCTTAGCACTTAAAAGTGGGAAAACAAAGGGTTAAGTGCCAACTAAACCCCCTAATAAGGATTAACATTATAGGATCATAAGAAACAAATTATAAACTTTTTGAAAAACATTTTACAAATACTAGAAGTGAAGTAGAGTAGATATAGAATCTAGTACTCTGATACCACTAAAATCTATCACTCCTCGATTCGCAGGTCGACCATGCGAACAGACCGCCACGACTTCTCGAGGCACGGGTATACCCTACTCGCACATCGAGGTGACGCAAGTCTAAGTACTTAATCAATATTATGATCCTACTTGATATCCTAAGTTAATCATACAGTGGAAGATTTGAAAAAGAAAATTTTTAGAAAATTTCTTTAAAATATTTGCCTCAAATTTATATATAATATTTATATGCGCAGTCCAATCGTAAACAAAGATGGATATGAATACTTACCCGGTAACGTCTTTCAGTAAAACTCGAAGAATAGTACCTCAAAGAAAATCAAGTACAAAATAAGCTGAAAATGTTAAATATGAGGGGGTGAGTATAATCCACATTTTCAGTGAGTGAAGTGCAAGAATTATATAATGACAATAAATGAATTTGTGAGAGTGGCAAGTCAAATCATCGTTTTCAAATTATATTTTATCAATTTATAACATATCGTGTAATTCAAAATTATATGCATTCTTATCATCAATCATGCATCATGGGGTGTCAAAAACGTATTCTACACATAGTTTGGCTTAATTAGGGTAAAATCCACCAAAGGGCTATCAAAATGTCATAAAAATAAAACATATATATTTCTCCCATTCTCTTGGTGTTGACATGGTTCTCACGTGGTGCTTGTCTATTGGATCCATTGGTCAAATACAAAGGACTTAAACCCTTGCTCCCGTGTTACCCCACCACGTCACTCCGTCGGGTAAACGTTCAATACCGTGATAGGGAGTGCGCTGTAACCACTATATACCATTCCATAATCATACACATGTATCATATGTCATCATTTATAAATCTTTACTCATAAAAGCAAGGCACTATCAAGTAATCATAATATCATGATGCAATTTTTATAGAAACATCATTTCAGGACATGTCACAAACATTAAAGTATTTCTAAATTATATTTTAAAATTCATTTATAAAAATCATGATTGAAAATATTTTTTTATTTAAAGTCAGAAATAGTTCGTCCCATTCACCTCGACGGGGAAGTATACGCCACTCCCCCTAACTGTCCTCGTTTCTCGAACGAGTCACCTTTTGTACGAAAACGTAACCCTACGTCTAAATTAAACAATATGTATCATTCATCAATTCAATTATTTCGACAATATCAAATTGTCAGATTACAAGATGCATATAGAAATGTACTCTTTCATAAGGTTAAATCTCAATTTCCATACTTAGAGAAAAATTCCTACAAAATTTATCACGCACAAGTTTAATAAAATCATAATATCTTCTAAAATTTTAATCAGATTCAAATGATTCAAATTTTTTCTTAAAACTAAGACATATATCTCTAACTTTTATTTCAGACAAACTTCAAATTCTGAACATATGAATTTATAAAATTTTATAACTTTTTTAGTCTAAGTTCCTAAAATCAACTCTGCATAGTTTTGGGAGAGTTTCCATATCTCCCTATGTACTTCTCCAATTTAGGTGATTCTTATCTCAAATTGAAAATAAGACATAGATCTATAATGTTCTAGTTTATATCATCCTTTTTAAATGTATAATTTTATAAAATTCTATTTTTATCTCAGTTTTAGTTTTAAAACTACTTTTGCACAGTTTTAGTAAAAACATAATAACTTTCTTCATACAACTTCAATTAAAGTGATCTTTATCTCAAATTAAAGATAAGACAGAGCTCTAAAACTTTTATGTTTAAAGTTTCTCCAAATTCTATACAGAATATACCTTCAAAATTTACATAATGTACTGGTCATACGTAGAATATGAAACAAAGTTGGTGAAACATGCTAAAGTTCAAAAAATCACCAAAAATCCATTCCTTCATTAAATGCTTCACATGATGTTCCATTTTAAAGTTTAGGAAGTTTAGTTTATAGAAAAATAGATGGCTTAGATTTTTGATTTCTACAAAATGAGATATCATAAGAATACTATACAAGACTTAATATAAAAGTCAACATCTAGCATTCTAGTATGGATACCATTATAACTGCTCATCAAGTAATCAAATCTTTGTACAAATTAAGATATGTTACCTCTTTTGTAAGATCTTTTGTTAACAATAAACACCAGCACTTCCTTTGAATTCTTGAATTTTTTTTATCACTTTAGCAAAATCAAATCACCATCAACACGAATTCCTATACAACACTTTTATACTTTTAATTGAAATTCAAGAATTTTCAAAAATGTTCTTACCTTTTGGACTTCATGATTGAATTCAAAATAGATATGGAGTTTATATATTTCATGCAAGGGGGTTTGAATGAAAAAAATGAGTTAATTCTTTTCCTAATCAAGTTCTTTTATAAATCTAGCAAAATATCTTTGACCATTAGATTATTCCATACATCATCTCAACCTTCCACTTGTCCTATCCTTAAACCATGCAATTGTTGATTCGAACAAACTTCATACACTCCATTAGGTGTCTTGTTGGACGTCCGTGTCAAGGGGAGATGTGTCACAAACTAGCACAAACTATTTTTATTAGATTTCATACATAAATTTCCATCAAATGATTTTTCATACATAAATTTTCATCCAATGAGTTTTCTTGAATGTGAAACAATCCTATATGACCACTAAACAACCTTGCTACTCTATTGACCAATCATTTGACTCCAATTGTTCATTCTTGATTGATTTACATCTTAGTCCCTCAATTTTTCTTAATTACATTTAGACCCCTAATTTTTAACAATTTATATTTTTGGTCCCTATGAAATTTTATTCGAAATTTCTTAAAAAAGTGAAATTTCATTTAAATATCTTCATTTAAATGTGTAGATATTTTCTTAGCCATTTCTGACTTCTTTAGGCCATGCTAGCACTTGCCGAGAAGATTTTCGGTTTACCGATAAAATTTTCGGTTTTAGCGATTTTGAGGCAAAATCTCAAAATAAATAAATAGATAATTAAAATTTCATTTTAAATGTTCCAAAAGGATGTTAATATACATATAGAACCATGAGAAGTTGTATATGATACACAATCACCGAAAATTGGTGTTAGAGTCTCCTCTTTTTTTTAATCCATTTTTTTTTCATTTATGTCATTCTTTGTTTTTTTAGACATTGTTTTTTTCTTTTTGTTTGTTTTTTTTGCCCCACTTGTTCATGACGTGTTTGGATGGTGCTCCCTTTATTTTTAGACCACAGTTTTTTCATTCAGGACCTTCATATTTTTGCCCGATTTATTTTCATTCAGTCCCTTCTTCTTTTTATTTTTTTGCCCGATTTTTCCTTAAGTCCTTAGTTTTTTTAGATATAGGATTTTCCCCTTTTTTGGTCACATTTGTCCATTCAGGTCATTGATTTTGTTTTCTAACCCATTTTTTTTACTTGAGTTCTTCGTCTTTTTTGAATATAGGTTTTTTCTTTTTTTTTTTGCCCCACGAATTGTCATCTCTTAATTTTTAAATCATATTTTTTTCCATTGAACTCTTTACTCTTTTTATTTTTGACATTTTTTTTCTTTTTAATTTTTCACTCTTTTTCCCCTTAACTCTTTCGTTTTTTGGGACATAAGATTTTTCTCTTTTTTGGGCCCTATTTGTCCACTCAGGGTCCTTGCTCTTTTTTGGGACTTTTTTTTTTCCTAGTTGAGTTCTTTGTATTTTTTGAATATGTTTTACCCCTTTTTTAGACTTTATAGATAGTCGTCTCTTTATTTTTAAACCATATTTTTCTTTTCCATTCAGATCCTTATTCTTTTTATTTGTTGATCCCTTTTTTCCTCTTAAATTCTTTATTTTTTTATATATATTTTTCCTTTTTTTTGACCCTACGGATCATCCTCCCTTTATTTATATTACCTTATTCTATTTATTACTCTTTTTTACCTCATTCATTGGCTTTTTTTAGAACTCCAATAGTTAGCCTCTTTTTTTTTTTTCCTGTTGCTAATATTTGTCATATTTTTCACTGATTTAGACAATAATTTAGTTTAGATATTAAGTTAATTATATATCTAATAAATATTTATACAATGAAAAAATACAATCCATATATTGTGAGCACCCCACACTAACTCTAAGTATAAAAAAAAAAGGTTAATATGTGTGGTCGTTTTCTCACATGATTAATATACGACCTCTCTCTAAGGAAGTGAAAGAGTTTTCTGCATCTATACACGTCCTTGTTTTGTATTTGTTCGTCATATCCATTTATCGCTTTATTTTTAAGACTAAGATATCTCTTTGAGACTCTATATTTAAGCACGTTTAGATAATATAAGTCTCAAAATTAAGATTGATCTGAACCATTTTAATCTCAAAGTTTAAAAGCTCATAAATTTGTCAAAAGAGATTTTAAAATTATCAAGATAATCTATTACAATCGAAATCTTAATATTTTAAACTGTGCTATCACAATTTGATAACTATATTATAAATGTAAGAAACTATAATTGTTTTTAACTATTTTTTATAGTACACACTGTGCGACACAAATTATGCCCGCAACCTACTAGTTTCTTATAAATATAATGATATGGCAATCTTCCTTATATAATTATAAATATAATTATAAAATAAATAAAAATTATTATAATTGGAATATGTTTTTTAAAAGAAATTAATCAGGTACTGTAATACCAAAAATTCGGTATTAGAGATGTTCTGTAAAATATCTTAATAATTATAAAAGAAAATTTTAAATTTTATTGATTTTTGATTTTTGGGTATTAAATTAGAATTTTGGGTATATATAAAATGTCGTATTTGCTATTCGTAGTGAATCTCATTTTTATGAAATTTAAAACTTAGTGAAAAGTGGGTATAAATATATATGAATATTTATTTATTTATTTATATATAAAAAAAAAGAGAAGAAAAAAAAAGAAAAAAAAAAGAGAGGAGGTGAGGAACACAGTGTTTTGCCCAAAATGCTGCGTTTTCCCCCTCCCCCATTTTGATTAGGGCTAGAAGCCCTAATCTCTTCCTTCGCCTCTCTCTCTCTTTCTCTTTCGAATCTCCGTCTGTCACGCCCCGATTCTCGGATAAACCACGCGACAATCGCCGCGTTATCTCGATACACGGGCAGAACCTCCCTATATATCGGGACTCCGCAAGGCCACATAATAGTACAGTAAATCTTTCAATACACAAATCCATCCAAAATAAAAAAACATATAGACAACACATATACAAAGGACCCATCCGGTCCATTCCTGTACACACAAATATGCGTCGGCACACACATTTGGGAAGGGAGCTCCTGTACATGCATACATACATTGTGGCCATCCCAGCCATTCTAGAATTTTCAGTACAAATAAAGCATTCCAAAGATATTCACAAAATCAAAATAAATGAATTCTCAAATCATAGTCGTAGAATTTTACTAATACTTGTTTGAAGAAAACAAGCCAGCATTAGTAAAGTCTAAACGATATGAGATGTACAGAACTTCATGAATCCGAAAGTAAATATTGAAATCAAACATTTCAATCCAAATGTCCCAATTAAATAGTAAGTCTTTGCCAAAAATGGAATTTAAATGAAAATGAACAAGTTTCAACATAAACGATGTAAGGATTCCACAAATACTTGTTCTTATTTATGAAACAAGTATCGATTAAATCCATACAAAAAATTGAATAAGTTATCCCTTCCATGAATTTCAAATCAAATCAAAATAAACCTTACATCACTATAATACTTAAACGAGTTAGCAGGATAATCCTTCACAATCTCCAATTTTGTGTCACAGACCTAAACCTTCTCTAAAAGATTTAAAAGAGAGGGGTGAGTATTACAAATACTCAGTGAGTATATAGCATGTTATGATAATAAATGAGTGGTGATTGTAGACATATCAAACGTTTTCTTCAAAATCATACGATCGCATCGATAAATCTCAATGTAACAAAATCTCAACAAAATATAGAAAATAATTCATATGCATCCAGCCATCACATCTTATTTTCCAAAATCACGGGGTTGCCAAAATCTTTCCACCAAAGGCTTGGCCCTGACCAATGGTGGAATCGCCAATGAATTCTCGTCAATGTCAATCAATCATACACAATACCCCCTTCCTTGGTTTTAGCTCGGGCCTCCCCTGGGGTGCAACCAGGCTAGTCCAAAGGGAGAGATTTAGAGACATCTCTCAAGCGCAGCTACCTTTTCATCCAAATAATTGCCCAATCACGTCACCCCGTCGGGTCGCACCGTGGAGTGAATGACTATAGCCATTAACCATGCACATAACACCATTTCGCAATCATCAATTCATATATCAAAATGTGACAACAGTTATACAAATGAATTTTCAGTGCATAAGTTTCATCAGTCGCATTCAACACAAGTAATAAAATATGACACATTATTATCTTTTGAACGACACATGGATGCATTCGGTAATTCAAATCCCCTTTTGGGACATTCCACAATCATAAAACAATTTTAAAACAATTTTAGAAATATTTATAAAATCAGTGTAAAATATTTTCTCACTCAAAACTATAAACATGTATCCACTCATCTCTAGGGAGGGTATTCACTCCCTATTTCCATAATTACTCCAAAATGACTCATTTCGAGTCTCCAAAAGGTTAACTTAGATCAATCATCATAATTTATCATCAAATAAAGTCCCATTAAAGGGTTTTCAAATTTCCTCCTAATTTAATATAACTTTAATTTACATATTCATATTTCTAGATTTTTATTTCATCAATCTAGGATTATTTGCCTCACTAATGACTTTAATTCCTAATATTCCTCAATGTTTTCAATTTTTTCACGAATTTACATTACCCTAACATTTTTTATGCATATTTTAAACCAAAGTCTAAGGAAAGCTGTTCTACACCATTCAACAAGTTTCTAATTTCATCTAACATGTTTCTTTCTTATTAATCAGCCTAAATTCATATAGAATTTAGATGTAATCCTAGAAATCACATATCAAATTTCAGAAAAATGCATTCTCTTCAAATTCCACACATTTTTAGAACATATATAGAACTCTCATCCCAAATTCAGCCTAAATTTATTCAATTATCGAAGGGTCTAGAATTTCTTTTACCTACGGTTTCATAATTCGCAGCTCTCGTTCAAATGCCTTCTTAGTCCAATCGGTGATCTATAGCCTTCCTATCCGAAACGAAGTATAGTAATTTAGTTCAATCACCTAGAAAAATCGAAACCCTAGAACTAGTAATCAGAAATCTGTTCTTACCTACGCAGAGAAGAAATCGTACGAGCCGCAACCTAGGGTTTCTGACAGTGATACTATTGCCAGCTTGGAGCTTTTACGAAGGTCGCAGAAGGAGGTTGCAGTGGCGGAGCAGCGCTGTGCGGAGCAGCGCTGTGCGAGTGGGGGAGAGGAGGAGAGGGTTGTCACGCGCGTGAGAGAGAGAAAGAGAGGGAGGCTTGCGGTTGCGTGCGGTGGTGACAATCAGATGAAGGCGTCGACTGTGAGAGGTAGAGAGAGAGAGACGATAGAGAGGGAGAGAGGGGCAGTGAGCGACGGAGAGTGAGAGAGAATTCGAGAGAGATACAGAGAGTGAGATAAAGAGGGGGTCGGCCAGGTGGTGATGGTCAGTGGAGTCACTGGTAAGCGGCAGAGAGTGGCAGGAGAGGGAGAATGCTGCTGTTCGCGGCGGAGGGAGAGATCGAGGGAGAGAGAGATTCGGGAAGGAGAGTGAGAGAGACGAAAAGAGAGAGAGATTCGATTAGGGTCTCTAACTCTAATCGAAATGGGGGAATGGGAGGTGCAGCGTTTTGGCCAAAACACTATGCCTCCTCTCCTCTCTTTTTTTTTGTAATATATATAAATAAATAAATAAATAAATATTCATATATATAAATATATTTATACCCACTTTTCACAGAATTTTAAATTTTATAAAAATATGATTCACTACAAATTGCGGGCACGACATTTTAAATATACCAAAAATTCTAATTTAATACCCAAAAATCGAAAATCAATATAATTTATTTATTTTTTATATTACAAAGGTATTTAACAAAATTTTTAACATCGGATTTTCGGTGTTACAACACTTAATCCCTTAAAAACAAATTTCATCCTCAAAATTTCAAAATACAATCTATACATTAAAGAGTTACAGATATTGCTTCCGTATTAATTCTTCAGTCTTCTAAGTCTCCTCTTCCACTTGATTATTTCTTCACACTTTAACTATAGGAATTTGCCTATTTCTCAACTGTTTGAGCTGCCGATCTAGTATTTGCACAGGCTATACTTTGAAACTCAGATCTGGATTTTACTCTATCGGAGAAGTTTCAATTACATGAGAAGGATTTAGGCAAATACTTCTTATGATATGCTAGGACCGACATGCTTTAACTTCAGAATCAACAACCAAACTATCAAGATTCCAAAACTATGAAAATTCCTTAAATTGTCTTTCAAAAGAGACCCTAAATAAGAAATGATTACTACTATGTCATATCCATATCAATTACAGATCCAAAGGTAGAGAGACACAATTTATAAGGTATCAGAATGAAAGATGTATAAGAAAAAAAAAAAAAACGATAGTAGAAAATCACATTTGTCCTTACTTCTAAGATTAATTACATAAACTATGAGTGCAACTAAAATACATATATCCCTAGAGATAATAATAGTTAAAACTCAATATGACCTAGACTAAGTGAGGAAACTTAATCCACTGATAATATTAGAACGCTTCGAAGTTTTAAATCTCAAATCCTTAGTTGGATAACTTTTTAATCAAGGTACTTCTATTATGATCATTCTTAATTAACTTTAGTATCATGTAATATCACCAATATGCTATCCAAATCAAATCAAGCACATATAGCCGCATATCACCCGGTGTTCGCATTAATACCCCCAAATTAGCAAAGTAATAACCACTTCTGGTGCCTCTTATATTTATCACTATTACACTCTAAACATTACAACCTTCACATCTGTATACAGTGCTTTCAATACAACTTTCCTATTTGATCTAAATTTTAAGAAAATATTAAATGATAACAATTTCCATGTCTCATTCTATACAGAATCTTGTACTAGTTCTATATCTATGGGTGGCATGCTTATCTATAAACCACATACATACTGTAATACATTTAGCATTAAATAGAGGGGAATACATCAATAAAATAAACCAAAATTTCATTTTCACTACTAACATTTCCAACCTGTTGAAGTATATCCACATTAATCAATCTTAATTATTTTGACATATGAATGTAGCATAAATATACCAAATATTCATCACATAAACACCACATATCACTTCTCTAAAATGCTCCTAGAATTTAAGTCATCATTCACGCGAGTGTGCTAGGGGCCTGAGACAAGTCAAATAGTGCCACCAACTGCTCATTTAGTTTAAATTCTTGCCTGCTTGTGTTCCAATACTTCAAAACTATTTTATATCCCTATGATAATTTCCAAATTCTGTTTTCTCCTATCCCTGTCCAATGTCGGATCGAGATCAACCTCCACCAACCATCTATGGAAACAATATACATAAAAACAATTAAAATTAATATAATCGTAAGTCCAAACATTAAAATGTTTTATCCTATTAAAGGGTGTTAACAAACTAGAAAGATTTTTCAGTGAAGTTCTCAAGATTTCTAATGAAGTTCCTAGGCAAACACTCCTTCAATACCAACACTTTACCATAGCGAAAATTTACTTATCTATATAAAAGTATTAATGGTTGGAACAAAGGAGGTAATAACAAGGGTGACCTATGAAGAAATTCCATACTCAAAGGCAAAAGCACGATGATGACATCTGCTCAACAAAGAAATAAAAGAACCAAGTGAGTCAAAAGACTACGAGTCATTAATTTCCTTATAAGGGCAATTTTCTCACGATTTCACTGCCATCAATGTTTTAAAATTAAACTAATATTTAATCATCCCCATTAAACAGTACAATCATAATCATTCTTCAAATTAATCTAAACATGAAGCTCCAATAGTTACAAACAAACCCTCAGGAATCGAAACCATATGAATATAACATAAAATTAACAAAATCATCAAAAGCAAGTCCTAAACGACAATAAATTTCCTCTAGGTATTATTCTACAAAATTTCTCCACTATTAATCTTTCTGGCTAAAGTAATATTAATCTATTAATCAAAATAATAGTTCATTTGATACAAAACATTTTCATCACAAGTAGCCACTAAAGATCTCCTTTTTGATAATACTATCACTATAGTCTATTGCAAATCATGGAAATCACATTTTCCAACTTCACTATCATGCAATATTATCAATATGTCTTCTAATTTAATCATGTGCACTCAGCCACAAAATGTTTGCATCAACATTTCTAAATCATTAAATCTAGATCCAATAGGACTTACCTGTAACTACGTCTGGGTTGTATGAAGCATCCTTATCCTTACTCATTATTGCAAGGGTTCTTGTTTGAGACCTTGTTTGCAGACGTTGGGCGGATATAGCTACTAGGTTGCTCCTTGTCTCCCTCTGTGGAGCCATACCAGCCAATGGTGAAGACACATTTGATTGACCACTCAACTGACTTCCTTGTTGACCTAAACCCAACTCAGGACAAGTATTACGAAGATGTCCTTCTTTTCCATATCTATAACATCTTTTGAGTGCCCTACAAAACCCAAGATGGTACTTCCCATAGTTCCTACACTTCACCTTCTTATCTCCCACCAATTTGCTCCCAGAAGCGGCTTTAGTTATGGAAGTCCCAAAAAGAGACAAGCATTGGCCTTGAGAAGTGCCAACGAATCTTGAATTAAAGACACCACTATAGGGACCTACACTTCTATTCTTCCTTGAACCTTGACCGGAAGTAAATTCAAACTTCCTTTTCTTGTCATGTATTTCTCTAACTTTTCTCCATTCAGCAATCACTTTCTCAACTCTTAGTACCAATGCCAAAATATCTTTATAAGTACTGGCCATGGTCATAGGCATTGTCTCCCTTATATTCCTATTCAAGCCTTCTCTGAACTTAGCACACAGGTTTTCTTCAGAGATGAGGAATTCTGGGACATATCTTGACAATTCTTTAACTTTTGCATCATATTCATCTACCGTTTTCTTTCCTTGTATTAACTTGAAAAATTCTTCCCGCTTTTGATCTCCACATGAGCGGGTGTAGTACTTCTCGTTGGGTTACCTAGGAGACTTATCCCAAGTTAGAGGAAAAGAGAGCTTCGAAGGAGAACCTAGTGGAGGAATGAAAGTTTGACATGGAGCTTGTAACCGAGCTCCATAAGTATTCCACCATTCCATCACCTACTGGAGGGCGGCTAAGGGAGGAGCAGGAATTCCGATTGCGAAAGCTGATTGCATCATTGTAAGGGGGCATATGCGAAGACGATGTGACCTTGGGTTGAGAAAGAGGAAGAGTTGGAGGAATCATATTCGAGTTTCTCACTCTTTCTCTAGAGGAATCTCGCACCTACAATAGAAAATCTTAACTTAATGTATATTTCAAATCAGACTTAGTGCTTAACCCACTAAAAATAAAATGTCTAATTTCCTAGAAAATCCATAGAAGGCTCTGTACATTCTCCAGAGATCTTTAAAAGATCTAAACCTTTTTTCAAAAACTAAACATTTCAAAGTCTTTAGAAAACTTTCGGGATATTTGGAAACATTTCAAAAGCATCAAACTTTTAAAATCGTGAGCCTAATCTCTAATGCTAATAAAGTTGTCACGCCCTGATCCTCGGATCGACTACGAGACAACCGCCGTGCTGTCTCGGTACACGGGTAGAATCTCCCCATATACCGGGACTCTGCAAGACTACATAACAGTACAGTAAATCTTTCAATATACAAATCTATCCAAAATAAGAAAACATATAGACAATACACATGCAAAGGTCCCATTCGGTCTATCCCTGTATACACAAGCATGCGTCGGCACACACATTTGGAAAGAGGGCTTCTGTAAATGCATGCATGCAGTATGGCCATCTCAGTTATTCCAGAATTCTCAGTACAAATAAAGCATTCCAAAGATATTTACAAAATCAAAATAAATGAAGTTTCAAATTATAGTCGTAGGATTTTACTAATACTTGTCTGAAGAAAATAACCCAGCATCAGTAAAGTCCAAACAATATGAGATGTACAGTACTTCATGAATCCGAAAGTAAATATTGAAATTAAACATTTCAATCCAAATGTCCCAGTTAAATAGTAAGTCTTTACCAAAAATTGAATTTAAACGAAAATGAACAAGTTTCAACATAAACCATGTAAGGATTCCACCAATACTTGCTCTTATATACAAAACAAGTATTGATTAAATCCATACAAAAAATTGTACAAGTTTTCCCTTCCATGGATTTTAGATCAAACCAAAATAAACCTTACATCACTACAATACTTAAACGAGTTAGTAGGATAATCCTTCACAAACTCCAATTTCTGTCACAGACCTAAACTTTCTCTGAAAGATTTAAAAGAGAGGGGTGAGTATTACAAATATTCAGTGAGTGTATAGCATGTTATGATAATAAATGAGTGGTGATTATGGACATGTCAAATATTTTCTTCAAAATCATACGATCGCATCGATAAATCTCAATGTAAACAAAATCTCAACAAATTATGATAAATAATTCATATGTATCTAGCCATCACATCTTATTTTCCAAAATCACGAAGTTGCCAAAATCTTTCCACCAAAGGCTTGGCCCTGACCAATGGTGGAATCGTCGAGGGATTCTCGTCAACGTCAATCAATCATACACAATACCCCTTTCTATAGCTTTGGCTCATGCCTCCCTTGGGGTGCAACCATGCTAGTTCGAAGAGAGGGATTTAGAGGCACCTCTCGAACGCAACTACCTCTTCATCCAAATAACCGTCCAACCACGTCACTTTGTCGGATCGCACTGTGGAGGGAATGATTATAGCCATTAACTATGCATACAGCACCATTTCGCAATCATCAAATCATATACCAAAATATACCAATGGTTATACAAATGAATTTTTAGTGCATAAGTTCCATCAGTCGCATTCAACATAAATAATAAAATATGGCACATTATTTGTTTTGAACAACAGATGGATACATTCGGTAATTAAAATTTCCTTTCGGGACATTCCATAATAATAAAACAATTTTAAAATAATTTTAGAAATATTTATAAAATCAGTATAAAATATTTTTTCACTCAAAACTATAAACATGTATCCACTCACCTCTAAGAAGGGTATTCACTCCTTATTTTCACAATTACTCCAAAATGACTCTTTTCGAGTCTCCAAAAAGTTAACCTAGATCAATCATCACAATTTATCATAAAATAAAATCCCATTAAAAGGTTTTCAAATTTCATCCTAATTTAATATAACCTTAATTTACATATTTATATTTCTAGATTCTCATTTCATCAATCTAGAATTATTTGCCTCACTAATGACTTTAATTCTTAATATTCCTCAATTTTTCAAATTTTCTCCCGAATTTACATTACCCTAACATTTTTCATGTATATTTTAAATCAAAGTCTAAGGAAAGTTATTCTACACCATTCAACAAGTTTCTAATTTCATCTAACACGTTTTTTTCGTATTAATTAGCTTAAATTCATGTAGAATTTAGACGTAACCCTAGAAATCACATATCAAATTTTAGGAAAATGCATTCTATTCAAATTCCACACATTTTTAGAACATATACAAAGCTCTCATCCCAAATTCAGCCTAAATTCATTCAATTATCGAAGGAACTAGAATTTCTCTCACCTAGGGTTTCACAATTCGCAGCCCTCGTTCAAATGCCTTCTCAGTCCAATCGGAGATCTGCAATGCCTTCTATCCGAAACAAAGTATAGTAATTTAGTTCAATCACTTAGACAAATCGAAACCCTAGAACTAGTAATCAGAAATCCGTCCTTACCTACACAGAGAAGAAATCGCAGGAGCCGTGGCCTAGGGTTTCTGATAGTGATACTTTTGCTAGCTTGGAGCTTTTGCGAAGGTTGCAGAAGGAGGTTGCAGCAGTGGAGCAGCACCGCGCGAGCGAGGGAGAGGAGCAGAGGGTTGTCACGCGCCCGCGAGAGAGAGAAAGAGAGGGAGGCTAGCGGTTGCGCGTGGTGGTGACAATCGGAGGAAGGTGTCGACCGTGATAGGTAGAGAGAGAGACGATAGAGAGGGAGAGAGGGGCAGTGAGCGATGGAGAGTGAGGGAGAATTCGAGAGAGAAACAGAGAGTAAGATAGAGAGGGGGGTTAGCCAGGTGGTGGTGGTTGGTGGAGTCACCGGTAAGCGACAGAGAGTGGCGGGAGAGGGAGAACGCGGCTATTCGCGGCGGAGGGAGAGATCGAGGGAGAGAGATTCGAGAAAGAGAGGGAGAGATTCAATTAGGGTCTCTAACCCTAATCGAAATGGGGGAAGGGGAGGTGCAACGTTTTGGCCAAAACGCTATGCCTCCTCTCCTCTTTTTTTTTGTAATATATATATAAATAAATAAATAAATAAATAAATATACATATATATAAATATATTTATACCCACTTTCCACTAAATTTTAAATTTAATAAAAGTATGATTCACTATAAATCATGGATATGACATTTTAAATATTTCAAAAATTCCAATTTAATACCTCAAAATCGAAAATCAATATAATTTAATTTTTTTATATTACTAAGGTATTTAAAAAAATTTCTAACACCGGGTTTTCGGTGTTACACCGCCCCTTTCTCTCTCGAATTCTCCCTCTCCGTTGCGACTCTTCCCTTCACTCACTGGCGAACTCTGCCGCCACCGTCGTCACTCATCTCTCTCTATCTTCTTCTCTCTCTCTCTCTCTCTTTCCCTTTCTCTCTGTCTCGCGCGTGAGAGTTTACTCTGTCTCTCTCCCCCTCGTTTGCACAATCGCGCGGTGATCTCTGCGAGCATTTCTCTTCAGCAACCCGTCCTAAACCAGCGCTCATTGGACATCCGAGAACACTAGGCCGAGACTGCGATTCCTTCCCTGCACAGGTAAGGGCTGACTTCTGATCTTAGTTCTAGAGTTTCGATTTTTTTATAGTGATTGAGCCAAATTACTAAACTTTGTTTCGGTTGGGAAGTACTGCAGATCACTGATTAGACTAAGAAGGTACACAGACGTTAGGGTTGCAAGTTGTGAAAACCTTAGGTGAGGGAATTTCTAATCCCTTTGATAACTGAATGAATTTAGGGTGAATTTACGGTGAGAAGACTTATATATATCTTGAAAATATGTTGAATTCGAGGAAAATGCATTTTCCTAAAATTTGATATGTGATTTCTAGGGTTAAGTCTAAATTCTACATGAATTTAGGCTGATTAATATGAAAGAAACATATTAGGTGAAATTAAAACCTTGTTGAGTGGTGTAGAATAGTTTTCCTTTGAGTTTGATTTAAAATGTGCATGAAAAATATTAGGGTAATGTAAATTTGGGAGAAATTGGGAAAAATTGTTAGAAATTGGGGAATATTGAGGAATATTGGGAATTTAAGATCATTAGTGATGCAAATGATCTTGAAATGATGGAATGAGAATCTTGGTTCATGAAATTGAAGATTTAGGTATGTGCTAAATATAGGAAAATTCATAAAATCTAGAATTTGGGATGAACTAATAATAAAATTGTGATTATTGGTATAGGATAACCCATTTAAAGGTTGAGAAGGGTTTTCTTGGATTAAATTTGCGGAATTGGGAGTGGATACCCTTCCAAGAGGTGAGTGGATGGTCCATTGTGATACAAATGAGCAAAATTGTTTTAACTTCTTTTGTAAATGTTTTTGAATGATTTTTACATATTTTATATGAATTTATTTGTGATTGTGGGATATCTGAAAAAGAAATTTGAATTACGAATGTATCTATTGTATTTATAAATGAATTTATACCATATGTATTGGATATTTGATTTATAAATGTTTGTGGCATGATTTTGAAATTTGTTTGTTGAAACATGACACATTGATTGTAATTTGAATGATTGTGAAATGACGGTGCATGAGTGTAATGGCTATAGTTATTCTCTCTACGGAATAACTCGACGGGGTGACCTGGTTGGGGTTTAATTGCGAGGGAGGTAGACGCGGCCTTTTCTCTACCATGTCGGATTATCCGGATTATACCCCGGTGAGGTATGAGCCAACGCCAAGGAAGGGAGTAGTGTTTTGAAATACTGAAATGAAAAACTCTTGGCGTACTTTCGTCTGGGTTCGGCTAAATCCAGGATGGAAGGGTTTTCGATGGAACCTTGTGATTTTCTGAAAGAATGTTTGATGTGGATGCATATTTTGTGAATTATCTTGATTTATTGAAAATGTTTTTATATATACAAAGTGTTGTTTATGAGATATATTTTGACTCTCTCACATTCACCCCTCATTTATTACACAATTATACCATTACATTCAATTTACTGAATATTTGTAATACTCACCCATTTCTTTTAATTTTTTCAAAGGAAGTTTAGGTCTGTGACAACAATTGGAGCTTGTAAAGGATTATGCTGCTGACTCGTTAGGTATTTAAACAATGTAGGGTTTATTTTGATGTGATCTGAAATCCATGGAAGGGAAAATTAGTATAACTCTTTTGGTATGAATTTAATCGATACTTGTTTCATATATAGGAGCAAGTATTGGTGGAATCCTTACATCATTTATATTAGAACTTATTCATTTTTGTTTAAATTCTACTTTTGGTGAAATGCTATATCTTGTACTGAGACATTTGGATTGTAATTCTGAATTTCGATACTTTCTTTCGGATTTATGAAGTTTTGTACATCTCATACCGTTTGGACTTTACTGATACTAGCTTGTTTTCTCCAGGCAAGTATTAGTAAAATCCTTACGATTATGATTTGGGATTTCATTTATTTTGATTTAGAATATTTTTGGAAAATGTTTTATTTATACTGAGAATTATAGAATGGCTGGGATGACCAACTCTGCTTGCGTGCATGTACAGGGATCCCCTGATTGTGTGCTGACGCATGCTTGTGTGTACAGGGACGAGTTGGATGGGTCCTTTGCATGTGTGTTGTTATATGATTTTTTTTTTTTTTTTTATTTTGATAGATTTGTGTATTGGAAGATTTATTGTACTTTTATGTAGTCTTGCGGAATTCTAGTATATGAGAAGGTTCTACCCGTATACCGAGACAACGCGATAGCTATTGCGGGCTCGATTCGAGGATCGGGACATGACAGGTACTTATTTACCAAATTATATCTACGTATATATAAAACTTAATTCTTCACATTGTACAACAACAACATTCAAATCTTTATTCTATTAAGTGGGGCCGGCCATATGGATCATTTTGCGCCATTGTATAATTATTTTCACCATTAGAAAAATAAATTTTAATTCATTATAAAACTTAGTTTCTTACCCAACAGAAATAAAGTTCAGTTTTGCACCATTCTGAAGCTCATTATGGTTCAGTCTTCTGCAAAGTAGCTATGTGAATTTCCCTCCACGGCCATGGGTTAGGCATAGTCAGAAGCTCTGATCCTCCCTGATTAATCTGTGTTATTTGGGACTTATGTCTTTAGCCAAAAGTTCAAAAATTGAAGTTACAAAACTGCTTCCTCTCTGCGCAAACATCAAACTGTATATATCTAACTTTTTTTCCTTAAATTTTCCAACAAAAAGAAAAAGAATATTGTTATGAATTCCCATGTCAGATTGCCCTTAACACTAACATCAAATTGCATATATCTAAAGTTTTGGGATCCTATTTAACCAAAAAGGAAAAATGTTTTAGACCCTACTTATATCATCCAAAAGAAATTATTGCAAAAAAAATTATAGCAAAGATTTCCAATTTATTACCTATGTCTGGTCCAACTTTGTTTTCAACAAATCATCAAAGCCTTCAAAATGACCCTTATGACCCAGAGCAGCACCATTATTTTTGACATTATTATTATTATTATTATTATTTTTTTGATAGAAGGAGATGCAATCAAGTAGAATCGAACCAAAAAATCCACTACTTGAAGTGTCCCTAGTAACATTTTTGACATATCTTATCTCTATAAACTAAATATAATATTTTTTATACCGTATATATCTCTTGTTCTGTATAGCATTTCAAACGTTATTAATGGGACTAAATTTTACCCGTCGCCACCTTTTTGCTTGATGAAAGACATGGACAATTTCCCTTACCAACAAAAGAAAGGTCACAAAAATATAGGAAAGATTGCAAATCCTGTAGCTCCATGGGTCATTCTACAATTTTCATAGGTTTTATTGAGTTTTCATCAGAAAATCACCAATTATTTTATCTTTGCATCCCCATAAATTCAACGATAACAAATTCATTCGTACCCCTAATCTATAAAAATACTATTTGAGATATAGAGATCTCAAGACTGACTCATCCTTTACTCATACAGGAAAAATGAAAATCAAAGATAAAGATGAGCAAGGAAAATGTCATAAATAATGTCATAACTCAAAGGTTTGGGACATGATCCCAATAACATTACAACACATATGAAATACACCTGACAAGTTCAAAAGGTACATATGGTATGTATAAAGTGCTCCTACTTTCTCACATTGGCGTCATTGTAGAAAACTTGGCTTGCCCTACCTATACTAGGTCAGCTATACAACACAGTCGATTGGAAGTTGTCACTTGTCTCCAGCAAGAGGCTCAAACGTGACCTTATCTTTTTGGCTATGTGGATAGCTGACCTAGTACCACTGAAGCAGACCAATTTTTTGTACAACCTCAAAGAGAGTCTTCATCGCCTACCTACAATATGAAAATGCCAGCAATAAGCATAGAAAATAATAAAAGAAAGCAGGAGGATTAACTCATCTGAAGTAAGAATTCTGCCATCATATTTTCTGAGTAAAGACTCGCTTGATCCGCTTTTAACTACTTAAGCATAAATTGCACACACAAAATGACCACAGATACTATGGCTTTCCAACCATAGTAGCAGAGTTTGCTCAGAAAAAAGAAACGCACACACACACACTCACACACACAAAGGAAAGCAAGTATAAAGCACCAACTACTTTTGAACATAAGAAAAGCATCTTCTAAGGAAACACCTGCAGTGGATGACTGCCTATATATGTTCCAATATATTGCAAAGCTTCCCATTAAACAAATTTAGACAACAAAGCATATCAAAATGCAACCAGACATGACTTAATAGACAGATTAATTAACAGAAATCGCAACCCCATATTCTCTGAGCAACCCGTTTAGGTCTTCCAAATAGGAAGATGGATTTTATTATTAGGCCACTAACAAAAGCTAGAGGTTCAATTCAAGGATCCCATGTACTGAAACTCCCAAATCCGCAGGTAAATTAAACAAACAAGAACATGGACAAAGATTTTGCACAACTTTGTAATGGCCTGACACATATTCTACCAACATTAGCCAATGAAAACCTTCATATTCACTTTGAAAGTGAAAAAAGCATCATTTGTTCCTAAAGATCATGTCTTTTCATCAAAACTGTCACGCCCCGATTCTCGGATTGACCACGCAACAACCGTCGCGTTGTCTCGATACACGGACAGAACCTCCACATATACCGAGACTCCGCAAAATTACAACCAGTATAACAATACCTCCAATACACAACTCATCAAAAATAGAAAACATTATATAACAATACACATGCAAAGGACCCATCCGGTCCATCTCTGTACACTCGAGCACACATCAGCACACAATTGGGGAGGGGGTTCCTGTATATAAAAGCATGCAATATGGTCATCCTAGCAATTCCAGAATTCTCAGTATAAATAAAACATTTAACATACAAGAAGTCCCAAATCATAGTCGTAGGATTTTACTAACACTTGCATGAAGAAGACAAGCCAGCATCAGTAAAATCCAATTGATATGAGATGTACAGAATTTCATAAAATCGAAAGAAAATAACGAATCTCAACGTTACAAACCAAATGTCCCATTCAAACAATAAGTTTTACCAAAAATGGAAGTTAAAAGGAATTAAACAAGCTCCAAACAAACTCCAATCCAAACTATGTAAGGGTTCCATCAATACTTACTCCTAAATAAGAAGCAAGTATCGATTTAATCCCTACCAAAAGAATTATACAAGTCTTCCCTTCCATGGATTTCAAAATCAACCAAAATAAACTTGCATCACTATGTACCTACACAAATCAGCGGAATAAACCTTCCCAAACTCTAATTTCTATCGCAGGCCTAAACTTTCTCTGAAAAATGTTAAAGAGAAGGGTGAGTATTATAAATACTCAGTGAGTGGAGTGCAATGGTATAATTGTGTGATAAATAAGGGGTGAATGTGGGAGAGTCAAAGTATATCTCAAACAACACTTTATATATATCAAAAAATTTTCAATAAATTAAGATAATTTACAAAATATGCATCCACATCAAACATTCTTCCAGAAAATCACAAGGGTCCCATCAAAATTACTTCCATCCTAAGTTTGACCGAACTAAGACGGAAGCCCGCCAAGGGGTTTTCCATTTCAGTATTTTAAACACTACCCCCTTCCTTGGCGTTGGCTCTTACCTCACCGGGGTGCAATCCAGATAGTCCGACATGGCAGATAAGAGGTCACGTCTACCTCTCTTACAATAAAACCCTACCCATGTCACCCCGTCGGGTCGTTCCGTGGAGGGAATGACTATAGCCATTACATTCGTGCACCATCATTTCACAATTATTCAAATTTCAATCAATGTGCCATGTTTTATCAAATAAATTCCCAAAAATCATGCTACAAGCATTTACAAATCAAATATCCAATGCAAGAGACACAGATTTGTTTATAATTACATAAGATGCATTCGTAATTCAAACTTCTATTTCAGACGTCCCACAATCACAAATAATTTCATATAAATCATGTAAAATCATTCAAAATCCTTTATAAAAGAATTCAAAATAGTGTTGCTCATTTATAATACAACGGACCATCCATTCACCTCTAGGGAGGGTATTCACTCCCTATTTTCATAATTAATTCAAAATGACTCCTTTCGAGTCTCCAAAACGTCAACCTAGACCAATCATCACAATTAATCATCAAATAAGGCTCCATTAAAGGGTTTTCAATTTTTCTCCCTATTTAATATAACTTTAATTTACACAATCTCATTTCTAGACTCTCATTTCATCAATATATGATTATTTGGCCTATCAATGACTTAATTCCCCATATTCCTCATTTTTTTTTTCAATTTTCTCCCGAATTTAAATAACCCTAATTTAATTCATGCTCATTTCAATTCAAACTCCAAGGAAAGCTGTACAAATCAACCAAACAAAACTCTACTACTATCTAAGATATTTTATCGTGCTACACAACTTAATTTATATCAAATTCTAGATTTAACCTAAATAACTTCATACAAAATTACAAGAAAAATGCATTTCCTTCGAATCTAACATATTTTCAGAATATATCTACACGCATTCTCAACTTAAATTCAACAAAATGGTTTGAATAATAAAGGGATTGGAAATCCCTCACCTAAGGTTTTTTTGCAGTTCGCAACCCTAGTCCAAATGCCTTTCTCAGTTCATCCCGAGACCTGCAAAGCTTCCAATTTGAATTAAAGTTCAATAATCTAAACTTATTTACTAAGAAAATTCAAAACCCTAGAGGTAGGGTTAGGAACCAGTCCTTACCTATGCAGAGAGGTGGGTGCAAGCTTGACCTAGGGCTGTCAAAGGATCCAATGGCCGCTGGTTTGATCATTAGCAGAAGGGGAGTGCTCACAACGAGCACTGTCCGAGCGAGCAGAGGAGGGGGAGAGCAAGAGCTTTGCCATCGCGTGCGAGAGAGAGAAAGAGAAGCTCCATTCTCGTGCGGGAGAGGGGAAACGGAGGGCGAAACAGAGGGAGAGACGAGTGAGAGTGAGAGAGAGCGATTCGAAGAGAGATAGAGAGATGGTGATAGAGAGAGACAGAGTGTGAGAGAGAGCGATTCGAAGAAAGAGAGAGATTCGTGAGGTAGAGAGAGACTGCAGCTTGCAGTGGTGGCCGCGTGCGATAGTCGAGGAGCCACCGTAAGCGGCAGAGAGAGCGACGGAAGAGAGGGAGATGAAGAGAGATCGCGAGAGGGAGAGACAGCAGGGAGTGAGAAAGAGATTGATTAGGGCTGAAAGCCCTAATCGATTGGGGATAATTAGGGACGCGACGTTTCGAGTTGAAACGCTGCGTCTCCTCTCCTTCTCTCTTTCCTTATTTTTTTTTAAATACACATATATTAATAAGTAAATAAATAAACATTAATATATAATTTTTTTATCCACTTTTCATTAAATTTTAAATTTTTGTAGAGATGAGATTCACTATGAATAGCGGACATGGTATTTTATATACCCAAAATTCTAATTTAATACCCAAAAATCAAAAATTAATAAAATTTAAGATTTTCTTTTATAATTATTAAGATATTTTATTGTATATTTCAAATACCAAATTTTCAATATTACAAAAACAACCCTCCAAAACATCCCTCGCTAACACAAAGCAGCATACATACCTATTAAAACACCGCCTTATATACACTTTTTTGTAGCTTAAAACACATCTCATGAATCCATGTGTATGCGAGCCAAATCACTACATCAACCAATGAAGTGCTTTAACCTCAATTTTGACCATGAGCAAAAATATCCTTTTCATTTGAAGGATACTTGAAATGGAATCCCTCAATCAAAGCACATCCACTTGACTCGTATATAAGCCCAATACATCTATATGATTAACCAGAGCCATCATTCAATTGAAGTTTATGATAAGAACCGTATTTAAAAAAGTCTCATTTAGCAAGTAAATAGTTAAAAACAATAGAAGAAAATCAATCCACAATTTTCAGTCATGTGATAGAACTTTAGAAACCAGAAAACTGAGAATGCTTCCTTGAATTAAAAGGCATACGTAAAATTTGATTAAGTGAAGTTGAACTTGCAGCTTAGTGAAGGACTAGAAAGCGGTCAGCGTGACAAATTGTAGTTGCTGACTAAATCAAGGAAGGTAATGCGCCATATTGGATTATCAAAAGAAAAGGCAAGACCCGCCCATGCATGACCCGTATCCCAATCAGTATACTAAGTACCATATTGAGCCTAAGGTCAGGACAGAATCAAAGCATGAACATGTGTGTGTATATACACACACACACACACTAGTAAAATCATGAATTGATGGTTGTGTAATTTGAAAAGATGACAACCTTGTAGAAGCGGAACTGTCATGTAATGTAACATTTGCTAATGCAGATTGATCAGCATTGCCGGGTGGGATAACTTCATTAATCGGTGCAGAGAAACATAAGTAACTTTATAGGGAGTTATTATGTTAATAAATGGTGTCCCTAAAATTACTGTATGACGAACATTAGTTATTAAGAATACAGTTTTAAACAAGTAATTACCATTCTTACCCCTGCTTCTGTTTTAGCGATTATTTTCATTTTAGAGTCATTTGTCGACTTCAATTTTTTTAAAATTTCTTCATAATACTTCTCAGGAATGACTCTGATTTTTACACAGTTTGAATCTGATCCTATATCAAATAGATCAACTGTTTCGATTTGAAAATTATCATATAATACCAAGGTTATTTTTATTAGATATTTCCTTATAGTTGCTTCTTTCAAAAAAAAAAAAAAGAAAATTTCTTCAGGAAATTTCTTAGGATTTTTCTCTAGGTTTTGCAAAGCCAAAGATTCTAAAGGATGTTCTTCATCACTACTAGACCCACTTTCTATAGGCTTAGACTATAGTTCATTTGTAAGAAAGAAATCTTTTTAGAATTTTACTCTTGTTTTTTCTTTAAATCTTTTAGTTCTGTTTTAATTGTTTTAATTTCTTCTTGAATTTCTTGAATAATTCCAAGAGAATTTTTATTGAATTTCCTCTTACTGAGTATGGTTGTAAGATCATACATCCCTGTACTAGTAGAAGGAAGTTCAGAGGGTTTTATCCTAGGTTCGTCTAGGGATTGTTTTAATTAATCTAGACACATTTTCTGGATTTCTGGATCATTTATATGTTAAATTGTGTCTAGAATCAAATTTCGTTCTTTTGTTAATACATTTTTTTCATTGGAACTTAATTCCGATTCTGTTTTTGATGAACTAGACGATAATTCATCTACTTGAGGACTATCAGTAAAATTTTCTGAACTAATGGTATCAGTATTAGAACTATCTACTAATAATTTTGAGATTTTAATGAGAAAATACTTTTTATGATGATGGTTTTTCTGATTTTTCTTATTTTTTGTAGTGCTTTTTATGTGGTTTTTTATAATAATCTTCCTTCTGTTTTTTATAACAAAAAGGTTTATATTTTTTAGAATATTCTTTCTTCAAGATTTTCTTGGAATGTTTCCTACTACATTCTTCATTACATGTTTTAATTTTATTAAAATCAAATTATTCACAAAATGATCATAATTCTTTTCTTATCTTTTTCATTTCCCATTTTAAATATTTTTGGAGTTTTAAATCCTAATATATTTTTACTCCTTTCTGTGTGAAACTAACCAATTCTCCATAAGTGAGTTGGTCATATGGGATTATATGATTCCCTAAAGTCTTACGAATGGTGTTTCTAACTCTTTCTCCTAATAGTGTTGGGAGATCAGCTAGAAATTTTTCTTTTCAAAATGGTTGGTTTGAATCTTCTCTAAACATAACTCTAGTTAGAAAAGTTGATTTATATCATTGGAAATCACTTAACTTTTTATATCTTAAATTTGATAACAAATCTGTGTTTTTATCTTTTAAATGCAATGAGTCTCCAATAAATGGAAGGTTATAGTGAAAATCAAGATGGAAACTGCATCCTGGATAACTTTACCCAGATGATTTAAAATTGGTCCACCATCTTCTCCGGTTTGGATTGCATTTAGGATCCCAAATTGTTGCTCTTTAGCGAAATGAAAATCCCACCATCCTTTTAACTATCCAGAAAATCCTACCATGGGAAGTTCTGTGACTGTTCTATCTGTCGTTGTTTGTTAGGTTTTATATGCATGTAATATCATAGTCATTTACTGTAATAAATTTAATATTTGATATTCACTCATTCCATCTATGTTCCATACATAGACAAAATTCGCGTTATATTTTGGTTGAACCAAAATTTCAGGTAGATTACCTAATTCTAATTCAAGCATCATGGGTTTAATATACTCTGTTTTAGGTTTATTCCAATGAATTTTAACTATTTCAGGTTCCTGTTCCTGAATAGTTTGTTCATCAGAATTTGTTTCTTTTATTTTATTAAGAACTGTTATATTTTGATTTATAGACTGAGGTGTTTCTAAAGCAACTAGGTCTGTTTGTCCTGATATTGATCCAATTTTACTAAGCTGGAGTTTTATAGCTTCTAAGAATTCTCGTTTATTGATTTTAATCTCCTGTTGAGTTTGGTTTGATATTTGTATGGTTTAAAGATAGGATTTTTCAGTTTTTAATTTTCTTTTTTACTAAACTCAATAGATTCTTTAGCCTTTTTGGATTTCTCTATCTTAGATAATTGTTTACCTATAGAGTTCAAATATGCTTTTGTATAATTGTTTTGAATGATTATATTTTTTAGATTTGTTGAGTTATCATTCTGAGATTTTTTGTAAGGACTCGCATCTATTACATCTGCTCCTACATTGATTTTAACTATTTTTAGTGGTGGATGATCCGACTCAATGGTTTTACCATTTGCAGTTTCCCAAACTGCAATCTTTTTCCTGAAAGTTATAGGGTTGATTGTTTTAAGCGGATTAACCATTTTATATGGATATTCAATTTTATGTTTGTTTGTATACATTTCAAGTCATATAAAGAAGGATACATTATATTTAATTTTTCTAAGATATTTGTAATATTTTGCTTGCCTTTTTTCTTTTTTATCTCCAAAGATTTTAAGATACCACTCTCTTTTTTTTTTAATTTTATTCTGAGTAGTAATCTTTTTCTATGCGTTTTTTGTCAATTTTAAATTCTTCACATATTTCATAAGAATTTAACTCTTTTTCTATAACATATAATTCTTTCTCATCACCTACATTTTCTGTAATAACAGATCTTATTGTTGATGTTGGTTCAGAAGGATTTTGATCAGAAGGATTTTGATCAGAAGGGTTTTGATTCTCTGTGTGAGAACCTGTATACACTATTTGCGGTATATTTTTGTCAAAATTTATGCTTTTCAGAGATGTTGAAGGTATATTCGATGTGAAGTACCTGTGTTTTTGGAATGTTGAAGGTAGATCCGATGTGGAGTACCTATGTGGTTTTATTTTTATTGGGTTTTTATTTGGAAAGTTTATAACTGAGGGTAGTTGTGATACTCTTCCTAGATCTAAGTATTCAGATGATGAATCTGATCACTTAGAGCTAAAAGTTTTTCTTTCAAAACTAAATTTTACATTATCATCTGTATATTGGGTTATTTGTTTTATCCTAGTACTGGGTTCAGAAATATCATCTCCTGTCTTGGTTGAGTGGCTCGTTCAAGAGTCTAATCTTCGGGAAGGGTGATTTCATCCCATCGAATGGGTTTTGGTATTACCAAGTTTAGTTTAGTAATATCGGTTTGGAGTAACAGTGTTTCTCCTTTTTTATGATGAATTTTGTGTTTTGAAACAAAAACGGTTGTCATACCTTTATAATAGATTTTATAAATTAGAGCGACCGGAATCGATCCCTCAATCATATCATAGTTACGCATTTTAATTTGTAAAATTAAAGATTTTAAAATGTTTTTATCATTCAGAGATATAATCAAATTTGGAAATATAATCAAATCTAAATATACAGTTACTGTGCAGGCTAAATCAACGGACTCACTGTCTCTCCCTGAGACTTACGGCCGGGACCACCTATGGAAGGACTCACTGTATACCTAAATTTTTAGGTTTAAAACTTCAAACAATTTAGCATAACAAATTATATAATACTATCCTCCCGTGACTCTGATACCAAGAGCGCCCAGGAGCGAAAGGGTATAATAAAAAAACAAAGAAATAAAGATAGGAGATAAGAAAAATAAATAAATAAGATGAGAAATAAACAAAGAGAAGTATAGATCGAATAAATAAAGAGGACCAAAAATCTCAAAGGACCAGAAATCTAAAATGCAAAATAAATAAAAGGAGCATCAGAGATTTATGAGAGGCAGAGGTATATATATATATATATATAATTCCTTTCGAATAAAAATGTCCCTTTTTTTCATTATTAGAATGTTTCCGGTTTTTATTGTTTGTGACACACAAGTTTATAAAATAGACTCATTTTGTCATGTGTATCACAAGCTATTCCTATCTCAATTTGTCTTGTACTTAGCAAAGAGAAAAAGATATATAATAATAAAATAAATAAATAAATATGAAATTCCACTCTTACACACCAAGGCTCAAAATCTATCTAACACTTGACCGAATTAAGGTATTCTTGTTGGGGTCACATACATATAGTGGGAAATAATGCCTATGCCTTAGGCTTTGAAGTGACAACGTGGTACCCCCTAATAAGGGAAACTAAACATGTAAATTCGCAAGAGTTTGTCCTACCCACGTGTGAAAAATATATATAAAAAAAGGAAATAAACAATTTTCATTTCCAAAAAAAAATGACAAACTCAAACTGTTTAACCACATGTAATAGAACAAAAACAAGACGTGTCAATATAAAACACTTCTATAATGATGGCCGCCAAGTACAACTCATCAAAATATATAAACCTGATAGTATGCAAATGGTATATAAAGTCTCGCGTGGCCAATGTCTATACATATAAACTTGTGACATAACCAAGACCACACGAAAAAAACATACATAGATGCATGTTTCAAACCCAGAAATATAGTGTATATATATCTATCATAATTCCTGGGGTGCAAAGCAGAATGGGTCAAAATCAAAGTAGGAATCTAAATCCTTGACTCAACGGTCTCTATTCGATCTAAGTCCCTTGACTCAACAGCCTCAACTCTTACTTCCTATTGGCTCCCAGATCACTTAAAAGTAAGAATAAAGGTCAGCATAAATTAAGTACATTGAGAACAGACAACATGCAACATACACATAGCATGCACAACAAGATCAATATCAATATATAAGGTGCATCAGACATAATACCAAAATGAACGATGACATAATGTGGTTAAAGATGCAAGTGAAGTATGTATTATTTCGAATCAGTATCAAGCGAAATAGATTGTTGTCATCGTCCTTGGATTCATTCTCAATTTCCATGCTCATTGTACCTTATTTTATTCAGCAATTCAATAAAGAAATATAATATCAAACCAAGTTAGAATATGATGTAGAAGAGCAAACCAAAAATTGAGATTTCTAAACAAAATATAGATTTTTAGATTAAACATCTCAAACATTTTACTTCTATTTCTAATCTCAGAGAGAGAGATGATACATTAAAAAATATTTAAATTTCACTTGCAGATTTCACAAAACTTTTGAAACTATATAAACTAGCATACTCCTTAAATTTTGCCCACAAGTTTCGCAAGGTTTTTTGCAAGAATAATTAAGTTCTCATTTTTATTTTTAACTCATTTGTGATTCTCAGCATAACAAATTAAAATTGTTTATGAAAAAGGTTTATGCATATATTACCATCAAACATCATGATTATGCTTGTTGGATAGTCTAACACCTCTTATTAAGGATTTAAGTTCAAATTTAACAAAATTTTTAGTATTAACAGGTCATAGTAAATAAGCCATAATTTGAAGTACACAACTTTGATTTAGCTGATTCAAATATTCGCCTAAAGCTAAGATATAAGACTATATCTTTTGTGCTTAAAATTTTTAGTATTAACAGGTTGTAGAAAATAAGCCGTAATTTGAAGTACACAACTTTGATTTAGCTGATTCAAATATTCACCTAAAGCTAAGATATAAGACTATATCTTTTGTGCTTATGAGTGGTCTCAATTCCAAATCATACAAAAATATCCAACTCAATAAAATAACAATACGAGATTTATAAAGACTATAGAAGTAGTATAGTAAAATTAGCATATTTTGAACTATAGATATCAGACTGAAGTGATTCAAGTGTTCAATTAAGTTAAGATATAGAGGGCTATAAATTTTATCTTCAGAGTTCAACCAAACTAGGTCTAAAAGATAGTTCAAATTGAGCTAAAATTCAAAGTTGAAAACATGGTAGTAGTTGAAATGGGGTAGTTTGCGATAGAAAACATATTATTTTAATAAATCATTAAAAATTCATTTTTCAATAAAATTTTCATGTGATATGCCATTTTAAAATCATAGAATTTTAGTTTAATTAGAAGAAAACTTTACTCAAATTGAAGTTATGTAGAAAAAGATATGAGCCAAAAAAATAGAGCATAGTCATACTATCAAATAGTACAAAATTCCTAAATTCCATACCTCACTTCCAAAGATGAAATTTCTTCCTTTATCCCTCATAATACTCTGATCTTAACATGATAACAGTCATGTTATATCAAAATAATCTAATAATAATAATAATAATAACAAGTATACAGATGAATGATTGGTATTTGTCTCTTTTGATTTTAAATCTTAATTTCTTCTTGAACTTCCAACTCCATTGCTGAGGGCTGTAATCACTTCTTCAAGGTTTTCTTTTGCTAGATATTAGATATCTATGGATGGAGGCTTCCATTTTTAAGCTTGTATTGTGATCTTTTGGAGTTTAGGGCTAAGTTTGAATTAGTATTAAGAGAGAGGGACGGGATTATGTTTCGGAAGAAAGGCAAGGTTCCATCATTTTTGGGGCGCGGGTCCTCCTCAATGCCCGAAATGTTAGGTGTCATGATGCGAGAGAAAAGAAAACATGCATATGTCTTTGTGGGCGCCACACCAACCGAGCTAATCCGACGATGTTCATTTGTCCATGGGTCTCACTCTCTCTCCCCTCCTCCCCTCTCTCTCTTTCCCTTTTTTTTTTAAAACCCCAAAAAAATTACATGTTAAGTCATTATATTTTATTTTGAATTCATAAATTAATCCTTAAAATTTAAAATATTTTAACATGATTCTCAGATTTTTTTAAATGTAATTGATTATTTCTTCTATTAGTAATGAAATCAGTCTGTTAACCATTAACACGATGAATGAGTTAAATGTTGGAAACATTCTAAACCTATAAACAAATGATCCATTGCATAACAACAATAAACATATATTGTGTGTTCAATTCTAGGGTAAAACTATAAACATAGAAACCAATAATCCATTGCACAACAAAAATTAACAAATTATAGCACAGTACATTTAAAAAAAATAAAAATAAACATATTCAAAAAATATAAATATAAATACAAATGAAAATACAAATGCGTGCTTTGTTAGCTTCTCGGGACGAAACAAACGTGGGACGTGTTTAGGGTTTGTTGAACTTTAGACAAAATGCATGCTCTATTAATTTTTAATTTGACAAAAAGTTTATAATTCTTTTCTTCCAAAATAAATTAAATATCACATTAACAAATTCTACTTTATTTTTTATAATTATAAGTATTTGAATTAATGTCATTTGATTAGGCATAGTAACTCTTATTCGTTAATATTGAAAGAAGATTTAGAGAATAGAAGAGGATATGATCACAACCTTTAATGAGATGTTTATGAAAATCTTTATTTTGGGAGATCTTGATCGTTAGATTATTACCGATGACAATCATTTCTTGGGGACAATAATAATAAAATGCTTATAAGAATAATAGAAACCCCTTGCTTATAAGAATAATGACAATCATTTTGTGGTCTTTTCATATTTAGGGGACAAGTCTTCTAATATAATTTTTTTTATTATTTTTAAATTTGAAATCTAAGAGTTGATTAAAATATCTAAGTTTTAGTCCTACTAAATCAACTATCCGGTAGTTTTTGTGCTTTATTATGCATGGAACTGTCTTAATCCTTATCTGGCTAGGCAGAGCAAAGGAGCAACGGTCGGTCATCTGATTGACTGCATGGTCGACACACGCAGGTGCGGTTTGGCTGTGCAACTTGTTGCTAAAAAGAAAAAAGAAAAAGAAAAGTTAAAAAAAAAAAAGTAAGTTATCTCGAAGCATACTTCCTAAAAAATTTTATTTTTAATAAGTAACAACACCTTCTAACTTTTAAAACCAACTTCCTAATTGCAAAAGTTGTAATAACAAAATCAGAATTGTTAAAAGAGTATGTTCCAAACTATCCAAGGAGATAGCTTAATGGACACAACCCCCTCTTCGACCCTGTGATTTAGAATTCAAATATCAGTATTACAAAAAAAAAGGTATGTTTCAAACACAAAATTTGGTGGAAGAGGTTTTGTTTCTTTTAAAAATGAAAGAATAATATGCATAATAAGAAGTAAAAAGGGGAGCAAATTTACTTCAAATTTCAGAGTTGTGAACTAACATAGTTTAAATTTATTGAGAGAGCAAGAAATTCATTTAATTAAAGTTTTGAATTTAAATTTTAAGAATAAAAAAACAGAAATAAGAGAACCCTTTAAATTGGACTATACAATATTTTAAATGAATTAGTCGAAAAACTCGATTACCGGTGGTCAAGTAAAAAAAAAAAAAAAAACAGTGCAATAATTCAGAGGGTATTTTATCATTTTTTGAAATTTTGCTAGTTATTTTTAAGACTAAGAAAAGAATATGCATTCACTAGGTGACTAATGTATGGGAGATGGACATGAGGTTCGATGCCGTGTAGTTGGAAAGTTTCCCATACATGATAAAAAATTTACCTACATGCGTGCGACGTTAACTTTAATTAATCTTAAAATCCGAAATTAGTGGGGGCTAATTCTTTTAAATGTATTTTTTAATTGTATAAATAGTAATACTATGCTGGGGCGGTTTGGCTTTGTTTGAGAAGATCGATGCTGAATTTTTTTAACTATGCTTTGTATTTTTTTTTTTTTTTTTGAATTTTTCTTTGGACAAACCGCGACCTAGAAAGATGCAAAGCACCTAGGTCACTTGGTCTCACATGGAATCCATGTATTGTTGTCTCCCCCTGGGAGGGCTATCCGAAATTATCGCATGAGATTCGAGGTTTAGCTTCGTTTAGAAGCTATTTACCGGTAAGTTATCCTGTTTTTTTTTTTTTTTTTAAAAAAAAGAAAAATTAAATGCAGTCTTTCATATTTCTGGTCTGTTTGGAAAAAGTCATTAGATTCAGTTGAAATTAGCAATAATTTGTAATATAAAAATTCTTGATATATCAATAATTTTAATTTTTTTATAAAAAATTTAAATTTTACTAGTGAATTTCATATTTAAGAGAATAAATTACAGAAGTGGAAGAGTGAGTTAAAATAATTCTGACACACACAAGCAAAATTAAAGGTTTGGATTAAAAGAAAATTTTATTCAATATTTGGGATTTTTCAAGCCCTGTTGTTGTGTGTTTAATATTGAGAATGAAAATAAGAAAAATGCAAAATATTTAATAATCGGGATGACTTTTTATTTTTAAGATGTGGGTTTTTTTTTAAGGAAAAAAGTCTCCCACTGCCAATTTTGAAATTGAAAAACTTCAAAAAAAAAAAAAAGAAGAAAGAAAGAAAAGAATAGCTCCATAAGAGAGAGGAAAAAGAAACGGACCGAGGGAGATAGACTTGAGAGGATGGAGAAGAGATTATGCAACATAGTTTTTTTTTGTGATTGTGTATCATGTATCACTTTTTATGGTTCTATATATATATATATAAATATATATATTAACATCCTTTTAAGACATCTAAACTGAAATTTTAATTATCTATTTATTTATTTTGAGATTTCGTCTCAAAATCGTTAAAACCGAAAATCTTATCGGTAAACTGAAAACTTTCTTAACAAGCGCCAGTAAGGTCTAAAGAAGTTAAAAATGACTAAGAAAAGGCTTACATACTTAAATAGAGATATTTAAATAAAATTTCACATATTTAAGAAATTTCGAACAAAATTTCATGGGGACCAAAAATACAAATTATTAAAAGTTAGGGGTTTAAATGCAAATAAGAAAAATGGAGGGACTAAATTGCAAAACACTCAAAGATAGATATTTGGAACCAAATGATTGGACAAGAAAATACCAAAACTATTAGTAGCCACATATGACATTTCACTAACAAAGTTGAAAGAATGTTGTTTGTAAAGAACAAAATTAATGCATGAATGTGATTGGATGGGATTTTAGTGGATTTCTTATCCTTTCTTTTCTCTTGGCCCACTTGGACACTTCTTTTGTATGCATGGTGGTTGCTTGCTACCATTTCAAGTACATAAGAGGAGTCTTGACAAGTGTAGGATAAGATAAAGCATGCAAAATGAATCAAGAGTCAAGATAGTTTAATTAGGTTTATAAAAAGACCAAAACCAACCATTTTCTCTTCTATTCACCTCACTTGGCTGAAAATTTTAGTAAGAAAAGAGGGATTGCTGAATGTTCAAGTGAAATTCTTAGAGCATTGGAGAATGAATATAAGTAAAAGAGTTAATAACATTCTTGACTCTATATCTCTAGTGGATTGAGATAGTATAAGGATTGTGTAGAGATTGATGTTTTATAATTTATGTTACTATGGTGCTAAGGTGATCAAGGTTTCAAAAAAATCAAGATCAAGGTGATGAGTATTAGTTAGCAAAGGATCATACAAAGGAAGATAAAATACTCAAATTTGAAGTCTTTACAAGTAGTGAAATTAAATGCATGTACTAGCATGCTAGATATGAATGTTTCAAATTTGAGCTATGTGTAGTCTTGCCATGATATCTAATTGTGTAGGACTTGAAATTTTAAACCGTTTATTCTTAAGTAAACTAGACTCCCGAAACTTTAAAATAAGGTATGACACGAAAATTTTCATTAAGAATGTGATTTATAGTGATTTTTGGAAAGGGACAGCAAAATGACATATTCTTTCATCCTCTATACGGCCAGTATATTGTATAAAATTTTAAAATATCTTCTGTATGAAATTTAAAAAAACTTAAAACATCAAAGTTTTAGCTCTCGGTCTTTCTTTAAAATGAGCTAAATTTCACTCAAATCGGAGTAGTGTGCTAGACGTTATGGTATTTTTACTAAAATAGGATAGAACATGAACTAAGATTTAAACTGAAGAAGAAATAGGTTTTTCTGAAATCTTGCATTTGGAATTTGATGAAATGCTTAACATGAAAGTTGTAGGGCTGTCTCTTACCGTTCTGTAGCAATTTAAATCACTCAATTCCAAGTTATATAAAAAAAGTTATAATTTTTTTTCCTAAGACTATGCAAGTGTAGAACTTGAAAAAAATCTGAATTTGTAGATGTATGAGTTTAAACAAACTAGGATGAATTGGAATTGGGTTTAATCAAACTAGGATGAAATTATTCAAAGAAATAGGGGGATTGACATATATATATGTTGTTATTGTCTTAGAAGTAGACGACTATACTACACTTGAGGGGCAACTCCGTTGAGTATCGAGGTTTTAGGGGAATAGTGTACCCTTCCCGTATATGTGAGTGGGTTTTACTGTTGTCATGTAGTTAATAAGCAAAATCATATTCTATCGCTTTTAAAATATGTTTTTATGAAATAATTGTAAAATGGCTTGTTAAATGGTTTGGTAACGATTTTGTGATAAATGAAATATCCTAAAATTTCTTTTAATATGCATCCACGAATTTTGATGAAAATATATGTATCTTGTTTTGAACCATGAAATGTACTTTGATGATATATATACAGAAATATACGAGATATCGAATTTCATAATTTTCCCTTGACATAAATGATACGATTGTTTGATTGATGATTTTGATGCGAGATTAAGTGCTTGAGTATTAGTACCTAAATCCCCTTGATCGTAGATCGGGGATAGTATTTATAGCCATGATATTATGATACAATAGTTGTGATCCCGTGCAGACTCGCCTCGTATGCTATAGTAGATCCGTCTCGTTATATAGATAGTCGCACGATTGTGATGTCATCGAGACGCAGACACTCCATATGGTTAGGTGGCTTGTATACGATATTAGATTTTTGGACTAACCAAGTTAAACCAAAAAGGGAAGGACTGAATGACATTTCAGTTTAGCACTTGGGGAGGCCCGATGCTAACGCCAAAGTTAGGGTCGTTTATCCGTTTAAAAGAAAAACCCTTGGTGGTTCGTCATTGGTCGAGGCAGACCCTTCCTGAGAGCTTGTTTTGGTATGACTCTACGATTTATGACATGAAATTGGATGCATATATTTTATGGATGATGATGTTAGAGAAATGTGTTTGAAATTGTCATACATACTTGAAATATGGTATAAAGTATATTTATATATATATATGGTTTTAATACTCCATTTTTACACCACTTATTAACTACATGTTATGATTATTCACTCACTGAGTAAATAATTTTACTCACCTCTCACTCCCTTAAATTTTACAGAGATAGTATTTAGAGGGACACGTTGATAGATATCGACGTACGCAAATTCCAGAGACTATCATTAGAGACGTATCACGGTATAGAATTTCTGCTATATCTTTGAGGATATTAGTTGATCATGTTAGAATAACTGTATGAAACAAAGGAACTTTCATTTGTAGTATATATATATATTTGAGGACTTTTGTATTTTAAATATTAATAAAATATTTGTAACTGAAATTATGATTAGCCTTGCGTTACCTTGAGGATATGTGGCAGGGTTGGGCCGATGTCCGAGGTAATGGGCGACTGTTTACAGACTCTGGATCACGGATCGGGGCGTGATAGTTTTCTTGGTATCAGACCCCAAGTTGGTTGAGCATTGAGTTTTATAAAAGATTTCAAAATTTTCTAAGTATTATTTTCAAAATCCTCAATATTTGAAATAAATTTGAAAGTTTCCTTATAGTCATATAATCCCTAAAGATGATTTTAGGCAAATGAGTTCATTCCATTTAGGGGGTTAGATTCTCCATATCTAGCCCAAATTCCTTATTTATAACTTATAGAGGTTCTTTCATTCAGAACCATGTCTTCTAGACGTAGCACAAGGCGGACTAGCAGAGTTACACCTGCTGCTCCAGAGGTCGCGTCGTCTTCACACGCACTACCTCCAGTACCACCTTAGCCGGTTCCGATGGACGAATTTCCAACAGCCGAAATTCTAACACCTCCGCTAGATGCCTTGAGACAGTGGCATGAAAGGTGGAGCATCTACGCGATACGGATGCAGCCCCTGCCACCATCTATTACAGTTCCTACTCCAGCTACAACGACACCTGCCCCGACTGCCCCTATTTCTTCAATGCCTTCCCTAAGCGACAACATGATTCTGACACTCCGCCTTATCCATGAGTTGACCCAGTTGGTCAAGGAGGCTCGGTTGTTGGGTTGTACCGATTTCAATGGATCCAGTAATGGTATGGTAGCAAAGCATTGGGTTAATCGGACTTGCCAGATACTGACAGATCTGGGGCTAGAAGACGAGTTGAAACTGAGGGAAATAGTGCGATTACTTGATGGTGATGCTCTCGCCTGGCGGGAGACCATGGTTGATGACTCTACAGAGCCCCCAGGTTAGGGAGACTTTGTGCGACAGTTGGACGAGAGGTACTTTACAGAGTACCAGCAGGATCCGAAGAGGGTGGAGTTTCTTCATTTCTACCAGGGGCAAGATCGGTGTCTGAGTTTGAGATAGAGTTGAGGAGATTAGCCGCTTTTGTTCCCGACCTGGCCACACAAAGATTGTTACGATTCAAGTTTGAGGGCAAACTCAACTTGAACATCAAGAAATACAAGTCAGTGATAAAAAACCACTCCTTTAAGGAGGTCTTGGAGTTGGCCTATCACGCTGAGGAGATAGTACAGGCTGAGAGTAAGCAGAGGGAGGGCCGAGAACAGAAAGGAAGAGGCGTGGATTTCAATCTGGTAAGAGTTTGAAGAAGGGCCGGAGTCAGGACCCTCAGAGAGACCCCACAACTACAGGGTCAGATGGCTTTCCCCATGGGCCACGCCCTCAGAGTTTTATAGCCCCGCCCCTAGTACCGGATCAGTGAGTCAGTTTGTTGGGCCAAGGAAGCCCCTATGCCGCAATTATGGCAAGACTCATTTAGGATTTTGTAGAGAACCTACGAGATACAACCAGTGTGGGAAATCGGGACATATTCGTAGTATTTGTCCAGATTTGGGATTCGGGGGCAACCAAGTCAGAGCCACCTAAGTGGACCATGCGAGAGTTAGCCGAGAGCACCTACCCCATCAGTTTCTACTACTCCACAGACTATGGCCGGAAGCAACACCGTACTCGTTCCTTAACGACAACAGCCAAGGACTCAGGCTCGTGTCTTTGCAATGACGCACAAGGAAGCCCAAGCCAATCCTGAAGTGATTACTGGTAACCCACCGATAGACTCTCCTATATAGGTTTCATCTCCTAATAATTATTTTGAGGCATGATATACTATGATGACTCATGTAATTCTCGACAACTACGATACTAGAAGCCTCAATCCTTTTGTTATATATATATAATCTCATGTTAACTTCCCAAGTAAATAAAGGTTGATGATCCTCTTTTATTTAAATTTGTCATTAGGTACCATGAAAATATTCAGAGTTAACACCCGAGTTTTGATAGACACAGGGTCAAATTATTCATATGTGTGCACCTAGTTTGCTCAACTCTCCATTGACCGAGGAGATATTGGTTATCACACCATTGGGTGAGCAGTTGGTCCGAGATTCTGTTTATTAGGGCTGTGAGATATGGATTGGGGAGGTAATGTTAGAGGCAGATCTTATATCTCTCGACATATCTGATTTTGATGTTATCTTAGGAATGGACTGGCTGAGTTTCCACCAAGCCATTGTTGACTGTTTCACTAAGGAAGTAGAGTTCCAAAGGTCGGGATAGCCATTATTGATATTTACAGGAGAGAGACGGGTACTACTCTGATGTGTTATTTCAATATTGGAGGCTAGGCAGTTGATACTCCTAGGACGTACGCCATACCTTACCCATGTAATAGACACCATGGTAGAAGGCTCAAGGCTTGATGAGGTTCTAGTGGTGTAGGAGTTTGCTGATGTGTTCCTTGAGAAGCTACTTGGACTACCTCCAGTTTAGTAATTTGATTTTAAGATAGATATAGCTCCCGGGACAGCACCAATTTCTATTTCGCCATACAGAATGACACCAGCTGAATTGAGAGAGCTAAAGGTCCAGCTGCAAGAATTATTGAACAAGGGGTTTATAAGACCAAACACTTCACCTTAGGGTGCTCCGGTACTATTTGTAAAGAAGAAAGACGGCTCTTTCAGACTCTGCATGGATTACCATCAATTGAACAGAGTGACCATCAAGAATCGGTACCTGCTACCACGTATAGATGATCTATTTGATCAACTTCAGGGTTCCTGTGTTTTCTCAAAAATCGACCTTAGATCTGGGTATCATCAGTTACGGATCAAGGGCGAGGATGTGCCCAAAACTGCTTTTCATACTAGATATGGCCACTTTGAATTTCTGGTCATGCCATTTGGGTTGACAAATACCCCCGCCGCGTTCATGGACTTGATGAACTGGGTATTCCATGATTTTCTCGACCGATTTGTTATAGTATTCATAGACGGCATACTTGTCTACTCACGGAGTGATGAGGAGCACTCCCAACACCTGCGTGCTATATTGCAGACACTCTACGAGAAGAAGTTATACACCAAGTACTCTAAATGTGAGTTTTGGCTCAGACAGATCGGGTTCTTGAGGCATGTTGTTTCTGCAAAGGGTATTTTCGTTGATCCATAGAAGGTTGAGGCCATCATAAAGTGGGAGCAGCCGCAGATAGTTACTGAGGTCAGGAGTTTCCTTGGACTGATAAGATACTGTCGAAATTTTATAGAAGGATTCTCCAAGATTACATCTCCACTGACTAACTTGACTCATAAGGACGTCAAGTTTGTTTGGGATGACCGTTGTAAGGCGAGTTTTTGGGAGCTCAAATAACGGTTGACATCGACACCGATTCTAGCCCTTCCCACCAACGGCCAGGAGTATGTAGTGTTCAGTGATGCCAGCCGATAGGGTTTGGGCTGTGTACTTATGCAGGACGATCAGGTCATTGCATACGCCTCTAAACAGTTGAAGAAGCATGAGCTGAATTATCCGACCCATGATCTCGAGTTGGCAGCCATAGTCTTTACATTGAAGATACGGTGACATTATCTCTATAGGGTGACATGCCGAGTGTACACGGATTATAAGAGCCTGAAGTACTTATTCACGCAGAATGAGCTTAATCTGAGACAGAGGAGATGGTTGGAGCTTCTCAAGAATTATGACCTTGTCATAGACTGTAATCCTGGCAAGGCCAACGTAGTTACGGATGCTTTAAGCAACAAGTCATCATCTTCCTCATCTTTCGAGAGTGCCTACCTCTCTTGTCTCATGGGACTCTATTCATTGGGAGTCAGTCTGGCCAACGATGAGCATGGTACACTTCTAGCTAGATTCGAGGTGAGGCCGACTCTATTTGATCGTATTTGGGAGCTCCAGGGTTCAGATGCGGAACTTTAGGATATTATTGAGAAAATCCGCAGGGGAGACGGCAGGAATTTCAGAGTTCGAAAGGATGGACTCTTGATATTCAGGAAGAGGGTCTGCGTTCCCGCTAACGGCGATCTTCGAAGGGTTATACTTGAGGAGGCCCACTCTTCTGCCTATGCGATACATCCAGATAGTTCCAAGATGTATCAGACTATCAAAGGAAGTTATTGGTAGGCCAGGATGAAAGGAGAGGTCGCTGAGTATGTAGCCAAATGTTTGGCTGCCAGTAGGTGAAGGCCGAGCATCAGTGGCCAGCTGGTACACTACAACCCCTTCCCATTTCTAAGTGGAAATGGGAACACATTACGATGGATTTTGTTGTGGGACTTCCGCGGACCTCGACATGATATGATACTATCTGGGTGATTGTTGACAGATTTACCAAGTCCGCATATTTTCTGCCCACTCGTAGTAGCTATCGACTGGAGGTTTTGGCCCACCTATATATTAATGAGATAGTCTAACTCCACAGGGTTCCTATGTCGATTGTATCTGACAGAGATCCCCGATATACTTCTCAATTTTGGTCGAAACTATAAGAGGCCATGAGTACCAAACTACATTTTAGCACTGCTTTTCACCCATAGACGGATGGTCGGTCTGAGAGGATCATCTAGACATTAGAGGACAAGCTAAGAGCATGTGTCATGGATTTCAGGGGTAGTTGGGACCAACACCTCCCTTTGGTTAAGTTTGCCTACAATAACAGCTATCAGGCCAGTATCGGGATGCTACCATACGAGGCCTTGTGCGGGAGGAAGTGCTGAACACCCTTGTGTTGGGGTGAAGTTGGTGAAAGACAACTCAGCAGTGTTGACTTAATAGAGGAGACCCAAGAGAATGTGAATGTCATTCGTGCTCGGATGAAAGTCACTCACCCAGGACAGACAGAAGAGTTATGCTGATAAACGACGACGACCACTCGAGTTCGAGGAGGGAGACATGGTCTTTCTACGAGTATCTCCCTGGAAGGGAGCGATACGATTTAGACAGCAGGGGAAACTAAATTCTAGGTATATTGGTCCGTTTCGAGTCATGAAAAAGATCGGAAATGCAGCTGCCAATAAAGCTTGCACGCATCCATGATGTATTCCATGTCTCGATGCTGAGAAAGTACCTCCTTGATCCTTTCCATGTACTAGAGTCTCCATCGATAAAATTGAGTGATGATTTGAGTATCCCCATTCAGCCCCATAGCTGTCTTAGACAGACAGACCAGGAAGCTACGGAGCAAAGAGGTCCCCCTGGTTAGAGTACTTTTGATGAATGACCAGGTCGAGGAGTAGACTTGGGAGGTTGAAGCTACTATGAGAAGACAGTACCCCTAACTATTTGATATATAGTTTTGAGAATGAAACTTTTTATTAGGGAGTTAGGAATTTATAATACAGTTTTTTGGTGACTGTGTATCATGTACCACTTTTCATGGTTCTATATATATATATATATATTAACATCCTTTTAATGCATCTAAACAGAAATTTTAATTATCTATTTATTTATTTTGAGATTTCGGCTCAAAATCGTAAAAACCGAAAATCTTATCAATAAGTCAAAAACCGTCTTGGCAAGTACCGGTAAGGTCTAAAGAAGTCAAAAATGGCTAAGAGAAGACCTACACACTTGAATAAAGATATTTGAATGAAATTTCATATATTTAAGAAATTTCGAACAAAATTTCGAACAAAATTTCATAGGGACCAAAAATGCAAATTGTTAAAAGTTAGGGGTCTAAATGCAAATAAGGAAAGTGAAGGGACTAAGTTGTAAAACACTCAAGGATGGACATTTGGGGCTAAATGATTGGACAAGAGGACACCAAGACTATTAGTGGCCACATAGGACATTCCACTAACAAATTTGGAAGAAGTTTGCTTGTAAAGAATAAAATTAATGCATGAAATGTGATTGGATGGGGTTTTAGTAGATTTCTTATACTTTCTTTCCTCTTGGCCGACTTGGACACTTCTTTTGCATGTATGGTGGTTGCTTGCTGCCATTTCAAGTACATAAGAAGAGTCTTGATAAGTGTATGATGAGATAAAGCATGCAAAATAAATCAAATGCAAGATAGTTTGATTAGGTTTATAAAAAGACCAAAACCAATCATTTTCTCTTCTATTCACCTCACTTGGCCGAAAATTTTAGTAAGAAAAGAGGGATTGCTGAATGTTCAAGTGGAATTCTTGGAGCTTTAGAGAAGGAACACAAATAAAAGAGGTAAGAATATTCTCGACTCTATATCTCTAGTGGATTGAGATAGTATAAAGATTGTGTAGAGATTGATATTTGATAAATTATGTTACTAAGGTACTAAGGTGATCAAGGTTTCAAAAAAATCAAGATCAAGGTGATGAGTATTAGTTAGCAAAGGATCATACAAAGGAAGGTCAAACACTCAAATTTGAAGTCTTTACAAATAGTGAAATTAAATGCATATACTAGCATGCTAGATATGAATGTTTCATATTTGAGTTATGTATAGTCTTGCCATGATATCTCATTGTGTAGGATTCGAAATTTTAAATCGTTTATTCTTGAGTAAACTAGACTCCCGAAACTTCAAAATAAGGTATGGCATGAAAATTTCTATTAGGAATGTATCTATAATGATTTTTGGAAAGGGACAGCAAAATGACATGTTCTGTTTTTCATCCTCTGTACAGATAGTATATTGTATAAATTTTTAAAATATCTTTTGTATGAAATTTAGAGAAACTTAAAACATCAAGGTTTTAGTTCTCAGTCTTATCTTTAAAATGAGTTAAATTTCACTCAAATCGGAGTAGTGTGCTAGAGGTTATGGTATTTTTACTGAAACAGAACAGAACATAAATTAAGATTTAAATTGAGGTAGAAATAGGTTTTTCTGAAATGTTGCATTTGGAATTTGATGAAATGCTTAACATGAAAGTTGTAGGGCTGTCTCTTACCGTTCTATACCAATTTAAATCACTCAATTCCAAATTATACAGAGAAAGTTATGATGTTTTTCCTAAGACTGCGCAAGAATAAAACTTGAAAAAAAATCTGAATTTGTAGATGTATGAGTTTAAACAAACTAGGGTGAATTGGAATTTGATTTAATCAAACTATGACGAAATTATTAAAAGAAATAAGGAGATTGATATATATATATATATATATATATATGTTGTTGTCTTAGGAGTGACGACTATACTACACTCGAGAGGCGACTCCGTTGAGTATCGAGATTTTAGGGGAGTGGTGTACCCTTCCCTTACATGTGAGTAGGTTTTACTATTGCCATGTAGTTAATGAGCAAAACCATATTCTATAGCTTTTAAAATATGATTTTATGAAATAATTGTGTAATGATTTGTTAAATGGTTTGGTAATGATTTTGTGATAAATTGAGTATCCCAAAATTTCTTTTGATATGCATCCATGAATGTTGATAAAAAATATATATGTCATGTTTTGAATCATGAAACGTATTTTGATGATACGTATACAGAAATACTCGAGATACCGGATTTTATAATTTTCTCTTGACATATATGGCACGATTATTTGATTGATGATTTTGATGCGAGACTAGGTGCTCGAACATTAGTACCTAAATCCTCTTGATTGTAGATCGGGGATAATATTTATAGCCATGATATTATGATATAATAGGCGTTGTCCCGCGCAAACTCATCTCATATACTATAGCAGACTCGTCTCGTTATATAGATAGTCGCACGATTGCGATGTCATCGAGACACAGACACTCCACATGGTTGGGTGGCATATATACGATACTAGATTTTTGGACTAGTCAAGTTGAACCGAAAAGGGGAGGACTGAATGACGTTTCAGTCTAGCACTTGGGGAGATCTGATGCTAACACCAAGGTTAGGGTCGTTTATCCGTTTAAAAGAAAAACTCTTGGTTGCTCGTCATTGGTCGAGACAGACTCTTGCCGAGAATTTGTTTTGGCATAACTCTACGATTTATGATATTAAATTAGATGTGTATGTTTTATGGATGATGATGTTAGAGAAATGTGTTTGAAATTGTCATACATACTTGAAATATGGTATAAAGTATATATATATGGTTTTAATATTACATTTTCACACCACTTATTAACTACATGTAGTTAGACATCGACGTATGCAAATTCCAGAGACTATCCTTAGAGACGTATCATGGTATGGAACTTTCGTTGTATTTTTGAGGATATTAGTTGATCATATTAGAATGATTGTATGAAATGAATGAACTTTCATTTATAGTATATATATATATATATATTTGAGAACTTTTGTATTTTAAATACTAAAAAAATATTTGCAACTGAAATTATAATTAGTCTTGCGTTACCTTAAGGATACATGACGGGGTTAGGCCGGTGTCCGAGATAACAGGTGACTATTCACGACCTCTAGATCACAGATCGGGACATGATAGATTAAGTTTTTGTTTACAGACATTTGATGTATTTTTACAAAAATCTTAAAAGAGTTAATTCGTGCAAAGAGTACTTTTTCGGTTTAATGTAGGGGTAGGGCGAGCGTGGATTTATATCTACGTAACATTTCCCTTGCTTTTTTGTAAAGCAACTATTTTCATATTTCGAACCCGTAATTTTGAAGTCATTAAATGAGTAATTCTATCGTTATACCAAAATTTACACTCCTTTTAATATAAAAATTGAAAATAAATTATATAAGAGAATCCGAAACATTAAATAATTTATTTTTTTAATCCAAATCGCCAGTTTCAATCTCGATCTTAGGAAAGGCCAAAAAAAAAGGGACCAACCAAATGTTAGCGTTGACTTAGAGTGCACGTTCTTCCAGCAGTCCTTCAACTTCAGAGCTATTCTAAGAGGCAAAAATTATTAACAACCTCAAAAGCAGCTTTGTTTGGGAAGGAGTTGAGAAGTGCTCCAATAATGGCTTCGGCTGATGCTGAAGTTGCTTCTCTCTGCCATAGCTATGTCGACTGTAAAGCCTCTTTCGGCCGTAATCATCATGTGTACGAGGAAAAGACCAGAAGAGGTAAGTCAGTTCTCATGTTCCTTAAATGACCAAGAACATTTTAGTCAATAATTGGGTAAGAGAGAGTTTGTCTATCTGATTCTTCGGGGAGTTTCTTACATCAATATAATTGCCCATTACTTATTTTAGTAAAATTAAAATGCTCATTAGGGATACATGCTGCAATTTTTTACTACTGTTGAACAGAAAATTGAAATGGCCATTAGTAACTCTTTTTTTTCTTATTTCGTTTTGAAACTTCTTCTGTCAAATGTCTTGAGTTAGTAACCGATGAACAGAGAAAGAGAGAGAGAGAGAGAGGTGGCCGGCAAAGACACAGAAGAGAGAGAGAGGAAGAGATGTTCTTTCTGGAAACTGTTTTTCCAGAAATTCAGAAATTTCAGGGGGCGGAAAGAGCATTTTCCTTGCTTTCTGCCACCAAACATACCCCTTCAGCAAACTATTTGCCTAAACTGTGGTTAAAACCAAAGTTGAGTTTCACTTTCACTATATATTTTTTTTTCTTTTCATTTTCACCAACATTGCTCTTCTTTCTCTCCCCCTCTCAATTGCTAATTTTCTCTCTTTTAATTGTTCACTCGAGGCGACGAAATAGAGAAGACAGATTAATAATTGAGAAGAGAGAGAAAGAAAAAGAGTGAAAAAAGAGATTAAGAGGGAGAGAGATGTTGGGAAAAGGGAAAGGAGAGAGTCAGGGAAAGAGGAAGAAAGTGAAACAGAGGACGAGCAGAGTGACAGTGGGGGATGAGAGAGAAGGGTATTTTAGTCAATTAAAACATGTGAACCGTATTAAATTATTTTTTAATAATTTTACAATCAAAACTGAAACGAATATTCAAAGGGTATCCATAACTAGAAAGATTTTTCATCGTTAGCTGAAATTAATTTTGATTTAGAATCACTTAATGAAATTTCACCTTGGTTCTCATGGGACAGGGTTATAAACGGTAAAGGGACTCATAAGCAGGCCGGGGCGGGCGGGCTTTTGGGCATACGAAAAATGGAAGTGGATTGGAGGGAGCCTCTCAGCTGTGGCTGGGGTTGGTTCGCTATGGTGGCTAGGATGAAGCCTCCCACACGGCTGGAACAACGGCTCTAGACGAAGTTGCGGGGTTAACTCCACATCCCTTGGGGCGATAGATTCGAAGCTCTTCATACACACGGAATCAATGCGGTTTAAATCTTTGTCTTATTTTAAAAAAAAAAAATAGATAGGAAACTTGGGGCCCAAGATCGTAGACCTTTCGTTTCTCTGCGCATTTTAAACCCAACCGAGTGGCTTAACAATTAAGCTATCAAGAGAGAGAGAGAGAGAGAGAGAGAGAAGCTTTTACTTGTCTGAACTCAAGCTTCCCCAGATGAATTCGTCGGGGGAATCTGGTAGAGCTGTGCCGGGAAACAAGGTAGGGTTTTTCAACTTGCACTTCATCTGCGATTGGTTTTTCTTTATGCCCATAATTTTCTAGTTTTGTAATTCCAAGATCCAAAAGACTTGGGTTTGGGTTTTTTCTTTTCTTATCTTTTGGAAACAGTTTTTAGCGTTCTCTTTTTGGAACAGTACGGAACAAAGTTAGATCTCCAGAAGTGCGTCCGTAATTTTCTTCTCTTACCCTTTGGAATCTTAAATAAAGGATTCCTTCTCTTTAGTCTGAAATTAGCCATACAAAAACAAACATATTTATGGTATTCTTAAATAAATCATAATCTTACACTTGTTATACTAATTCCTTCTATTTTTGTGCAGCTTACCGGCTTATGGAAATCTTTTTGGATGCATGCCGCTACGCTTTTCTCCTTCTTTAAGGAGGTCTCTCTTTTTCTATATCTCCCCCCCTCTTACTGAGTAGATCTTCCCCCTTACTGAGTAGATCCTTACGTTTTCTTTACAGTTCCATCTATGTATGCGAATCACGAGGGTGCACAATGAGTCTGACGTGGTTTTGATATTAATACCATACCGACAAAACAGACCGTTGAATGATCGTCGGCGGGAGATTCCTCCGGGACACGACATGAATGTCCATTTTGGTGATTACACCACTGACTGCCCTGATGTCAATATCTTTGTGCACGTGTATCCTAAGATCGGTGAAGAAGTAAGCCAAGTGCCTCATGTTTTGAGTTCGGGTCAGATCAGAGAAGCATCTAAGATTAATCTGTCCCTTAACAATGAAGGAATAGTTGAATCCAGATTTGTTCCACGAGCTGATTTGCCTAGGGGATTCAGGTAAATTTGTTTTATTCCCTTAGTCACATGGATTTTAATATGAATTCCCATGTAATTTACGGTTTTTTTTTCTTTTTCCCTTCTTTTGTAGTTGTTGTTTCTCTGCACCGATTAATCAAGTTATCCCACCCGGCAATGCTGATCAATCTGCATTAGCAAATGTTACATTACATGACAGTTCCGCTTCTACAAGGTTGTCATCTTTTCAAATTACACAACCATCAATTCATGATTTTACTAATGTGTGTGTGTGTGTATATATACACACACATGTTCATGCTTTGATTCTGTCCTGACCTTAGGCTCAATATGGTACTTAGTATACTGATTGGGATACGGGTCATGCATGGGCGGGTCTTGCCTTTTCTTTTGATAATCCAATATGGCGCATTACCTTCCTTGATTTAGTCAGCAACTACAATTTGTCACGCTGACCTCTTTCTAGTCCTTCACTAAGCTGCAAGTTCAACTTCACTTAATCAAATTTTACGTATGCCTTTTAATTCAAGGAAGCATTCTCAGTTTACTGGTTTCTAAAGTTCTATCACATGACTGAAAATTGTGGATTGATTTTTCTTCTATTGTTTTTAACTATTTACTTGCTAAATGAGACTTTTTTAAATACGGTTCTTATCATAAACTTCAATTGAATGATGGCTCTGGTTATTCATATAGATGTATTGGGCTTATATACGAGTCAAGTGGATGTGCTTTGATTGAGGGATTCCATTTCAAGTATCCTTCAAATGAAAAGGATATTTTTGCTCATGGTCAAAATTGAGGTTAAAGCACTTCATTGGTTGATGTAGTGATTTGGCTCGCATACACATGGATTCATGAGATGTGTTTTAAGCTACAAATAAGTGTATATAAGGTGGTGTTTTAATATGTATGTATGCTGCTTTGTGTTAGCGAGGGATGTTTTGGAGGGTTGTTTTTGTAATACTGAAAATTCGGTATTTGAAATATGAAGTAAAATATCTTAATAATTATAAAAGAAAATCTTAAATTTTATTGATTTTCGATTTTGGGGTATTAAATTAGAATTTTGGGTATATAAAATACCGTGTCTGCGATTCATAGTGAATCTCATCTCTACGAAAATTTAAAATTTAATGAAAAGTGGGTAAAAAAATTATATATTAATGTTTATTTATTTATTTATTAATATATGTGTATTTAAAAAAAAAAAGGAAAGAGAGAAGGAGGGGAGACGCAGCGTTTCAACTCGAAACGCCGTGTCCCCAATTATCCCCAATCGATTAGGGCTTTCAGCCCTAATCGATCTCTTTCTCACTCCCTACTCTCTCTCCCTCTCACGATCTCTCTTCATCTCCCTCTCTTCCGTCACTTCTCTGTCACTTACGGTGGCTCCTCGACCATTGCACGCGGCCACCACTGCAAGCTACAGTCTCTCTCTACCTCACGAATCTCTCTCTCTCTTCGAATCGCTCTCTCTCACACTCTGTCTCTCTCTATCACCATCTCTCTGTCTCTCTTCAAATCGCTCTCTCTCACTCTCACTCGTCTCTCCCTCTGTTTCGCCCTCCGTTTCCCCTCTCCCGCACGTGAATGGAGCTTCTCTTTCTCTCTCTCGCACGCGATGGCAAAGCTCTTGCTCTCCCCCTTCTCTGCTCGCTCGCACAGTGCTCGTTGTGAGCACCCCCTTCTGCTAATGATCAAACCAGCGGCCATTGGATCCTTTGACAGCCCTAGGTCAAGCCTGCACCCACCTCTCTGCATAGGTAAGGACCGGTTCCTAACCCTAGCTCTAGGGTTTTGAATTTCCTTAGTAAATAAGTTTAGATTACTGAACTTTACTTCAAATTGGAAGCTTTGCAGGTCTCGGGATGAACTGAGAAAGACATTTGGATTAGGGTTGCGAACTACGAAAAAACCTTAGGTAAGGGATTTCCAATCCCTTCATTATTCAAACCATTTTGTTGAATTTAAGTTGAGAATGCGTGTAGATATATTCTGAAAATATGTTAGATTCGAAGGAAATACATTTTTCTTGCAATTTTGTATGAAATTATTTAGGTTAAATCTAGAATTTGATATAAATTAGGTTGCGTAGCACGATAAAATGTCTTAGATAGTAGTAGAGCTTTGTTTGGTTGATTTGTACAGCTTTCCTTGGAGTTTGAATTGAAATGACCATGAATTAAATTAGGGTTATGTAAATTCGGGAGAAAATTGGTAAAAAAAAAAAAAAAAAGAGGAATATGGGGAATTAAGTCATTGATAGACCAAATAATCCTATATTGATGAAATGAGAGTCTAAAAATGAGATTGTATAAATTAAAGTTATATTAAATAGAGAGAAAAATTGAAAACTCTTTAATGGAGCCTTATTCGATGATTAATTATGATAATTGGTCTAGGTTGACCTTTTGGAGACTCGAAAGGAGTCATTTTAGATTAATTGTAGAAATAGAGAGTGAATACCCTCCCTAGAGGTGAGTGGATGGTCCGTTATGTTATAAATGAGTAAAACTGTTTTGAATTCTTTTATAAAGGATTTTGAATGATTTTACATAATTTATATGAAATTATTTGTGATTGTGGGACGTCTGAAATGGAAGTTTGAATTACGAATGCATTATATGTAATTATAAACAAATCTGTACCTCTTGCATTGGATATTTGATTTGTAAATGCTTGTAGCATGATTTTTGGGAATTTGTTTGATGAAACATGACACATTGATTGAAATTTGAATAATTGTGAAATGATGGTGCACAAATGTAATGGCTATCGTCATTCCCTCCACGGAGCGATCCGACGGGATAACGTGGGTGGAGTTTTATTGCGAGAGAGGTAGACGCGGCCTCTTCTCAACCACGTCGGACTATTCAAATTGTACCCCGATGAGGTAAGAGCTAACGCCAACGAAGGGGGTAGTGTTTGAAATACTGAAATGGAAAACCCCTTGGCGGGCTTCTGTCTTGGTTCGGTCAAACTCAGGACGAAGTGATTTCGATGGGACCCTTGTGATTTTCTGGAAGAATGTTTGATGTGGATGCATATTTTGTAAATTATCTTGATTTATTGAAAATGCTTTGATATATATAAAGTGTTATTTGAGATATACTTTGATTTTCCCACATTCACCCCTCATTTATCACATAATTATACCATTGCACTCCACTCACTGAGTATTTATAATACTCACCACTCTCTTTAACATTTTTCAGAGAAAGTTTAGGCCTGCGATAGAAATTGGAGTTTGGGAAGGTTTATTCCGCTGATTTGTGTAGGTATATAGTGATGCAAGTTTATTTTGGTTGATTTTGAAATCCATGGAAGGGAAGACTTGTATAATTCTTTTGGTAGGGATTAAATCAATACTTGCTTCTTATATAGGAGTAAGTATTGATGGAATCTTTACATAGTTTGGGTTGGAGCTTGTTTGGAGTTTGTTTAATTCCTTTTAACTTCCATTTTTTGTAAAACTTATTGTTTGAATGGGACATTTGGTTTGTAATGTTGAGATTCATTATTTTCTTTCGATTTTACGAAATTCTGTACATCTCATATCAATTGAAATTTACTAATGTTGGCTTGTCTTCTTCAGGCAAGTGTTAGAAAAATCCTACGACTATGATTTGAGACTTCTTGTATGTTAAATGCTTTATTTATATTGAGAATTCTGGAATGGCTAGGATGGCCATATTGCATGCTTGCATGTACAGGAACCTCCTCCCCAATTGTGTGCTGATGTGTACTCGTGTGTACAGAGATGGACCGGATGGGTCCTTTACATGTGTATTGTTGTATAATGTTTCCTATTTTTGATGAGTTGTATATTGGAGGTATTGTTATTGTCTTGTGGAGTCTGGATATATGGAGAGATTCTGTCCGTGCATCGAGACAACGCGACGGTTGTTGCGTAGTCAATCCGAGAATCGGGGCGTGACAGTTTTGATGAAAGGACATGATCTTTAGGAACAAATGATGCTTTTTTCACTTTCAAAGTGAATATGAAGGTTTTCATTGGCTAATGTTGGTAGAATATGTGTCAGGCCATTACAAAGTTGTGCAAAATCTTTGTCCATGTTCTTGTTTGTTTAATTTACCTGCGGCTTTGGGAGTTTCAGTACATGGGATCCTTGAATTGAATCTCTAGCTTTTGTTAGTGGCCTAATAATAAAATCCATCTTCCTATTTGGAAGACCTAAACGGGTTGCTCAGAGAATATGGGGTTGCGATTTCTGTTAATTAATCTGTCTATTAAGTCATGTCTGGTTGCATTTTGATATGCTTTGTTGTTTAAATTTGTTTAATGGGAAGCTTTGCAATATATTGGAACATATATAGGCAGTCATCCACTGCAGGTGTTTCCTTAGAAGATGCTTTTCTTATGTTCAAAAGTAGTTGGTGCTTTATACTTGCTTTCCTTTGTGTGTGTGTGTGTGTGTGTGTGTTTCTTTTTTCTGAGCAAACTCTGCTACTATGGTTGGAAAGCCATAGTATCTGTGGTCATTTTGTGTGTGCAATTTATGCTTAAGTAGTTAAAAGCGGATCAAGCGAGTCTTTACTTAGAAAATATGATGGTAGAATTCTTACTTCAGATGAGTTAATCCTCCTGCTTTCTTTTATTATTTTCTATGCTTATTGCTGGCATTTTCATATTGTAGGTAGGCGATGAAGACTCTCTTTCAGGTTGTACAAAAAATTGGTCTGCTTAAGTGGTACTAGGTCAGCTATTCACATAGCCAAAAAGATAAGGTCACGTTTGAGCCTCTTGCTGGAGACAAGTGACAACTTCCAATCGACTGTGTTGTATAGCTGACCTAGTATAGGTAGGGCAAGCCAAGTTTTCTACAATGACGCCAATGTGAGACAGTAGGAGCACTTTATACATACCATATGTACCTTTTGAACTTGTCAGGTGTATTTCATATGTGTTGTAATGTTATTGGGATCATGTCCCAAACCTTTGAGTTATGACATTATTTATGACATTTTCCTTGCTCATCTTTATCTTTGATTTTCATTTTTCCTGTATGAGTAAAGGATGAGTCAGTCTTGAGATCTCTATATCTCAAATAGTATTTTTATAGATTAGGGGTACGAATGAATTTGTTATCGTTGAATTTATGGGGATGCAAAGATAAAATAATTGGTGATTTTCTGATGAAAACTCAATAAAACCTATGAAAATTGTAGAATGACCCATGGAGCTACAGGATTTGCAATCTTTCCTATATTTTTGTGACCTTTCTTTTGTTGGTAAGGGAAATTGTCCATGTCTTTCATCAAGCAAAAAGGTGGCGACGGGTAAAATTTAGTCCCATTAATAACGTTTGAAATGCTATACAGAACAAGAGATATATACGGTATAAAAAATATTATATTTAGTTTATAGAGATAAGATAATGTCAAAAATGTTCCTAGGGACACTTCAAGTAATGGATTTCTTGGTTCGATTCTATTTGATTGCATCTCCTTCTATCAGAAAAATAATAATAATAATAATAGTGTCAAAAATAATGGTGCTGCTCTGGGTCATAAGGGTAATTTTGAAGGCTTTGATGATTTGTTGAAAACAAAGTTGGACCAGACATAGGACATAAATTGGAAATCTTTGCTATAATTTTTTTTGCAATAATTTCTTTTGGACGATATAAGTAGGGTCTAAAACATTTTTCCTTTTTGGTTAAATAGGATCCCAAAACTTTAGATATATGCAGTTTGATGTTAGTGTTAAGGGCAATCTGACATGGGAATTCATAAGAATATTCTTTTTCTTTTTGTTGGAAATTTTAAGGAAAAAAAGTTAGATATATACAGTTTGATGTTTGCGCAGAGAGGAAGCAGTTTTGTAACTTCAATTTTTGTACTTTTGGCTAAAGACATAAGTCCCAAATAACACAGATTAATCAGGGAGGATCAGAGCTTCTGACTATGCCTAACCCATGGCCGTGGAGGGAAATTCACATAACTACTTTGCAGAAGACTGAACCATAATGAGCTTCATAATGGTGCAAAACTGAACTTTATTTCTGTTGGGTAAGAAACTAAGTTTTATAATGAATTAAAATTTATTTTTCTAATGGTGAAAATAATTATACAATGGCGTAAAATGCTCCATATGACCGACCCCACTTAATAGAATAAAGATTTGAATGTTGTTGTTGTACAATGTGAAGAATTAAGTTTTATATATACGTAGATATAATTTGGTAAATAAGTACCTGTCACGCCTCGATCTTCGAATCTAGCCCGCAATAACTATCGCATTATCTCGGTACACGGGTAGAACCTTCCCATATATTAGAACTCCGCAAGGCTATATAACAGTACAATAAATCTTTCAATACACAAATCCGTAAAAATAAAAAAAATCATATAACGACACACATGCAAAGGACCCATCCAGCTCGTCTCTGTACACACAAGCATGCGTCGGCACACAATCAAGGGATCCCTGTACATGCACGCAAGCAGAGTTGGCCATCCCAGCCATTCTATAATTCTCAGTATAAATAAAACATTTTCCAAAGATATTCCAAATCAAAATAAATGAAATCCCAAATCATAATCGTAAGGATTTTACTAATACTTGCCTGGAGAAACAAGCTAGTATCAGTAAAGTCCAAATGGTATGAGATGTACAGAACTTCATAAATCCGAAAGAAAGTAGCGAAATTCAGAATTACAATCCAAATGTCTCAGTACAAGATATAGCATTTCACCAAAAATAGAATTTAAACAAAAATGAATAAGTTCTAGTATAAATGATGTAAGGATTCCACCAATGCTTGCTCCTATATATAAAACAAGTATCGATTAAATCCATACCAAAAAAATTATATAAATTTTCCCTTCCATGGATTTCAGATCACATCAAAATAAACCCTACATTATTTGAATACTTAACAAGTCAGCAGGATAATCCTTTACAAGCTCCAATTGTTGTCACAGACCTAAACTTCCTTTGAAAAATTTAAAAGAGGGGTGAGTATTACAAATATTCAGTAAGTGGAGTGTAATGATATAATTGTGTAATAAATGAGGAGTAAATATGGGAGAGTCAAAATCTATCTCATAAACAACACTTTGTATATGTAAAAATATTTTCAATAAATCAAGATAATTCACAAAATATGCATCCAAATCAAACATTCTTTCAGAAAATCACAAGGTCCCATTGAAAACCCTTCCATCCTGGATTTGGCCGAACCCAGATGAAAGTCCGCCAAGAGTTTTTCATTTCAATATTTCAAAACACTACTCCGTTCCTTGGCGTTGGCTCATACCTCACCGGAGTACAATCCGGATAATCCGACGTGGTAGAGAAAAGACCGCGTCTACCTCCCTCGCAATTAAACCCCAACCAGATCACCCTGTCGAGTTGCTCCGTAGAGAGAATGACTATAGCCATTACACTCATGCACTGTCATTTCACAATCATTCAAATTACAATCAATGTGTCATGTTTCAACAAACAAATTTCAAAATCATGCCACAAACATTTATAAATCAAATATCCAATACATATGGTACAAATTCATTTATAAATACAATGGATACATTTGTAATTCAAATTTCTATTTCAGACATCCCAAAATCACAAATAAGTTCATATAAAATATGTAAAAATCATTCAAAAGCATTTACAAAAGAAGTTAAAATAATTTTACTCATTTATATCATAATGGACCATCCACTCACCTCTTGGGAGGGTATCCACTCCCAATTCCGCAAATTTAATCTAAGGAAACCCTTCTCAACCTTCAAATGGGTTATCCTATACCAATAATCACAATTTCATTATTAGTTCATCCCAAATTCTAGATTTTATGAATTTCCTATATTTAGCACATACATAATTCTTCAATTTCATGAACCAAGATTCTCATTCCATCATTTCAAGATCATTTGCATCACTAATGATCTTAAATTCCCAATATTCCTCAATTTTCCCCAATTTCTAACAATTTTTCCCAATTTCTCCCGAATTTACATTGCCCTAATATTTTTTATGCACATTTTAAATCAAACTCTAAGGAAAACTATTCTACACCACTCAACAAGGTTTTAATTTCACCTAACATGTTTCTTTCGTATTAATCAGCCTAAATTCATGTAGAATTTAGACTTAACCCTAGAAATCACATATCAAATTTTAGGAAAATACATTTCCCTCGAATTCAACATATTTTCAAGATATATATAAGTCTTCTCACCGTAAATTCACCCTAAATTCATTCAGTTGTCAAAGGGATTAGAAATTCCCTCACCTAAGGTTTTTGCAATTTGCAACCCTAACGTCCGTGTACCTTCTTAGTCCAATTAGTGATCTGCAGTACTTCCCAACAAAAGCAAAGTTTAGTAATTAGGCTCAATCACTATAAAAAATCGAAACCCTAGAACTAAGATCAGAAGTCAGCCCTTACCTGTGCAGGGAAGGAATCGCAGTCTCGGCCTAGGGTTCTCGGATGTCCAATGAGCGCTGGTTTAGGACTGGTTGCTGAAGAGAAATGCTCGCAAAGAACACCGCGCGATTGTGCAAACGAGGGAGAGAGAGACAGAGTGAACTGTCACGCGCGAGAGAGAGAAAGGGAAAGAGAGAAAGAGAAGAAGATAGAGAGAGATGAGTGACGACGGTGGCGGCAGAGTTTGCCAGTGAGTGAAGGGAAGAGTCGCGGCGGAGAGGGAGAATTCGAGAGAGAGAGGGGCGGTGTAACACCGAAAATCCGGTGTTAGAAATTTTTTTAAATACCTTAGTAATATAAAAAAATTAAATTATATTGATTTTCGATTTTGATGTATTAAATTGGAATTTTTGGAATATTTAAAATGTCGTATCCATGATTTATAGTGAATCATACTTTTATAAAATTTAAAATTTAGTGGAAAGTGGGTATAAATATATTTATATATATGTATATTTAATTAATTAATTAATTAATTATTTATATATATATTATAAAAAAAAAAAAGAGGAGAGGAGGCACAACGTTTTGGCCAAAACGTTGCACCTCCCCTTCCCCCATTTCGATTAGGGTTAGAGACCCTAATCGAATCTCTCCCTCTCTTTCTCTCTCACTCTCTTTCTCGAATCTCTCTCCCTCGATCTCTCCCTCCACCACGAACAGCCGCGTTCTCCCTCTCCCGCCACTCTCTGCCGCTTATCGGTGACTCCACCAACCACCACCACCTGGCCGACCCCCCTCTCTATCTCTCTCTATCTCATTCTCTGTTTCTCTCTCGAATTCTCCCTCACTCTCCGTCGCTCACTGCCCTTCTCTCCCTCTCTATCGTCTCTATCTCTACCTCTCACGGTCGACGCCTTCCTCCGATTGTCACCACCACGCGCAACCACTAGCCTCCCTCTCTTTCTCTCTCTCGCGGGCGCGTGACAACCCTCTGCTCCTCTCCCTCGCTCGCGCGGTGCTGCTCCAATACTGCAACCACCTTCTGTGACCTCGCAGAAGCTCCAAGCTGGCAATAGTATCACTATCAAAAACCCTAGGCCACGGCTCCTGCGATTTCTTCTCTGCGTAGGTAAGGATGGATTTCTGATTATTAGTTCTAGGGTTTCGATTTGTCTAGGTGATTGAACTAAATTACTATACTTTGTTTCGGATAGGAGGTACTGCAGATCTCCGATTGGACTGAGAAGGCATTTGAACGAGGGCTGCGAATTGTGAAACCCTAGATGAGAGAAATTCTAGTCCCTTCGATAATTGATTGAATTTAGGCTGAATTTGGGATGAGAGCTTTGTATATGTTCTGAAAATGTGTGGAATTTGAAGAGAATGCATTTTCCTAAAATTTGATATGTGATTTCTAGAGTTACGTCTAAATTCTACATGAATTTAAGCTAATTAATACGAAAAAAACGTGTTAGATGAAATTAAAAACTTGTTGAATGGTGTAAAATAGCTTTCCTTAGACTTTGATTTAAAATATGCATGAAAAATGTTAGGGTAATGTAAATTCGGGAGAAAATTTGAAAAATTGAGGAATATTAAGAATTAAAATCATTAGTGAGGCAAATAATTCTAGATTGATGAAATGAGAATCTAGAAATGTGAATATGTAAATTAAGGTTATATTAAATTAGGATGAAATTTGAAAACCTTTTAATGGGACTTTATTTTATGATAAATTGTGATGATTGATCTAGGTTAACCTTTTGGAAACTCGAAATGAGTCATTTTGGAGTAATTGTGAAAATAAGGAGTGAATACCCTTCTTAGAGGTGAGTGGATACATGTTTATGATCTTGAGTGAGAAAATATTTTATACTGATTTTATAAATATTTCTAAAATTATTTTAAAATTGTTTTATGATTGTGGAATGTTCCGAAAGGGAATTTGAATTACCGAATATATTCATGTGTTGTTCAAAACAAATAATGTACCATATTTTATTACTTGTGTTAAATGCGACTGATGGAACTTATGCACTGAAAATTCATTTGTATAACTATTGGCACATTTTGGTATATGATTTGATGATTGCGAAATGGTGTTGTGTACATGGTTAATGGCTATAGTCATTCCCTACACAGTGCGACCCGACGAAATGACATGGTTGGACGGTTATTTGGATGAAGAGGTAGTTGCGCTCAAGAGGTGCCTCTAAATCCCTCCCTTCGAACTAGCTTAGTTGCACCCCAGGGGAGACCTGAGCCAAAACCAAGGAATGGGGTATTATGTATGATTGATTGACGTTGACGAGAATCTCTCGACGATTCCACCATTGGTCAGGATCAAGCCTTTGGTGGAAAGATTTTGGCAACCTCGTGATTTTGGAAAGTAAGATATGATGGCTAGATGCATATGAATTATTTATCATATTTTGTTGAGATTTTGTTTACATTGAGATTTATCGATGCGATCGTATGATTTTGAAGAAAACATTTGACATGTCCATAATCACCACTCATTTATTATCATAACATGTTATACACTCACTGAACATTTGTAATACTCACCCCTCTCTTTTAAATCTTTCAGAGAAAGTTTAGGTCTGTGACAGAAATTGGAGTTTGTAAAGGATTATCCTGCTAACTCGTTTAAGTATTATAGTGATGTAAGGTTTATTTTGGTTTGATCTGAAATCCATGGAAGGGAAAACTTGTATAATTTTTTATATGGATTTAATCGATACTTGTTTTGTATATAAGAACAAGTATTGATGGAATTCTTACATAGTTTATGTTGAAACTTGTTCATTTTTGTTTAAATTCAATTTTTGGTAAAGACTTACTATTTAACTGGGACATTTGGATTGAAATGTTTGATTTCAATATTTACTTTCGGATTCATGAAGTTCTGTACATCTCATATTGTTTGGACTTTACTGATGCTAGGTTATTTTCTTCAGGCAAGTATTAGTAAAATCCTACAACTATGATTTGGAACTTCATTTATTTTGATTTTGTGAATATCTTTGGAATGCTTTATTTGTACTGAGAATTCTGGAATGGCTGGGAAGGCCACACTACATGCATGCATTTACAAAAGCCCCCTTTCCAAATGTGTGTGCCGACGTATGCTTGTGTGTATAGGGATAGACCGGATGGGAACTTTGCATGTGTGTTGTCTATATGTTTTCTTATTTTGGATGGATTTGTGTATTGGAAGATTTATTGTACTGTTATGTAGCCTTGCGGAGTCCCGGTATATGGGGAGGTTCTACCCGTGTACTAAGACAACGCGGCGGTTGTCGCGTAGTTGATCCGAGGATCAGGGCGTGACAACTTTATTGGCATTAGAGATTAGGCTCACAATTTTAAAAGTTTGATGGTTTTGAAATCTTTTCAAATGTTTCCAAATATCTCGAAAGTTTCTAAAGATTTTGAAATATTTAGTTTTTGAAAAAAGGTTTAGATCTTTTAAAGATCTCTGGAAAATGTACAGAACCTTCCATGGATTTTCTAGGAAATTAGACATTTTATTTTTAGGGGGTTAAGCACTAAGTCTGATTTGAAATATACATTAAGTTAAGATTTTCTATTGTAGGTGCGAGATTCCTCTAGAGAAAGAGTGAGAAACTCGAATATGATTCCTCCAACTCTTCTTCTTTCTCAACCCGAGGTCACATCGTCTTCACATATGCCCCCTACAATGATGCAATCAGCTTTCCCAATCGGAATTCCTGCTCCTCCCTTAGCCGCTTTCCAGTAGGTGATGGAGTGGTAGAATACTTACTGAGCTTGGTTACAAGCTCCATGTCAAACTTCCATTCCTCCACCGGGTTCTTCTTCGAAGCTCTCTTTTCCTCTGACTTGGGATAAGTCTCCTAGGTAACCCAACGAGAAGTACTACACCCGCTCATGTGGAGATCAAAAGCGGGAAGAATTTTTCAAGTTAATACAAGGAAAGAGAACGGTAGGCGAATATGATGCAAAATTTAAAGAATTGTCAAGATATGTCCCAGAATTCCTCATCTCTGAAGAAAACCTGTGTGCTCAGTTCAGAGTAGGCTTGAATAGGAATATAAGGGAGACAATGCCTATGACCATGGCCAGTACTTATAAAGATGTTTTGGCATTAGTACTAAGAGTTGAGAAAGTGATTGCTGAATAGAGAAAAGTTAGAGAAAGACATGACAAGAAAAGGAAGTTTGAATTTACTTCCGGTCAAGGTTCGAGGAAGAATAGAAGTTTAGGTCCCTATAGTGGTGTCTTTAATTCAAGATTCGTTGGCACTTCTCAAGGCCAATGCCCGTCTCATTTTGGGACTCACATAACTAAAGCTGCTTCTAGGAGCAAATTGGTGAGAGATAAGAAGGTGAAGTGTAGGAACTATAGGAAGTACCATCTTGGTTTTATAGGGCACTCAAAAGATGTTATAGATATGGAAAAGAAGGACATCTCCGTAATGTTTGTCCTGAGTTGGGTTTAGGTCAACAAGGAAGTCAGTTGAGTGGTCAATCAAATATGTCTTCACCATTAGCTGGTATGGCTCCACAGAGGGAGACAAGGAGAAACCTAGTAGCTATATCTGCCCAACGTCTGCAAACAAGGTCTCAAACAAGAACCCTTGCAATAATGAGAAAGGATAAGGATGCTTCATACAACCCAGACGTAGTTACAGGTAAGTCCCATTGGATCTAGATTTAATGATTTAGAAATGTTGATGCAAACATTTTGTGGCTAAGTGCACATGATTAAATTGGAAGACATATTGATAATATTGCATGATAATGAAGTTGGGAGATGTGATTTCCATGATTTGCAATAGACTATAGTGATAGTATTATCAAAAAGGAGATCTTTAGTGGCTACTTGTGATGAAAATGTTTTGTATCAAATGAACTATTATTTTGATTAATGGATTAATATTACTTTAGCCAGAAAGATTAATAGTAGAGAAATTTTGTAGAATAATACCTAGAGGAAATTTATTGTCGTTTAGGACTTGCTTTTGATGATTATGTTAATTTTATGTTATATTCATATGGTTTCGATTCCTGAGGGTTTGTTTGTAACCATTGGAGCTTCATGTTTAGACTAATTTGAAGAATGATTATGATTGTACTGTTTAATGGGGGTGATTAAATATTAGTTTAATTTTAAAACATTGATGGCAGTGAAATCGTGAGAAAATGCCCTTATAAGGAAATTAATAACTCGTAGCCTTTTGACTCACTTGGTTCTTTTATTTCTTTGTTGAGTAGATGTCATCATCGTGCTTTTGCCTTTGAGTATAGAATTTCCTCATAGGTCACCCTTGTTATTACCTCCTTTGTTCCAACCATTGATACTTTTATATAGATAAGTAAATTTTCGTTATGGTAAAGTGTTGGTTTTGAAGGAGTGTTTGCCTAGGAACTTCATTTAGAGATCTTGAGAACTTCACTGAAAAATCTTTCTAGTTTGTTAACACCCTTTAATAGGATAAAACATTTTAATGTTTGGACTTAGGATTATATTGATTTTGATTGTTTTTATGTATATTGTTTCCATAGATGGTTGATGGAGGTTGATCTCGATCCGACATTGGACAAGGATAGGAGAAAACATAATTTGGAAATTATCATAGGGATATAAAATAGTTTTGAAGTATTGGAACACAAGCAGGCAAGAATTTAAACTAAATGAGCAGTTTGTGGCACTATTTGACTTGTCTCAGGCCCCTAGCACACTCGCGTGAATGATGACTTAAGTTCTAGGAGCATTTTAGAGAAGTGATATGTGGTGTTTATGTGATGAATATTTGGTATATTTATGCTACATTCATATGTCAAAATAATTAAGATTGATTAATGTGGATATACTTCAACAGGTTGGAAATGTTAGTAGTGAAAATGAAATTTCGGTTTATTTTGTTGATGTATTCCCCTCTATTTAATGCTAAATGTATTACAGCATGTATGTGGTTTATAGATATATACTCACCCCCTCATATTTAACATTTTCAGCTTATTTTGTACTTGATTTTCTTTGGGGTACTATTCTTCGAGTTTTACTAAAAGACGTTACCGGGTAAGTATTCATATTCATCTTTGTTTACGATTGGACTGCGCATATAAATATTATATATAAATTTGAGGCAAATGTTTTAAAGAAAGTTTCTAAAAATTTTCTTTTTCAAATCTTCCACTATATGATTAACTTAGGATATCAAGTAGGATCATAATATTGGTTAAGTACTTAGCCTTGCGTTGCCTCGATGTGCGAGTAGGGTATACCCGTGCCTCGAGGAGTCATGGCGGTCTATTCGCATGCTCGACCTGCAAATCGGGGCGTGATAGATTTTAGTGGTATCAGAGTACTAGGTTCTGTATCTACTCTATTTCACTTCTAGTATTTGTAAAATATTTTTCAAAAAGTTTATAATTTGTTTCTTATGATCCTATAATGTTAATCCTTATTAGGGGGTTTGGTTGGCACCTAACTCTTTGCTTTCCCACTCTTAAGTACTAAGCGTAGTCCTTTATGTAAAACTATGTATCCCCAAGAACAATCGAGGCATACCACTGAGGCCTTGCTTGAGGCCGCATCATCGTCTCAAGTTCCTCAGGCCCCTCCTGCTAGAGAAGTACCCCCACCACTCTTCATACTCAGGGAGATGATGGGGTTGTGGACAGCCCACCGAGACCAAATGACAGCACCACTTGCGTTGACGGTTGAGACTCCACTTGTAGTCGCAGCGGCACCAGTGCCCTCTCCTATGCTGACGACTACGCCAACTACTCGACAAATGATAAAGGTCTCCACCTTGCTGAGAGAGACTGGGAGTCTAGGGTGTGAGTCCTTCTCTAGGACCCACGACCCCATTGTGGCCAAGAAGTTGCTCAAATGGGTTAAAGAGGCTATGGAGGACATGGGTGTTGAGGATAGACTCAAGCTGGTGATAGCAGTTAGACTGCTAGAGGATGATACCCATGACTAGTGGGATGGCGTCATGGATAGAGCGGATGAGTCGCTGATTTGGGGTGACTTTCTGAGGGAGTTTGATTTCCAGTATTACACATTGTTTGACTGCGAGATGAAGCGGCGAGAGTTCCTGGAGTTGAAGCAGGGGCAGAAGTCTGTGTCAGAGTAAGAGACTGAGTTCCACAGATTGACAACTTTTTTCCCAGAGTTGGTGGCAACTGAGAAGACCAGAAAATTCAAGTTTGAACATGGACTAAATCTCACCATCAGAGACCGGATGATAGTCTCCAAGGAGAATACATATGTTAGAATTCTGCAATGAGCACTGAGGTAGAACAGAATATCAAAGAACGGAACAGACTTCGCAATCAACAAGACCGAAGGAAGAGGCCTAGATTTAGGTAGGGACAGAGCTCTAAGAGGAGGAGCAGAGGACGAGATTCACACAATAACGACCCTAGACAGGGGCCCGGGACCACACCTTATAGGCAGTATAAGCAATCATCAGCCCTAATGAGTACACCCGGAGGTAGCTTGGGTATTGCACTATGGTCTGAAGGAGCGCAGAGAAGGTCCTGCCCGATTTGTAAAAAGACATGTCCAGACCCATGTCGATTCTCTAGTAGATGTTATCAGTACGAAAAGGAGGGACACTTTAAAAATCGTTGTCCCGATCTGTGAGCTGAGGGATACAGTCATGCCCTAGATCAGAACTTTCCTTATGGCCCCAGGGGCATCTCAGCACTTTTTACGACACCTCCTCATAGTACCGCAGGGAAGTCTTTCACTAGGAGTAATATGCCTGCTTCACCTCCTTGTTAGCAGCCTAGGACGTAGGCTAGACTGTATGCTATGACCGACGATGAGGCACAGGCCAGTCCAGACATAGTAACAGGTGCTACCCCCAATTCTCATCCTGATGATATACAAGAACTTTAGACTATGATGTATTTTGGTGAATTTTGAAAGATGATATATATGTATCCATTTTGAGGTTTTATCCTTAAGTAATTTTCAATTATTTCATAGATATTGGGCTAATAGATTTTATAAATTCGGATGATAGATACTATGATTATTTTCAGAAGAGATGCCCGTGTGTTGATTGACACTGGAGCGAATAGTTCTTTTGTGAGCATGGGCTTCGCTCATTACACTAACAAGGTTCTAATACCATTGGACAAAGCACTGTTAGTATTACTCCTTTAAGGGAGCAGATTGTCAAGAAAGAGGTGTACCAAGACTGTGGAGTCGAGGTGGAGAGTACAGTGTTAAAAGCAGATCTGATTCCACTAGACATACAGGATTTCGACGCCATCCTAGGTATGGATTAGCTACACCGGCACGAGATTCAGTGGACTGTTTTCCTAAGATAGTCGAATTTCAGAGACCAGGGTGTCCAATATTGGTTTTCCACGGAATTAGACGGGTTCTCCTGAATTGTGTGATATCAGTTTTAGAGACCCGTAGATTGATGAGTAAGGGTTATACAGCGTATCTGGCACATGTTGTGGACATCACAGTGGAGAGACCAAGAATAAATGATGTCCCAGTGGTGCAAGAGTTTCCTGAAGTACTCCCTGAGGAGCTACCTGGATTACATTCAGTCTGGGAGTTCGATTTCTCCATTGATTTGGCACTAGGCACTGCGCCAATCTCCATTCTGCCATACAGGATGGCCCCAGTAAAGCTGAAAGAGCTAAAAATCCAATTGCAAGAATTGTTGGATAAGGGCTTCATCAGACCGAGCACTTCGCCTTGGGGAGCTCTGGTATTATTTGTCCGAAAGAAGGATGACACTCTCAGATTGTGCGTCGATTATCAATAGTTGAATCGAGTAATCATCAAAAATCGATACTCGTTACCTCGGATTGATGATCTGCTCGATCAGTTGCTGGGGTCTGGGTTTTCTCTATGATCGACATGAGATCTGGATATCATCAGCTATGGATCATGGAAGGTGATATTCCCAAGACAGCCTTCAAGACCCGATAAGGTTACTTTGAGTTCTTGGTGATACCGTTTGGGCTGACTAATAACCTAACAGCTTTTATGGACCTGATGAACCGGGTATTCCACTCCTTCTTGGATAGATTTGTCATCGTCTTCATCGATAATATTCTTGTGTATTCGAGGAGTGATGAGGAGCATTCCCAGCACCTACGGGCTGTACTGTAAACACTCTGTGAGAATGAGTTATATGTCAAATACTCCAAGTGCGAGTTTTGGGTTAAGAGAGATTGACTTTCTGGTCATGAGGTTTCGGCTGATGGGATCTTTGTGGACCTGAAGAAAGTTGAGGCTATTCTAAAATGAGAACAACCACGGAGCGTTACGAAGGTACAAAGTTTCCTTGGATTGGTAGGATATTATCGGAGGTTTGTAGAGTGATTCTCCAAGATTGCCACTCCACTTTCCAACTTGACGCGGAAAGAGGTCAAGTTTGTTTAGGTTGATTGTTGTGAGGCGAGCTTTCAGGAGCTCAAACAGCAATTAATGTCAGCACCTATCCTCGCTCTCCCTACTAGTGATTGTGAGTATGAGGTATACTGCGATGCCAGCCAACAGGGATTAGGTTGTGTCCTGATGCAGAAGGGTCGGGTCATCGTTTATGCATCCAGATAGCTGAAGAGGCATGAACTAAATTATCCTACTCACAACTTAGAGGTTGCTGTTATTGTGTTCGTCTTGAAGATTAGGTCTTGCGTTGCCTTGATGTGCAAGTGGGGTATACCCGTGTCTCGAGGAGTCACGATGGTCTATTTGTGCGCTCAACCTGCAGATCGGAGCATGACATAAACAACCGAACGGAAAAAAAAAAGAGTCAAAAAAAAGGAAGAACAAAAAAAAAAAAACTGTAGCCAACAAGGGGCAAAAAAAATAAAAAGGGAAAAAACCTATTTCCCAAAAAAAAGAAGCTAAGCGAAAAACAAAACCTAGTAAAAAAATAAAAAAGAGAAAGGATCCGAATAAAAAAAGAGGTTAAAAAAGAGAAAGGATTTGAATGGAAAAAAAAAAGATCTGAATGAAAAAAAAAAATTGGTATCCCAAAAATATGGAACAACCAAAACCCCTCCCCTTTTTGTTTTATATTTAGACAAGTAGGGGAAAAATAAAAGAGGAAAAATCTATATCCAAAAAAATGAAGGATCTAAGTGAAAAACAAAATCGGGTAAAAAATAAAAAGAGAAAAGATTCGAACGGAAAAAAAAAACAAGGTCAAAAAAAGAGAAAGGACTTCAATGAAAATTAAAAACAAAGGACATGAATTAAAAAAAAAAACTTGGGCTACAAAAAAATGCATGGAATGACCACACTCTTCAACGTTTTTATTTTATATTACATATAAATATATAAAATATATAGATATATAGATAAAAAACTAAAAATAGAAAAAATCTGAATGAGAAAAAACTCGAGTAAAAAAAAAAAGACGACGGAGTTAGACAAAAAAGGGATCTAGATGCAAAAAAAAAAAAATGTGGTGATATGGGGGATGTGGCCACATGCTTGGACAACCACACCCAAACCTCTTTTAAGTTTATATATAGATATATAGAAGAAATGACCCGGAAAAAAAATGGTCAAAAAGGGGGAGAAGAACTTGAATTGAAAAAAAAAACTATATCTGAATGAAAAAAAAAAAAAAAAAACTTGGATTCTAAAAAAATATGGGATGATTGCACCTTGAGTGTTTTTATTTTATATTACATATAAACATATAGATAAAAAAATAAAAAAGAGAAATGACTCAAATAAAAAAATATAGGGTCTATAAATAAAAAGAGAAATGATCCGAATGAAAAAAAAAATGGTAAAAAAAAAAAAGGGATGGTCTTGAACCAAAAGAAAAAAGAACCTGAATGCAAGAACAAAAAGATTGGGATATAAAAAATGGGAAAGACTTGGATGCAAAAAAAAATATGGCTGCAAAAAAAAGAGTCACATAGGGGATAAAAAAAGCATGAGACGATCACACTCTTAAGTGTTTTTATTTTATATTATATATAGATATATAGATAAAAAAATAAAAAGAGAAAAGATTCGAATTAAAAAAATTGGATCTATAAATAAAAAAGAAATGACCTAAAAAAAAAAAGATTGGCTTGAACAAAAAAAAGAACTTGAATGCAAGAACAAAAATTGGGTTTAAAAAATGAGAAGGACTTGGATGTAAAAAAAAGTGACTAAAAAAAGAAATAAATAAATCATGGGGGTTGTGGTCAGGTGTAGGTGCTTGAACGACCAAACCCAAATCGATTTTACTTTATATATAGTAAAATATAGAAATGAAGATAGAACAGAAGACCTTCGAGACAACCTTTCATATAAAGAAAACTTTTAATACTAACGTGATTTTCAAAACATAAAACATTTTATATTTTTTATATTTTTATATTTTTATATTTAATAAATTATTTATTTATTTAATTATAATTTTTATTTTTATATTATTTATCTTATAATTAATTATATATTTAATCATTTTATATTTTTACAAATTAATTTTTTCAATCGTTTCATATTAATTTCTATTACTCTATTTTTATTTTCGGTTTCATTTGTGATTGCGTATCAGGCAAGGAACGGCCTATCGCGGGCGTGGGCGGTCTATATCCGCGTAAACGCGTAGACGCCGACGTGGAGGCCCACCACCCTGTCCCTCTCTATATAGCCCGTTAGGATGATGAACTTGGCAAAGGCACAAATTACCTCACAAATTACCTCATTTGTCCTTATCGCCTTCTGTTTGGTGGACTTCGTGCGTGTGTAGGGTTTTTTCTTATTGATCAAACAAAATCAGATCGTCTTCTTCAGATGGCCGCTTCGAATCAAACCACAAATCGCAGTTTACTGAAAAAGATTAAGGTATGGTCTCCACTTATCACTCAAGATTGTCCAAGCTCCTAATTTTATCATTGGTGTCTTAATTGATGTTGCTGATTATAATTATCTCTTTTGTTGAATATTACACACATTTGATATTTGGGTTTGTCTTTGATTATTATTATTATTATTTTTTGGCTAGTTAATTTGAGCTTTGAACTTCATCAAACCTCTATTTTTCAGTTGAGTCAAGATCAGTGTTTGATGGGTATGCTTCTGCAGCTACTTGAGTTGCTTCTCTCTATCTCTTGCTGTTTTCTTTTTCTTTTTTGCATTTTTTTTAATAATTATTGTGACTTGGTCAATTACCCTGGAATCCGCACTAACAAGCCCACTGTGCGCACACGTTGTACCAGTCAGATCAAAACAGCTGATTATGTGACCCATAATTACATTATAATTTCTAATTCCAGGCATTTTCAAAATCTTAAATCTGGATAATTCTTTGGTCTCTCATACAAATGAATGTAAATAGTTCATTTGACACGATGCAAGTTTGGTTGTTGTTGAATTTATGTAGTTTCCTCGCATCTTGAGGGTCACCCGTGTAAAAAATGCATCCAATGTTCCTATACTCTGGGTGGCTAAGAAGTACTTAGATTCAAATCTGACACGCTCTGAAAGGCAAAGTGAGGGTGGGTTAGACAACGGACGCCTCATTCCCAAACTTCAGATGGAGATTCCACCCAATAAATTTGCATATATACATCATGGGGACTATCATGGTATTGAGGGAACCTATATCATAGCCTATGCCTACCCTCAAATTACTGATGGGGAAATTCCTTCTTTCCCAAATGTTGAGGATGGAACAGACCAGTATCCTGATGGAACAAAGGGAGCATTGATTAGGGAGACTTTTGATTCGTATGAGATAAGGGATATGGCTGAACTTCGTCTCACATATAATGGGGTGAAAGTTGGCTTTGAGTATGAGAAGCGTCGTTTGCCCAGTGGAATAAGGTTTAGTTTGATTTCTCCATTTTCAAAATAATTTTTGGTCATTTGGTCATGGTTCATGTTTAAAAGTTTCTTATTTATGTTTCAGCCTCTTTGTTGGCGATCTGAACAAGGTGGTGGAGTAATGCAAAGTCAAGAAGAGAATATGAGGTTTTTGTTAATACTATTTCTAATTTCTCACTCTTTCTTGGGTTTGTGGATTGTGAGTCCATATGTAGTTTAACTCTCTTTAGCTGGAGCTTGGGGAACCACCTTCCATTTTTATCATGCAAAAAAATGTGAATAGTGCCATATACCAATTAAAAAATCCACCGCCATCAGAAAAATACATACTTTGTAAAATCTGAATTCTTTCCCTAAAGTTGAATTGGGTCAAAAACATTGATAGAGGGCTTTGTTCATTAATTTATATTAAAAAAAAAAAGTGTAGATTCTTAAATGGAGAAATAATAAGGCACATCTAGTCTGAAATAAAAGCTTCAGAAGTCTCAAATAAACAGCAGCTCTTATCAGTAACCTTCGCACAAGTGTGAGATTTACAATCGTAAATCACATTCCACCCTTGCGATAGATAAAACTCTAGATGCTTGAATTTTCTTTGGTGTGCATGCTGGCATTTTAAACAAGGTCAATATAATCTGAAGATCAAAAACTGCATAGCTAATTGTTACTGAATTATTTTTCTTCTTTGATAGAGGTGTTATTCATGGCTGCTTGTTTTAATACTTAATTTTCCCAATCAGACAGAGACTGTAACTCTTGAAATCTAACGCCCAAGCACATTTTGCTTTATTTTTGTTATCACTGCAATCACTCCGAACTTGAACCCCTTTGGATCAGATTTTCTGGGAATTCATTCAAATTATTCAGAAACAAAGTTATTAATAAAATATTTTTAATGTCTGGCTGCTCAGTTGTTTAGTATACAACAAATTTATTGACTACAGAAGTAATTGACTTATTCGGGTTTGATTCTTTCCAAATATTTGTTTTTGGGAACTCTTTTTTGCTTCTTTCCTTGTACGTATAGCATATGCATACCTATAAAGCCATTATTTCCATTTTCCTCTGTGTTAATGACAGTAAGGCCTTGTGCAGCTTACTTTTGAAGGGGGGAAGGGGGACTCTCAACTCCTAGTTATCAGGAGGGTCTAAATCTTAATTTTTTGTCAATTTGCATTATGTTCTCTAGCCCTTTTTTAAACCCAATTACAGGCTCTGAAGCTCAGATAAATTTGGGGTCTTCTCTTGCCAATTTTCTTCGGTCTCCTCATCAGGACTGAAGGGGTTTCTTTTGATTAGCTATCCACAATTGGGAGATAATTTACTCATCCGCATTTGAGTGCAACCTTGTTTCTAATCCTCAATACTGATGTCACAGATTGTCTTGTTGCAGGTTAGGTGACCATTAGAGCTTTACCCCTTCGGCATTTTTGTGATGTGTCCTGAGAAGTAGTAAGTGGCATGGTGTCTTGTTTTCACATCTTGTTGCAGGTTAGGAGGCCATTAGAGCTTTCCCCCTTTGGCATTTATGTGATGTGTCCTGAGAAGCAGTAAGTGGCATGGTGTCTTGTTTTCACATTATTCTGTCCTTTATGCCATTGGACAAAGAATTTGATATTTTTCATGATCTTATTGCTGTTGTGGTTTGTTTGTTTGCACCTCCTTGGTGATTTTTGTCTGAATAATATTTTCTTTTTGCTGAAAAAATGTTAAATTTGTCTAGTAAATTAAAAAGATTTTCTGACTGCTAAATTTGGAGGTTTTGGAGAAAATAGAGAGGCAAAATAACTGTGGCAATGTGTGTTTCCTTCTGCAATGTCGTGCATATGGTTGGTGGGATCTTTTATGTAAAAGTAGTGTTAAAACAGGTCTGCGGGGCTAGGCCTTTCTAAATTAAAAATTTCTTTATTCTCTTAAAACGTGAATTCTTCTAACAGATTGTTTAATTGGATAAGCTCAGTGTATAAAGGAGCAATACAGGCATACTAGACTAGGATAATGTCACTGATTTGCTGTTTTGTCTTTTAATTGTGTTCTCATTATCAAAACCAGCCAGCTGAACAGCTCAATCTTCTTATTCCAATAAGGTGGGGTCAGTACAGAGCAAGTTTCAGAAACTAGTTTAGCCTATTTTTCATGTGGTATAGAACATGGTTGGATGACGATTTAAACTGTTCTATTTCGAAAAAAATTAAGGAAAAATGTAAAATTGCCCCCTAAACTTAGGATCAAAACTTTTTTTTTTTTTTTAATTTGGTAATCTCCTCTCAACTTTGAAAATCTACACTTCCCATTTCATCCATTGCCTATTACATTTTCTGTCTAAAATCACGTGTATCTCTTGTGACTTTTATAAGCTATTTTATAAATAAGGGGAAACTTTTATAAACTTGGGTCTAAGGGTTCAAAATTTTAGAACATATTCTAAAACTTGAACTATTGTTTATCTATAAGAAATAGAAATTTATTTTTGATTAAATTAGTTTTCTGGGAAATGATATTAATATTTGAGTAAAATATTATTTGTAAAAGTTTTTGAAAACAATTTTTAGCTAGTGTTGTTACATTAAAAAAACTTTTCTTGGAAATTATTTTGATTTTATTTTCAAAAATGATTTTATACAACAAAAAATGTTGTAGAGAGAAAAGTTTAATGGGAAAATAAAATGTAGCTATATCTTCTTTGACTCCTTCCCCTTGGTTTCCTTGCAAACCTTCATAAACCAACTTCTCTCTCTAAAATTTCAACATCTCAACTTGGTTTCTCCTTCAATTAAGTACCTACACCATCCTTCAGGCATCAGAAGTTGTCCTCCATCCTTGTTTTGCCTCTAAAATTGCCTATGAAGTATATCCACAAAGCTTAACTTAAATTTCTTATCAAATTGAAGCTTAACTTTAGCAAATTTCTCTTCTATAAATGTGTCTAAAGCATTTACTTGAAGTTTTGAGTCTCTTTGCATCATCAATTTTGAGTTTTAACTTCATTTGCAAAATCCGTCCTTGATGACCATGATCGAAAGCTTCGTAGTCGACCCATAAAGCTTCAAAACCATGTTTTTTCACGCCTAAATTGTGTCATAAGGTTGGAAACATTTAAAGAATCTTAGTATTTCCCTCATTTGAAGCCTTCTTCCTGTTTCCTTATTCCACTGTGGTTTTCGAACACCATCATCATCTGTGACCACTGTACTTGTGAATTAATGGTTGAAATCGAGATTTGCTTTCAATTTGAACATGTCCAAAACCTAAAAAGTGATATTCGAGTCATGCTACATCAATTGCATGTGATGGTGTCATGCACTTCATTTTCTTCTGTTTTCCTAGAACGGTCACCGGAATTTCTGGTTTTCTTGGTGGCTGGACTGAAATCTTAATGATTAGGCACTTGTGTACTCCACTTTCATCAGAAAATTTTGGCTCATAACATCAGCAAATTCAGAAAAACTCCGTTCGCTGGTTCTGAAAGCTGAACATCCCAACTCTTATTCTTATTTGTAAATAGTTTATAAAAATCACAAAGGATGCATGTGATCTTAGACGGAAAATGTAACACGGACAATGTGCGGAAGGGGTTAAAATGTGGGTTTCCAAAGTTAAGGGGAGGTTATGAATAAATATCTAGGGATGCTGTTTGTTCTTGACGCTGAGTTCAAGGGTATGAGCATTTTTCTTGGACAGCCTTTAGCAAAAAATGAAGAACCTTCGAATGAGTGGTTGTTGATTAGCTACTTATCTTGTGCTAATGGTTGGACAATTTTAGCTGATAAGCTCATAATTGTATTGCTGGTATGAACTGAAAATAAACAAGATGATATGGCTATGTACATAGCTAACCTTTGAAAGATAAAAGAAATGATGACCTACAATTTGAAGGGTTCTCAAAGAACTACAAGAAATCCTAAGGAGATCTTAGGAGAGGTAGTGAAAGATGATATGCTTGCTAACTTTTAACTAATCTTCGAGCATGAAGGAAAATCGTGATGAATGGAAAAAATCAACCCCAACTAGTTTGAGAAATAAATTCTTCCTTTGGCTTGATATGTATTTATCGTTCTGTGTAGCATCATCATTCCCTTCGTTTTACTAATGCAGGAGAGTATATAATTTTGGTGCCCTTGGTAATTGTCTAGAGTCTTCAGATGTATTTCAATTGCTTATATGCTTGTAGGGTTTTGCTTAGAATTTGTTTAGCACGTCCCGTACTTGCTAGTTTAATCTTTTTCGTCCTCTTCTCCTTTAAGTGATGATGGTTCGGTGTTGTCACTTATATTTTAGTATTGAGCTCATAAAAAATGTAATGTACTCCTCTTATCAGCTTGATTTATGTAGTAAATGAAAGACTGAGGTTTGTGTATAAAACATGCTCTGTAGCATCTGATTCTGGTTTTGTCTTTAAGATGTTATGAGGAATTTATTGTAATGGAAAGGGCTTATCTTTCAATTAATATGCATGTTATTCACTCATAGTTAATATGGAAATCAAACAAAATATTCCCTCATAATTATTCTTAATAGCATCTATTAGAAAAATGGAGCAACAAGTACTATGATCAAAAGAGGCAGTACCAAATACGCCTCTAAAGGATAAACTTGTTTTCGATCTTACTTTCTATGTCTATTTGGTACCTCATTTGCTATTGTTGTCCCTAACATATGTTCATTCGAACTTTCTATTGCTGTATGAATTATCAATCCTCTTGCTTTTGCTGACCATTTTTTCCTAATGGCTCATGTATATCTGGCTAGTTCACTTTTCAATGCCCAAAATTTGCATTATACTTGCATCTCCGCTTTTCTTTTTGGTATGATGCAGGATACATAGGCTAAAACATATCCTCATACGGACGACAATCGTTTAAACTTTTTAGGTTTTTGATATACCTAGGGAAAAAAAAGAAAAAAGAAGTGAAAGTGAGGCCATTGAAGTCCCAATTTTGTGAATACGTGTACAAATTCAAGAGGCTTGTGTTTCTTAGTATACTTTGTTATTGTTTATGCAGCTTTTATTGTATGGACTGAAGCATATATTCTGATTTATTAGTTATGCACAATTTTATTGCAGATGAACTCTTTGATTTGTCCCCATTTCTCTAAATTATTTTGATTGAGCCATGCGATATTTGAATTTCAATTGGGAAGGAGTCTGTTTTTGTTCTCATAAGTTTGATGAGCTTTGATGAAAATGTTCCAGACAGATTCCAAGAAAAAAGCTTTTCTTTATTAATACACAATTGAAATTATAATGAAGATGGTTAACATATCAAGGAGAGAATTCAAAAAAATAATAATAATAATAATTACTTTTTCTTTTGCTATGCTAGAGAAAAACGATTTGCTGGTTATGGTATTACATTTGAGTGATTTTGAGAGACGAGACTTATAACTAAGAATTTTAGTACAAATAGAAAAGAGAATTGATAATTATCTGTAGATCAAAGGGGAAAGAGAATTAATGTATGACTAATTTATTTCTTTTCTCGTCTTCACATGTGTATTCAATCTCCCCAACCTTGGATAGAAATGACCACAGTTCTGAAACGTCGGATTCTTAATTTTGAGGAATTAAAAGCAAATCGTGAAGGATTGGCTCAGTTTCGGTTTTAATTTTGGTTTCAAAAGATTTCTAATTTTAGTTCTAATTTTGAATGGTTTTAGTCTTGGTTTTAGTTCTGGTTTCAAAAAATTTTGAATTTTAGTTCTAAAATTGGAATCGTAAAAATTAAAAAATAATAATAATAAAAATTAAAAAAGGGTGAAAGAGTTTAAACTCAAAATCCATGTGGTTTGCTTACTATTTTACTCTCTTGCTAGACTTGAGCACGGTTTCATAACCCATTGTCATGAGGGGATTCTAGAGTTGTTATGTGAATTGAGTCAACTTAGAACTGTTTACGAGCTAGTTTTATAATGAATTAAAATTTATTTTTATAATGGTGAAAAATTAAGTTTTATATATAAGTATATATGGTTTGGTAAATATTTACTCGATTATTTTTTTCAAAGAATATGTTTAAATTATGATAATTTTTACTTATTTTATAATCATATTTATAATTGTATGAGGAAGATTAGCCTATCATTAGATTTATAAGGAAAAAAATACATAGAGACTAAGATAGAGTAGAAGACCTTGGAGACGACCTCTCATTCAAAGAAAATTTTCAATGTTAACATTTCTCATTTTCTATTTTTTAAATTAAATAATATTTATACAAAAATTTTTATATTTTTATATTTATATATTTTTTATATTTAATAAATTATTTACTTATTTATTTATAATTTTTATTTTTTATATTACTCGTCTTATAATTAATAATTATATATTTCATCATTTTAAATTTTTATTATAAAAGATTATTATTATATTACTTTTATAAATTAATCAATTTTTATATAATTTTTATATTTATATGTTTCTCATATTTTTATGTTTTATATTTTTATAAAATATTATATATTTATTTTTATTTCTCTGTTTTCACACATGCAACTTGGATGACCCGGAGTTTGGTCGGTGTATATATGGCCCATTTGGGTGACTGAGTGACCAAAAAACACCAATGGGCAATGACCTCATTTGCCCCATTCGCTTTTTCATACTTTTGGTTTTTATATATATATTTTTTTATAAAATATTATATATTTGTATTGATTTCCTTGTTTTTTCCTTGCAACTTGGATGACTAGGAGTTTGGTCGGTCGATAATTGTATACGTAACACGCGGACGTGGAATCTCTCCCTCTCTCTATATAGTGCCCATTTGATGGATTGACTTAACAAAAACACAGATTAGCTCATTTGCCCTAATCGCTTTCTATTTCATTGACTTGTGCGTGTAGGGTTTCTTCTTATTGATCAAACAAAATCAGGTCGTCTTCTTCAGATGGCTGCTTCAAATCAAACCAAAAATCGCAGTTTCCTGAAAAAGATTAAGGTATAATCTCCACTTATCACTCAAATTTGTCCAAGCTCCTAATTTTATGATTAGTGTCTTAATTGATGCTGATGATTATAAGTATCTCCTTAGTTGAATATTCCACACATTTGATATCTGGGTTTGTCTTTGATTTATTTTTTTGGCTAGTTAATTTGAGCTTTGAACTTCATCAAACCTCTGTTTTTTAGTTCTCAGAGTCAAGATCAGTGTTTGATGGGTATACTTCTCCAGCTACTTCACCTGCTTCTCTCTCTCTTGCTGTTTTCTTTTTCTTTTTTTGCATTTTTTTTTTTTTGGAATAATCGTTGTGACTAGGCCATTACTCTAGAGTAAGCACCAACAGGCCCACCGTGTGGACACATTATGCCACATACTATACACTCTAGGCAAGTATCAGAGCAAACCCTTGGGGTGGGGGGTTAGTATTTGTCCCTATTTGTATATTTATGTTTGTCAGAACAAAACAGCTGATTATGTGATCAATAATTACATCCTAATTTCTAATTCCAGGCAGTTTATTTATTTATTTATTTATTTTTCAAAATCTTAAATCTGGATAATTCTTTGGTCTCTCACACAAATGAATGTAAATAGTTCATTTGACATAATGCAAGTTTTGTTGTTGTTGAATTTATGTAGTTTCCTCGCATCTTGAGGGTCACCCGTGTAAAAAATGCATCCAATGTTCCTATACTCTGGGTGGCTAAGAAGTACTTAGATTCAAATCTGACACGCTCTGAAAGGCAAAGTGAGGGTGGGTTAGACAACGGACGCCTCATTCCCAAACTTCAGATGGAGATTCCACCCAATAAATTTGCATATATACATCATGGGGACTATCATGGTATTGAGGGAACCTATATCATAGCCTATGCCTACCCTCAAATTACGGAGGGGGAAATTCCTTCTTTCCCAAATGTTGAGGATGGAACAGACCAGTATCCTGTTGTTCGTGAGATGTTTTATGCCGGCATGAATTCAACCGAAAATGCAAACATATGTGGTTTGCACCGCAGTCGTAGCAATTCAATGCAACCTCGTCAGGAACTTTTTGAGAAACAGATTGAGATCACCAAAAGATATCGTGGGGATGCCAATGTCCGTTATGCCTGGCTTCCTACCTATAAAGAAGCACTTCCGACTATCATGAAGATGGCTTTGGGCATTTTGGACCATCAAATATGAAGTCCCCATATGGCATTGGTGTTCATCTAATTGCTGCAAACTAATCCAGCACCGGTGTAACTTACTGCGACGTTGACGAAAGTGGTCTATGGTACATGGTATTTTGCCGCATTATATTGGGAAAGATGGAGGTATTCATGTTGGATTTAAGCAATTCCATCCCGACAGTGAGGACTTGATAGTGGAGTAGATGATCTGTATAATCCAAGTCATTATATAGTATGGAATATGAATATGAACACACACATTTATCCAGAATATGTTATCAGTTTCAAGTTCTCTTCGCTTGATTCATTGTTAAGGGATAGATTAATCTTAGATGCTTCTCTGATCTGACCCGAACTCAAAACATGAGCCACTTGCCTTCCTTCTTCACCGATCTTAGGATACACGTGCACAAAGATATTGACATCTGGACAGTCAGTCGTGTAATCACCAAAATAGACATTCATGTCGTGTCCCGGAGGAATCTCCCGCCGACGATCATTCAACGGTATATTTTGTCGGCATGGTAACCATATCAAAACAACGTCAGACTTGTTGTGCACGCGAGTGACTCGCATACATAGATGGAACTGTAACAAAAACGTAAAGATCTACTCAATAAGGGGGGAGAGAGAGGGGGGAGGGAGGGAGGGAGGGAGAGAGAGAGAGAGAGAGAGAGACCACCTTAAAGAAGGAGAAAAGTCTAGCGGCAATCATAAAGAAAGATTTCCAAAAGCCGGTAAGCTGCACAAAAATAGAAGGAATTAGTATCACAAGTGTAAGATTATGATTTATTTAAGAAAACCATAAATATGTTTGTTTTTGTATGCCTGATTTCAGACTAAAGAGAAAGAATCCTTTATTTAAGATTCTAAAGGGTAAGAGAAGAAATTACAGACGCACTTCTTTTTGTCACGAAGATCTAACTTTTGTTTCGTACTGTTCCAACAAGAGAACAATAAAAACTGTTTCCAAAAGAAAAGAAAAGAAAAATCCCATACCCAAGTCTCTTGGATTTTGGAATTATAGAACTAGAAAATTATTAGCATAAAGAAAAAAGAATCGCAGCTGAAGTGCAAGTTGAAAAACCCTACCTTGTTTCCCGGCACAGCTTTACCAGATTCCCCTGACGAATTCATCTGGGCAAGCTTGAGTACAGACAAGTATTACAAAGAAAAAGATTAGAGCTTCTCTCTCTCTCTCTCTCTCTCTCTCTCTCTCTTTCTCTCTCTCGCTTAATTGTTAAGCTACTCGGCTGTTTTAAAATGCGCAGAGCAGGAAAAGTCAATAATCTTGGCCCGCAAGTTTGCTATCTATTATTATTGAAAAAAAAAATAAGACAAAGATTTAAACCGCATTGATTCCGTGTGTATGAAGAGCTTCGAATCTATCGCCCCAAAGGATGTGGCGTTAACCCCGCAACTTCGTCTAGAGCCGGGCTTCCAGCCGTGTGGGACGCTTCATCCTAGCCACCATGGCGAACCAACCCCACTACTGTAGCTGAGACGCACCCTCCATCCACTTCCATTTTTTGTATGCCCAAAGCCCGCCCCGCCCGGTTGATGAGCCCCTTTCCCATTTATAACCCTAAGTCATGACAAGAAAGGTGAAATTTCATTAAATGATTCTAAATGGAAATTAATTTCAGATGGTGATGAAAAATTGTTCTAGTTATTGACGCCCTTGGCATATTCGTTTCCGTTTTGATTGTAAAATTATTAAAAAATAATTTTATATGGATCACTTGTTTTAATTGACTAAAATACCCTTCTCTCTCATCCCCCACTATCACTCCTATCTTGTCCTCAGTTTCTCTTTCTGCCACTTTCCCTGACTCTCTCTTTTCCCTTTTTCCACCATCTCTCTCTCGCTCTCCCTCTTAATCTCTTTTTTCACTCTTTCTTTCCCTCTCTTCTCAATTATTAATCTCTGTCTTCTCTTTTTCTTCGACTCGAGTGATCAATTAAAAGAGAGAAAATGAGCAATTGAGGGGGAGAGAAAGAAAAGCAATGTGGGTGAAAATGAAAAGAAGAAAAAATGGTGAAAGTGAAAATCAACTTTGGTTTTAACCACAGTTCAGGCAACTAGTTTACTGAGGGGGTATGTTTGGTGGCAGAAAGCAAGGAAGATGCTCTCTCCGTGCCCATAGATTTCTGAATTTTTGGAAATGCAGTTTCCAGAAAGAACATCTCTCTCTCTCTCTCCTGTGTCTTTGCCGGCAACCTCTCTCTTTCTCTTTCTCTCTCCCTCTTCATCGGTTACTAACTCTAAGACATTTGACAAAAGAAGTTTCTAAGGGGGGAAAAAAAGTTTCTACCAACTGTGCTTCGTCCTTTATATATATATATATATATTGGATTAAAGGACATTTAAACCCAGATCATAAGATTTGAGGAATATTACAATAATATATATATATTTATATATTTAGTAAAGGCAAAGCATAGAAGCTATCAAAGCATATATATCAATCTGTTAAGAAGTTGAGAGTAAATATAATTAATTTTAGGTATTTTAATTTTTTTTCCAAAAAATTGAACTTATTTGTAACATATCATATTTTTTATAAAAATGTTTATCTTAATTAAAAACTTATTACAAATAAAATAAAATAACTCAAATGGAATCAAATTGAGTTTTTTTCAAATTTCTACTAATATTAAACTTTTTTTTTATAACACAGTAGATATAAATTTTCTGTTCAACAGTGGTAAAAGATTGCAGCATGTATAATTGCAGATAGAGAAACTCTCTCTTACCCAATTATTGACTAAAATATTTTTGGTCATCTAGGGGAACATAAGAACTGACTTACCTCTTCTGGTCTTTTTCCTCGTACACATGATGATTGCAGCCGAAAGAGGCTTTATGGTCGACATGGCAATGGCTTGGAGAAACATCTTCAGCATCAGCCGAAGCCATCGGAGCACTTCTCAGCTCCTTACCAAACAAAGCTGCTTTTGAGGTTGTTAAAATTTTTTGCCTCTTAGAATAGCTCTAAAGCTGAAGGACTTTTGGAATATGCTCTGTAAGTCAACGCTAACATTTGATTGGTCCGTATTTTTTTGGCCTTTCCTAAGGTCGAAAAATGAATTATTTAATGTTTCGGATGCTTTGATATATTTTATTTTCAATTTTTATATTTAAGATTTTAGTAAAAATACATCAATGTCTATGAACAAAAACTTAAATCTCTTCTCTATCCTCTCAATTCTCTTCCCCCTCAGTCCGTTTCTCTCTCCCCTCTCTTATAGAGCCATTTTTTGTAATTTCAAAAATGGCAGTTAGAGCATTTCTCTCCTCTAAAAAAAAAATCCACATCATAAAAATAAAAAGTCCTCCCGATTATTAAATATTTTGCATTTTTCTTATTTTCTTTCTCAAAATTAAATACACAACAACTGGGGGCTTGAAAAATCCCAAACATTAAATAAACAACAGGATAATTTATACAATTAAAGAACACATATAAAGGAATTAGCCCCAACTAATCTCGGATTTTAAGATTAATTGAAGTTAATGTCGCAAGCCTCATGTCACGGTATATGTAGGTAAATGTTTTATTATGTATGGGAAACCATCCAACCACAAAGCATTGACCCTCTTATCCATCTCCCATAAATGCACATACACACATTTATATATTTGGTTTTAAACAATTTAGTATCTAGGAACCCAATTAATCTGATTCGTACATTGTGACACCTAATTTAAGAGTTGAGTCTCCTGACACTTGTTTTTCTTTTATTTTCAAATTTTAAACTAGAAATTTTGATTAAGAGAATTGTCTTACCACTAGATCCACAGGAGATTGGTTCTATCTTCCATATATTAGTCACTTGGACCAACAGTCAATTTACCTAATGGGATATGACGCTAGATTCATTAACCAAGATCACGAGTTCAACACGTGATTTGAGTATGGAGCACACTATGTTATGACGGTAACTCTCTAAATGGGTTATTGGAAGTTCTGGATCAGATTAGTAGGAGTATAGTTTCAGATTCCGATTGCTATAGTACTATATATATATATATATATATTAGTCACTTGGTGGATGCATATTCTTTTCTTAGTCTTAAAAATAATTCGCAAAATTTAAAAACAAAATGATAAAATGCCCCTGAATTATTGCGCTACTTTGAAATTTGAGGCAAGTCTGCTTCCCTTTCTACTTCATATTATGCATATTATTCTTTTTTAAAAGAAACAAAACCTCCTTCACCAAATTTTTGTGTTTGGAACATTCACTTCAACAATTCTGATTTTGTTATTATAACTTCTCCTAAAGATGCGGTTTAGGAAGCTGATTTTAAGTTAGGTGTTATTACTTGCTAAAAATAAAATTTTTTAGAAAGTATGCTTCTAGATAACTTACTTTTCTGACTTTTCTTTTTCTTTTTCCTTTCTCTAGCAAGTGAAAAAAAAAAATAGACCCCCCAACAAGTTGCAAAACCAAACCCCACCTGCTTGTGTCCACCATGCAGTCAATCAAACGAACGGTTGTTCCTTTGCTCTGCCTGGCAAGGATTAAGACAGTGCACATGTATAATAAGGTAGAAGCACAGATTGTATAATCGGTTTAGTGAAATGAGATGTTAGAATTTTTTAATCAAATTTTAGATTTAAAATTAAAAAAAAAAAAAAAACTACACTAGAAGTGCCAATCCTTAAATATGGTCCCTCAAATACTCAAATTGGATTAGTCGAAATATAATTTCGGATATTCATGTTAAAAAAAAAAAAAGCACAAGGGTTTTCTATTATTCTTATAAGCATTTTATCATTATTGTCTCACAAGAAATGATTGTCATTGATAATAATCTAACAATCAAGAACTCCATAAATAAAGATTTTCATAAACATCTCAAGAAAGGTAGTGATCATATCTTTTTTCTATTCTCTAAATCTTCTTTCAACACTGACGAATAAGAGTTACCATGCCTAATCAAATGACATTAATTCAAATTCTTATAATTATAAAAAAAATAAAGTAGAATTTGTTAATGTGATTATTTAATCTTATTCTGTTGATAATATTTGTTAATTTATTTTGCAAAAAAGAATTATAATTTTTTGTCAAATTAAAATTTTAATATAAAAAAGAATGAAATCATTATTAATAATAATACTCTTCCTCTTCAATATTTAGATAAACTTGAATATGTGAAGCAATGGAATTTTTAGAATTTATATTATTATATTGCTTCCAATCGGAATTATGTTTAAATATTTTTAATATTTTCTAACAAAATCAAGACAATGTATCTGTGATACATGTTGGGAGTCAAAAAAAAAAAAAAAAACTAACTCCCATGTGCTATCTTGCATCACCTGAAAATCATTGAACTGACTTGTTGAATTCCATTGTTTAGAGGTTAAAAATGATTCAAAATAACGTTGTTTTGATTTTTCACTATTCTCTCTCAATCTCTACCACATGTTCTTCTCTCATTGGTTATTAATTATCTAGTTAGCATAGTTGGCATGAGCTGTTATATGGGATTTGTAACACCGATATCTCGATGTACTCCTTATTGTACTTCTCTTCATATTATATATAATATTACTCTTGTTTCTATATAGAAAATCTGCTAAAAAAATTTTCCGTTAAAACCATTTCCAAAAATTTTGACATAATCACTGATAATTTAAAAATTTTCAAAATGACCACCGATGGTCCAATAATAATAAGAATGACTCTAGAGTGCATAAAAATCTCAAATTTGGATAGATCTTACTTCGTAAATCTAAATAGCAAATTCTCGAAAAAAGTCACTCAGAAACTCTAATTTGGGTTGAAAGCCATTCGAAAAAACTAAACGACCACGTTTTGACGTGAAATAAATTAAATTAGGTCTAATATGAGGTTTTGGATCTAATTTGAAATTTATAAAACTTTGTCCTTAAAATCGCTTAAACCGAAAATTTCATCGGTAAGTCAAAATTCTTCCCGAAAAGTGTCGACAAACCCTAAAATCATTAAAAATGGCTAACGAAAGTCAAAACACTTAAGTATAAGTATAAGTATAAAGAAGTGAATTTGAAAAATTGAAAAAAAAAATTCGGACTAAAAATCACAAAGGGGTCAAATTTACAATTTTGAAAAGTTTAAGAACTAAAAGTGCAAATATGAGAACTTGAGGGACTAAGTTACAAAACCAACTATTGAATGACAATTGGAGATCAACTATTGGCCAAGAGCATACATAGTGGCCACCTAAACTCATTCCACTAAAGAGAAACCTCATTGGTTGAAAAATTCTTGCATGAATTCTCATTGGTTGGTCAAAAACCCTTTCTTTGTGCTTGGAATTCATCATGGACGAATTTGACAAGAAGGTGGGTGCATGAAGGTAGCTTGTAAACAATTTGCATGGGAGAAAAAATTAGAACAAGTGTAGAGTAGAGGTCTTGCATACAAAAATGAATCAAGAGTCAAGATAACTTGATTTAGTTTATAAAAAGACCAAAACCAACCATTTTCTCTTCTATTTATTCACTTGGATGAAATTTTTACTAAGGAAATAGGGATTGCTTATGTTCAAGTAGAATTCTTGGAGCATTAGAGAAGGAACACAAGTAAAAGAGGTAAAAACATTTTGATTCCATATCTCTAGTTGTTTGAGATAGTATAAGAATTATATAGAGATTGATGTTTGATGAATTATGTTACTATGGTGCTAAGGTGATCAAGGTTTCAAGAAAATTAAGATAAAGTGATGGGTATTAGTTAGCAAAAGATCATACTAAGGAAGGTAAAATACTCAAATTTAAAATCTTTACAAGTAGTGAAATTAAATACATGTACTAGCTTGCTAAATATGAATATTTCAATTTGAGCAAATTGTAGTAATTCTATGATATCTTATTTTGTGGAGATTAAAATTTAGATTGGTTTGTTTTTTGTAAAACTAGACTCCCTAACCTTTAAAATGAGCTATGGTGCAAAATTTTTCATTAAGAAATAAAATTATTGTGATTTTTAGAAGAAAAGGTAAAAAATCGATATTATATTCACTATCCTGTGCACAACTAGTAAATTGATTTGGATATTAAGATAATGTCCGGATAGAATTAGGGCAAACTTAAAACATAAAACTTTTAGATCTATGTCTTATCTTTAAAATGAGGTAAGATTCACTTGAATCGGAATGGTATGCTAGAAGTTATAGTGTTTTTACTAAAACTGTGTAGAGTATAATTTAGAACTAGAACTGAGATAGAAATGAAATTTGATAAAATTTTACACTTACAATTAAAGGAAATACTAAATATGAAAGTTGTAGAACTATCTCTTATCTTTCAATAAAACTTAGAATCATGTAAATTAGAGTTGTATATACTGAAATATGAATTTTCTACCAAAACTACGCAAATTTAGTTATACAAGTACGAACTGTGTTGAAAATAGATTTTTATAAATTTGTACAATGGGAATTTGAAGATGAGTTGAACACGAAAAATGTAGATATATGCCTTAGCTTTAATTAATAATTTGAATCACTCAATTTTGAGTTATATAGAGAAGGTTATGTCATTTTTTCTAAGATTGCACAAGAGTAGAACTTGAAAAATCTGAATTGGTTTAAACAAACTAGGGTGAATTAGAATTGGATTTAATCAAATTAGGTTTTCTTTAAGTTTCATTCAACATCTCTAGGTAAAAAAATTTTCTCTTCACTCCTAGTATAACATATCCAATTTTGGATACAAAAGAAGGAGCCTAACATGATGAACTTCTTGTAGTCAAAAGTTAGGAGTGTGAAGAAAGAAAGATCATTTGAAGATAAGTCTTGATTTAGGCTTGAAGTATCAATATTTGAGTAAATGAACTTCTGCACTTTGTTTTATACTTGAAAATCTTGTGTGAATATTTTAATGTACTGATTTTAACATAGATTAGGGGTGAAAATAAAGAGACCGAATCCTAAATGAGTGCAAAATTTTGAGTACAAAAGTTATGAATATATGTATGTATTTGTTGGTTAAAATGAGGAAGAAAGTTGTGTAGAAACTAAGTTATGTTTGGCCATGAAATTGGAGTGGTGAAAGGGCTAAATGTAAGCTGAAATTGTATCTTGCATTTAGTACATTTTGTGTGCAGAAAAGTGGGTAAGAATGGTGACTATATGCATGAGTAAGTGAGCTGTGTCACGCCCCGAACCGGGAATCGTTAACAGCCGCCCGTTGACCTGGATGCCGGCTGTATTTCTACAGAAAATCGGACAGAACCTCCCCATAAATCAGAGGTCTCCCATGTACAATTAAACATGTATACCTGTATAATTTAAAATCATTCTGTAAATTAAACAAATGGTCATCTCGGCCTCAAAACAATCCATCAATCTCCCAACCGACATCCAGACAACGCAAAGCTAACAAATCACCAACAGACCTAGCCACAGACCTCTACTGTCATGCCCAACTAGAGCATGAGTAGCCGCTACACCGAGCGGGCCTAAGTTTTATACAATTTACAATAATTTTCCCAAGTATTATTCAAATACGTACAATTGCCTCAATGCAAATGAAATATGAGAGTTTCGCAAATAAACATATATAATTTATACAGTCATCCCAAAATAAGTACACGGTCAACTACGGACCTCAACAAGACCACGCAGGGTCGACAATAAAATATGAAGTTCATCTTTTCAATTAAAAATTAATCTCACCGTCGTAACCACCAAATCCGCCAACGAGCTATCAAGCCCTCGAGCCAAATACATCGCCCTAGCACCAAAATCCTGTCTGGGGAGGGAAAGAGGAGGGGTGAGTACTCAGGGAAGAATACTCAGTGAGTGAGTGGGTCAATGTAATCGTGTAATATGGGGTGTGAAACTGGAGTGTCAAAACATAAGTATACAAATCATATTTCAAATCATCATGCTTTTCATTTCAACAATAGATCATTTACACGCATCAGCAAATCAAATATGCATCCAAAATACTTTCATCAAAATCATAGAGCTGTCAGCCGTAAAACTCCCGGCAGAGGTCTACCACGACCTATGACAGGCGCACCGGGGGTGTTATATGCGATTTTATTTAAAGTGCTCTCTACCCCGGCGTTGGCGACGGACCTCGTCCAGGTGCTAGACTTGGAGAGTGTATCCAAATCCTCCCCCTTTCGGGTTCAACCTGCCTAGTACCGTGTCGTAAATATAATCTCATCTCGACAACTCGTGGGATACCCCAGGCTTAGGCATATCCGGACGCCACCAAAGCGCCTCTCACGGTGTCCTTCGTAGCTACGGAACAATACATATCACAGCCCTCAAGGCCAATATCAATATCACGGTAGACAACACCCTCAAGGCCAATATCAATATCATATCAAAACATGTGCCATAAATCAGGTTCACAAACCAAATGCAACATATTTCATAAAATGGCACATTTTACATTTCAATCCCATGGATGCATATTTCATAATTCAACCACATTTTCAGACACTCCATCGGTTCACAAAAATCATTTTCAAAGCCAGTCAAAACATTTTAAGCACGCGATAAATCATGCTCATTTATCAAACTGTTGTAAAGCAGAGTATACATATTAAACGAAAACATTGAAATAAAACCCACTCACAGTATACGGGAGGGTCAATCACTCCCTATAATGCACAACAAGTGCCGAAACTGTGCTCCCCTCGATCAAGGCATCCAACTGACGCATGTATAAAATCGGCAAGTTTCAAACCTGCGCAGTTATAGAAAATAGGCGATAACTTCTGATACACCTTTACAAATCAAGGGGTTTCTTATTTCATTTTTAAAGCTAAGGATGTCTAGTGTCTAAGGCAGACAACCTCACATCATTCGGATCTATATAGAGAAAGTTATGCTTACAACATATCCACAAGACTCAAGTGATGGTACTCAACCAATCCTACACAAAGCTCACACCAATCCAATCTCTCGTCGCACATAAGAGTCAGCATATACACCAACACACTTTTATTCAAAATTCTTTATCAACTTCTTCTCTTCAATACCTCAATACAATTCTATACATTTATCATATAAATACAAACACATGCTTTCGCTCATTCTTTACAATTGCACATTTTCATATCACTTTAACACACCAATATCACTATATATATGCATACACTTTCTATACCTTATTACATACACATATAAACTTCCATCTTGCTTACTAGAATCATTCCAAATCTCTCCAATGGATTCGATCAATACATTTTTACATCCACATACTCACTAACCTTTATCCAAAATTCAGCATACATAATTCCTCACTCTTGGCCTCAATTTCACATATACATAGCCAATAACACACCACACTTCAATGCCAAAAACACAAGTACATCAAATCCACATTTTAACACTCAAAATCACATTGAAACCCATCAAATTTCATACTCAAAGTTCTAAAATTTTCAGTACATGTTTCCTTAGGGTTTCTCCCCTCAATATGTGCTCATTTAAGACTTAAATCAATCATTTACACAATCACCTTTCTAGATTCTCATTTCATCACTTTCATTCCATTTATAAACAATTAATCAAATCAAAATCAAGCCTGATTCAGTCCTAAAACCAATCAAAATTGGAAATGCTTAAAATAAATAAGTTTCCTACGAACTGAAAAAATCTTTGAAAAATCATACACTTTTCAATTCTAATCCGATTTCTTCAACCCATATGTTATTTCAAAGGTATTGAAACCTATTTTCATAATATATAGTTTGTATTTAACTTACCTATATGCAACATCAACCATAATGTAAAACAACGTATCCATCCTTAGGCTAAAATCCCAAATTTCGACTATTTTCATACATATGTCAAATTAAACTCTACAGGAAAATATTCAAATCAATTCAACTCGATCTCATTATCCTTTAATATGCTTCTTCCATACTAGGCAACATATTTCGCATAAATTTTTAAACTTAATCCTCACATTCAGACATATTCAAATTAATTTTCAACTAAAGCTATACAACCGAATCAAACAAACCTCTATAATTATCTAACACATTCTATTATGCAACGCAGCCCTATTTATATCAAATTCTAAACTTAACATAAATAATTTCATACGCAATTGCAGGAAAGTACATTTCCTTTTAATCTAACTTATTTCAAAGCATACATATAGTTTCCAATTCTAATTTCAATCCTACATTCGATAAAATAACTCAAATATCGAAAGGATGACATTTCCCTCACCTAGGGTTCACTGCGGTCCAAAACCCTAACGTCCGTGCGATATTCGATTTCGTCCGAAACCTACAATGCTTCCAATTCGAAGCAAAAGTCAGCAATTTTAGTATAAATCTCCAAGGAATCGAAACCCTAGAATTTGGGTTAGGGTTTGATCGTACCTTTGTAGTGGACAAGGCACAGTCGACCTAGGGCTTTCGGTTGGGGCTTCCGCAGGTGGCAGAAGGCGTGCTGGAAGGAGCTATCGCGCGCTGGAGCAGTCGCGCGCGGGGTCACGGGCGCTGGGCAGTCTCGCGCGCGCTGGGACAAGGCAGTCGCGTTGGGAGTCGTGCGCAGTCGCGCTGGGAGCAGCGCGCGGTCGCGCAGCCGCGCGCAGTCGCGCGAGCATCATGCTGCGCAGCACGCCGCACGAGGTGAGGGAGAGGGCGGCGACCCGTGGTGGTCGCGGTGGCGGCGAGATGCGGCGGACGGCGGGGGAAAGCAACCGTTCGCGGTGGAGGGAGATCGAGACGGAGAGAGAGAAAACAGAGAGATAGAGAGTGAGACCGAGGGGAGAGTGAGAAGGAGATGCGGTGGTCGACGGGCTGGCGGTGGAGGACCGCGGTGGCGGTGATGGCCGAAGGCGGAGGAGGAAGCCGCGGCGGCGGCGGCTGGCGCGGGTGGGGAGATGGAGAGGCGGTGAGAGAGTGAAAGGGAAAGTGGGAGAGAAATTAGGGCTTTAAGCCCTAATTTCGTTTTTCCTTTTTTTTTTTTTTTTAATATTTATAATTATTATTATTATTATTATTATTATTATTATATTTCTTTTTGTAAATAAATAAAAAAATTAAATGAGTAATGTATAAATAAATAAATGAATAAATAAAAAAAATCATCTATATATTTTTTTATACTCACTTTATTTTACAAATCGGAAATACGGATATTTTAAATATCCCAAAAATTTCAAATTACATACCTCAAAATCGATAATCAATATAATTTAAAATTTTCTCTCTCTATATGTAAACGGAGAAATATTTTATTTAATTTCATGAACAGTATACTTGTACGGGCACCGCAGTGTCGGTGTTACAAGCTGAAAGTTGTCCCTCATGTGGTGAAGTTGTATACAGAACTTAAAGTAAATGTGATGAGTGTATATGCATGTTTGTTGGTTGAAATGATGGGAGAAAGTGTGCAAAATTTTGGAATACAAAGGTGAATGTGTGTATACGTATTTGAGGCCTAAATTGTGAAGGAAATGTGTGTGTTCATATATGGATTGTATATGTGTGTTAAGGTAGTGTGTTGGTGATGTTATGAGGAATGTATAGAAATGAGCATTGAAATAGTTGGGTTAGTGATGAAAAGGAGACAGCATGTGTACTTTGTAAATCCTACTTATGATATCCCAGGCTTTGATCCTAGATAAAGGATTAGTTAAAATAAAATGTAATATTGAACTTTTCAATGGTAATGACACTTATATATATATTATGTATTGTTATTGTAGTGATACACTGTTGATCGATCGAGGGGAACACATTTTCAACACATTGTGATGTTTTCAGGGAGTGATATACCTTCCCGTATATTGTGAGTGAGACTTTGACGCTATGTTTTCAATTGAACAAAAACTCATGTTTTACAGCTTTTCAAATAACATATTTCTTGACTTGTGTGAAGGAATATAATTTTGACTATGTTTTGTAAATGTTGCTTTTATGATTAATGGAGTGTCTCCAATGATTTGATTCATATGATATGCATTCATGATTTGTGATGAAATGATATCGTGCCATGTTTTGAAATTTTGAAATATAATTTCTGATATGACTATGCATTTTGGCACGTTTGATGGATACGATTTGATACTTGGACTGAGAGTCCATGAAATTGACGGATATGATGATGTGATTGATGGATTCCGTAGCTACGAATGACATTTGTAGAGACATCTCATGTTGCCCGAATACGTTTCTGCAGGAGGTATCTATAAACGTCATATGTATAATTGCACTCGGATGAACCAAATTGGAGAGGATGTGTGTTACGCCATAATCTAGCTCTAAGTGAGGTACTATACATAATGTGTTAGTTATACGTATAGACACGAGTTAGCCGGTTGAACCAAATGTGGGGAGGACATGTGTTACGCCACTATCTAGCACTTGGTGAGACTTGTGGCCAACATTGGGGAATAGAGCTAATTTTATACACTTGCATATGAAAACCCCCAATGTGCCCGTCATTGGTTAAGGTAGACTACTGCCGGGGTTATTTTATTAGCAAGCTCTATATGATTTTGAAATGTAAATGGATGCATACTTTGATACTATGATATGTGATATGTGATCACTTGGAAATGACATGCTTGGTTTTGACATCAGTATGGTTTTAAAATGTATTTTGACACTCCATATTCATACTTATTATCGAAAACATATTGTCGATCCCCTCACTCACTGATTATTTTCCCATAATACTCACCCCTCACCTTTCCTTGATTACAGTTATAGACTTGGTAGGGAAACATGTTGAGAGAGTTCGACACACTTAATTTATATTTTGAGACCTTGGACTTGGGTATGGTATCGACCATTCTTCCACGGTGATGTATTTGATGATGATGTACATTTGATGTCTATAAAATGACCATTGTGTATATTTATTGGGATGATTGTAATTGCATTATGTAATGTAATTGAAACTCTCGATAATATTGTATACTTATGCATGGAGGCAAATGAGTTACATTTTTACATTCTTTTACTTGGGAAACAATATTTTGAGGGAAAAAAATAGGTTTTAAATAGTTTTGAACAGGTGTTGGTTTTAGCCTTCGTTGCCAGGGTATGTATGTCCTGTGAGGGGCAGCGTACGAGGTAACGGGCGGCTGCTCACGGCTTCAGGTCGAGGATCGGAACATGACAGGATTTGATTGATGAAATTATAAAATTAGAATTGAGATTTGATTGATGGAATCATGGAATTAGAATCAGTTAGTTTCACAAATTTTGGATCTCCAATAGTCTTGCCTAAATGTATGTAAATAGTTATTTCTTTCTATAGTTAGTAGTCTTGTATATACTATAAGAACTAAAGCTTGTATTCAAAAAAGTATGAAATAAAGAATACCATTTCATCATGGTATCAGAGCAGTAGATTGTAGGACCTGTATAATTCTTTTTGTGAAATAACAAAAAGAAAGAAAATGGGAAATCGGACTCCCTCAACAGGAAGTACCCAAGCAGATCCTTCTATGCTTGAGGACTTAACATCTTAAATATCACAGATGTTGAGTCAGATATTAGCCCCACCAAGTCATGAACCTGTCGTTGCACCGATTGGCATCAAATTGGATGATACGAACTATGGACTCTGGTCCCAAGTTGTAGAGATGTACATCTCTGGTAAAGACAAGCTAGGTTACATAAATGGAAATCTTCCACAACCATCAGAGGTAGATCCTACCTTCAGAAAATGAAGAACTGAAAATGCAATCGTGAAGGGATGGCTAATCAATTCCATGGATCCAAACAAATTGGAAATTACATTAGATTTCCAACAGCAAAGGCAGTATGGGATGCCATTGCGAGAACTTATTATGACGGCACTGATACCTCGCAGGTCTATGATCTCAAAAGGAAGGTGACAAGACTCAAACAAAATGGAGGACCAATCAAGACATATTACAATACTCTTCAAGGCTTGTGGAGAGAGATCTATCTTCGGCGTCCAAATCCTATGAAGTGTGAAGTTAATATACAAATATATAACTCCATGATGCAAGAAGATGGTTTACACTTTCTTGGATAGACTTGATGATCGCTTGGACAAGATTCGGGCTGATGTGCTTCAACTTCAACCTTTTCCTACGTTGGAGCAAGCCTATGCCTATGTACGTCAGGAAGACTTAAGACAAACGGTGATATTGACAAAAGAAGAAAATATACCCAGCCTAGCTATGATATCGAAAGGAGGACAGAAATCACAGCAACAACCATCATTTCAGATGATAACGAATGGGAAGTCAAGCACTTCAAAGTCAAAGCCACAAGTTGACGAAGGAGGATGTACACATTGTGGGAACATGAAGCACACTAAAGACACTTGTTTCAAACTACATGGATATCCGGATTGGTGGCATGAACTCAAGGCAAAGAAGAAACGTGAAAGTGGTCGTGCTACATTGGTTAATGCTGAAAACACTTCCAATTCAACCACCGAATCTCGCCTCACTCTTATACCTCAAGTTGAACCCTCACTAGCTGCAGCAAATTGTTCTATAGCTCAAAATGAATCAGGTAACCACTAGTGGATTATTGATTCAGGAGCAACCGATCACATGACTTTTGACCCAAAAGATTTTATTGAAACAATTCAACCAAGGCGGACTCACATTACCAATGCAAATGGTGTGTAATATCCAGTCACAGGGGCTGGAAAAGTGGCACTTTCATCCTCTCTTTCTTTATCAAATACTCTCCTTGTACCCGCTTTTTCAAATAAATTGTTATCGATAGGACAAGCTACCGAAGAATTGAATTGCTATGCACAAATCTATCCTAAATTCTACTTGTTTTAGGATGTTCTCACCAAGGAGATCATTGATCGTGGTACTAAACGGGGAAGGCTGTACTACATGGATGACCTTAGAATTGGCCAGGCGAATAATATTGGTCGAAATAATGACAAAGAACGAGAAATCTGGTTATGGCATCACCAGTTAGGACACCCATCATTCTCCTACTTAAGACGTTTATTTCCTAGTTTGTTCTCCAACTTAGATGACGTAATGTTTAAATGTAAAACTTGCATTCTGGCTAAAAGTCATCGAGTCTCTTATGTAATAAAATCAAGAAGATGTGAAACACCATTTATGCTAATTCACTCTGATGTTTTGGGACCAGCCCCTATTTTAGCCCCTTCAGGTATTAGGTGGTTTGTGATTTTTGTGGATGATTGCACATGAATGACTTGGTTATATTTAATGAAAAACAAAAATGAGGTAGCTGGGATTTTTAAATCGTTGCATACTATGATCAAGACTCAATATTCAGCCAAACTTCAGATTCTTCAATCTGACAATAGTGGAGAATTTGACAACAAGGAACTACAGGACTATTTCAGAACATGTGGGTTTCACCATGAGACAACATGCTCCCAAACACCATAACAGAACGGTGTCGCGGAGAGGAAGAATAGACATATTCTAGAAACAACACGAGCTCTTCTAACTGCAGCAAATGCACCTCAACGGTATTGGCCAAATGCAGTTACAACTGCTGTCTATTTGATGAATCGAATGCCTTCTAGGGTGTTGAATTTTCAAACTCCATTACAAACACTCGCTCATCATGTACCACTGCCATCTGTTCTTATGCCTTTACCAAGAATATTTGGATGTGTAGCATATGTCCATCTTCACAAAAATCAAAGAGCAAAACTTGATCCATGTGCAGTGCGATGCATTTTATTGGGCTATGCTCCACATAAGAAGGGCTATTGATGTTATGACCCCAGCACTAGACGCCTCAATGTCACCATGGATGTTACATTCCTTGAAATTGAATATTTTTTCCAGGCACTAAGTTCTCGTTCTTCTCTTCAGGGGAAGCTGATAGATGAAGAGCAGAATATGAACAATAGTTAGAAAAATTGGCCATGTTTCTAAGAAAATGTGGAAATGGATAAAATTGAAAAGGAGCGTTCAGGAGATGAAATAGAAAATGAACAAGCAAGAGAAAGAAGTGATGAAATAGAGATCGCACAAGGACAAGACTAGCCTCAAGGACAAGACCAGCCTTTCCCTGATTTAGTGCCAACCGACCAAACTCCTGAGAATGATCCTAAGGTACAATTTCCAAGTCCTTCTCCAAATACTATTGAAGATAATTTTGTTGGCTACAATTTACCTTACAGATATAACCGTGGCAAGCCACCAAATCGATATTCACCAGACCGTAAAGAGGGAAGGACTAAGTATCCAATTGCTAATCATGTCAGTACCTAGAAACTATCATTACCACTCAAGACTCTTGTGCACAAGTTGTCCTGTGAACATATTCTGGATACCGTGTAAGAGGCTTTGAAGGAGCCAAAGTGGACCCAAGCAATACTAAAGAAATGGCAGCTCTAGAAAAAAAATACATGGACACTTGTGCCACTGCCAGAAGGGAAGAAAACAGTAGGGTGCAAATGGGTGTTCTCTACTAAATACAAGGCAGATGGAATGGTAGATCGATACAAAGCAAGACTCTTCGCGAAAAGATACACACAATCATATGGCATTGATTATCAAGAGACTTTTTCACCGGTGGCAAAACTAAATACAGTTATGGTACTGCTATCAATTGCTGCAAATTTAGACTGACCACTTCACCAATTCGATGTAAAAAATGCATTCCTTCATGGGAACCTTGACGAAGAAGTGTAAATGGAGGTTCCACCGGGCTTTGCTTCCTCACAAAATGTAGTATGCAAACTGCAGAAAGCATTATATGGGTTAAAGTAATCACCAAGGGCTTGGTTTGGACGATTTAATTTGGCCATGAAGAAATGCGGTTTCAAACAAAGCAACTCAAACCACACTTTATTCCTAAAGCATCGAGGAGAGCGGGTAACTACCCTTTTGATTTAGGTTGACGATATGATAATTACAGGAAATGATGAAAAGGAAATCACAAACCTACAAGAGCATTTAGCAGCTGAATTCGAAATGAAGAATCTTGGGGGCCTAAAATATTTTTTGGGAATTTAAGTGGCTCGATCAGGTCAAGGGATATTTCTCTCACAAAGGAAATATATACTTGACCTTCTAGCTGAGACAGGGATGCTTGATTGCAAACCTGCAGACACACTATCAGGCCAAAATCATAAATTGGGAGAACATCCAAATCAAATACCCACCAACAAAGAAAGATACCAGCGCCTCGTAGGAAAGCTAATTTACTTATCACATACAAGACCAGATATTGCCTATGTTGTAAGCCTGGTAAGTCAATTTATGCATAATCCAAGTGAAGAGTATATGGAAGTTGTGATTCGAATCCTACGATATTTTAAAGCATCTCCAGGAAAAAGGCTCATGTTTAGAAAGAATAACCACTTAAATATTGGTGGTTGTACCGATGCGGATTGGACTGGAAGTATTATAGATAGAAAATCTACATCAGGGTACTTCACTTTAGTTGGAGGCAACTTGGTTACTTGGAGGAGTAAGAAACAAAAGATGGTTGCTTTATCTAGTGCAGAGGCTGAGTTTTGTGGCATAGCCAAAGGACTTTGTGAGCTTATCTGGTTGAAGAAATTGTTAGAAGAAATTGGGTACTTCTCTGGATCAACTATGAACCTCTTTTGTGACAATAAAGCAGTTATACAAATTGCACAAAATCCAATTCAGCATGACAGAACCAAACATGTTGAAGTAGACTGGCATTTTATCAAAGAAAAACTTAGGGATAAGGTAGTTAAATTCCCATTCATAAAATCAAAGGATCAACTTGCAGATATACTCACTAAAACTATTTCAAGCAAGGTGTTCCATAGCACTCTAGTCAAGTTGGGTATCAAAGACATTCACGCACCAACTTGAGGGGGAGTGTTGACATGAGCTATCATATGGGATTTGATTGATGAAATTAAAGAATTAGAATTGTGATTTGATTGATGGAATCATGGAATTAGAATTAGTTAGTTTAACAAATTTTGAATCTCCAATAGTCTTGCCTAAATATATGTAAATAGTTATTTCTTTTTATAGTTAGTAGTCTTGTATATACTATAAGAACTGAAACTTGTATTCAATAAAAAGTATGGAATAAAGAATACCATTTCATCGAGCACTACCTGTTTTATAGTTAACGCAACATCTTTAGTCATGTCAACATCCATGTGTCACCACGTTAACATAGATGTATCGCTTCTTTCAAAATAATTATTAAAATATTATTAATTAGAATTAATCAATAATTAATTTGATTTTGAAAATATTTGACATTATTTGTTTTCATATTTATAATAACTTTTTATATTTGTAATAATGAGTTTTTCATATAAATCTGATATATTGTAATAATTTATTTAATCAATGGATCATTAAGATTTTGTTTTCATATCATTTTGTTTTCCATCTTCGATATGGTATTAAAGCCATATTTCTATATTTTTAACAAACCTTAAACATGTCCCACGTTTGTTTCGTCCCTAGAAACTAACACAGCATGCATTTACATTTTCATTTGCGTTCGTATTTTTATTTTCTTGAACACATTTATTTTTAATTTTTTATGATGCATTGTGCTATGATTTGTTGATTTTTGTTATGCAATGCATCATGGGTTCGTATGTTTATAGTTTTACCCTAGAATTGAACACACACACTAGGGTTAACGTAGACTTAAAAAAAAAAACAAAACAAAACAAAACAAAACAAAAAGCAAAAAACTCAAAACCCAAACCCAAAACCAAAATAAAAACAAAAATCAAAACAAAAATAAAAATAAAAGTAAAAACAAAACAAAACAAACAAACAAACGTGATTGAGAGATGCAAACAAATGAAAGTCGGTATAAAATAACAACAATTAGAATTTAGGGTAAGACCTACAAAGGGGCCCAAAAGGACATATGCCCGCTTTCTTTTACCTCACATCATGACGCCTCACATTTCATGCATCAGGGAGGACTCACGCCCCACCAAAAGTGACAGCGCCTTACCTTTCTCCAATTTCCTCCTTCCTTCCAAAACCTAATCCCGTCTCTCTCTTTATACCCATAAAAACTCAACCCTAAACTCCCAAAAACCACCATACAAGCTTAAAAATGAAAGCCTCCATCCGTAGATGTCTGATATCTAGCAAAAACAAAAATCTTGAAGAGGTGATTAGAGCCCTTGGCAAAGGAGTTGGAAGTTCAAGAAAAAGGTAAGATTTGAAACCAAAAGAGACAAATACCGTCCATGTGTGGTGACCCCAACAAGATTAACTTAATTCGGTCAAGTAAGTGTGAGATATATTATGAGTCATCACTAAACGGATTTAAATCCTAGTATAATAAAATATATATATATATAAGTAGAATTCAATATTTGTTTATTTATTTATTTATTATATATTTTTTTTTTCTTTTTGCTGAGTAAAGGACAAATTGAGATAGGAATCGCTTGTGATACACATGACAAAATGAGACTATTTTAGAAACTTGTGTGTCACATACAATAAAAATTAGAAACATTCTAATAATGAAAATAAGGGGTCATTTTTATTCGTAAGGAATTATATATTTTTCTATTTTTGTGGTACTTTCACATGCTTAGCTTTTTTCCCTTTTGTCCGTTGGCTCGATTTCAGCAAATTTGGACTATGACTCAACTTTGTTCCTTCTTGTTTCTAGGGAAACCAATATCTGAAATATTGCGCAAAGAAAGAGGAATCAGTCAAAAATGTCTTCCCTTGCTTTGCCTTTGCCTTTTCCATATGTTCCAACAGAAAACTTTGTGGAGAAAGGAGTTGGAAGTTCACAAAACTAACTGCAAAATAAACATATGATCGTGTACACAACATTGTATTTGTATTTTCATTAGCATTTATATATTTATTTTCTGAATATGTTTATTTTTATTTTTTCTAATGTACCGTGCTATAATTTGTTAATTTTTGTTGTGCAATGGATTATTGGTTTCTATGTTTATAGGTTTACCCTAGAATTGAACACACACTTGGTTAATATAGAGGTTTGAGAGAGAGAGACACCCATCAACAACATCGTTCGATTAACTTTGTGTGTGTGGGGCCAACAAAGACAATTGGTCGTTATCTTTTCTCCCACACCATGACACCTAAGAGTTTGGGCATTGGGGAGGACCACACCCCAAAAATTGATGGCACCTCACCTTTCTCCAATTTCCTCCCTTTATTTTTTTTGATTTGACCGTTATCAAATATTTAAAATTTTATCTTGATTAACTCGATTCGATTTACTATTCAACTCTTTATAAAAAGAGATCTCACAATATCAACTTTTATATTTTTATAACGATTCAAATCTCCAATTATGATTAAATAACTAAACTCTCCTTCCAACTATACCACCAAACATTAACCAATTCCCTCCTTTCTTCCAGAATATAATCCCCTTCCTCTCTCTTTCTCTCTCAATACTATTTGATAGTATGACTCTGCTCTATTTTTTTTTTCTCATATCTTTTTCTATGTAACTTCAATTTAAACAAAGTTTTCTTCTAATAAAACTAAAATTCTATGATTTTAAAATGATATATCACATGAATAATTTTATTAAGAAACAAATTTTTAATGATTTATCAAAATGATATATTTTTTATAAAAAAACTACCCCATTTCAACTACTACCATGTTTTCAATTTTGAATTTTAGCTCAATTTGAACTATCTTTTAGACTTAGTTTGGTTAAACTCTGAAGATAAAATTTATAACCCTATATCTTAACCTTAAATGAACACTTGAATCACTTCAGCCTGATATTTGTAGTTCAAAATATGCTAATTTTACTATACTACTTCTGTCGTCTTCATCAACCTCGTATTGTTATTTTATTGAGTTGGATATTTTTGTATGATTTGGAATTGAGACCACTCATAAGCACAAAAGATATAGTCTTATATCTTACCTTTAGGCGAATATTTGAATCACCTAAATCAAAGGTGTGTCCTTCAAATTATGGCTTATTTACTACGACCTGTTAATACCAAAAATTTTGATAAATTTGAACTTAAATCCTTAATAAGAGGTGTTAGACTATCCAACAAGCCTAATCATGATGTTTGATGGTGTGTAAACCTTTGTCATAAACATTTTTTATTTGTTATGCTGGGAATCGCAAATGAGTTAAAAATAAAAATGAGAACTTAATTATTCTTGCAAAAAACCTTGCTAAGCTTGTGGGCAAAATTTAAGGAGTATAGGTAGTTTATATAGTTTTGAAAGTTTTGCAAAACCTGCAAGTGAAATTTAAATATTTTTTATTGTATCATCTCTCTCTCTCAGATTAGAAATAGAAGTGTTTGAGATGTTTAATCTAAAAATCCTATATTCTAACTTGGTTTAACAATCTATTTCTTTATTGAATTGCCATAAAATAAGTACAATGAGCATAAAAATTGAGAATGAATCCAAGGACGATGACAACACTCTATATCGCTTGATGCTGATTCGAAATAATACATACTTCACTTGCATCTTTAACTACATTATGTCATTGTTTGTTTCGATATTATGTCTAGTGCTCCTTATATCTTGATATTGATCTTCACTACAAGAAAAAGGATCTTCAACGACAGAAATTACTGACGGAAAAAAATCCATCGCCATTTTTTTCAGATTTGCGACGGATTAGCGACGGAAAACTCCGTCGCTAATTTTTCCATCGCTAAATTCACCGCTAAAATTAGCAATAAAAATTTTCCGTCGCTAAAACTTTTCCGGACAAATTAGCAACGGATTTAGCGACGGAAAATTTTCATTGCTAATTTTTTTATCGCTAATCCGTCGCTAAAACTTAAAAAAAAATTTTTTTTGTTAAATATAATTTTTTTTCTTTTTATTAAATATAATTTGTATTTTTATTAAATATAATTGTGTCCTTTTATTAAATATAATTTTTTTATTAAATATAATTTTATTTTCTTGTTAAATATAATTTTGTTTATTAAATATAATTTTATATTTTTATTAAATATAATGTTGTGTTTTTATTCAATATTATTTTTTATATTAAATATAATTTTATTTTTTTAAATATAATTTTGTATTTTAATTAAATATAATTTTGAATTTCTATTAAATATAATTTTGTACTTTTATTAAATATAATTTTATATTTTTGTTAAATATAATTTTGTATTTTTATTAAATATAATTTTAATTTTTTTGTTAAATATAATTTTTTTATTAAATATAATTTTATATTTTTATTAAATATAATTTTATATTTTTATTAAATATAATTTTTTATTTTTATTAAATATAATTTTGTGTTTTTATTAAATATAATTTTTGTTTTCATTAAATATAATTTTATATTTTTATTAAATATAATTTTGTATTTTTATTAAATATATTTTGTATTTTTATTAGATATAATTTTGTTTTTTAAATATAATTTTATGCTTTTATTAAATAAAATTTTATATTTTTATTAAATAAGGGTATTATATTTTTAATATTGAGAGTTACAAATAATATATAGAAGTAGAAAAAAATAAACTAATAACACAAATGTAATGGTGGTATGGTGGTTAAATCTCTCAAGTTTCCTATTTTACACCCGAATTCGAACCCAGGTGGGAACATATTTTCAGCACATTTATGCGCGGGCGGGCAGGCAGGCGGGCCGGGGTCCGGACGGGGCGTAAGTGGGTTGGGCGAGTGGGTCGGGTGGGCGGTTTCGAGGATTTGGGTTTGCTCTTACTCACTTCAGCGATAGATTTTTAGCGACAGAAATTTTCTGTCGCTAAAAATACGTCGTTAATTTGTTGATAATTTGAAAACTCTAAAACAAAATTAGCGACGGATTTAGCGACGGAATTTTCCGTCGCTAAAAAATCCGTCACTAATCTGCCGATAATTAGCGATGGAAAAATTCTGCCCCTAGTTAATGGTCTTAAACCAGTTTGGACTAATCCTACATGAATATATTTAAATCCTTTATTTATTTGTTTTTCTAGAGACCTTTTGGATAGTAATTGTATAGTTTCAAAGGGTTTTGACAGCTGAATGTCTTTTTTTCAGATTTAATTGTATAATCAAATTTAAATAAACTGATTTTATGTATTTTATATATCTGATCTATACTTATTTTGGGTATCTCCTATTTATCTATCTGTTTTTCAAAATTTTCTATAATTATTTCTTTACTATTTATTATATCTCTAGACCTAGATGAACTAGATAGAGAGTTTGAAGAGTTAGTGGTTCTACAGAATATTGAGTTCATTGTTTTGATCATAAGATTCAAACCTAAATATACAACTACTGCGTTGGCTAAACCAATAGACTCACCTCCTCTTCCTAGGACTTATGGCCGGAACCACCTACAGAAAGATATTCAGCTGTCAAAACCCATATATATATATATATATATATATATATATATATATATATATATAATGTTAAAAAAAAGCCCTTAAAGACTTTCACACCCTTTCCCCTTTTGTCCGTTTTCTCGATTTCAGCTAATTTGGACTATGTGACTTAACTTTATTTCTTCTTGTTTCTAGAAAAACCAATATCTGAAATATTGCGCAAAGAAAGAGGAATTAGTTAACAATGTCTTCCCTTGCTTTGCCTTTGCCTTCTCCATGTGTTCTAACAAAAGACACTTCTGGCAGAAAACTTTCGTGGAGAAAGATCATCCTTTGACATGATGACCACAGCATGTCACGTCCCAACTCGTAAATTCGAGTACGTGACAACCGTCGCATGATTTATGAATATGTGCAGTCACCAGCACATACCCCAAGACCCCGCAAAACTATAAAAATATTCTTATTCAATCCGAAAAAACCAAAATATCAAACATTTAACATATTTTATAAAAGTTTAACTTAAATAAATATGTGTATGTAAAATATACAACCGATGAGTTTTGCAAAATACAGTTGTCAAAATCAGAGTTTCACTTCAAAACATGCTCTCTAATGGGTCCATCTACAGTCACAAAAATTATATCTAGAAAGATCAAATACCAATAAAAGTCCTGATAGATTTTCCTCAGCTAGATCTATCTAACAAAAATGGGTTGCTGCTATATTTACACTTCCTTTGAAAAAGATAAGAAAAGAGGAATGAGTATAAAATATTCAATGAATAGAGTGCAATTGCATGTTGTGACAATAAATGAGCGGTGAGTGTGTGGACGTCAAAATCACAATTTCTAACAAATTAATTTAAAGGTAGTTTCAAACAATTCAGATCATTATAAAACAAATGCATCCTTAAATTTTATATTTTCCAAAAATCATGGGGTCTCCCTAAAGAAAACACTCCCGCCCAAAGTTTGGTCGAATCCGGGCGAAAGCCCGTAAAGGGGTTTTCAATCATTTCTTTCCAAAACACTAATTCTCCCTTTCTTGGCATTGACTCGTACTTTACCGGGATGCTATCTGGATAGTACGATGGGGATGCAGGAGACCGCGTCTACCTCTCTTGCCAAACAAACCCTCAACCACGTCACCCCGTCGGGTCGCTCCGTGGGAGGAATGACTATAGTCATTTACCATCACCAGCACCTTCATTTCACAAACATCCAAATATTTCTAATGTGTCACAAATTTAGCAAATGATTATCAAACCATAGCACAATATTCATAGATACAATTTCCAGTAACAATGACAAATATGTAGTTATAAGTACAGTGAATGCATGCATATTCTAATCTTACATTTTTGAAACATCTCACAAATACAAATAATTACAGAAAATCACTTGAAAATCATTTATAAAAGAATTTATAAAAATTATTTTCTCATTCAAAATACAATAGTCCTTCTACTCACTGTTTTCGGGAGGGTAGTCGCTCCCACATTCCTCTACAACAATAGTTTTGCCACGATTAGTCTGTTCAACTCCTAAAGGATATTATCAAGAAATAAAAATCATCAATATTTATTTTCAAATTGACTCCAAAATTTCAATCAGTCGAAACCTACTTTCTCCGTCACTTCACTTATTGTGACTTACTAGCCCCCAAATTCAAGTAAAGAACTAGATAAATAAACTAAAGGATAGTATAAGAAAAAGATAATATGTTAATTTTTGTGTCCAAGATACTTTTCCCGTTCGGATTACACCAAACCTTAGAATTTTGTTCTTCCTTGTGATGGCTCTACATGTTTAAATTCTTCCAAAATCAAGACTTGAGTTTAGTCTTGGAGTGTTGAATGGGTAGTTTGGAACATTAAAATCTTAGGTTTGTTAGTGGGTTGATTGAGTTTGGGGAGAGAAGAGAAAATGGTTTAGAGAGAGAAGTGAAGTTGGGTTACGTGAATCTTCTGAAATCTCAGTCCATTTTTGCTCTCTTATTCTCAACCCATTTTTTCACATTTGCTAGATAGCCCTTATTCACTCCTAAATTACACAAATGCCAAATATCCCCCTTTTGAGTTATTTAGGAAGTTCAATGGATTTAAGCTTCTGAACCCTTATTCTATAAAACAAATGTGTTCGGTGATGTATGTGAATGTTGAAAGGGGGTGGTAAAATTTTGTAGCAAGCAAATCAGAGCTAAGGGAGTTTTGGATTATTTCAAAACAAGGAATATAATATAAATTTTATAAAATATTATCAAGGTGTTTGAATGGTTTAGTGGAATAAATCTTTTTGGATGAAGTGTTGGCCATAGGTAAGTGTACACATCAACAATTGGCAACAAGTATTTGAGGAATTTGGAAAGGTTGACCGAACAACTAAAAAAAGGAAATGAAGGGCTGATGGTCTTACCGAAGAGTATTACCGACAAGCAGCAATGAGGAAATAAATGAAATTACCAAAGAGCATTCTGTGAATGTGCCGAACAATAAAATAGTAGCATGACCGAAGAGCTTGCTATTGAGAGAGAAAACCGATGGTCACGAAATTTACAAATTTACAAATTAAAAATATGAAAGTGATTATCAAAAATAACAAACGGAAAAGGAATCGATAGCTACAAGTATGGAAAAATATTACAACTAAGAGTCGATGAGAAAAATGAAAGGAGTGTCGACCCGTAAATCTAAGAGTTGACCGATAGTAAAAATGAAGGGTTAATGACACTATCGAAGGTAAAAAATTTATTCAAGTACGATTGATCTGGGAATTCACCGATGAGGCATTTAACGACGACAAGGTTTAATTGTCTATCAATGGGAAAGTTCAAATATCCAAACAGAGGTTTTACACTATTGTTACCGATCGATTATTTCAAAATCAATACTGAAAAATATTGTTAAGGCGAGACTAATAACGAAAATAAAAATAAAAGTAAAAATAAATAAATTTATTAAATTCAAGGGTGACCGAATAGGAGTAAAACAAATTACACGGGCTAAAAAATTACAAATGTTGTCTAAGGTAATCGATCGAGATTGGAAAAAAGGGAGAAAATGGAACTATCATTCGGTACCAATAGAACATGTGATAATTTTTAACAAGATGTTTATTGATAGTCTAAGACAAGTGAACGGTAACATATCAAGAGGTAAGATTAAATGTTCATTGGTAGATTAACACATCACCGAACAACTATTTTAAAATGACTACCGATGGGATTTTCAAAACACCTACTGGTGTAAATATTTACCGTCAAAGATGTAAGTGAATAGTAATATACCGAACGGTATAGAAAAATTGAGTGTACCGATGGATATATATAAAATTACAAAAATTATGAACAATGATTTGTCAACTTAACTCTACAACATACAAACAAATTTGTAACTTCACTTTATACCGAGGAGATAGTAAACCACTATGAAATGATCACTATCGGTTATCGATCAGAAAAATCAAAATTTGAAGAGTTTGTTTATTACATACTAAAATCTTACCGAATAGGTAAATTCTCTTATAAGAGTTAAATTTCATCAAATACTGATCACCGAATACTCAATTAACAGATGGCTTTACTGATCAGAAACTTTAAAAATTTAGAAATTATCGATCAAGTATCTACAGGGGTTTCGTGAACAACTTAAAGAGCAGAGATTCACACTTATATTTAAATTTTTTACCATTTTACAAAATATAAAAATTTTAAATAAGTCACTTAAACTACACATAAAAAATCAGGACTTATCCGGTGTTACATAGCAAAACTCCAACATAAAATATTAAGGCTTCTAGATTCAAATTCAGTTTTACAAAGCATGAAGCTAAATCAAATTAAATTACCTTGTCCATTTAACACCCAGCAAAATCTTTTCCAGCACAGGGTGCTTGAAAACCACTTAGACCTCCTTCACTTCTTAATTAGTAACTATGAAAGTCTATCTTGTTGCACTTATAGTAGTTTTCAACCCGAAATTCTATCTTGTTACACTTGAAAACCACTTACACCATATGGCATTGGTGTTCATCTAATTGCTGCAAACTAATCCAGCACCGGTGTAACTTACTGCGACGTTGACGAAAGTGGTCTATGGTACATGGTATTTTGCCGCATTATATTGGGAAAGATGGAGGTATTCATGTTGGATTTAAGCAATTCCATCCCGACAGTGAGGACTTGATAGTGGAGTAGATGATCTGTATAATCCAAGTCATTATATAGTATGGAATATGAATATGAACACACACATTTATCCAGAATATGTTATCAGTTTCAAGTTCTCTTCGCTTGATTCATTGTTAAGGGATAGATTAATCTTAGATGCTTCTCTGATCTGACCCGAACTCAAAACATGAGCCACTTGCCTTCCTTCTTCACCGATCTTAGGATACACGTGCACAAAGATATTGACATCTGGACAGTCAGTCGTGTAATCACCAAAATAGACATTCATGTCGTGTCCCGGAGGAATCTCCCGCCGACGATCATTCAACGGTATATTTTGTCGGTGTGGTAACCATATCCAAACAACGCCAGACTCGTTGTGCACGCGAGTGACTCGCATACATAGATGGAACTGTAACAAAAACGTAAAGATCTACTCAATAAGGGGGGAAAGAGAGGGGGGGAGGGAGGGAGGGAGAGAGAGAGAGAGAGAGAGAGAGAGAGAGAGACCTCCTTAAAGAAGGAGAAAAGTGTAGCGGCATGCATAAAGAAAGATTTCCATAAGCCGGTAAGCTGCACAAAAATAGAAGGAATTAGTATCACAAGTGTAAGATTATGATTTATTTAAGAATACCATAAATATGTTTGTTTTTGTATGCCTGATTTCAGACTAAAGAGAAAGAATCCTTTATTTAAGATTCTAAAGGGTAAGAGAAGAAATTACAGACGCACTTCTTTTTGTCACGAAGATCTAACTTTTGTTCCGTACTGTTCCAACAAGAGAACACTAAAAACTGTTTCCAAAAGAAAAGAAAAGAAAAGAAAAATCCCATACCCAAGTCTCTTGGATTTTGGAATTATAGAACTAGAAAATTATTAGCATAAAGAAAAAAGAATCGCAGTTGAAGTGCAAGTTGAAAAACCCTACCTTGTTTCCCGGCACAGCTTTACCAGATTCCCCTGACGAATTCATCTGGGCAAGCTTGAGTTCAGACAAGTATTACAAAAGAAAAAGATTAGGGCTTCTCTCTCTCTCTCTCACTCACTCTCTCTCTCTCTCTGTCTCTCTCTCTCTGTCTCTCGCTTAAATGTTAAGCTACTCGGCTGGTTTAAAATGCGCAGAGCAGGAAAAGTCTATAATCTTGGCCCCTAAGTTTGGTATCTCTTATTATTGAAAAAAAAAAATAAGACAAAGATTTAAACCGCATTGATTCCGTGTGTATGAAGAGCTTCGAATGTATCGCCCCAGAGGATGTGGCGTTAACCCCGCAACTTCGTCTAGAGCCGGGCTTCCAGCCGCGTGGGACGCTTCATCCTAGCCACCATTTGAGAAAAATTCTCTGTAAGTCAACGCTAACATTTGATTGGTCCGTATTTTTTTGGCCTTTCCTAAGGTCGAAAAATGAATTATTTAATGTTTCAGATGCTCTGATATATTTTATTTTCAATTTTTATATTTAAGATTTTAGTAAAAATACATCTATGTCTATGAACAAAAACTTAAATCTCTTCTCTATCCTCTCAATTCTCTTCCCCCTCAGTCCGTTTCTCTCTCCCCTCTCTTATAGAGCCATTTTTTGTAATTTCAAAAATGGCAGTTAGAGCATTTCTCTCCTCTAAAAAAAATCCACATCATAAAAATAAAAAGTCCTCCCGATTATTAAATATTTTGCATTTTTCTTATTTTCTTTCTCAAAATTAAATACACAACAACTGGGGGCTTGAAAAATCCCAAATATTAAATAAACAACAGGATAATTTATACAATTAAAGAACACATATAAAGGAATTAGCCCCCACTAATCTCGGATTTTAAGATTAATTGAAGTTAATGTCGCAAGCCTCATGTCACGGTATATGTAGGTAAATGTTTTATTATGTATGGGAAACCATCCAACCACAAAGCATTGACCCTCTTATCCATCTCCCATAAATGCACATACACACATTTATATATTTGGTTTTAAACAATCTAGTATCTAGGAACCCAATTAATCTGATTCGTACATTGTGAGACCTAATTTAAGAGTTGAGTCTCCTAGCACTTGTTTTTTTTTTTATTTTCAAATTTTAAACTCAAAATTTTGATTAAGAGAATTGTCTTACCACTAGATCCACAGGAGATTGGTTCTATCTTCCATATATTAGTCACTTGGACCAACAGTCAATTTACCTAATGGGATATGATGTTAGATCCTTTAACCAAGATCACGAGTTCAACACGTGATTTGAGTATGGAGCACACTATGTTATGACGGTAACTCCCTAAATGGGTTATTGGAAGTTCTGGACCAGATTAGTAGGAGTATAGTTTCAGATTCCGATTGCTATAGTACTATAAATATATATATATATATATATATATATATATATTAGTCACTTGGTGGATGCATATTCTTTTCTTAGTCTTAAAAATAATTCACAAAATTTAAAAACAAAATGATAAAATGCCCTCTGAATTATTCCACTACTTTGAAATTTGAGGCAAGTCTGCTTCCCTTGCTACTTCATATCATGCATATTATTCTTTTTTAAAAGAAACAAAACCTCCTTCACCAAATTTTGTGTTTGGAACATTCACTTTAACAATTCTGATTTTGTTATTATAACTTCTCCTAAAGATGCGGCTCAGGAAGCAGATTTTAAAAGTTAGGCGTTATCACTCGCTAAAAATAAAATTTTTAGAAAAGTATGCTTCTAGATAACTTGCTTTTTCTGCTTTTCATTTTCTTTTTCCTTTTTTTAGCAAGTGAAAAGAAAAAATAGACCCCCCAACAAGTTGCAAAACCAAACACCACCTGCCCGTGTCCACCATGCAGTCAATCAAATGACTGACCGTTGTTCCTTTGCTCTGCCTAGCCAGATAAGGATTAATACAATGCATATGTATAATAAGGGAAAATGACTGACCTACAATTAATTTAATGAAATAAGATATTAGATTTTTTAATTAAATTTTAGATTTAAAATTTAAAAATAAAAAAGTATTACACCGAAAGAGTTTGACCTTTAAATATAGTTTTTATAAATGTTTGAATTAGATTAATTAGAATAAAATTTCAGATGAAAAAAAAAACATAGGGGTTTTCTATTATTCTTATAAGCATTTTATCATTATTGTCTCACAAGAAATGATTGTCATTGATAATAATCTAACAATCAAGAACTCCATAAGTAAAGACTTTCATAAACATCTCAAGAAAGGTTGTGATCATATCTTTTTCTATTCTCTAAATCTTCTTTCAACATTGACGAATAAGAGTTACCATGCCTAATCAAATGACATTAATTCAAATTCTTTTAATTATAAAAAGTAAAGTAGAATTTGTAAATGTGATTATTTAATCTTATTCTGTTGAGAATATTTGTTAATTTAGTTTGCAGAAAAGAACTATAATTTTTTGTCAAATTAAAATTTTAATATAAAAAAGAATGAAATCATTATTAATAATAATACTCTTTCTCTTCAATATTTAGATGAACATGAATATTTGAAGCAATGGAATCTTAGAATTTATATTATTCATCGCTTCCGATCAGAATTATGTTTAAATATTTTTTTAATATTTTCTAACAAAATCAATATTAATACATGCCTGCAAAGCCCAAAAAAAAAAAAAAAAAAAAAAAAAAAAAAAAAAAGCCCCTCCCACGTGCTATCTCACATCGCCTAAAAATCACCGAACCGACTTGCTGAATTCCATTGTTTAGAGGTTGAAAATGGCTCAAAATAATGTTGTTTTGATTTTTCACTAGTTCTTCTCTCTTTGATTATAAATTGTCTAATCAGCATTACCTATTTTACAGTTAGCGCTACATCTTTAGTCATGTAAACATTCATGCGACATCACGTCAACGTAAATGCATCGATTTTCAAAATTATTTAAAGGTATTAAAATATATTATGTATCAAAATTAAATTAATTATTAAAATATTATTAATTAAAATAAATCAATAATTAATTTATTTTTAAAAATATTTAACATTATTTATTTTTATATTTATAATAATTTTTTATATTTAAAAAATAAATTTTTTATATAAATTTAATATATTATAATTGATTTAATCAATGGATCATTAGGGTTTTGTTTTCTATCTTCGGTATTAGAGCCGTATTTATGTATTTTTAACAAACCTTAAACACGGCCCACGTTTGTTTCGTCCCTAGAGACTAACACAGCATGCATTTACATTTTCATTTGCGTTAGTATTTTTATTTTCTTGAACACATTTATTTTTAATTTTTTTATAATGCATTGTGCTATGATTTGTTGATTTTTGTTATGCAATGCATCATTGGTTCGTATGTTTATAGTTTTACCCTAAAATTGAACACACACACACACCAGGGTTAATGTAGGCTTTTCTTTTTTAAAAAAAAAAAAAGGAACAAACAAATGAACAAATGAACACGAATGGGACATGCCAACAAATGAACGTCTAGAAATTAGGATTTAGTATAGAATCCACCATAAATGACATATGCTTAGGGGTTTTATAACACCGGGGTCGAGCTCAGGTATCACGATACTCGAGTTCGGCTCGAGTGTTTTTTAGGTGAGATCAAGATCGAGTTCGAAGTGTCATCGAATAGTATCGTCAGATAGTATTATTAGTTAGTATGATCCAGATTTGTATCTTTCGAACTCGAGTTCGAACTCAAAGTGTCACAAATAATGCCATCGGGTAGTGTCGTCAAGTAGTATGATCCATGTTTGTATTTCTAGAGTTCAAGTTCGAGCTTAAAGTATTGTGGATTGTGTCGTCTGATAATATCATCGAGTAATGTCGTTAAGTATTTAATATATAAAAAATTTTTAAAATAATATAATTAATTATTCGGGTAGCTCATTGGACTTTCGAGTCTAACATATTTAGGCTTAAGTTCGAATTCGAGCTCGAGCTCAAGTCAAATTTTAACTCAATAATATGATAGGTATCCATGATATTACTCGAGCGTCAGGTTTACATGTGCCAGCTTCTTTTTCCTCACGTCACAATGCCTCACATTTCATGCGTTGGGGAGGACACACACCCTACCAAAATTGACGGCGCGCACCTTTCTCCAATTTCCTCCTTCCTTCCTAAACCTAATCCCGTCTCTCTCTTTATACCCATAAAAACTCAACCCTAAACTCCAAAAAATCTCCATACAAGTTTAAAAATGGAAGCCTCCATCCATTGATGTCTAATATCTTAACAAAAACAAATCTTGAAGTGATTAGATCCCTTGGCAAAGGAGTTGAAGGTCCAAGAAAAATGTAAGATTTGAAACCAAAAGGGACAAATACCATCCATGTGTGGTGACCCTAACAAGAATAACTTAATTTGGTCATGTGAGATATATTATCAACCGTTTTAAAGAGATAATTTAGTGATCATAACTTTTTTTTTTTAATTTAGTGATTTTGGATTTAAATCATAATGTAATAAAAATATATATATTATGAGCCTTGGTGCAAGCGTCGAATTCCATATTTATTTATTTATTTATTTACAATTTTGTTTTTCTTTTTTGCTAAGTAAAGGACAAATTGAGATAGGAATAGCTTGTGATACACATGACAAAATGAGACTATTTTAGGGACTTGTGTGTCACGTACAATAAAAGTTAGAAACACTCTAATAATGAAAATAAGGGGTCATTTTTATTCGTAAGGAATTATATATATATATATATATATATATTTTTTTTTTTTTTTTCTATTTTTGTGGTACTTTCACATGCGTGGATTTTGACATTTAGCAAATATTTAATTAACCAAATCAAACTTTGTTTATGATGTCAAAAAATAAAAAGCCCTTAAAAGGCTTTCACTCCTTTCTCCCTTTTGTCGGTTGTCTCGATTTCAGCAAATTTGGACTACATAATTCAACTTTTCTAGAAAAACCAATATCTGAAATTAGTCAACAATGTCCTCCCTTCCCTTCCTTTGCCTTCTCCATTTGTTCCAACAAAATAAACTTGTTGCAGAAAACTTTTCGGAGAAAGGTCATCTTTCGACATGATGACCACAAGAAAACTTCAACATAAAATATTAAGGCACCTAGATTCAAATGCAGTTTTACAAAACTTGAAGCTAAATCAAATTAAATTACCTTGTCCATGTAACACCCAGCAAAATCTTTTCCAGCACAGGGTGTTTGGAAACCACTTAGACCTCCTCCACTTCTTATTTAGTAACTATGAAATTCTTTCTTATTGCACTTATAGTAGTTTTCAACCCGAAATTCTATCTTATTACACTTAGAAATGTTTTTGCTGTATAGCTGAAATAACAGGGTTAGAGGTTCTCCAAAGCAACTACCAATACTAGGGAAACTTTGATGAATCTTTACTAAAATGGTTTTGATTTGGTAAATGATCTTCTTTGAAAACCCTAAATTTGTAACCTAATCAAGTTAGGAAAACAAATCTGAACCATTCGGAGTGGACAAACAAAATACATCACAAACAAACAGACGTACACTAAGTATATGGTTCTGGGTATGAGACCAGATGCATAATTTGCCCCCCTAGAAAGAGGCTGGGCCAATCATAGTAGACTCAGGTGATACATCACAAACAAACTGACAAACATAAGTTTGTAGATCCCTCACAAAGTTCGGGAAATTATTACAGTCAAGTATGCGTGCATGTGTAAGGAGGAAAACTGAGCTGTCTACCCATACCAGGTGAGCCACACTACAGCAAAAAAGACACAGGATGCCAACCAGAATGTGAGAACAGTATCTTTATGTCCAATATGCTTCACCAAGTTTGCAACATCCTATGTTAGTTTTACTATATGTGAATAGCTCACCTGGTACTTGTCCAGCAGCTAATCCTTGCTCTCCAACACGTCGGAGCAAGAGAGAGAAAGCAAAGCATAGGGAATGCTTGACATGAGATGATGCAGGAGGCTGAGGCTTATGCAGCACCGTGCCAAGCACTTATTTGCATAATAATATCCAGCCAATATGTGATTTTCATTGTCCTGGTCCAAATCAATGGACTCTTTATCGAAGGGGTTCGAAATTGCTCCATGCTTCCATGATGACTGCAAAAAAATTAAGGAAAAAGAGCTTAAAATAATTGAATGACCTGAACACACAACTCTCAATCACATTCACATTTGAACAAAGGGAAATCTCAGACAAACATTATGTCTCGCTAAAGATACGTCTGGACTTGAGTTTTCTTTATCTCATGGGAATAGAAGATATATAAAGGTACACCTTGAAGTAAGACAATTTTCAAAGCAAAAGCAGGCTAAGGAAAAAGACATAAAATCACCCAAAAAGGTCCCAACAAATCAATTGACAACAAAGGACAGTCCCTAAAAATATGTATAGCGACTCATCAAAATCATCACCCTACCAACAAGAACGGAATCATCGCAAAGAAAGCAAGACTCATGATAATTGCAAGGACACCAAAAGTGTGTTAGCCCTCCCCCACAAAATTTACCACGCAAGAAACAACACCCATGGCAGTTCTGTTAGACAACTATTATTACAAATAAGACAAGGGGACCTTCTTGCATACAATTTTAACATGATGGAAACCTCTCAAGTTTGTAATTTTCGCACTCGGATCATCAAATAGAAAAGGCAAGACACGACCCACCCGATAACCCCTATCTCTATCAATAAAGTAAGTTACAAACGAAAGAATGATATATATATATACACACATATGCAAAATCATGTATTGATGGTTGTGTATTTTGAAAAGAAGACTACCTTGCAAAGCTGCACAGTCATGCATCATTTTCTAATTCAGGTTGATCAGCAGCGGCTACAATCCTGGCTTCATTAAGCGGCACAGAGGAACACCAGCTACACAAAAAGTATAAATATATACTATAAATACATAAGAAATATATATTAAAATCCATGTAAACTAAAAGAGTCAAACAAATTTACCTGAACCCTTTTGGCAAATTAGGTCGGGGAACATTATTTCCAGGATGAACTGTGTTTTGATTGTCAACATACAGATTAATCGTCGAATGTTCTCTGATCAGACCAGACGTCAAAACATAGCGCACTTGCCTTCCTTCTACACCGTTTGGATAGACTATTGGCTGCCTGTTCTCGATGAGCGGGAAAGCGTTGTCGATCTTAGGGTACAAGTGCACTAGGATATCGACGTCTGGATTGTGAGTCGTGTAATCCCCAAAATGGACATCCATGAAGTGTCCCCGAGGAATCTCCCCCCAATGATCCCCATCCATCGGCGAATCTCGTCGGAATGGTACCCACAGAAGATCGACACCAGACTCGTTTTTCACCCGCGTGAGTCGAATACATAGATGGAACTGTGTAACAAAAACGAAAAGATCTACTTTCAGCAAAAAGAGGGGGGAGAGAGGGAGAGAGGGAGAGATATCTTACATTCATTATTTTTAGGAAAAATCTTGCAAGAGACTGCACAAGCCAAAAGGAAATGTATTAGAAATATATGTGAGAAGAAGAAGAAGAAGAAGAAGAAGAAGAAGAAGAAGAAGAAGAAGAAGAAGGAGAGAGGGAGGGAGAGGGAGGGAGGGAGGGAGGGAGGGAGAGAGAGAGAGAGAGAGAGAGAGAAAGAGATCTTATACCTTCTGTATTTTGGTGAAAAATCTTGCAAGAGACTGCACAAACAAATGGAAATTTATTAGGAGTTATGCGTATGAGAAGAAGAAGAAGAGAGAGGCAGATGAAGAATTTGAAGATTATGAGATTAACAAACGAATCACTCTCAACTCTAGTAACACCTTTTTCTTCTGCTTGGCGTTATGCGGCGGAGCCATCGTCTTCTAGTGGTCGAATTCAGACGGATCACGATGATATCTATATCTCTCTCCCTCTCTCTCTGTCTCTCTCAAACCCAAGTTTGTCTCTGTGTATTTCTTCTTATTCCTCGCTTTGCTTAACCACGAAGAAGAGAGGACTTAAAATTCAGGTGTAAGCGCCTGCAGGAGGATTCATGCGGGCGATTGTAAAGAAGTAAGGAGAGTAGAGGAACATATTGGTTGTGCAGGACTTTATATTTGTCAAATCTAGGAAGAAGAAAGCACTTGTAGTAGATGAAACTGCAGGTTTGTCGATTTAGGCTTTCTTGCGCGTTTTATTACCTTGGTGGTATCTTAAATTTAAATCAACTTCTTTTTAACAAAATTGAGAAATATATCACTGAAATATTAAACGTTCTACATTGCTTTATTCAAATAAAATGATATTTAATTAAAATTTTTAAAATTAAAATACCAAAATCAAAACAAATCAAAAAAAAAATTCAAACAGGTCCATTATGTATTATTTTTGGAGTAGTTGTTGATCCTCCAAAAATATTCTTCAATGTATTTTTATTTTTGTTCTTAAAAACTAAGTCTTTTTTCGGGTAAATTGAAATCATGTGAATTTTTTTTATATAAAATATAGTTAATATAAAAAAATTGTACTTTTAGGGTTAGTTTGGTTAGAGTGAAAAGTAGAAGGAAAAGAGAATGGAAAGTAAAAGTGGAAGGAAATATCATATTTCACTCGTTTGGTAAGGAAAGAAATATGGAGTGAAAGTAAAAATAGGATATAATCCCTTCTCCTCCTTCTTAAAAAATCATTTCTATTCCAAAGTGAACGGAAATAGATGAAAATAAAAATTTTGGACAAATTTGTTCTTGTCTTCCTTCAATATTTATGAAATTATTAATTTTTCTATTTCAATTTTATTTAATATAAAGTAATAAAATTATTTTTTTATTTTACTTTTTTACATTAATATTCTAATTTTATTTAATATAAAATAATAAAAAAATAATTTATAAAAATAAAAATATATATATTAAATATATATTATTAAGAAAAAAATTATATTTTTATAAAATATTTTAAGTTAAAAAAATTACGTGATGGGAAATATTAAAAATATTATCTTATAAGGGTATAATAGTAAATTAGGTGATATTTTTTTTTCTATTTTTCATTCCAATCAAATAAAAAAAATACCACTCATTTCCTTCTTTTCTATTTCTACCAAACAAAAATGAAGAAAATCTATTTATTTCATAAAGTAAATCTTCTCCTTCTTTTCTCTCTCCCCTTTCACGAACCAAACTTACCCTTAATACAATGGCTATTATTTACAAAATTCTATATATTCTTAAAATTTTTAAATTTCGAGTATAAAATTGGTCATGGCAAGTTGAAGGCACAAAAGTAGAGTGTAAATCTTTATAGATTCTCAAATTCCATTGCATTATTTATTTTGCAAAAACAATATATCATAAGTGCAATTAGAATTGATACTTAACCAATCCAATGGTTGAGTACTAATTTAGATTCTCAAATTTGACTTTTGTGTATAAAAAAATAAACATTCAAAGATTTTTATCCCCTAAAAATATAAATTGATTCAAATCAAATTTAACTGAATTTAACGTGATTAATAAATACTAATAGTTTATTAAAAAAAACAGTGCTTAGAAAATTTATTTAAATGAAAAAATAAAAAACCCAAAAACAAAGGTTCTCCGGATTATGATATCAATTTCCCCTAGATGTTTCTATTTTTTCTCTTCCTCTAAATTGTTTTGCCAAGTTTATCCGTTTTTTAGTAATCCAGTATCATTATATCGTTTAAACCTTTAATATATTGTTTTTCCATGACATTAATACCACTGATTAGCTCAATTTGTCAATGGGTTTGAATTGTGATACAAATTATAATTTTTAACTAAAAATTTGTATATTTTAGAGTTTGATTTTGTTATTATATATGTGTCTAGGAAAATAAAATTATTATCAATTCAAATATTATTATATAAAAATTTTTTATTTCTCAGATATCTTTTTTATAAAAAAAAATAAATTCTTTAAACCAGAAGGAATTATTTATTAGGATGGATGTATATGATTTTTTTATTTTTGTTTAGTAAAAATAATATATTATATTATAGAAATTATTTATTTATATATTTAGTAGGATGAATGTATATGATTTTTTTTTTAGTAAAAATAATATATCATATTATAGAATTTATTTATTTATTTATTTACAAGTAAAAATTGTATGGATTCTGTCCAGAAAATTTGGGGTCATACATGGTGGCTAAGCCCAACGAATTTCAGTTGTTCTCTAGAACATTCTAGAAGGCATCACATCAAGACAACTAATTATTACCGTCTCTTGACGCATACGGCCACTTTTAGGGTCAAACTTCTGAGTCAAAATATTCTTTACACCTATCCATATTAAAATTTTATCGAATTAATTTAATTTAAACACCAAAAAAATCCATTTTCAGAATTAATTTTTTTAAAATCTTTTCAAATTAAATAATTTATCAAAAATATATCCTTTTTTGATTAAAATAATTAAAGAAATTAAATTTTATAAATAAAATATAAATGTTTGTGAAAAATATAAATTATTATTAATTACCAAATTTTTGATCTAGAAAGTTATATGCAACCTTAGGTAAATTAGCTTCAACTCCTTGAAATAAGGCTCTGAATCATACTTCTAGAAGCTGACTTGTTGACTTTGATAAAGTACAGAAGTAAACCTCCGTATTTTATAAACAAATAATACTTTTCTTTTCTATTTTGATTACTTAATTAAAGGTCCAAATGAAGTTGCTCTTTATTCCAAACAAGTCCTTACTAGATTTCCCCATTTTGCACTCAAACAAGAAAGCATAAGAGAGAAAACTCACCTCTGTAAAAGCATCATATTTATATACTCAACCCATACCAGATCAAGTGGGTAGTGCAACCTGCAAAACAAGTGTTTCTCACAGTAATTCAGGAAAGAAAGTGGGGAAGAGATAGAGTGAACACAAGAAATAATTACACAAAATCCACAAAATCTACCTGTTTCTCACGGATAAATCCACTGTCCAATGGCTTTAACGGCAAAACATTAGATTCTCACGAAGATCTCGAATTTGAATTTTAAAAATAAAAAATAGATATTGGAAGAATCAATCCCTGGACTCCACAATATTCAAACCGAATTAGTGAGATCATCGGATACCCAATATCCCTAAGGGATCAGTTTAGTGAAAACAGTCCCCTCCTCTGATTTTATGATTCGGGATTCGATTCTTGTTTAACAAAATAAATAAATAAATAAAAATAACCGGATACCCAATTGGTTAAAAAAATATTAAATAATTGATTACATTAGAAATTATTGAATCTATACTACTAAATAATTTTGTATCAGTGCTCAATTTCCAGGCGCTACTGGAGGGATAAAAACTGGGCCAATTCTGTAACACTTTCTTCAAAATAGTGGAGGGATAAAAATTTTCTCTAACTTCTAGGCTTTGGGCCCAATAGGTCAGGACAAAGGCAAATAGCACCAAAGACTGCCCAGACAAAACTCTAGAATTCTGCCCTCACTTGAAACTGGGTCGGTCTCAAGGCCCAAATCTCATACAGCACGTAACCACATACCAAAAGGAAAATCAAATCATTTAAAAAAAAAAAGTGAAAAATAAAGAGCACATAAACATAAATACATGTGCAAATCTATACAAAAAATATAGAATTTTATAAAAAAAAATTATAAAATCACTTAATTTAAACCAAAACAAAATAACATATTACTGATCTGATTTTAGTGCTTGTTTCTAATTTTTCTTTACCCTTTTTTTTGGGCAGCGACCAAAATCGTTGCTACCCTTTCCCCAGCAGCTTTGCTTTCATCATTCATGCCGGTCGTAATACCTCCGGCTAGAGCTTGTAAAGCTACGTCGACGCGGCCCAATCCAATTTAATTGAGCCCATTTTTAATGGACATTTGAATTGAAATTGAACACCCTAGCCCTCTCAAACCATTTTTTTTTTTGATTTTCTTTTTTAGTGTAAGAGTTTGAAAAAAAAAAAAAAAAAAAAAAAACGCACATTTGTGTGAATATCCATGCAGGTACATCAAATAGGGACATAAATGTACGAAGCCCAGTTCCACACGGGTATTTTTAAAATAACATTTTAAATTCGATTCGAGATTTATACAAAAAAAAAAAAAAAAAAAAATGATAAAAAAGTTTTATTTTTTAAGGACTTAACCCCCTCACATCAAATTTAATTGAATTCAATATAGTTATAGAATAGTGACTTATTAAAAAAAATATGGGACATACAAAACAATTTAAAATATATTTGATTTTCTAGTAATTTAGTAAGTGATGAACATATTTTTAGATAAAAATTAAATTTTAAATTAGTAATTACTACTAAGAATTAAACCTAAACACAGAGTTTGTTAAAAGTGTTTACCCAGTACACATAATTTGTGAGCCATTATATATATTAAATTAAATAAATTTATACTAATAAATACCCGAAAAATGTATTTGAAATATTTATAGTGTTCTATAAAAATAAAAGATGGGGAAAAAAATACTCAAGAGACAAGTCCTATAGAATCCACCTTTCTTCTCCTTGGACTACAGCCCTAAACCGGCGGGAGAGATTCATGGGATGGACTTGGTCTGCTTTTGGAATGTTCAGTTTTTCCTTTTCTCCCTTTTGAACTGCAACCTTTTCTACAAAAAAAAATATAAAAAAGAAAAATCAAGAGACTTAATATATTTTTTTTAATTATATAGAATTCGTGAAAACTATAGAAACACACACCTATGAAATTTCGAATACTAAATCTCGAAAAAGACATTTGAGAAAATTAAATATGGTTTTCCATGATAAAATTATTGATATAATAATATTAATTCTAATTATTTTTAAACAAGGTTTAAGTTTACTTATAAAACTCTAAATTTTAAATCAAAATATTTTTATTTCAAGTAAAAATATATCATAAAAAACAAAATAAAAATAAATTGGACAAACCTAAGACTACCTCAAAAACCTATTTGTTATCACCAAACCACGATCCATAAAGATTGATGTTGTTGCAAATTTGCATTGGGAAAAAGAAAGCCCTTGCCCTCTTTATAGGACCTAACAACGGTTGTGGCTTAGTTTTTGGCACTCAAACAAGAGGCCAAAATGGTATACAAGAATCCCACCTCATGTCTCTATTTGGAAGGGAATGACTGGGGCCTAATAATTGGCACTCACACAAGGGACCAAAATGGGACACATGAACCCCACCAGCTACCCCTGCTTGGAAGGGATTATTGGTCTTTCCCCACTCTTCCAGTTCCTCATCCACCACCTCAGCTTGATTTCATCCCTTCCCTTATAATCTTTGTTGAAATTGAAACCCTCAGCTTGATTTCATCCCTTCCCCCTATAATCTATGTTGAAATTGAAACCTTTTTTAGAGCTTTTAGTTCCCAACCCCCGCCACCCAAGAAAAAGAGTAACACCCTAGAACCACCCTAGCAAGGATCACAATGAAAATGGAAAAAACTCTAATGGAACGGAATGCTAGATTTCTTAATTAAGTTTCTGGTTTAAGATTTAAAAATGAAAAAAAATTATGTTATGAAATCATTCCCTGAATATACTCTCCCGGACGCTCAAACCAGATTAGTTAAAATATGGCGTCAATGGTCGGAAACAAAAAAGGGTGAAAAAAAGCCCCAGCAAGAAAAAAGGAAAGAAGGAAAAACCAGTTACTTTAGGCAAATTTGGTTCTCGCAAAAACTAATTACTTGGAAGCAGAGTAATACTCGTTCCATGTTGGGGCCAAGACGTGAGGACAACCGAACACAACTTTGCAAATGAACTCAAAACAAAATTTGCAGTCTAAAAAAAGAAAAGAGGAAAAAATCTTGCCTAACCTCTTGCAGGGTGCAGCAAATAGAGTTCGGCCATCCTAAGACGGAAGTGTTTTTGATAGGACCCCAGAATTTTCTGAAAAGATGATCGATGTAGATGTATGTTTGTAAATTGTGATTTTATTGAAATATTTTTATATATTTGAAGTGATGTTTATAAGATATACTTTGACTGCCCCACATTCACCCCTTGTTTATGAACACAATCACACCATTGCACTCCACTCACTGAGTATTCCCCAATACTCACCCATCTCCATATTTTTCAGAGGATTCTTAGTTCGAGGATTGGACGTCGAAGCTTGCGAAGTATTTTTGCGGATTGTATAGGTATTTGGCAAGTACAGGTTTTTTAGAAATTCATAGTTCTCAAAACCATGGAAAGGGAAGTCTGTACATCCCATACCGTACGGATTTGATTGATATTGGCTGAGTTTTTGGCAAGTATTGGTAAAATCCGATGATTTTTAATTTGTGCTTCATTTACTTTGATTGATCTATTTTTGAAAAACTGTTTTATCTGTACTGGGACATTTGGATTGTAAATTTTAAACTTCGTTACTTTCTTTTTGATTTGTGAAGTTCTGTACATCTCATATCGTTGGGACTTTACTGATGTTAGTTTGATTGCTTCAGGCAAGTATTAATAAAATTTTACGACTATGATTTGAGACTTCTTGTATTTTAAATGCTTTACTTGTATTGGCTGGTTGGAATGGCCACATCGCATGCGTGCATATACAGGAGCCCCTTCCCCGATTGTATGCCGATGCATACTTGTGTGTATAGGGAATGGATCAGAGAAGTCATTTGCATGTGTATTGTTACGTACTTTCCATATTTGTGATGAATTGTATACTGGAGATCTGGATATTCAGGAATGTAGTTTTGTGGAGTTCCGGTATATGAGAAGGTTCTGCTCGTGTATTGAGACCACGCGGCAGTTATTGCGTGATCGATCTGAGGATCGGGGCGTGACAATATATATATATTTAGCGAGAGAGAGAGAAAGTGTGTGTATGTGTTGGCCGCCGGGGGGGGGGGGAATTAGCTCAGTTTTGCACCATTATAGAGCTTATTATGGTTCCGTCTTCTTCTCGGTAATTTCCCTCCACGGCCATGGGTTAGGCATGGACAAAAGTTTCTGATCTAATTAATCTGTGTTATTTGGGACTTGTTTCTTTAGCCAAAAGTTCAAAAATTGAAGTTACAAAACTGCTTCCTCTCTGCGCAAACGTCAAACTGCATATATCCAATATTTTTCGTTAAAATTTTCTATAAAAAGAAAAAAGAAAATTCTTATGAATTCGCATGTCTGATGCCCTTAGCACCAACATCAAACTGTATAGATCCAATGTTTTAGATCATATTTAACAAAAAAAGAAATATGGTTTAGACCCTATTTATGTCATCTAAAAGAAACTATTGAAAAAAAATAAAAAATAAAAATTATAGCAAAGATTTCCAATTTATATCCTATGCCTGGTCCAACTTTGTTTTTAATAAATCAACCAATCCAAGGCTTCAAAATGACCCTTATGACCCAGAGCAGCAGTGAGAAGAGTTCTCTCTCCATCCACTATTATTTTTATGTTATGTCTCTATAAACTAAATATAATATTTTCTGTACTGTATATATCTGTTGTTTTGCATAGCATTTCAAACGTTATTAATGGGACTAAGTTTTGCCCGTCTCAACCTTTTTGCTCGATGAAGAAGACATGGACAATTTCCCTTACAAACAAAAGAGAGGTCACAAAAATATAGGAAAAATTGCAAATCCTATAGCTCTATGGGTCATTCTACAATTTTCATAGGTTTTATTGAGTTTTCATCTTACGACTATCAATTATTTTATTTTTTTCATTTCAATAAATTCAACCATAACAAATTCATTGGTATCAATACTCATGAGAATTTTTAAAAAACTCCTAATCTATAAAAGAACGATTTGAGATATAGAGATTTCAAGACCAACTCAACCTTTACTCATACAAGAAAAATGCAAATCAAAGATAAAGATGAGCAAGGAATATGTTATAAATAATGTCATAATTCAAAATGCTATATAAGTTGCAGACCATAACAATTCCTTCCGAGTAAAGCCTCAACAAGATATCCTAGTTTCAGATGTCATGCCACCAAAATGTGGCACCGCACACGCAGCAAATATAATCAAACAGAGGCTTGGGACATGATTCCAATAACATTACAATACATATTAAATACACCTGACAAGTTCAAAAGGTGCATATGGGATGGATAAAGTTCTACTTTCTCACATGGGCATCACTGCAGAAAACTTGGCTTCCTCTACCTATACTAGGTCAGCTAGACAACACAGGAAATTGGAAGTTGTCACTTGCCTCCAGCAAGAGGCTTAAACGTGACCTTACCATTTTGGCTATGTGGATAGCTGACCTAGTACCACTAAAGCAGACCAATTATTTGTATAACCTGAAAGAGAGTCTTCATCGCCTACCTACAATATGAAAATGCCACCAATAAGCATAGAAAATAATCAAAGAAAGCAGGAGTATTAACTCATCTGAAGTAAGAAATCTGCCATCATATTTTCTTAATAAAGATTTGCTTGATCCGCTTTTAACTACTTAAGCATAAATTGTACACACGAAATGACCACAAATCTATGGCTTTCCAACCATGGTAGTAGAGTTTGCTCAGAAAAAAGAAACGCACACCACACACACACACACACACACACAGAGGAAAGCAAGTATAAAGCACCATCTACTTTTGAACATGAGAAATGCATCTTCCAAGGAAACACTTGCAGTGGATGATTGCCTATATATGTTCCAACATATTGCAAAGCTTCCCATTAAACAAATTTAAACGACAAAGCATATCAAAATGCAACCAGACATGACTTAAATAGACACATTAATTAACAGAAATCGCAACACCATATTCTATGAGCAACCCATTTACGTTTTCCAAATAGGAAGATGGATTTTATTATTAGGCCACTAACAAATGCTAGAGGCTCAAGTCAAGGATCACATGTACTGAAACACCCAAAGCCACAGGTAAATTAAACAAACAAGAACATGGACAAAGATTTTGCACAACTTTTTAATGGCCTGACACATATTCTACCAACATTAACCAAAATGAAGAAAAAACTCCATTTGCTCCTAAAAGATCATGCCCTTTTATCAAAAACAACCCTCCAAAACTTCCCACGCTGACACAAAGCAGCATACAAACCTATTAAAGCACAGCCTTATATACACTAATTTGTAGCTTAAAACACATCTCATGAATCCAACTGTACGCGAGCCAAATCACTACATCGACCAATGAAGTGCTTTAACCTCAATTTTAACCATGAGCAATAATATCCTTTTCATTTAAAGGATACTTGAAATGGAATCCCCTCCACCAAAGCACATCCACTTGGCTCATATATAGGCCTAGTACATCCATATGACAAACCAAAGCCATCCTTCAATTGAAGTTTATGACAAGAACCGTGTTTACAAAAGTCTTATTTCGTAAGTAAATAGTTAAAAACGATAGAAGAAAAATCTATCCACAATTTGCGGTCGTGATAGAACTTTAGAAACCGGTAAACTGAGAATGCTTCCTTGGATTAAAATGCATACGTTAAATTTGATTAAGTGAAGTTGAACTTGCAGCTTAGTGACGGAATTAAAAGCGGTCAGTGTGACAAATTGTAGTTGCTGACTAAATTAAGGAATGTAATGCGCCATATTGTATCAAACAGAAAAGGCAAGACCGCTCATGCATGACCCGTATCCCAATCGGTATACTAAGTACTATATTGAGCTTAAGAACAGGACAGAATCAAAGCATGAATATATGCACATATAGATCTATATATAAACACTCGTAAAATCATGCATTGATGGTTGTGTAATTTGAAAAGACGAAAACCTTGTAAAGCGGAACAGTCATGTAATGTAACATTTGCTGATGCAGATTGATTAGCATCGCTGGGTGGAATAACTTCATTAAACGGTGCAGAGAAACAACAACTACAAGAAAAAAAGGAGGAAAAAAAAAGCCCATAAATTACATGAGAATTCATAATAAAATCCATGTAATTAAGAAAATTAAATAATAATAATAATAATAATAATAACCTGAACCCCCCAGGCAAAGCAGCTCGTGCAACAAATCTGGATTCAACTATTGCTTCATTGTTAAGGGATAGATTAATCTTAGATGCTTCTCTGATCTGACCTGAACTCAAAACATGAGCCACTTGCCTTCCTTTTTCAATGATCTTAGGATACACGTGCACAAAGATATTGACATCTGGACTGTCAGTCGTGTAATCACCAAAATAGACATTCATGTCGTGTCCCGGAGGAATCTCCCGCCGACGATCATTCAACGGTATATTTTGTCGGTACGGTAACCATATCAAAACAACGTCAGACTCGTTGTGCACGCGAGTGACTCGCATACATAGATGGAACTGTAACAAAAACGTAAAGATCTACTCAATAAGGGGGGAGAGAGAGGGAGGGAGGGAGAGAGAGAGAGAGAGAGAGAGAGACCTCCTTAAAGAAGGAGAAAAGTGTAGCGGCATGCATAAAGAAAGATTTCCATAAGCCGGTAACCTGCACAAAAATAGAAGGAATTAGTATCACAAGTGTAAGATTATGATTTATTTAAGAATACCATAAATATGTTTGTTTTTGTATGCCTGATTTCAGACTAAAGAGAAAGAATCCTTTATTTAAGATTCTAAAGGGTAAGAGAAGAAATAACAGACGCACTTCTTTTTGTCACAAAGATCTAACTTTTGTTCCGTACTGTTCCAACAAGAGAACACTAAAAACTGTTTCCAAAAGAAAAGAAAAGAAAAATCCCATATCCAAGTCTCTTGGATTTTGGAATTATAGAACTAGAAAATTATTAGCATAAAGAAAAAAGAATCGCAGTTGAAGTGCAAGTTGAAAAACCCTACCTTGTTTCCAGGCACAGCTTTACCAGATTCCCCTGACGAATTCATCTGGGCAAGCTTGAGTTCAGACAAGTATTACAAAAGAAAAAGATTAGAGCTTCTTTCTCTCTCTCTCTCTCTCTCTCTCTCACTCTCTCTCTCTCTCTCTCTCTCTCTCTCTAGCTTAAATGTTAAGCTACTCGGCTGGTTTAAAATGCGCAGAGCAGGAAAAGTCTATAATCTTGGCCCCCAAGTTTGCTATCTATTATTATTGAAAAAGAAATAAGACAAAGATTTAAACCGCAATGATTCCGTGTGTATGAAGAGCTTCGAATCTATCGCCCCAAAGGATGTGGCGTTAACCCCGCAACTTCGTCTAGAGCCGGGCTTCCAGCCGCGTGGGACGCTTCATCCTAGCCACCATGGCGAACCAACCCCACTACTGTAGCTGAGACGCACCCTCCATCCACTTCCATTTTTTGTATGCCCAAAGCCCGCCAGCCCGGTTTATGAGCCCCTTTCCCATTTATAACCCTAAGTCATGACAAGAAAGGTGAAATTTCATTAAATGATTCTAAATGGAAATTAATTTCAGATGGTGATGAAAAATTGTTCTAGTTATTGACGCCCTTGGAATTTTCGTTTCCGTTTTGATTGTAAAATTATTAAAAAATAATTTTATACGGATCACTTGTTTTAATTGACTAAAATACCCTTCTCTCTCATCCCCCACTACCACTCCTCTCTTGTCCTCAGTTTATCTTTCTGCCACTTTCCCTGACACTCTCTTTTCCCTTTTTCCACCATCTCTCTCTCTCTCTCCCGCTTAATCTCTTTTTCACTCTTTCTTTCCCTCTCTTCTCAATTATTAATCTCTGTCTTCTCTTTTTCTTCGACTCGAGTGATCAATTAAAAGAGAGAAAATGAGCAATTGAGGGGGAGAGAAAGAAAAGCAATGTGGGTGAAAATGAAAAGAAGAAAAAATGGTGAAAGTGAAAATCAACTTTGGTTTTAACCACAGTTCAGGCAACTAGTTTACTGAGGGGGTATGTTTGGTGGCAGAAAGCAAGGAAGATGCTCTCTCCGTGCCCATAGATTTCTGAATTTTTGGAAATGCAGTTTCCAGAAAGAACATCTCTCTCTCTCTCTCCTGTGTCTTTGCCGGCAACCTCTCTCTTTCTTTTTCTCTCTCCCTCTTCATCGGTTACTAACTCTAAGACATTTGACAAAAGAAGTTTCTAAGGGGGGAAAAAAAGTTTCTACCAACTGTGCTTCTTCCTTTATATATATATATATTGGATTAAAGGACATTTAAACCCAGATCAAGGAATATTACAATAATATATATATATATATATATATATATTTATATATTTAGTAAAGGCAAAGCATAGAAGCTATCAAAGCATATATATCAATCTGTTAAGATGTTGAGAGTAAATATAATTAATTTTAGGTATTTTAATTTTTTTTCCAAAAAATTGAACTTATTTGTAACATATCATATTTTTTATAAAAATGTTTATCTTAATTAAAAACTTATTACAAATAAAATAAAATAACTCAAATGGAATCAAATTGAGTTTTTTTCAAATAGTATTGAATCTCAACAAACCTAATATTGAAAATTAATCTTCGATTTACCACTAAACTAAAATACTAATTTAAACTGTAAATTTTGACAATTCAGATGGTTCACACTAACAACTATTGTGAATTTTCACTCTAATTTGTAACATTATTCGATATTAACACTTTTTTAATAAAGATAGTAAAAATCAGCATAAATATGTATCAAATTTCTACTACTATCAAACTTTTTTTTTATAACACAGTAGATATAAATTTTCTGTTCAACAGTGGTAAAAGATTGCAGCATGTATAATTGCAGATAGAGAAACTCTCTCTTACCCAATTATTGACTAAAATATTTATGGTCATCTAGGGGAACATAAGAACTGACTTACCTCTTCTGGTCTTTTTCCTCGTACACATGATGATTGCAGCCGAAAGAGGCTTTATGGTCGACATGGCAATGGCTTGGAGAAACATCTTCAGCATCAGCCGAAGCCATTGGAGCACTTCTCAGCTCCTTACCAAACAAAGCTGCTTTTGAGGTTGTTAAAAATTTTTGCCTCTTAGAATAGCTCTAAAGCTGAAGGACTTTTGGAATATGCTCTGTAAGTCAACGCTAACATTTGATTGGTCCGTATTTTTTTGGCCTTTCCTAAGGTCGAAAAATGAATTATTTAATGTTTCGGATGCTCTGATATATTTTATTTTCAATTTTTATATTTAAGATTTTAGTAAAAATACATCAATGTCTATGAACAAAAACTTAAATCTCTTCTCTATCCTCTCAATTCTCTTCCCCCTCAGTCCGTTTCTCTCTCCCCCATTTTTTGTAATTTCAAAAATGGCAGTTAGAGCATTTCTCTCCTCTAAAAAAAAAAATCCACATCATAAAAATAAAAAGTCCTCCCGATTATTAAATATTTTGCATTTTTCTTATTTTCTTTCTCAAAATTAAATACACAACAACTGGGGGCTTGAAAAAAATCCCAAATATTAAATAAACAACAGGATAATTTATACAATTAAAGAACACATATAAAGGAATTAGCCCCCACTAATCTCGGATTTTAAGATTAATTGAAGTTAATGTCGCAAGCCTCATGTCACGGTATATGTAGGTAAATGTTTTATTATGTATGGGAAACCATCCAACCACAAAGCATTGACCCTCTTATCCATCTCCCATAATTGCACATACACACATTTATATATTTGGTTTTAAACAATCTAGTATCTAGGAACCCAATTAATCTTATTCGTACATTGTGAGACCTAATTTAAGAGTTGAGTCTCCTAATACTTGTTTTTTTTTTATTTTCAAATTTTAAACTCAAAATTTTGATTAAGAGAATTGTCTTACCACTAGATCCACAGGAGATTGGTTCTATCTTCCATATATTAGTCACTTGGACCAACAGTCAATTTACCTAATGGGATATGACGCTAGATCTTTTAACCAAGATCACGAGTTCAATACGTGATTTGAGTATGGAGCACACTATGTTATGACGGTAACTCCCTAAATGGGTTATTGGAAGTTCTGGACCAGATTAGTAGGAGTATAATTTCAGATTCCGATTGCTATAGTACTATATATATATATATATTAGTCACTTGATGGATGCATATTCTTTTCTTAGTCTTAAAAATAATTCGCAAAATTTAAAAACAAAATGATAAAATGCCCTCTGAATTATTGCACTACTTTGAAATTTGAGGCAAGTCTGCTTCCCTTTCTACTTCATATTATGCATATTATTCTTTTTTAAAAGAAACAAAACCTCCTTCACCAAATTTTGTGTTTGGAACATTCACTTAAACAATTCTGATTTTGTTATTATAACTTCTCCTCAAAATGCGGTTTAGGAAGCAGATTTTAAAAGTTAGGCGTTATCACTTGCTAAAAATAAAAATTTTTAGAAAAGTATGCTTCTAGATAACTTGCTTTTTCTGCTTTTCTTTTTCTTTTTCCTTTTTTTAGCAAGTGAAAAGAAAAAATAGACCCCCCAACAACAAGTTGCAAAACAAAACACCACCTGCCCGTGTCCACCATGCAGTCAATCAAATGACTGACCGTTGTCCCTTTGCTCTGCCTAGCCAGATGAGGATTAATACAGTGCATATGTATAATAAGGGAAAATGACTCACGTACAATATAAGATATTAAATTTTTTAATCAAATTTTAAATTTAAAATTTAAAAATAAAAAAATATTACACCGAAAGAATTTAACCTTTAAATATAGTTTTTATAAATGTTCAAATTAGATTAATTAAAATAAAATTTTAGATACATATGATGAAAAAAAAGCATAGGGGTTTTCTATTATTCTTATAAGCATTTTATCATTATTGTCTCACAAGAAATGATTGTCATTGATAACAATCTAACAATCAAGAACTCCATAAGTAAAGACTTTCATAAACATCTCAAGAAAGGTTGTGATCATATCTTTTTCTATTCTCTAAATCTTCTTTTCAACATTGACGAATAAGAGTTACCATGCCTAATCAAATGACATTAATTCAAATTCTTTTAATTATAAAAAATAAAGTAGAATTTGTAAATGTGATTATTTAATCTTATTCTGTTGAGAATATTTGTTAATTTATTTTGCAGAAAAGAACTATAATTTTTTGTCAAATTAAAATTTTAATATAAAAAAGAATGAAATCATTATTAATAATAATACTCTTTCTCTTCAATATTTAGATGAACATGAATATGTGAAGCAATGGAATCTTGGAATTTATATTATTCATCGCTTGCGATCAGAATTATGTTTAAATATTTTTTTAATATTTTCTAACAAAATCAAGATATTGATACATGCCGGCAAAGCCCAAAAAAAAAAAAAAAAAAAAAAAAAAAAAAAAAAAGCCTCCCACGTTCTATCTCACATCGCCTAAAAATCACTGAACCGACTTGCTGAATTCCATTGTTTAGAGGTTGAAAATGGCTCAAAATAATGTTGTTTTGATTTTTCACTAGTTCTTCTCTCTTTGATTATAAATTGTCTAATCAGCATTACCTATTTTACAGTTAGCGCTACATCTTTAGCCATGTAAACATTCATGTGACATCACGTCAACATACATGCATCGATTTTCAAAATTATATAGATATATTAAAATATATTATACATCAAAATTAAATTAATTATTAAAATATTATTAATTAAAATAAATTAATAATTAATTTATTTTTAAAAATATTTAACATTATTTATTTTTATATTTATAATAATTTTTATATTTATAAAAATGAATTTTTCATATAAATTTAATATATTATAATTGATTTAATCAATGGATCATTAGGTTTTTGTTTTCTATCTTCGGTATTAGAGCCGTATTTATGTATTTTTAACAAACCTTAAACACGCCCCACGTTTGTTTCGTCCCTAGAGACTAACACAGCATGCATTCACATTTTCATTTGCGTTAGTATTTTTATTTTCTTGAACACATTTATTTTTAATTTTTTTATAATGCATTGTGCTATGATTTGTTGATTTTTGTTATGCAATGCATCATTGGTTCGTATGTTTATAGTTTTACCCTAAAATTGAACACACACACACACCAGGGTTAATGTAGGCTTTTTTTTTTTTTTTTTTTTAAAAAAAAGGAGCAAACAAATGAACAAATGAACACGAATGGGACATGCCAACAAATGAACGTCTAGAAATTAGGATTTATTATAGAATCCACCATAAATGACATATGCTTAGGGTTTTATAACACCGGGGTCAAGCTCAGGTATCACGATACTCGAGTTCGGCTCGAGTGTTTTTTAGGTGAGATCAAGATCGAGTTCAAAGTGTCATCGAGTAGTATTGTCAGATAGTATTATTAGTTACTATGATCCAGATTTGTATCTTTCGAACTCGAGTTCGAACTCAAAGTGTCACAAATAGTGTCATCGGGTAGTGTCGTCAAGTAGTATGGTCCATGTTTGTATTTCTCGAGCTCGAGTTCGAGCTTAAAGTGTTGTGGATTGTGTCGTCTGATAATATCATCGAGTAATGTCATTAAGTATTTAATATATAAAAAATATTTAAAATAATATATTTAATTATTCGGATAGCTCGTCAGACTTTCGAGTCTAACATATTTAGGCTCAAGTTCGAATTCAAGCTCGAGCTCAAGTCAAATTTTAACTCGATAATATCATGGGTACCTATGATACTACTCGAGCGTCAGGGTGCCAGCTTCTTTTTCCTCACGTCATGATGCCTCACATTTCATGCGTTGGGGAGGACACACACCCTACCAAAATTGACGGCGCGCACCTTTCTCCAATTTCCTCCTTCCTTCCTAAACCTAATCCCGTCTCTCTCTTTATACCCATAAAAACTCAACCCTAAACTCCAAAAAATCTCCATACAAGTTTAAAAATGGAAGCCTCCATCCATTGATGTCTAATATCTTAACAAAAACAAATCTTGAAGTGATTAGATCCCTTGGCAAAGAAGTTGGAGGTCCAAGAAAAATGTAAGATTTGAAACCAAAAGAGACAAATACCATCCATGTGTGGTGACCCCAACAAGAATAACTTAATTTGGTGATGTAAGTGTGAGATATATTATCAACCGTTTTAAAGAGATAATTTAATGATCATAACTCTTCTTCCTCAATTTAATGATTTTGGATTTAAATCATAATATAATAAAAATATATATATTATGAGCCTTGGTGCAAGCGTCGAATTCCATATTTATTTATTTATTTATTTATTTACAATTTTGTTTTTCTTTTTTGCTAAGTAAAGGACAAATTGAGATAGGAATAGCTTGTGATACACATGACAAAATGAGACTATTTTAGGGACTTGTGTGTCACGTACAATAAAAATTAGAAACACTCTAATAATGAAAATAAGGGGTCATTTTTATTCGTAAGGAATTATATATATATATATATATATTTTTTTTTTTTTTTCTATTTTTGTGGTACTTTCACATGCGTGGATTTTGACATTTAGCAAATATTTAATTAACCAAATCAAACTTTGTTTATGATGTCAAAAAATAAAAAGCCCTTAAAAGGCTTTCACTCCTTTCTCCCTTTTGTCGGTTGTCTCGATTTCAGCAAATTTGGACTACATAATTCAACTTTTCTAGAAAAACCAATATCTGAAATTAGTCAACAACTTCCCTTCCTTTGCCTTCTCCATTTGTTCCAACAAAATAAACTTGTTGCAGAAAACTTTTCGGAGAAAGGTCATCTTTCGACATGATGACCACAAGAAAACTTCAACATAAAATATTAAGGCACCTAGATTCAAATGCAGTTTTACAAAACTTGAAGCTAAATCAAATTAAATTACCTTGTCCATGTAACACCCAGCAAAATCTTTTCCAGCACAGGGTGTTTGGAAACCACTTAGACCTCCTCCACTTCTTATTTAGTAACTATGAAATTCTATCTTATTGCACTTATAGTAGTTTTCAACCCGAAATTCTATCTTATTACACTTAGAAATGTTTTTGCTGTATAGCTGAAATAACAGGGTTACAGGTTCTCCAAAGCAACTACCAATACTAGGGAAACTTTGATGAATCTTTACTAAAATGGTTTTGATTTGGTAAATGATCTTCTTTGAAAAACCTAAATTTGTAACCTAATCAAGTTAGGAAAACAAATCTGAACCATTCGGAGTGGACAAACAAAATACATCACAAACAAACAGACGTACACTAAGTATATGGTTCTGGGTATGAGACCAGATGCATAATTTGCCTCCCTAGAAAGAGGCTCGGCCAATCATAGTAGACTCAGGTGATACATCACAAACAAACTGACAAACATAAGTTTGTAGATCCCTCACAAAGTTCGGGAAATTATTACAGTCAAGTATGCGTGCATGTGCAAGGAGGAAAACTGAGCTGTCTACCCATACCAGGTGAGCCACACTACAGCAAAAAAGACACAGGATGCCAACCAGAATGTGAGAACAGTATCTTTATGTCCAATATGCTTCGCCAAGTTTGCAGCATCCTATGTTAGTTTTACTATATGTGAATAGCTCACCTGGTACTCGTCCAGCAGCTAATCCTTGCTCTCCAACACGTCGGAGCAAGAGAGAGAAAGCAAAGCATAGGGAATGCTTGACATGAGATGATGCAGGAGGCTGAGGCTTATGCAGCACCGTGCCAAGCACTTATTTGCATAATAATATCCAGCCAATATGTGATTTTGATTGTCCTGGTCCAAATCAATGGACTCTTTATTGAAGGGGTTCGAAATTGCTCCATGCTTCCATGATGACTGCAAAAAAATTAAGGAAAAAGAGCTTAAAATAATTGAATGACCTGAACACACAACTCTCAATCACATTCACATTTGAACAAAGGGAAATCTCAGACAAACATTATGTCTAGCTAAAGATACGTCTGGACTTGAGTTTTCTTTATCTCATGGAAATAGAAGATATATAAAGGTACACCTTGAAGTAAGACAATTTTCAAAGCAAAAGCAGGCTGAGGAAAAAGACATAAAATCACCCAAAAAGGTCCCAACAAATCAATTGACAACAAAGGACACTCCCTAAAAATATGTATAGCGACTCATCAAAATCATCACCCTACCAACAAGAACGGAATCATCGCTAAGAAAGCAAGACTCATGATAATTGCAAGGACACCAAAAGTGTGTTAGCCCTGATGGAACGACTCCCTCCCTAGAAGCATCGACCTGGCTTTCGTCCCTCCCCCACAAAATTTACCACGCAAGAAACAACACCCATGGCAGTTCTGTTAGACAACTATTATTACAAATAAGACAAGGGGACCTTCTTGCATACAATTTTAACATGATGGAAACCTCTCAAGTTTGTAATTTTCGCACTCGGATCATCAAATAGAAAAGGCAAGACACGACCCACCCGATAACCCCTATCTCTATCAATAAAGTAAGTTACAAACGAAAGAATGATATATATATATACACACATATGCAAAATCATGTATTGATGGTTGTGTATTTTGAAAAGAAGACTACCTTGCAAAGCTGCACAGTCATGCATCATTTTCTAATTCAGGTTGATCAGCAGCGGCTACAATCCTGGCTTCATTAAGCGGCACAGAGGAACACCAGCTACACAAAAAGTATAAATATATACTATAAATACATAAGAAATATATATTAAAATCCATGTAAACTAAAAGAGTCAAACAAATTTACCTGAACCCTTTTGGCAAATTAGGTCGGGGAACATTATTTCCAGGATGAACTGTGTTTTGATTGTCAACATACAGATTAATCGTCGAATGTTCTCTGATCAGACCAGACGTCAAAACATAGCGCACTTGCCTTCCTTCTACACCGTTTGGATAGACTATTGGCTGCCTGTTCTCGATGAGCGGGAAAGCGTTGTCGATCTTAGGGTACAAGTGCACTAGGATATCGACGTCTGGATTGTGAGTCGTGTAATCCCCAAAATGGACATCCATGAAGTGTCCCCGAGGAATCTCCCCCCAATGATCCTCATCCATCGGCGAATCTCGTCGGAATGGTACCCACAGAAGATCGACACCAGACTCGTTTTTCACCCGCGTGAGTCGAATACATAGATGGAACTGTGTAACAAAAACGAAAAGATCTACTTTCAGCAAAAAGAGGGGGGGAGAGAGAGAGAGAGATCTTACATTCATTATTTTTAGGAAAAATCTTGCAAGAGACTGCACAAACCAAAAGGAAATGTATTAGAAATATATGTGAGAAGAAGAAGAAGAAGAAGAAGAAGAAGAAGAAGAAGGAGAGAGGGAGGGAGAGAGAGAGAGAGAGAGAGAGAGAGAGAGATCTTATACCTTCTGTATTTTGGTGAAAAATCTTGCAAGAGACTGCACAAACAAATGGAAATTTATTAGGAGTTATGCGTATGAGAAGAAGAAGAAGAGAGAGGCAGATGAAGAATTTGAAGATTATGAGATTAACAAACGAATCACTCTCAACTCTAGTAACACCTTTTTCTTCTGCTCGGCGTTATGCGGCGAAGCCATCGTCTTCTAGTGGTCGAATTCAGACGGATCACGATGATATCTATCTCTCTCTCCCTCTCTCTCTGTCTGTCTCAAACCTAAGTTTGTCTCTGTGTATTTCTTCTTATTCCTGGCTTTGCTTAACCACGAAGAAGAGAGGACTTAAAATTCAGGTGTAAGCGCCTGCAGGAGGATTCATGCAGGCGATTGTAAAGAAGCAAGGAGAGTAGAGGAACATATTGGTTGTGCAGGACTTTATATTTGTCAAATCTAGGAAGAAGAAAGCACTTGTAGTAGATGAAACTGCAGGTTTGTCGATTTAGGCTTTCTTGCGCGTTTTATTACCTTGGTGGTATCTTAAATTTAAATCAACTTCTTTTTAACAAAATTGAGAAATATATCACTGAAATATTAAACGTTCTACATTGCTTTATTCAAATAAAATGATATTTAATTAAAATTTTTAAAATTAAAATACCAAAATCAAAACAAATTAAAAAAAATTCAAACAGGTCCATTATGTATTATTTTTGGAGTAGTTGTTGATCCTCCAAAAATATTCTTCAATGTATTCTTATTTTTGTTCTTAAAAACTAAGTCTTTTTTCGGGTAAATTGAAATCATGTGAATTTTTTTTATATAAAATATAGTTAATATAAAAAAATTGTACTTTTAGGGTTACTTTGGTTAGGGTGAAAAGTAGAAGGAAAAGAGAATAGGAAGTAAAAGTGGAAGGAAATATCATATTTCACTCGTTTGATAAGGAAAGAAATATGGAACGAAAGTAAAAATATGATATAATCCCCTCTCCTCTTTCTTAAAAAATCATTTCTATTCCAAAGTAAACGGAAATAGAAGAAAATAAAAATTTTGGATAAATTTGTTCTTGTCTTCCTTCTATATTTATAAAATTATCAATTTTTCTATTTTAATTTTATTTAATATAAAGTAATAAAATTATGTTTTTAATTTTACTTTTTTACATTAATATTCTAATTTTATTTAATATAAAATAATAAAAAAATAATTTATAAAAATAAAAATATATATATTAAATATATATTATTAAGAAAAAAATTATATTTTTATAAAATATTTTAAGTTAAAAAAATTACATGATGGGAAATATTAAAAATATTATCTTATAAGGGTATAATAGTAAATTAGGTGATATTTTTTTTCTATTTTTCATTACAATCAAATAAAAAAAATACCACTCATTTCCTTCATTTCTATTTCTACCAAGCAAAAATGAAGAAAATATATTTATTTCATGAAATAAATCTTCCCCTTCTCCTCTCTCTCCCCTTTCACAAACCAAACTTACCCTTAATACAATGGCTATTATTTACAAAATTCTATATATTCTTAAAATTTTTAAATTTCAAGTATAAAATTGGTAATGGCAAGTTGAAGACACAAAAGTAGAGTGTAAATCTTTATAGATTCTCAAATTCCATTGCATTATTTATTTTGCAAAAACAATATATCATAAGTGTAATTAGAATTGATACTTATCCAATCCAATGGTTGAGTACTAATTTAGATTCTTAAATTTGACTTTTGTGTATAAAAAAATAAACATTCAAAGAGTTTTATCCCCTAAAAATACAACTTGATTCAAATCAGATTTAACTAAATTTAACGTGATTAACAAATACTAATAGTTTATTAAAAAAAACGGTGCTTAGAAAATTTATTTAAATGAAAAAATAAAAAACCCAAAAACAAAGGTTCTCCGGATTATGATATCAATTTCCCCTAGATGTTTCTATTTTTTCTCTTCCTCTAAATTGTTTTGCCAAGTTTATCCGTTTTTTAGTAATCCAGTATCATTATATCGTTTAAACCTTTAATATATTGTTTTTCCATGACATTAATACCACTGATTAGCTCAATTTGTCAATGGGTTTGAATTGTGATAAAAATTATAATTTTTAACTAAAAATTTGTATATTTTAGAGTTTGATTTTTTTATTATATATGTGTCTAGGAAAATAAAATTATTATCAATTCAAATATTATTATATAAAAAAATTTTATTTCTCAGATATCTTTTTTATAAAAAAAAATAAATTCTTTAAACCAGAAGGAATTATTTATTAGGATGGATGTATGTGATAATTTTATTTTTGTTTAGTAAAAATAATATATTATATTATAGAAATTATTTATTTATTTACAAGTAAAAATCGAATGGATTCTGGCCGGAAAATTTGGGGTCAACTATGGCGGCTAAGCCCGACGAATGTCAATCGTTCTCTAGAACATTCTAGAAGGCATCAGACAACTAATTATTACCGTCTCTTTACGCATACGGCCACTTTTAGGGTCAAACTTCTGAGTCAAAATATTCTTTACACCTATCTATATCAAAATTTTATCGGATTAATTTAATTTAAACACCGAAAAAATTCATTTGCAGAATTAATTTTTTTAAAATCTTTTCAAATTAAATAATTTACCAAAAATATATCTTTTTTTGATTAAAATAATTAAAAAAATTAAATTTTATAAATAAAATATAAATGTTTGTGAAAAATATAAATTATTATTAATTACCAAATTTTTGTTCTAGAAAGTTATATCCAACCTTAGGTAAATTAGCTTCAACTCCTTGAAAGAAGGCCCTGAATCATACTTCTAGAAGCTGACTCATTGACTTTGATAAAGTACAGAAGTAAACCTCCGTATTTTATAAACAAATAATACTTTTCTTTTCTATTTTGATTACTTAATTAAAGGTCCAAATGAAGTTGCTCTTTATTCCAAACAAGTCCTTACTAGATTTCCCCATTTTGCACTCAAACAAGAAAGCATAAGAGAGAAAACTCACCTCTGTAAAAGCATCATATTTATATACTCAACCCATACCAGATCAAGTGGGTAGTGCAACCTGCAAAACAAGTGTTTCTCACAGTAATTCAGGAAAGAGAGTGGGGAAGAGAGAGAGAGTGAACACAAGAAATAATTACACAAAATCCACAAAATCTACCTGTTTCTCACGGATAAATCCACTGTCCAATGGCTTTAACGGCAAAACATTAGATTCTCACATAGATCTCGAATTTGAATTTTGAAAATAAAAAATAGATATTGGAAGAACTAATCCCTGGACTCCATAATATTCGAACCGAATTAATGGGATCATCGGATACCCAATATCCCTAAGGGGACAGTTCAGTGAAAACAGCCCACTTCTCTGATCTTATGATTCGAGATTCGATTCTTGTTTAACAAAATAAATAAATAAATAAAAATAACCGGATACCCAATTGGTTAAAAAAAATATTAAATAATTGATTACATTAGAAATTATTGAATCTATACTAATTTTGTATCAGTGCTCAATTTCCAGGCGCTACTGGAGGGATAAAAACTGGGCCAATTCTGTAACACTTTCTTCAAAATAGTGGAGGGATAAAAATTTTCTCTAACTTCTAGGCTTTGGGCCCAATAGGTCAGGACAAAGGCAAATAGCACCAAAGACTGCCCAGACAAAACTCTAGAATTCTGCCCTCACTTGAAACTGGGTCGGTCTCAAGGCCCAAATCTCATACAGCACGTAACCACATACCAAAAGGAAAATCAAATCATTTAAAAAAAAAAGTGAAAAATAAAGAGCACATAAACATAAATACTTGTGCAAATCTATACAAAAAAATATTGAATTTTATAAAAAAAAAAATTATAAAATCACTTAATTTAAACCAAAACAAAATAACATATTACTGATCTGATTTTAGTGCTTGTTTCTAATTTTTCTTTACCCTTTTTTTTTGGGCAGCGACCAAAATCGTTGCTACCCTTTCCCCAGCAGCTTTGCTTTCATCATTCATGCCGGTCGTAATACCTCCGGCTAGAGCTTGTAAAGCTACGTCGACGCGGCCCAATCCAATTTAATTGAGCCCATTTTTAATGGACATTTGAATTGAAATTGAACACCCTAGCCCTCTCAAACCATTTTTTATTTTTTTTCTTTTTTTAGTGTAAGAGTTTGAAAAAAAAAAAAAAAAAAAAACGCACATTTGTGTGAATATCCATGCAGGTACATCAAATAGGGACATAAATGTACGAAGCCCAGTTCCACACGGGTATTTTTTAAATAACATTTTAAATTCGATTCGAGATTCATGCATGAAAAAAAAAAAATGATAAGAAAGTTTTATTTTTTAAGGGCTTAACCCATCTCGTATCGAATTTAATTAGATTTAATGTAGTAATAGAATAGTGACTTATTAAAAAAAATATGGGACATACAAAACAATTTAAAATATATTTGATTTTCTAGTAATTTAGTAAGTGATGAACATATTTTTAGATAAAAATTAAATTTTAAATTAGTAATTACTACTAAGAATTAAACCTAAACACAGAGTTTGTTAAAAGTGTTTACCCAGTACACATAATCTGTGAGCCATTATATATATTAAATTAAATAAATTTATACTAATAAATACCCGAAAAATGTATTTGAAATATTTATAGTTTTCTATAAAAATAAAAGATGGGGAAAAAAAATACTCAAGAGACAAGTCCTATAGAATCCACCTTTCTTCTCCTTGGACTACAGCCCTAAACCGGCGGGAGAGATTCATGGGATGGACTTGGTCTGCTTTTGGAATGTTCAGTTTTTCCTTTTCGCCCTTTTGAACTGCAACCATTTCTACAAATAAAAATATAAAAAAGAAAAATCAAGAGACTTAATATATTTTTTTAATTATATAGAATTCGTGAAAACTATAGAAACACACACCTATGAAATTTCGAATACTAAATCTCAAAAAAAGACATTTGAGAAAAATTAAATATGGTTTTCCATGATAAAATTATTGATATAATAATATTAATTCTAATTATTTTTAAACAAGGTTTAAGTTTACTTATAAAACTCTAAATTTTCAATCAAAATATTTTTATTTCAAGTAAAAATATATCATAAAAAACAAAATAAAAATAAATTGGACAAACCTAAGACTACCTCAAAAACCTATTTGTTATCACCAAACCACGATTCATAAAGATTGATGTTGTTACAAATTTGCATTGGGAAAAAGAAAGCCCTTGCCCTCTTTATAGGACCTAACAACGGTTGTGGCTTAGTTTTTGGCACTCAAACAAGAGGCCAAAATGGTATGCAAGAATCCCACCTCATTGGCACTCACACAAGGGACCAAAATGGGACACATGAACCCCACCTGCTACCCCTGCTTGGAAGGGATTATTGGTCTTTCCCCACTCTTCCAGTTCCTCATCCACCACCTCAGCTTGATTTCATCCCTTCCCTTATAATCTTTGTTGAAATTGAAACCCTCAGCTTGATTTCATCCCTTCCCCCTATAATCTATGTTGAAATTGAAACCTTTTTTAGAGCTTTTAGTTCCCAAACCCCGCCACCCAAGAAAAAGAGTAACACCCTAGAACCACCCTAGCAAGGATCACAATGAAAATGGAAAAAACTCTAGTGGAACGGAATGCTAGATCTCTTAATCAAGTTTCTGGTTCAAGATTTAAAAATAAAAAAAATTATGTTATGAAACCATTCCCTAAATATGCTCTCCCGGACGCTCAAACCAGATTAGTTAAAATATGGCGTCAATGATGGGAAACAAAAAAGGGGGAAAAAAACCAAGAAAAAAGGAAAGAAGGAAAAACTAATTACTTTAGGCAAATTTGGTTCTCGCAAAAACTAATTACTTGGAAGCAGAGTAATACTCGTTCCATGTTGGGGGCAAGACGTGAGGACAACCGAACACAACTTTGCAAATGAACTCAAAACAAAATTTGCAGTCTAAAAAAAGAAAAGAGGAAAAAATCTTGCCTAACCTCTTCCAGGGTGCAGCAAATAGAGTTCAAAATGATACTTGCTTTTGCTTCTTGGAACCAAAAAAGGAAGACTTCTTGGCATATCCCATGAAAGTTGCGTTTGAGGCGTTGAGGGGCGTAGAAGAAGATAAGAAAGGAGACGATGTCTTACACCTGGTCAACGGTACCTACAAGGGATAAATAAATAAATAAATAAATATGCCCTCTTCTTTGTTTTTTTTTTGGTGGAGAAAGACAAAAGAACAGACAAGTCCAGGGGACCTAGAAACACCAATCTTCTAGGAATGCCCTCTTCTGTGCAGCCCAGATCCATAGTTTTCATCAAGTATAAGTTAAAAATTGAATTGTTTGACATTAAAGTATATTATGGAGGATTGTTTTCAAGGATAAAACCGATGAGAATTAACTGAAAAAAGCATTTGGTTTCATCCTCAAAATAAGAATTATATAGAAAAATTAACTTTTCTTTTGATACATGATTCCCCCCCCCCCCAAAAAAAAAAATCCTTCTCCAAATGTGTTTAATTGGAATTTACTTCTACCAAAGAGGGTTCTTTAATCAAGTCAACTTTTCATGTCTTTTGTTTATCGAAAAATAGTTTCAGGTCTTTGTTAAAGAAATGTTCATCTTGGTAGGTACCCATGTGATCTTCACCCGATCAAAAGTGATCATATCAAATATGCCCATCCCGTTCAGATTGAAAATGGACACAAAGTATCCACATTACAAAGTTCAAAAAACAATTCAGCAGAAAAAAATATTACAATATGCAATAATTGGGAGAGACAACCCCAATGCACCCCACGGTGCACTGGTCGGATTAATCCAAATAATCCGGATCGATGAAAATAAAAAAACTATGTATATATTATTGGTAAATGTTTATGTATGGGCAATTTTACCATAGTAATTATTTTGAATTTTAAATGAGGGGATAATGGGTAGTTACCCATTATCTCACTCCCTTCTATTTTCTCTCTATAAAACTCCTACGAGAGTTGTAATTTGAAATGAAATTAATTATTTTATGATCAATAGAATAACAGGAGTCTTAGAGAGATAAGAGAAGAATTCCATTAGAGAGAATTAATTATTGAGAAAAAAATTATTAGAGAGGGTTTTTCTGTCGTCTTAAAATCAACGGGTTTAGGGTTGAGTCGTTATAATATAGTGATAATAGTTTGTTATTCGTCGCTATCATTCCATTTATAAGTGATTCGTGTTCAGAATTTACGATTCTCAAAAAATTTAAAATCATCAATTGAGATATATCACAAACTTAATTATTTAAAGTTTCAAAAAATTCATCATTATTTCTTTCCGTTGTGTGATAAAGTCACGATTTCTAACACACACACATATATATATATATATACATTATATTTTTTAATTATCAATACTGTACCTTTTTTAATAACATGGAAATTTATTAGCAAATATTAAAAATCAAATTGCAACCAAACTTGGAAAAAAAATTCATGAAAAACTCCTTGACGAGTTAAAAAATCAACAACGAAATTTTCTCATCTAGACACATGAGAAATGGAGATCGGAGTCAAAACTAAAAGTAATCGATCAATTTAATTAAAGCTTTGTGTAATCAAACGTAGCCTCGCCTACCTATGCACCACAAAAGTATGCAAGTCCTCTCATCTAGTCTTAGATAATTAGAACTTGACTTCTTGGAGGGCGGCTGTCTAGAATTCTGTCGGATGGCTTTAATACAATGTTTTTAAAATGGAATGAATAAATAACTCGAACGGTTCATTGATTTGTATATTATATATATTAAAATAAAATAAAATTTGTATTTTTCTTTGAATCGATTCGAATAATTTACTAATTTTATCAGTTTTGATTCGTTTTAAATGATTTTGATCACATTAAACTAAATTAAATTATAGAACGGTTCTTGCTCAAACTAGTCGAAACGGTCGATCTGGTCCAGTTTTAGAAACACTGCTTTAATGATCCAAACAAAGATTTCAGTATTTGTCATGCCCTCGTGCATAAAAAATTTCCCATCCCACAGCAACGGAGATTCCAAGTATTTGATCAGGGCGTGTATCATTTTAGTTGATCTAGCTTAGTTATTAAATAAACATAATAAAGTATTTGGAAGGAAATTGCTATTTGTGACGCCCGTAGTAATTTTGAATTTCTCATAATTAAATGCATGTAATTCTCATTATCTGTGAGTGCCAAATATTTTTGTGAAATGACTCAAACTTTTAGGTGTGTAATAACCTATTCATAATGGTCACTTAAGCCCTGAAGGGTGGGCTATGGCTATTCACATTTTTCCTTTTGCTCAAGCATTGAGCACAAGCAGCGTGGCAAGAATTTGAAAGGTGAATCCAGTTCCAATAGAAAAACAAAATATTGTTTGAAATATTTAGAAGAGTTAAGCTATATATATATATATATATAATTTCTGAGAGAATGATATGATATCAATTGAATTAAAGGTCATTAGTTTAGAAGAGTTGCGGTATCTAATCACATGTATTCCAAATTAATATTTTGATTAAATTTAACTATCAGCAGTCTGTGTAAATTCATCTATCAACCAACCATACTTTCTCTTATATTTTGTGATACACCTACTTGAACATATATCCTTTAGCACATTGATCGCAAATACAAAATCTTGCTTAATGCTATTGAAGTCATCTGAATAGAGACTTTATTACAGGACCTGGGACTTCATCTATGATGTCTGAACGAAGCACATTGAAATTAAATAGTATTTTATTTGTCAGTTTTTTTTTTTTAATTTGATCAACTAGTATTTGAAACCGTACTTCGAGAGATTATTTGCATCGTGCTTACTATTTGGCTTATTAGTTCTGCATATCATATTGCTACTGCCCTTACAAAAGGACTCACTGAGCTCCACTTCCCTTCCATTGGATCCAAGCTCAATGGGGTGCTACCCCATTGCGCTTGCGGGAGAGTAATCGCCAGATTTAATTCAATTACCAACAGCCACAACAAATTCAACCATCAAATTATATACCTATTTGTACAGTTATCGTCATTTACATTCATTGGGTGTACAAATTATAACTAACAGTTGTAGTAATATAACGTCAAGAGATGACTGAGGATATTTCTTTCAATCCCTCTCCCTAATACTGTTTGTGAAATGAAAGTAAATGCTAATAAATGCACAAGTAGTTGTACTTGGACAAGCCCAAAGTTTCATATTTTGAACCGAAGTAAATAAATCATGAAAATTGTTCTGATTCATTTCTGAAACAAACCGCTAATTTGCCAATAAATTATAACTCAAGTAACATTGTCTCCCTTCCCTTGTATGTAAAGGACACGAGTTCAACTCTTTCTATTTATCAAAAAAAAAAGAAAAAACAAACAAACCACCAATTTCGATTCTTGAATTTGAAATTAGAATCTAAACCTTTAAAAAATTTTGGAAACAAATTTAAAAAAAAAAATTGCAAAAAAATCATATAAGAACTACAGAAATCAAGAAGGAACTATCCTTATCTAAAATCAAAACTAAACCAAAATTGGAATCGAAACTAGAATCATTATATCGATATAAGTTTTGGTTCTTTTTCTATCTAAGGAGTTTGAAGGTCATGTCTAGACGTATTAGAGAATAAAAGAGCATACATGGTTGGTTTATGGTTGAAATTATTGTGGCTGATCATACTTGAATTAAGTCCGGGTATTATGAATGAAAAAGGCTTTTGTTGTATGAATTTTTGTCTAATAACCTAGCTGATCAAGCGTACGATGTCCAAGTTGGAGCAATTAGAATGAAGCCACAAAACTATGATAAAACAGCATTGTCCTCTCCAAACCTTGAAAGCAATCAAATATGTCAGATATCACGGCAAAGTAAAATGAAGAAACCTTTCTTTCGGTTTGATGCCCCCTTGAAACAAATCAATGATCAAACAAAAGACTACATAAAAGATTGCAAGTCTGCAACACAAACACAAACAGTATCTCAAAGTTCCAACATACAACGTGGAAACCAAGTCTATACCTCAAGAAGAAGTGGCTGCAGCAATAGCAGCTCTGTTCACACCTCGGCTAGCACTACTACCACTACCAATCCTTCCTTGGCCAATGCCCAGCCTTTGATCATCTCTCTTCCTTCCACTGAACCCCCTCCTGGCTTCCTCCAACCCCAGAACATTTTTTTCCTCTTCCCTCTCTTTAAGCCTTGAAGTCCAACAATCAGTTGAATCGGCCGAATTTGGTTCCCCGCCTGAAGAGTTCCAATGTTGTTGACTACCCACAAAGCTATTGCTTCCAGAAGACTCTTGCTCCTCCATATCTCCACCAACAATGCCTCTCCTCACAGTGACATACTTCTGAAAACTTGGCTCCATCAAGTCATCATTTATTCCTACTTCAGATTCCACAAATGGGTCATTAGGGTATGACCTTTTTGTGTCATTTTTGTTGCATTTTTGGTCATCTGAGAAAACAGATGACAAGTTTGAACTAGTGCAAGAGTTGAGGTCTGCAACAGCTTCTAAAATTGATTGTGCCTTTGTGACACATGGTGGGAGTGAAAATGAAGGATTTGATTTTGGATTTGGAGTTAGAGCTGGAGCCGGAGCTGGATTGCTTTTCTGGTGGAAATTTTGGATGTCTTCGAGCAACAAAGTTGTGTAAGAAGGATTTGGATTCGATAGGGATTCAGGGTTAATGTCCAAGTCCCGGGATCGTCTAGCAGATCGGCTTCTAGTCAGTGCTTGGGGTTTCAGGCTTTCTTCTCCTCCTAATGTGGACGGCAGTGCAGCAACGTAGTTGACTGTCCTTGGTTGTAGAGTATTAGTCTCTACTGGGTCTTCCACAATTTGATGCTGTAGCTGCTCTTTTGACCTGGAAATAACATTCACAGCTTTGTTGTTCTCTATTGTTGGTCTGCTGATTTTGTTTGCAATCGCTGGTGTAATTATTTTGTTTGTGCTGATCTCAACATTTGGCTTCTGGTTTGCAGCCTGAAAGAGTAGTCAAACAAACCCAACTAATGACCAAGGAGGCAAGGACTTCTAGCTAAACAGAAAATCCTATATGAAGAGTAATGAACCATTGTGGAGTAAGAACAAATGTCTATTTATTGGTAACTCTCCTGTTAGCAAATGCCTATCACATTGTCATGAGATGAAATGAAGTTTATTTGGTTGGCAAATAAAAACTTGTAATAAGTGATTTCATTCCCCATAAATAGCATTTTTTACTTGTTGGTGAGGAAATAATTTAAAAACTTGTGAATTGTTAGAAGGAAAAGGATTCGTCGCAGATGATCATGACTTGTTGCCATAATGACTCACTAGAAAAAATAAACGCAAAAGGGAACATCTTGAGCAGAGATATGACGATTTACTGAACTTAGCACACTTGACATAGTAATTGCTTCAAGGACCTGAGGTTTCTAATTTTGCAAATTGTGAGCCCAAAGGCAAAGAGAGAATAAAAACCCTAAAAAACCAAAAGGGTATTTGGACATCAACTCAAATTAACAGCTACGGAGCTTTGTAGTGAAGCTAACGGAGCTAAAAAAATTATTTAAAAAAAAAAAAAAAAGATCGAAAGCCCTAAAGGCAAAAGTGTGGTTCAAAATACCTGAATCCGATAACCAGATTGTTCCTTAACACCCAAATCTGCTTCAACGTCTTTGCTTCTCTGCACTTTATTCACCACAGTAGAACCCTTATAAGAGTTATTGTTCTGATCAATCTCACCCATTGGGTTCCTCCTATAAGGAGACTGCTCTGCCTTCCTCGAGTTACTTCTGCTCAACGATGGCTGCTTCTCATTGCTGGCTGCAATAGCAGCGGCAACCTTTGCAGGTGACTGAGACCTCGGCGAACCCACATTTCTCTTCACTGAAATCCTCCTTACTGACCCAGTTCCTGAATCTACAGAAGCTGGCACGGGCACCATTTTTCCAGGCCTATTTCCACCATTTTCAGCAGCTGCAGAGACAGAGTTCATGGTGTTTTCAGATCTTCGACCAGGAGATCGACTAACCCTCCTGCCTCCATTGCTGCTGCTTCTCTCCCTGCTTCCAGATCTCTGCTGTGAGACCTGTTGTTGTTGTTGTTGGTCTCTTTCTCTGCTTGGTGTTCTTCTTCTTCTTGATGGGGATGTTCTTGATTCTCTGCTTCTGTTTCGTCTACGCCCGTTATAATCCTCGTCTTCTTCAACGACGTTGTTGCTGTTCTCTTGTTTCGTTGTACAGTCTTCAGCGTCGAAATCGAAGCTTCTTTTTGATCCGGCGTATTTTCTGCTTCCTGTTTTTCCAGATGAGCTTCTGCTTAGTCTTCCGCATTGTATGAGAATCGCGTCTACATCAACGTCCTCTATTTTAGTCTCTGCTTTAGGTACATTGTTGTTGTTGTTGATAGTGATTTGGGGGTTTTCGGGTTCTTCGATGGAGGTTGTTGGGGTTGTTTGTGTTGTTGTTAAGGCGTTGGAGTCATGGCTTTTCCGGTGTTTGATGATGAAAATTTCTTTTTTGGGAAGAGTTTTTTGGTCTTGTTCTTCTTGTTTCTTCTTCTCTGTTATTATTGGATTCTCTGTTTTGTGTTCTGCTTCCTGTTGTTCTGTTTTGGAGTTGGGTTTGGTTTGATCTAGTGGTATTGGCGATGGAATGGAAACAATGGGTTCTTTCTTCTTGCTGAGACAAGTACCCATTTGGGGGGAGAGAGAGAGGGAGAGTAATTGCAGAAGATAGACTGATAGAGAAATGAAGATTGGGATATGAGACTGATGGAGAAATGAAGATCGGGATATGAAAGGTTACAGGGGAAGAGAGAGAGAGAGAGAGAGAGAGTGTGTGTGAGAGAGAGAGAGAGAGAGAGAGGGGAAAAGGGCTTTTGTAGTTAGAGAAAACGCTTTAAAATGGGCCCTTTTTGGATTTAATAAAGATAAGGAGAGGAGGAGAGAGAGAGATTTCAAATTTTGGGGATACGGGCGGGTTTGGGTTGTGGTGAGTGAGAGAGAGAGAGAGAGAGAAGAAAATTTAAAAATAAAAATAAAAAAGAGGGAAAGGGTGAAAGGGAGCCGTTACACACACACTGCCGTTAGATCTATGTCGGATGGACGGACTTTAGACTGACACTGCTTTGCTTCGTAATCTTAACACAAAATAATTTTATCATAAATTTTTGAATTTCTCCAACGGCTACATTTTATGTTGGATTTATATATATATATATATATATATATATATATATATATATATGTAACACTATTCTGTTTGAACAGAGTACACTGGACCATTGCTTTTACTATAATTAACCTGTTCAAAGTGCACTGCACGTGAAATGAGTTGGTGATTGTTTAGGGTGCATATGTATTCTCTTTCATTAAAAAAAAAAAAATACTTCAATTCATTATTCCCCATGTTTAATGTCCATTTGAAAGTTCTTATCACAAAAAAATGCTTAATTACTCTCTATAATCATATCAATAATTGTGAGATAGAATAGAGAAATAAATCTTTCATAGAGATAGAACAAGAATGCATGGGGGGCTTGAAGTTAAGTTATAAGAACAAAAAACATCCCTTGAAACTTGGTTTTACATCCCCTCTCAAACATCATACAAATAAAACCCCTTAAACATCGATTTATTAAATAACAATCTGAACTCGACCGAGCGAAGCCAACTTTTGCAAAATTAAATAAAGAATTTTGAAAAAATTAACTTAACAATATCCATGTAGAGAATAATTCTTAAAATTTTAAGGTTATTTAAAAAATAAGTAATTTTTTTTGGTTGTAAAACAAAAATAAAATATAACTAGAAAAGAAGACCATTTAGTGTCCTCAATGTTTAATATCCATTTTGATGTGCTCATCACAGATATATGCTTGATTTCTCTCCATAATAACATCAAAAATTATGGGGTAGAAGAGAGAAACAAATATTTCATAAAAGCGGAACGACGGTGAGTGGGGTTTGAAGCTAAGTTCCAAGAACAAAAAGTTATCTATAGAGACTTTGTTTTACATTTCCTCTCAAGCATCATACAAGTAAAACCACTTGGTTTATTGAATAACAATTTGAAGTTGACCAACTAAAGTTGACTTTTGCAAAATTAAATAAAGAATTTTGAAAAAATTAATTTTGCAATATCCATATAAAGGATCATATATGAGATTTTCACAATTATTTAAAAAAATAAATAATTTTTTCAATTATAAAATAGAAATAACCTATATTTGGAATAGAAGATAAGTCTCCTCATGTTTAATGTCTATTTGGACGTGCTTATCACACACAAATGTTTGATTCCTCTCCGTAATCACATCAATAATTATGGGGTAGAAGAGAGGAATAAATCTTTCATAGAGGTAGAACAACGACGGTGATTAGGACTTGAAGTTAAGTTACAAGAATAAAAAACATCCATAGAGACTTGGTTTTACATCTTCTCTCAAAACCCTTTAAGCATTGGTATATTGAATAATGATCTAAACTCCTAAACAAAGTCAATTTTTACAAAATTAAATAAAGAATTTTGAAAAATTAATTTAGCAATGTCCATATAAAGAAAAATACTTGAGATTTTCATGACAAAAGATTATTCAATGGCCCATGCAGGTCTCGAACCTGCGACCTTCGCGTTATTAGCACGACGCTCTAACCAACTGAGCTAATAGGCCATTTATTTGTTAAATGTTTCTATTTTAATAGCACAACCTTTGAGATAATGATTGTTTGGAGTGCACATGGATTCTCTTTCATCAAAGGACCTCTTCAATTCATTATTAACCTATTCCTAATATTTAATGTCCATTTAAATGTGCTTATCACGCACCAATGCTTAATTCCTCTTCATAATCACATCAATAATTGTGGGGTGGAAGAGAGGAATAAATTTTTCATAGAGGCCGAACAACAATCGTTAGTAGGCATTGAAGTTAAGTTACAAGAACAAAAAACATCCCTAAAGGCTTGACATCTTCTCTCAAATATCATACAAATAAAACCTCTTAATCATGGGTTTATTAAATAACAATCTAAACTCAACTAACTAAAATCAACTTTTTGCAAAATTAGATAACGAATTTTGAAAAAATTAATTTAACAATATCAAAATAAAAAAATAATATTCAAGGTTATTTAAAAAAAAGATTTTTTTTTTTCAATTATAAAACAAAAATAACATATATATGGAAAAGAGAATTATTATGTGTCTCCAATGTTTAATGTCCATTTGGATGTACTTATCACACACAAATGCCATTATTTTATTTATTTACAAAGAGAATTAAACCTAACTTTTAAAGGAAGTCATATCTCAAATATCACAATTCAAGAAACGATAAACCTCACGAGAATGAGGGTAAAACTCAACATGAGGGGAGATCGTCAGCCCTAAAACTCAACATGAGGGGAGATCGTCAGCCCTAACATGGTGAGCACATTGGTACAACTATTACCCTTCCTTGGAATAAAAAGGATACGATAAACCAAAGTTCACTGTATTAGTTGTTGGCATTCCCGTAGAAAATGGAATCTAGGATGAGAGGGAGCCACCTCTAAGGAAATGGCTACCACAAGATCGGTATAATCAAGTTCGAAGATGATCATAAAGAACTTTGTCAAAATAGGAGTAATAACCCCTCACGAATGCCACATAACTCTATTATAAAAGGATTTGTCACCCCCAAGTTCACAATAAACCATGGACCCACATCTCATAAAAGACCATCGGCCAAACAAGAAGAGAGACCAGAGGACCCATCAATATTTAACTTATATAACCCAATAGGAAACCAGCAACCCAAGCAAGGAGGGGACAGGGAGCTACCAGAAAACACAAACCACCTATCCTGAGTATAGTTGGAGGCCACAGTTACAACAATCTCTAGAAAGAAAGAAAGACCCTCAAACACTACTTGACACCACACTTTCTAAATGGCCCAAAACGTGTTGACAAAAAATATAGACTATGAAAAGCCCATGTAGATTGCATGAGATTGGCAATTACGAACCAACCAATCATACTCCGACAACCACCCCAACACTGGTCGTGAAAGAAAGGAGGTACTAAGAATCCAAGGCCAAACCTGGCGAACAAGGACATCCCAAAAAAGATGGGTAAATGTTTCTAGAAAATCATGGCTGAGAGGACAAAGACGATCAATAGTTAGCTCATGTCTAAACCAAGTATTGTTAGTCATTAGAGCACCATGAGTCATAAACCACATAAGGAACTAAACCCATTCCTGGTATTTTAACTGACCAACCTCTAGGAGATTGTTAGAGTAGCGGCAAAGGCTTTAAGAAGGCAAAAAGCAGAGTAAACTGATCAAACAGTAAAAACCCTGAAGAATCCCTTACCTAACACTAAATCTTGGGATACTAAATCCCGAGGAATCATAACAGTTTGAACCTCCTCCACAATAGACTTTGGGATAAGGGCAGCGAGGCTAAAGACATCCCACCGCTGATCAAGAGTGATGAACTGGCTCACCCCCAAAATAGCGAAGGAATCCAAAAGATCGCAATTAACCCATTGTGCCAAAGGCCTCAAACCTACTGAGGTACTCTCCCAAAACTAGATATCTAATCCACTCCTCAGTTGCCAACATAGCCTTCCCACCAGATGATCACGAACCCATAGTAGGCCACACCAAAAGGATGAACAAACTGAGAGCTGACAACAATGTAGAAAATCTCCTTAACGGAGATATTTATTTCAAAGAACCCCGCACCACATGCCCAAGTCCGATAAGAAGATCCTCCGAATAAGCTTTGTGAGGAGGGCTTGATTAGTATCGTGAGACTTATGAATCCCTAAACCTCCATGATCCTTAGGCTGACACACAAATCCCACAGAATTGCATGAACTCATTGGGCTCCCTCAGAATAATCCCAAAAAAATGGAGATATAACCTATCAAGCTGAACACAAATTTGATTACATAGCATAGGTAAGAATCATGGATATGACTACTTGAATTAATGTTTTCCACCCACAACACTCAAAAGCTTTGACTTCCAACCTGAAATCTTATTTTGAATATGCTCAACCAAATATTGATACCGAGACCTATTGGCTCTACATGAATTATGGGAAACCCATATACAAACCTACTTCATCCATTAGATGGAACTGACACTCGTAGGTAGACAATGCTTCATGGAGAAAGTGGCTCAAGGAGAAACAAAGACTTTTTAGAATTAAGAACCAACCCGCTACTCTAAGAAAACTCACAAAGGCATCCGAGAATCATGGTTATGTCTCTAGGCTTAGCATCCATAAAAAAGTATAAGATCATCCATGAAAAATAGATGGGAAATAGTAGGGCCCGTGTGAGAGGTATGAATAAGAGTACAGTGACCCTTATACACCCAGTCCTGAATCATATAAGATAGCTTCTCTATGACTAAGATAAATAGATAGGGGACAATGAATCTTAGGATAGCTTCTCTATGACTAATATAAATAGATAGAGACCCTTGTCTCAATCCATTATCAGGAGCAAAATAAGGTAACACCTCCTCATTCCAAAGTAATCCAGACTGAGCATAACAAACATAATTAGATAAAACAATGAAGCAAGGACCTAGAAACCCTACAAAGTTTGACCTAAAAATGTCTAACTAATATTGTTATAAGCTTGTTGAAGGTCAATCATCAGAACCATTGTCAATCATCAGAACCATTCTCCATTGCATCCCCAAAATGTGTGGATGGAATGAATTATTTCCTAAGTAATAATTATATTATCCAAAGGACTTCAACTCAGAAGAAAATTACTTTGAAATGGACCTACCACCTTTTGCAAGATAGGAAAGAGCTAAAGGATTAATACCTTGGCGAGGATCTTATAGTCGACATTAAGACAAGTAGGCTGAATTCATTCAAAATACTCGAACTAGCTGTTTTTAGAATTAAAACAATAAACACTAGAGAAATTTTGGAAGGAAGAAACCATATCAAAAAGTCTCCCCACTAAATTGACACAGAATGGGATGAGTGATAACCTAAAATTTCTGGTAGCATAGAGGTTGGATACCATCTAGCCTTAGAGCTTTAAGTCCCTTCATAGAAAAAATCGATGCTTGACCTCAAATAACTTAATAGGATGACTCAGATGAAGTTGATCCTCAATATCAATAGTCTATTGGCAGTGATTATACCAACTAGAAGCACCTCAAAGGGAGGCTTTCGCAAATAAGTCCATAAAATAGGAAATCACAAAATCTTAAAGCTAATACTGACGAGAATACCACTCCTCATTAATCTTTAACTAGAAAATTTGGTTGCTATTATGTCTAATAAGAGCAGTGAGATGATAAAAATGGTTATTCCAATCTCTTTGGGAAAACCAATGAATCCGGAATTTTTGATACCAGAAAGTTTCTTCCATATTAAGAACCTGGTGATACACTTCTAATACGCAATTCTCTAGTCGACACCAAAAAAAAAAAAAAAAAAAAACCGATCGATCATAACTCTAGGAATCCTATATATTGTGTAACCAGACCTTGAGATGATGCTTTTTGCAAAAGATATTACCATAAACCTATTTATTCCAAAGCCAAAGTTCCTATGGAACTTCGTTTTCCCCACACCAAGCCAAAGCAAACACTTGTTGAAATTGAGAGTGGTGAAGCCAAGTTGCCTCAAAATGAAAAGGATGATGCATCCAGGATAAGGAGAGGTCATACAAGTATGCAGAAGAATAAGACAGTGATCTCCATAAAACCAAAGCAGGTTCACCACTTTTGCTTCACGAAACATGAGATGATGTAGTAGATTACAAAATACACGGTCCAAATGCTCCCAAAGAAAAACAAACCCATCCTATTTTTAGACCCAGGTAAACACACTCCCTATAGCACCAAGATCATAAAAGTTACACTGATACCACTAAACCTAAAACTAATGAGCCCGAGTCATATCCCTAATCATGAAGGTTACACTGGTACAAATGTTCACCACTTTTGCTTCACGAAACATGAGATGACTCATTCTAAATGTTCCCAAAGATTAACAAACCTATCCTACTATCAGGCCTAGGTAAACATACTTCCTATAGCACCAAGATCATGAAGGTTACGTTGGTGCCACCAAACCTGAAACCAATGAACTCGAGTCATATCCCTCATAATCCGATTACTTATCTAGATAACCCCACAATATCATTAAAGTCTCCAAGGATAAACTACACTTTATTGGTGATAGTTGCTAAAGCACATAGATCCTACTATGCCATTAATGTTTTAACACTATTGGGCTGGATATACGCATAGGTGATAAACCCATCAATATATCAACTGATTCGAACCATATATCACAACAACCTTAATAAATCTAAATCAACCATAGACCCTTCTAAAAACCCAAAGCCATGATAACATATTCTCAATTATAACCTAGATGCTTTGGAAAACCTAGGAAACACGAGGATCTATACTTAGTTTCAATCCAACAAATCATATCGGGGACCTAGAGCTTAAGGAGCTCCGTGGTGGCACAACGAAGCGGTGGGTTATATAAGTAAATAATAATTCAATAGCATTGAAGACAATAAGAAAAGAGAACCAACACAACCTAAAAGCCCTTATACATAGTCATCGCACTATTATCAATCGCCTGATGGGGTAAATATTAACTTTGCATACAGCAAATGAGCAGGGCCTTATAGGGACAGATGGGGGTGTGTTGGGAAGAGAGCAAAAAGAGATACCTCAAGAGGAACTCCGACTGCATCAAAGGACTCACTAGGATCCAAGACCCAGGTTACTAGTCTTGATAAAATATCTACCTGCATCAACTCAATTATCTACACTACACCAAGAATAGCAATAGGGGTGGCTAACCGAGTAGGGGAGAAAATTATTGGGGAGGGAAGGTGGGTTAGGGGGAAGAGACACTGTCGGTCAGAGGGGAGTGGGCTATAGTGTCATGTTACCCATGTCCATAGAGAAACTTAAAGGAGTGTGATAACCTCATAAAGAGAGCTTGCCCGAAAGCAATGAATTGGACTTGGGCGCAGGAACTAGGTTAGGGCACTGAAGGGACCAACAATTGGGCTAGACACATAAATCCTTGATTCCTCTCCATAATTATATTAATAATTATGGGGCAGAAGAGAGAAACAAATCTTTTATAGAGATAGAATAATAATGATGAGTAGGACTTGGAAGTAAAGTTACAAGAATAGAAAACATGCATAGAGGCTTGGATATACATTTAAACATTGATTTTCACGATTATTTAAAAAAAATAAAGAATTTTTCAATTGTAAAACATAAATAACATATATCTGGAAAAGAAAATCATTAAATGGTCCATGTAGGTCTCGAATCTATGACTTTAGTGTTATTAGCACGACACTCTAACCAACTAAGTTAATAGACCATTCATGTGCTAAATGTTTCTGCTTTATTAGCACCACAGTCGAGTTAGTAATTGTTTGGAGTTCACATAGATTCTTTTTCATCAAAAGAATAACATCAACTCATTATTAACCTATCCCTAATGTTCAATGTCCATTTGGATGTTCTTACCACACACAAATAATTAATTCCTCTCTATAATCACATCAATAATTGCATAGTAGAAGAGAAGAATAAATTTTTCATTGAGGTTGAATAACGATGGTGAGTAGGCCTTAAAGTTAAGTCACGGGAACAATAAACATCCCTAGAGGCTTGGTTTTACTTACCTTCTCAAATATCGTACAAATAAAATCTCTTAAACATTGGTTTATTAAATAACAAACTAAACTAGACTAACTACAGTCAATTTTTGCAAAATCAAATAAATAATTAAAAAAAATTAATTTAGCAATATCGATAGAAAGAATAATACTTGAAATTTTTACAGTTATTTGAAAAATAAAGAGTTTTTTCAGTTACAAAATAGAAATAACATATATCTCGGGAAAAAAAAAAGATTATTAGATGTCCCCAATGTTTAATCTCCATTTGGATGTGCTTATCACACTCAATTGTTTAATTCCTTTCCATAATCACATCAATAATTATGGAGTAGAAGAAAGGAATAAATCTTTCATATAGACAATACAACGACTATAAGTAGGACTTCAAGTTAAGTTACAAGTACAAAAAAAACATACCTAGAGGCTTGGTTTCTCATCTCCTCTCAAGCATCACACAAATAAAACCCCTTAACCATTGGTTAATTGTGAAACAACCGAATGAGCTCAACTTTTCTATCAATATTAAAATGTGTTTACAACCAATCTAGTCTATCAATCATATCAGTTTAGGATCAAAGCAGCTTCTGTTATATTTTTTTCGTAACTCAACCCTCAATGGTCACATAAATTGATATAACCGAATGACATGGATCATGACATGGATGTGTAGTATGAAAATGTTATGTAATGTGATCTTACCAATTCAGAGTGTGAATAAAAAACTAAATTTTTATTTATGTAGAACTTAACTATAATAACTGAATGTTTCATCAACAAAGCATTCGTAATTACAAACTCTTATTAAAATTGTACATCTTTAAGTGGTATTATGCCCATATGAGCAATGTGCTCAACGAATATTTTGGGTGGCAAACCCTTTATAAGTGGATCCGCAATCATGAAGTCTGTTCCTATGTGTTTTATAGATATCTAACCATTTTGTACTCTTTCTTTAACAACCAAAAACTTGATGTTTATCTGCTTGGACTTTGTCAAGCTCCTGTTGTTATTGGATTAGAGCACTGTCAACTTATTGTCACAAAATAATCTAAGTTGTCTGTCAATGCCATCCACTATCTGTAATCTCATGACAAAATTTCACAGTCATATTCTATGCTTGGATGTCTCATGACACGCTATGAATTCCGCCGCTATGGAGGAAGAGGTTATAAGAGACTATTAGCATTTTTCTAAGAAAAGACTCCTCATGCTAGCATATAGATGTAGCTTATTATAGACTTCATGCTATCTTGGCACCCGCAAAGTCAGAGTCAGTTTACCCAAACGATTTCAAGTCATTCCGACCTCCGATATGTGAGCATATATTCCTTCGTTTTCTGTAGATACTGCAAAATCCGTTTGATAGCTTTCAATTGGTCTATTCTCGGATTGTTTAAGTATCTATCCAATATTCCTATAATATACACAATATCTGAATGCATACATACCTGAGCATATGTTAAACTCCATACTACTGATACATATGGAATCTTCTGTATTTTCTGTTTCTCAATATCACTTTAGGGATACTGTTTGAAACTAAATTTGTCTCTTTTAGCCATAGTGGTATCATTTGGTTTATAATCTTGCATACCATATCTCTTTAAAACCTTTTTAATATATCCTTTTTGAGACAATTGTAGAATACCTTAAAAACGCTCTCAATATATCTGAATGCCAATACGAAAGAGCTTTCCCCAAGATCTTTCATCTCAAATTTCTTAGTGAAAAAGATCTTCGTTTCATGCAATAGGTCTTAATCATTATTGGCAAGCAATATGTCATCGACATATAAAATCAGAAAAATATATTTACTCCCACAGAACTTATGGTCTATACATTCATCAACTAAATTTATTTCAAAACCAAATGAGATGATCATTTGATGAAATTTAAAATACCATTGTTGAGATGTTTACTTGAGTTCATAGATGAATTCTTAAGTTTACAAACCATATTTTTTTTATCTCCCGATACAAAGTTTTCTGGTTACAACATATAGATCGTTTCATTAATGCCATCATTGAGAAATATCATCTTTACATCCATCTGGTATAACTCAAGATCAAAATATACCACTAATACCATTATAATTCTAAAAGCACGAATGACTCTAATACCATTTGTTGGGAAAAAAATAACTTAATATAAAATATATGTAAAATATCGTGTTAAATCATTAAAATTAAAATTTAATTATAGAAATTAAAAACTAAGATCAGAGAGAAATATACCTGATTTCATAATTGAAAACTGAATAGAGTGAAATTTTGATTTGGGTAGAGTCCTGAGTTTGGCCTTCGTCGGGGTAGAATCCTGAGTATGACCTTCCAGGTCAAATGTATACTCACAAAATCTATTTATATGATGCGAGCATTAGAGAATTAAAGTGATGCATTGACCCGAAAACCATCACCCTATTTATAGCTGTAGGGATGACTTTATTTCTAAATTCATAACATAATTTGTCTATTTAGTTTATTCCAATTATCTTATCGAATTTACATGAATTTAGGTAATTTTTCAGTTATCCTTAAATCATTTTTCGACATTCCCTATTTGACCCATCACAAATAGCAAATATCCATTGGTATTTACATATTTTTTTATTTCTATATCCTATGAGGTATTTAAACTCAAATTACCAAAATTTTTAAACTTAGTAGATCACTTTCATACGAACTTAATTTATGGGATTGATAGTATGTAATACATAATTATTTTAATATATAAACCTAATATTAATTTAATAATCCAACAACTTGATTTTAAATCCCCTCTCAAATATTGGACAAATAAAACTCTTAAACATTGGTTTATTGAATAACAATCTAAACTCGACTAATCAAAATCCACATTTGTTGAATTAAATGAAAAATTTTTTAAAATTTAATTTAGTAATATCCATATATGTGATTTTAACGGTTATTTAAAAAAATAAATAAAGAATTTTTTCGGTTGTAAAACAAAAGTAACGTATATATGGAAAAGAAGATTATTAAGTATTCCCAATGTTTAATGTCTATTTGGATGTGCTTATTACATATAAATGCTTCATTCATCTCCTTAATCACATAGATAATTATGAGGTAGAAGAGACAAATAAATCTTTAAAAGAGGCAGAGCAACACTGGTAAGTAGGGCTTGAGTTAAGTTACAAGAACAAAAAACAATCCTAGAGGCTTGGTTTTATATCCCCTCTCAAATATCGTACAAATAAAACCCCCTAAATATTGATTTATTGGATAACATTATGAACTAGATTAACCAATGTCGACTTTTGCAAAATTAAATAAAGAATTTTGAAAAAATTAATTTAGCAATGTCCATGAAAGAAGATTATAAAGTGGCCCATGCAGGTCTTGAACCTACGACCTTCGCGTTATTAGCACGATACTCTAACCAACTGAGCTAATAGGCCATTCATTTGTTAAATGCTATTGTTTTATTAACATGTTCTCTGAGTTAGTGATTATTTGGAGTGCACATAGATTTTTTTCATTAAAAGGAAGCTATTAGTTTAGTTAAACTTACTAAGTTTGATTATTCCATGGCCTTAAAATATCCTTATTCTGTTGTAAAAGTGGCATAAATTTTCATGGATAATGTATTCAAATTGCATGGACTACCTAACTCAATTGTCTCTAATAGAGACAAGGTATTCATTAACCTATTTTGATAAGAGATGTTTAGGCTAATTAGAACTCCATTAAAACTTAGGAGTGCTTACCATCTCTAAATGGGTAGACAAAATGAGAAGTTGAATCAGTGTTTGGAATGCTATCTCAGATGCATGACTTTAGATAGGCCTGCATTATGGTTGCAATGATTGAGTTTAGCTAAATAGTGGTATAATACTAACTCTCATGCTGCATTCAAATGACTCATTTTGAAACTTTATATGGATATCAACCAAGGCAAATTCCTTTTGGCCCCTATGTGGATACAATTACTCTTACCATTGGAAACTTTGTGAGAAGTAAACAAACTATATTACAAATTCTACATGACCACTTATCCAAAGCCCAGAACACGATGAAGACGTATGAAAACCAAAATCATTTAGAAAGAGAGTTTCGAATAGGGGATTTGGTCTCTCTAAGGTTGCAATCTTACAAGCAACTATCAGTAGAGTTAAAAAGATAATTTATCTTTTAAATTCTATGGTCCTTTTCCTGTGGTGGCAAAAGTCAAATGAGCAGATTATAGGCTATAGTTGTCTCATGGATCTAGAATTCATCTAGTACTTCATGTCTCATTGCTGAAGAAGAAGTTAGATCTTAACCAATCGACAATGCCAACCCTATCTTCATTTGGTTTAGACAAACAAGCTATTGTGAAACCTGAAGTGGTATTGAAGAGACAGTAGTTTTGGGGAATAACAAACCTGTAACTCAAGTACAAATTAGATGGATTAATCACAATCCAGAATAATCAAAGATTTAGTGCTCGTTTGGCAAGACTTATTTTCGGATTTTCTTCTCCTTATAAGGAAAAACAAAAATTAATAGTTTTTAAAATAAAGTTAAAAATTGTTTGGTGATTCTATTTTTAAAAAAGAAACTTATTTCATAATTTTTAAAACAAAGTTAAAAATTAAAGTAAAAAATTAAAGAAATGAGAGGACATGAGAGTAAATAAATTTATGATATAGACATATTTAAAATTTCATATCCTTCAAGTGAAAACATAAACAGAATAACAAAATATATACTTTCTAAAAAACTGGGTTTTAAAAAATAAGGAGAAGTAAAAATCCCTACCAAGAGTTTTTACTTAAAAGTCACTTTTTTAATTTTTATTCATAAAAATAAGCTATTTTTAAGGAGAAAAGAATTTATTTAATAGGATTTCTCCTTATAAGAATAAGAGAAGCAAAAAAAAAGTCCTATCAAATGGGCATTTAGACTTCATTATAGCAGAATTTCTAGCATTTCATTTTTTAGGACAAGGAACTTTAAAAAAAAAGGATATCGAAAGTGATTGAATTTTATTTTTATTTTTATTTATTATTATTTTATTTATTATTTTTTGTCTCTCTTATATTGGTCTCTTGTATGAGTAAAAATTTAGAATTAAAATTCAATTTGTTATTATTGTTATTGAATAAATGAATTTGGATGTAACAATTAGTTAGAAAATGTACAAATGGGTTTAAGAAAATGGAATAATTCATAAAAATTGATAGTTGATTCATTCTTCCTTCCTTTTCTCTCCTTCTTCTTTCCTCTCTCTTAGTATGCTCTCTCTCTACCTCTTTCTCTCTCAAAACTCCTCTCACTTTCCTCACCTCTTTCCCGTTGAATGACATTCATTTGCACCTTGCTATTGCCCTATATTACAAATCTCATCTCACCTTGTCTTGTTTGGTTTTTTGTTTGGTTTTTTGTTTTTTGTTTTTGTTTTTTTTGTTTGGTTTTTTTTTTTTTTTTTGTGCACTCTGGTTTTCGTTCGTTTCTGTTGAAGGAAGAGTACGAGTCTTATTTTTCTCTTGTTAGAGCGGAAACGTTACATAATTCTCCAAATTGCAGTCAATCTCCACCACCCGGTTTTCAGCACTACGTGGTAGAACCATAGGACCAATCATCTCTTTTCCCAACCTTCGGACGCTATCTTACGCCAGTTGCACAAGTGCACTTTAACTGGCCCCACGTTTGCCACGTCACCATAATCCCCTGCCTCCCCAAATCCAAGTGTACGACAAAAATGTTACGGTTATTTCCTCTCACTCTCACTCTCACTCTCACTCACTCACTCTCTCTCTCTCTCTCTCTCCCCCTCTCTCTCTCTCATGTGATTCTCTCTCTCTCCTCCCATTCCTCGTTTCTCTCTCCTCTCTTATCACATCGATGTCTTCCCCTTCCAATTCGGGTTCCGGATCCGTTATGTGGTTCAGAAGGGGTCTTCAGATCCATGATAACCTGGCTCTCGGGTATGCAGCAAAGGGTTCGAAACGAGTTTACCTCATTTTTGTTATTGTATAACAACCAGCAAGACAACAACAGAATCCAACAACAGAGTCTAGCAAGACAAGTTTAGGTCCAACAACAGAATCCAACGGTTGAAGGTTCTGAGGACATGATATAGTTAGAAACTTGTTGTGTTAGTTACCCAAGTTGGTTATGTTAGTTGTAATCTGAATGTACAAATAAACAAATAGGAGCTATATCAAAGATAGAGAAAAAAATATAGCAATCTAATGTTCTTTTCCTCTTTATTCTTCTTCTTCTTCTTCTTCTTCTTCTTCTTCTTCTTCTTCTCTTCTGAAATTCTTCCCTCTCCTTCTCATTTGTCGTTGGTTGAAGTACTTCCTCAGACTCTCCTATCATACTACTAAAGTATTTCATTTCCATTACTCTTCTTACTTCCAATTTCATTCTGCTCATTGCTCACACTTATCACTAGAGTTGTGATAGAACTTGGTATCAGAGTTATCGGTTCTTGGCAGAAATTATGGCAGAAGGCACCAGATTTAAGGCCATTGATGAACAACTCAAGAAACAGGAGACAAAAATGCAAGAAAATTTTCTGGAATTCAATCGAAAATTTGAGAAACAATCCCAAAGAATGAATGACCAATCTCAGAAACTAGATGCCTTTATGGCTAGTGTAAATGCTCAATTTGAAAATGTTTTAAGTATGTTGAACAAAAATAAGCAACCAGATCAAGATAGTGACAAAGGTATTCAAACCCCTATTCTACCCACACCTGTTGAAGGAAGATCAAGACAAGAAATGGGATCTCACATGGTCAGGAGAGATCCAATTCCTCGTGGGCTACTACCAAATCCTCTTAAAATAGAATTACCTCTATTCACAGGAGAAAATCCCAGAATTTGGCTAAGGAAATGTAACAAGTTCTTTACAATCTACTAGATTCCCAAGCATACTTGGGTAGATACAGTTGAAATATATCTAGAGGGAAAGCAGAAGTCTGGTTCCAAGGAGTGAAGCTGACTAAACAAGACATAAATTGGGAAGAATTTTCTTAACTTCTCAACTGACGATTTGAAGTAAAAGGGATGCAAGATGAAATTGAGGAATTCAATAAACTCCAGCAACATGGGTCAATGGCAGATTATCAAGCTAGATTCGAAGAACTATATTCCATCATGCTACGGAAAAATCCAAAATTGACTGAATCCTACTTTATCTCCAGTTTTATAAGTGAAGTAAAGGAAAAAATAAAACTTATTTTATGGATGCTTAAGCCTACATCTCTTCGTCAAGCCTTTGAGATAGCTACCCTGCAAGAGCACTCTCTAAAGCTGAATAAACAAAAGAAGATGAACCCTTATAAAAGCTGGGATCCTGGAGAAAATAAAAATGGGGCCAAGAACCATTCAAGAACTTAGCTGACAAGGGAAGAAGCTGGTCAAATGGAGAGGAGTATAGAGACAGAGCAACTAAAGTGTCAACTCAAGAAATGCAGTTTAGAAGAATTAATAACCCCTGCTTTAAATGTGGAGAGATATTCAATCCAGGACACCAATGTAAGCTCAAGAACCTCAACGTGATCATAGCCATAAAAGAGGATGATGTACCAAAACCTGTAGAAACAGGTGAAGAATTGGTTGATGAAGGAATTGAGGTACCTCTTTTTGCCCTTTCTAATTCATTGAATAGAAAGACAATAGCTCTACAAGGAATAGTTTATGGGTTAATAGTGTCAATACTAGTGGATATTGGTAACTCAGATAGTTTCCTGAATCAAGTAGTGGTTGAAGAGCTTCAAATGTAATCAGAGGAAGCAGAACCCTTGCATGCTTTACCAGCAGATGGTAGTATAGTAAGCAGTTATAAAAAGGTAAAAGGGGCTAAGTAGAGCATACAAGGTTATAATTTTTCATTTGACCTAAGAATAATCAACTTAGGAGGGTGGGATATTATTTTAGGTGTAGACTGGATGTTTAACTTCAGTCCTATCACATTTGATTTCAAGCAACTTCATGTCAAACTAATTAGGGAGGACGGAGAAATGTTACTGATAAGCAAAGCTGCAGATTCTAAAATGAAGCTGGTATGAGGGAAAGGCATAAGGAAGTTCAGGAAACAACAGTTATTAAGTTGTACAACCTTCTCTATGATTAAAGAAAATCACAGTTTACAGACATCTATCTCTGAATTACTTTAGCAATTCGAAGATGTATTCTCTACCCCAAACTCACTACCTCCAAAAAGACCACTCTATTCCCCTTAAACCAGAAGCACAATCATTCAAATTCAGACCATATAGGTATCCTCATTCTCAAAAGACTGAATTGAGAGGCAGGTCTAGGAAATGTTAGAGACAGGGATCATTAGACACAGTTCCAGTCTTTTTGCTTCCCCAATACTATTAGTGAAAAAGAAGGACAATACTTGGAGGTTTTGTGTGGATTATAGGTAGCTCAACAACCTGACAATTAAACATAGATATCCTATTCTCAATATTGATGAATTACGTGATGAATTATATGGATCTAAGCTGTTCTCAAAGATAGATTTAAAGGTTGGCTATCATCAAATCAGAGTTAAGCCTAAGGATATGGAAAAGACAGCCTTCCAAACCTACAATGGTCATTTTAAATTCTTAGTTATGCCCTTTGGATTAATAAATGCACCGGCCATATTTCAATCCCTTATGAACAAGATATTCTAACCTTTTCTCAGAAAATTTGTTTTAGTCTTTTTTGATGATATTTTGGTATATAGTCCAGATCTTCTAACCCACATTCATAACCTTAAAGATATACTTTTAACCCTGAGACAGCACCGCTTATTTGCTAAACTTTCTAAGTGCACTTTTGGTGAATCTCAAGTAGAGTACTTAGGCCACATAGTATCAGAATCAGGAGTGCAGATGGACCCTTAGAAAACTGAATGCATGGTGTCATGGCCAACACCAACTCTACTAAAGATCTCAGAAGTTTCTTGGGACTAGCAGGCTTCTACAGAAGGTTTATAAAGGATTATGGCATCATAACCAAGACAATGAATGATTTGCCCAGAAAAGATAGCTATTCCTAGGGAGAAGAGGCTGACAGAGCTTTTTATCAACTGAAGACTACAATAAGTTCAGCTCTAGTTATGAGACTACCTGATTTTTCAAAACATTTTGTTATTTAAACTTATGCTTGTTCCAAAGGATGGGGAGCTGTGTTGATGCAAGAGGGGCATCCAATTGCCTACTTAAGTAAAGCTCTAGGAACCAAGAACCAAGGACTTTCCACCTATGAGAAGGAGTTGATGGCAATAGTCATGGTTGTATCTAAATGGAGACATTATCTAGTAGGATATCATTTTATTATAAGGACAGACCACCAAAACCTTAAATACCTCTTGGAGCAAAAGCTGACCAACCATTTATAGCACAAATGGCTTACAAAACTTTTGGGATTGGATTATGAGATTCAATATAAGAAGGGAACAGAGAACAAGGTTGCTGATGCTCTATCTAGGAGAAAAACACTTGCAAACAAACAACAAGCTGGAGAGATAGTAGCAATATCTATAGCCCAACCTCAATGGATAAAAGAAATAATTCAAAGCTATGAGAAGGATCAGGAGTGTCACAAGATCATAGCTCAGTTAACTTTAGATCTAGATGGGCAAACAGAATTCCAGTATAAGGATGGTATCTTGAAATATAGGAAAAGGATTTATGTGGGGAATAGCTACCAGGTAAGGAACAAAATAATGAAGCAGATGCACAACTCTGCTATAGGGGGCATTTTGGACAACAATGCACACTACAAAGAATAAGGATAACATTCTATTGGCCATCAATGAAAGTTGTAGTCATTCAATTTGTGCAAGAATGTAATGTATGTCGAAGAAACAAACATGAAAACACACCATACCCAGGTTTGCTTCAGCCCTTGCCAATACCTACTCAAGTATGGTCCCAAATCAGCATGGATTTTATTGAAGGCCTCCCTGAATCACAAGGTTTTAATGTTATTCTGGTAGTCATTGACAGACTAACAAAATTCAGTTACTTTATTACACTTCAGCATCCTTAACTACTCTTAAAGTAGCTCAGGAATTTGTAGAACATGTGTTTAAGTTGCATGGACTACCAGATTCTATTGTCACTGATAGAGACAACGTGTTTACAAGTCTTTTCTAACAAGAACTTTTAAGAATGGAAGGAACTCAACTTAATCTTAGTAGCGCATATCACCCACAATCTGATGGCCAGAGTGAAAGAGTTAATCAGTGTGTAGAATGTTATTTGATGTATGACAACTGACAGACCAGGCTTACGGAGACAATGGTTAAGCTTAGCCGAATGGTGGTACAACACAAATTTTCACTCAAGTATTCAAATGACTCCCTTTGAGGCTTTGTATGGATATAAACCAATAACCATTCCCATGGGACCATATTGGGATACTATCAATCCAGCAGCTAAAGACTTTGTAAGATACAGACAAGCAATGTTGTAGATACTTAGAGACCATTTGGCAGAAGCTCAAAATAGGATGAAACTCAATGCCGATAGAAAGAGATCTGAAAGAGAGTTTAAGGAAGGAGATCTTGTCTATCTTAAGCTACAACTGTATCGCCAACAATCTGTGGAACTCCGGAGACAACTTAAATTGTCTTCTAATTTCTATGGTCCATTTCCTATCATAGCTAGAGTAGGAAAGGTTGCATACAAGTTGCAGTTACCAGCATGTTCTAGAATCCATCCTGTGTTCCATGTTTGTTTGCTCAAAAAGATGATAGGATCTAATGTAGAAGTCAAGCCCAGCTTACCCTTGATAGGGACAGATAAACAAGCCTTAGTCGAGCCTGAAGCAGTGTTGGAAAGAAGGGTGATATTGAGGAACAATGTGCCAGTTACACAGTGGTTAATTAGATGGATAAACCTCAGTCCTGAAGAGTCAACTTGGGAAGATGTAAGTTTCATTAAAGCACAATTTCCTACTTTCAATCCTTGAGGACAAGGAGATTTTAAAGGGGGAGGAAATATAACAACCAGCAAGACAACAACAGAATCCAACAACAGAATCTAGCAAGACAAGTACAGGCCCAACAACAGAATCCAACGGTTGAAGGTTCTGAGGACATGATACAGTTAGAAACTTGTTGTGTTAGTTACCCAAGTTGGTTATGTTAGTTGTAATCTGAATGTAAAGTAGGAGCTGTATCAAAGACTGAGAGAAAAATATAGCAATCTGATGTTCTTTTCCTTCTTCTTCTTCTTCTTCTTCTTCTTCTTCTTCTTCTTCTTCTTCTCTTCTCTTCTAAAATTCTTCCGTCTCCTTCTCATTTGTCGTTGGTTGAAGTACTTCCTCAGACTCTCCTGTCATACTGCTGAAGTACTTCATTTCCATTACTCTTCTTGCTTCCAATTCCATCCTGCTCATTGCTCACACTTATCACTGGAGTTGTGACATATTGATCCGCCCTACATGGAGCCGGATCACAATGCGCTCTCTCCCGGGTCGGCTCGCGCAGGTCTGAACTGGATATGATTTTTGCTTGAGAGTCTTTCTGATCTTGATTATAGTCTTCGTAAAATGGGGTCCAAATTGTTGGTGTTGTAAGGAGAGCTGTCTGAGGTTTTGTTTCGTAGCTTGAAAAAGGGAATCTCTCTCTCTCTCTCTGCGTGTACTTACGAATGATTTGTTCGGTAACAAGTCCCACCTAAGACAAACTTAAAGATTTTATTTCATTTTTTATAATCATGGTAATTTTTTTGGATGTGCTATTGTAGAAATATGTAGGAGAATGGAAGAAAAATCTGAAGATGTTTGGTAACCTTGATCCTAAAGGAATCCACTAACCTCACATTCATGTTTAATGTCTTTTTAAAGGGTGATAATTCTGTGCAGTGGTTAAAAGGGATCATGAAACACCAAGATACTCATCGTATTGTTAATATATAAAACTACCTATGAATATGATTGAACATCTCTCTCCGGGCAAGGTTACATGTTCATAGAGTTCTCTGTATATTTTGGCTACTGGGGTGTGTTTGATCAGTTTGTTTATTAGTGTTCATTCATAGTAGCCACTTTGTGACCCCCTCAATGACACATGAAATGTGTCTCTTGGGGTATCTCTGATACACCTAAATCTTGTGGGAATAGACATCTCACCCTCCGTTGAAATAGTTGTCTACCCTGGAGTTGGGAGTAAACACCATTATGGTTTGATCACGTTGTAACCTGGTAATGTCTAGAGAGAACCGGAGAAACAGAGGAGAAAAGGAATCAGAATATTTAAAATTCGAGATAATATGTCTATAAAACATCAAATACATACATCAGCAACTTATTTGTTGGGTATTTTGAACTGCTATGGTGGATTTCCATGTCAAGCTAGATGGTATAGATCCAAGTGATGGATGAAAGGATTACATTATTGACCGAAATGTCAAGATGATTATTGTTCTTTTTTTATTATTATTATTGTTATTATAATGATAACGACGACCAAAATAGCTACTAAATACCTCATCACATCCGTTACATAACTGATCAATCAATTCTTGTGTTTCACAAAGTGACCATGACATCTATACATGCCATTCATCACAAACAAGCATTTTGCTTCCAGCTTGTCTAAGTCACTTGCTTCTGATTTCTTAGTATCTTTGTAATTGCAGTGGGGCGTTAACAAGCTATGCTTTGAGTGTGACACGGATCCTTATTATCAAGCTTTAGATATTAAAGTTAAGGTAAAACGTAGCATTTTGACAAATGAAAGCCTTTTTGTTTTTGACTTTTCCTCAACTGTTGAATTAACATACTTTGCTTAGTTCTGACCACTATTATACACTGTTGATAGATGTGAAATGTTAATAGTTTTGATGTCTCTGCTTATTTCAACAGAAGTATGCTTCTACTACTGGAATTGAGGTTTTCTCACCCCGTGAGTCACACTCTATTTGACCCATCAGATATTATAGAAAAGATTGGTTAAAATTCATTGATCATTACTTAGGATATAGCTTTCATGCTTATGCTACATGCTTAGGCTTTTTAGGTACTTTCCGGTATACCAATCACTTGTGCATCTGCCTTAACAAATGAGCGTAGATTGGCGGCAACCCACCAACAACATACCAAGCATTTCTGAAGCTTGCAGGGCAACCCTCTTGGGCTTCATCTCTACTCACAATGAAGCTTTCATCCCTTCCTCCTGTTGGAAATGTTGAAGAGAATGAGCTATCAACTGTGCCAGCAATGGAAGAACTTGGGTGTGTGAATGTTGGGCAGGTATGAGATGACCAGGTTTTAGCAAATTACCTTTTGCTCTGCCTCCTCCCATCTCCATAACCTGACCCATGTATTGACAGAATGTAAAGCTGAAAGTCTTGATTGTCAAATGTTTATTTGCAGGATGATATGTCTTCTTTTAGAAGTGGTGAAACAGAAGCATTGAAAATAATGAAAGAATCACTTCACAATAAGGTTGGATAAAGTATATAATGCTGTATTTATTTTTCATGATCTCATTAACATAGAGTTGCCGTTTTATTTTTCTAGATGATGAGGAGTTACTTTGGTGAAGCATCAATTTTCAGGGATTAAAAAGTTTTTGAAACAAATATTTAGCTCCCTTTTTGTTTTCTTTTGTGAGAAGTATTTGTTATGACATTTCTTGACAATAAGTTGACCAATTTGAGTTCAGTACATCCAGACTAACAATGGGCATTTCCTGCAAAGAATAACTCATTTCCAGCATATGCCCATGCTTGATCCATAGTCTCAAGGAATTGGCTTCCCGGCTTGTCAATACTTGTAGATATTTAGGCAAAGGAATTCATGGAGCTGGGTTGTAGAAGTCTGTAGGAGAAGTATGGGGCTCTTTCTTCATATTTTTGGAGTTTCAGGTGGAAGATGGGTCCACCATGGACCTTGGGAAGGATTGATGTTGTAGGTTGATGTCATTGAAGCAGCTAGTTTATACTGTTGCTGGTTGAAAACAAGCGTGGTGACTAGTGAGTTAGTTTATTAGGTATAATAGTTGAATTGCCCTGGGTGTGGAGTGAGTTAGGAGTATCATGTGGAGCTGAAAGAGCTCTGTTCTCTTCTTTATCTGCAAGTTTTGTGGCCCATGCAGGGATGTGAATTGAGCTCTCCAATGCAGGGGTACTAAATTGTCTGTTTACAAGCTTGATGTGATGGAAAGATAGAACATTGATGGTCTTCACTTCCCTTGGAAAGCAATTTGGGTGTTTCCGGCAAAGCATAAGGTGGTTTTCAGTGGTTAAGAGTCAACGGGGCATAATTTTCTTCTATGATGGATAATATGGAAAGAGAGGGACAGGGGAGTGAATTTGCGCCCCTTGTGTAAAAATAATAATGAGTTAGTGAGATCGGTCCATTGTTCCTGGAGACAGAAGCTTCAGGAGACTGTTTATTTCTTCTTCGCATTGATTGGATTGTCTCAAGATCTGTACATTATGAGCTTTCTGCTTGGAGGTTTATAATATGCTAACTTATTGATCCCTTTTTTTTTTTTTTTTTTTGGGGGGGGGGGGGGGGGGGGGCTACCTCGCTGGAGGTAGGTCATTGCGGGGAAGAAGAAATCTCCCTGAAGTTTTATAAATAGCACTAGTGAAATTCTCGACTTTTGCTCTTTTTTTTTTTTTTTTTGCCCCCTTCAATTTTTGTTGGGGATCTTTTTCAGACTTCTATAAATCACTTTTAGTTGCCTTAGTTAGCAACTTCAGCATTGTGAGGGTAGCACCCCCTGGTGCTTTTCCTTCAATTGTTTGCAACTCCTTATCCTCATCCCTTGAATGACAAAAAGGATGAAGCTTTCTTTTTGGGAAATCATCAGAAGGAAAAATTCACTGGTCATATGGCATTTGCACCGGCAGACCAAATTTTCTTTCCATTGGTGAACACTTTATTCATTTGGGAGAACACTGTTTGCTTTCACACGTCCCTGGGTGAAGAAATCAGCTATCATCATGAAATTTTTTCTTTTCATTATATACTCAAATTGGCACCCAACATATGCTGCATCTGACTGTGGTGCAAAATGTTGCAAGAAGGTGACTGAGTATTTTATTGATATCCTCCAGGAGTAGGTGGCAAGCTTTGAGGAACCAAAAGGCGACCCATTCGTTAAATGAAATGTCATTGTTTATATTTTTCTTTTCTTTCCAAATTGAACATTCTCTTGGCAGTTTGGTTGCCTGTCTTCCAGGAACTTTTACCTGTGCGTTCAAGATGTGTATAAAAATGCCAAAATGCACACTTCACCACCAGTTTCCCTTGCTGGACAGGTCAGTTTGCCGGCTACATGAAATTCCTGGTTTTATTTGCAGGAATTTGACACGAACTTTGAACTTCTTCAGTCATTATGGCGAGAGTCTTTTATACTGCTGCTTTGGTACTCCCAACTTTGATCAGATGAAAGATAATGGAATATGCAAGCAGGTAATTGTGATTAATCATAACACATGTTATATATTTGTCATTTATCACATATCAAATCATTGTGCACCAAATATTATGATTAGAAAATTAGTGTAAATGCTTGTTATTGCAAATATGCACTCCAGGGGACACCACAATCCCAAGTCAACTGGGGCAGATGTGGCTGTAGAGCCGAAGGGCACTTCCTGAGAAACCATGCTAATGTCTTAGGACTGAAAATAGGTAGTTTGGAAGAAGTAACTTCTTATCAGATGCCTTGCTCTGCTTTCTTTCTTGGGAAAAATAACAGTTGTCTCTAACTTATATAAAGAAGGGACTTAATTGTCTCTAGACTCCAATTCTTTCAATTTTTCAATAAATTATTACCAAATGAGAAGGAATATCATCCTATTTAGGCCACCAGTGCTGCCATTGCTATAAGTCTTGGTTTTTATATTTCTTTTTATCAATCTTTTATCTGCTTGGAACATAAATGACGTTCCTGAGTCATTGATCTTGTCAGCTTGATGGTTTCAATATTTTTCCTTTTCTCATTTTCTTAGTTTCATTCATTTCCACTCTTCACGTAATCTGCCATCTAGAACTCTTCACCTTGCTTTCTAAATTGCCTTGTGTCTAATTTACTTCTCGATCCTAGATACCTTGGGATGGAAATGATCACGTGCTGGTGGCTTGGACGGAAGCTAGGACTGGATACCCTTGGATTGATGCAATCATGGTCCAGATTAGGATGATGCCATCCTCTTTATGTATTCAAGCAGCTGCAAATTGATGGTGTGGTGCAAACATGTTTCATCTTTATTAATTGTTCATCTGATGTCCAAATAGTTTATTGTTGGTGTAGCTTCGGAAATCAGGTTGGATTCACCATCTTGCAAGGCATTGTGTTGCTTGTTTTCTGACTCATGGAGATGTGGTACATTGATTTTTGCTACTTAACAGCAACTGTTTCATCTTCATCTACATTAACTTTGATGCTGCTTGTTTCTGCTAGTGGTTTGTTCACTGGGAAAAAGGGCGTGATGTTTTTGAAAGGCTTCTAATAGATTCAGATTGGGCAATTAACAATGGAAATTGGCTTTGGCTTTCGTGTTCAACCTTCTTCTACCAGGGCTGAAGCATATTACCATTGACAAATTTCTCAATTTAATACTAACAGTTCTGGCCTATGAGCATCTTTCAACAATTTCTCTTGGACATGGCATTACCTTAACATCCTATGCATTGGGAGGTGAAAATCATCATATTTGGATGGTTATTCTGTCGTCTTTCAAAGTGCTGTTAATCATCTCAGAGAGATCTCTGAAACATAATCAAGCTGATTGACTGAACAGGCAAATTTAGATGGGTAATCAACTGGAACCGAACTAATTGATTTCATTGTGGACGGGAAAAAACTTGGCAACATATCCTGTAAGCTTCCAGCTGTTCTGCACTTAAAAAGGAATGGTGAAGTTCTTCCCTCCATGAAAACGGGGCAGGGTCTCGAACAAGGAGATCCTTTATCTCCTTATCAATTTATCCTAGCTATGGAAAGACTCTCTTACATGATTCAAGAGAAAGTGAGGAAAGGGAGATGGAAACCAATCAAAGTAGCCAAGGATAGCCCTCCAATCTCCCACCCTTTCTTTGTTGATGACTTGTTACTTTTTGCAGAGGCAGAGCAATTAAATTTGAGCACTATTCTGGATTGTTTGAAGGAATTTTTGACTGAAAGTGGATTAGAGATCAATCCTAACAAGTCTAGAATTTGGTTTTCTCCTAAAACTCCTTGGACTACTAAAAGCTCTTTGACCACTGTTAGTAAATTTTTGCCCTCAAAGGACTTGGGGAGGTATGTGGGTGTGCCAACCATTCATAGTAGAGTGAGAAAGGATCAGTACAACCATTTGGTCATGAAAGTGCAAAACAAATTGGTAGGGTGGAAGACCAAAGTCCTAAATGCAGCTCGGAGGAGGGTCCTCATTCAAGCTGTTAACACAGCCATTCCCATGTACACGATGCAAACTGCTTGGATTTCAAGAGATACTTGTAACAAGCTGGATAGGATTAATAGAGAGTTTCTTTTGGGGAGCAGAGAGGGTGAGAGGAAGATTCATTTAGTCAATTGGAATACGGTGTGCAAACTGAAGACCATGGGTGGTCTAGGGCTGCGGAAAATGAGGGAGTGCAACATAGCTATGCTAGCTAAATTGGGATGGCAATTGTTGAAAGGAGATCAATCTTTGTGTTGTCAAGTTCTCAGGTCCAAATATCTGAAGGAAGGGGACTTTTTGGGCTACAGGAATAGAGCCAGGGGTTCTTGTGTTTGGAGAGGAATCCTTGACAGCAGAAAGTGCATGGTGGAGGGAATCAAGTGGAGAGTTGGTAATGGAGGAAACATAAACTTTTGGATGGATAGATGGGTGGGAGATGTGAGGTTGATAGACCATGTTGTTGATTCTAATCAAGCCGTCCTCCCTCAATTTACGGTTCATGATTTTATAAATGAAGAAGGTAGGTGGAAAATCCAAGACCTTAGAGATTGGATACCTGAAGATATAGTCGAGGAGATAAACAGAATCATGATCCCTAGTGGGGAAGACATGAAGGACACAATAATTTGGAAAGCATCCCTTATGGGGAACTTCTCTATTGCCAGCACGTATTGGCTCTTGTAGGATAACCAGATGGAAGGGATTCAGGGAAGGGAGGACTGGAGGTGGATTTGGAAAGTGAAAAGCTAAGAAAAAGTGAAATTTTTCTTGTGGATTGCCAGTTTGGGGAGATGTCTTACCAATGTAGAAAGAAAAAGAAGAGTATTTACGGATGTAGACACTTGCTCACAGTGTGGTGAATGTTCGGAGACCATTCTGCATGTGTTAAGAGACTGCACTGAAGCGAGTGCTCTCTGGAGGAGGTTCTGTATAGGGATAGACAAATTAGACGAGTTTTGGGATCAGGACTTCCTTTCCTGGTTGAAGAAGGGAGTGGGAGGCAAATTCATAATCTCTCGATGGGTTGATAGCTGTTTTTTTGTAGCTGCTGTTTGGGGCCTTTGGAAGAAAGGATGCAGTAGAGCTTTAGAAGATAAGATGGAAGAGATGCAAATCACTTATGCTAAGGTGAGCAACATGAGTAGGGAATGGTCAGAAGGTATTGGGAACAGTAGTAGAAGAGGTGAAGTGAATCCTATTTGGGTTGGCTGGCAACCGCCTGATAAAGGGTGGGTGAAGTTGAATTCGGATGGAGCTGTGGACATGAATTCCAAAATGGCCAGTGCTGGTGGACTGATGAGAAGAGATGATGGTAAGTGGGTGAAGGGCTATACCATAAACATAGGAAGAACAAATGTCCTAATTGCAGAATTGTGGGGATGAGGGAAGGTCTGCGCTTAGCCAAAGTCCTAAACATAAACCGGCTAATAGTTGAGGTCGATTGTCTTCCTTTGGTCCAGCTTATGAATGAAGATGAGAATGAAGATCACCCCCTTTACCCAATCATTTTGGAGTGTAGAGATCTTATGAGAGAGAGCTGGGAGTGCCTAAAATCTCCCACATCTTCAGAGAAATGAACAAAGATGCTGACTTCTTGGCCAAAAGGAGAGAAGCTAATTCTGCCGGTGTTAGGATTCTGGACTGTCCTCAGGGGCTAATAAGCATCCTGGAGAATGATAGGAAGGGGCAGGGAAGTCTAAGGGCGGGTAAAAATCTCATGTAATCTTTTGTGTTTTGCTGGGTGCTTCTTGCGGGTTGTGGTTGTCTGGTGTTGTTTCCCTCTTAACCAAAAAAAAAGTTCTGTGCTTTTATTACCTGCACCTCACATATTGTATAGCTAAAGAAGTTTGAACAAACTTTTGTACATGCAAGTGGGTATTTTAGACAAATGAATGCTCAAATGTTGTCTGAATGCACCTTTCATTGGCTTGTATTTTGAATGGTGTAAGATAGAATGGAATGGAAATGACAGATTTGTACACTCAACTGCCTTCCTCGAGGTGACTATTTTGACTGGTTGCAATTGCAATGGAGTCCTTTCCTCACAATCTCTGAAGCACAGTATGAGGAATGGTCTTATAATATGCAAGAAGCTCACTTCATATTTCATTTGTTTTTGCTCTTTGCATTCTTTTCACCATCTTCCAGATTCCATTGGAAATCTACTTTTTAAGACATTTATAGTAATTTCAGAGATTGTACTTGAAACTAAATTTATATAAAAATTGTGGAGTTCAATTTTAATTTCAATTTTTGTTGTTTGGTAAAAAACTTTGAAATTTAATTCTTGTTCATTTGTTAATCCAAAAAAATTAATATTAATAAAATAAACTTTACAAAATTTTGTTGGTCTTACGTAATTTTTTGTAAATGCTATTAGATGACAATTTTAGAATTAAATTTCTAAGGATATTTGGTTGTTTAAAGCAACATAATTCATTTAAATCTTATTATAATTTTCTCTTAAACTCCAAGAAAGAAACAAGATAAAATGTATCAAAGAATTGAATAGAAATAAATTGGATTTATTTTTTATTTGATTATAAGTAAAACTTATGTGATTTAACGTAAGTATAGTGTAATAATTGCATTAAATTACTTTTTTTGAGATAAATTATTAATATTTAATAATTATATTAAGTTTAAATAAATTTGATTTAAATCAAATTGAATTCTTAACGGTAAAAGCCTCTAAAAATGGGACTAAATTACTAAACCTACAAAAGATGCAACGGCATTTCCTCATGAGACGAGAAAAAGAGCAGCAGTAAAAGGTTGAAATCAACGGCCCATCCGATTTGGAATTTACTTTATTTTCCTTTTTAATTTTTTGAAATAAATCATTTAATTTCATTGAATCTTTTAATAAAAAATTGTGGCCAACACCAAAATAATAGCAATAATATCAATAATAATAATAATAAATGCAAGGAACAAAATCACTTTTAAAAAAAAAAAACAATCTTGATATCAGACATTTTTTCTATCTTTTATTTTGTCATTGATATCAGTACTATTCAATATGATGAACAATTTTAAAAAAAAAAAAAGAAAAAGAAAAATGGCCACCGCTCTTAGAATAGTTGTATAGGCGATATTGTTTCTAAAAATTAATTATAATTCAACTAAAATTGTCCCATTTATTTTAAAAATCTCGAATTTAACTCTTTACGTATAAAAAAAAATTATTACATTTTTCCTAATGAATATTCATTTTGCATCAAATCCAATTTTTGTTTATATTCTGGAATCGATTAGGTCATGAGGCATGATTCCCTTGTCCTAACCTTTAACAAACTAGGACAGTTAAACCCTTCAATATGAACAAAAATATATATATTTTTTAAAGTTGAAATCTTTTATGAGGGAATTTTCGATCTCTTGTCAGTATTAATACAGCAAAATTTTATTTATTAGATAATCATCAAATAAATATCAATTATTTTATCATTTTAATTAAAATAATGATAATTATTAGATAATCATTTAATATATAGGAGTTTTATGAGTATTAATAATTATTTCTTTGATAAATATACATAGAAATAACCATAAAAAAAAGTCCGACATGCAATTTCTACCCCCTCAACTCTGACCTATTACACTTAAATCAAAAATCTACAAAATTTAACTTTTTAGTCCAAATAAACAAGTTTTTATAAGATATTTAAAATTCCTTGAAAAGAAAGTTATGGCACCAAAAAAGCAATAAATTTCATTCACATTGGCAAAAAAAAAAAATAGTTTATATAAACTATTTATTTTACAAACGTTGTTATTTTGTATAAAAAAATTAGTCATATAAAAAATCATTTTAAAATAACGTTTAAGAGAAAATAATTATACTTTTTTTCCTTTATCTAAATTAACATCTCAATTAAAATTCAGCTCGCTAAATAATATTTAAAAAATAATTCAAAAAACTTAATAATAGTTACTAAGTTGGAATTACTAAATAAATGGGTATTTCTTTTTCTAATAGCATGCAAATAAGGGGAAAAAGGAATTTCTTTTGATTTTTTTTTTTTGTTCCCATACAAAATTAAATTTATAATTACCAAATTAAAATGAGATGTCACCCCCCCCCCCCCCCCCCCCCCCCCCCCCGAACCCCCCCCCCCCCCTTTCCCTTTTCTTTTTTTTTTTTTTTTTGGTTTTTTTTGTTTTTTTTTTTTTTTTTTTTTTTTTTTTTTTCTTTCTTTCTCCCCCCCCCCCTCTAACTTTTTTTTTTTTTTTTTTTTTTTGTTTCTCTTTTTTTTTCTTTTTTTTTTTTTTTTTTTTTTTCTTTTTGTTTTCTTTTTTTCTTTTTTTTTTTTTTTTTTTTCTTTTTCTTTTTTTTTTTTTTTTTTTTTGTTTTTTTTTTTTTTTTTTTTTGTTTTTTTGTTTTTTTTTTGCCGGGGGGGGGGGGGGGGTGGGGGGGGGCACACAAATATTTTTAAAAAAAAATAAAAAAAAACAAACCGACGGACGGAAAGTTTTTAAAAAAAAAAAAAGGGATGGGGTTTTTTTTTTTTTTTTTAAAAAACCGGTTTGGGGGGGGGTTAAAAATAAAAAATTAAATTTAGGGAAGGGATTGTTTTTTAAAAACAAACCCAAAACCCAACCATCCACACCCTAGATGTCACGTGCAAAGTCAAAATGCCGCTCCAACCGCACGGACACACGCAAACTCTCACTCCTGCAGTCCTGCGCCCTAGGGTGTGACGGCCACACTCCCCGGAACACGCAATTTGTTACCATTTTTGCCTTTTCATTTCTCCCCTATTTTTGTTTTTAATCTCAACACTCGCGGCTGTTGAGTTGAATTTCAATTTCCACTCCCAGGAGAGAGAAAAAAATTTAGAGAGAGAGAAACAAGAGAGAGAAGTGAGAGGCTTTCGATCAAGAGAAACGAGGGGCAACCTGAGAGAAGATCACAAATCCAAAACCCTAGATAGGACTTAAACATGTGGAGAAGACTCTCGACAACCCTCCAAACCCTCGCCCGATCTAAACCCTACCATTTCTCCGCCGCCGCTGCCAATCGATCTCTCATTTCAGGCTCTTCTCCGACAGCTCCGGCGTCTTCTCTTTCTTCTATTCTCTCTCGGCACTTCAGCGCCGATTCAGGTCCCCTCTCTCTTTCTCTTTTCCTCATTAATTGTTACTCGGATCTTTGAATTGGTAGATTGTTTATGGGAAATTGACTCTTTATTTCTGGATTTGATTTGCAGATGTCTCAAAGCCGAACAAGAGGGTGGAGGATATAATGCCGATCGCTACTGGACACGAGCGCGAGGAGCTGGAGGCTGAACTTGAGGTCAATTTTATCTGAATCCTTTGTTTATGTCTGCTATTTTAGGGTAACTTGGATTTTGACTGGTTTCCCTCGTTTCTTTTTGATTTAGGGAAGGAATATTCTTGATATTGATGATAATACTGGTCCATTCGGTACAAAGGTGAGCATTATGAAATTCCTTAGAATTATATAATGTATGATTATATCATATGTTTGATGAAAAATGTTGAATTCTGGTCGGTTTCAGTGAGGGTTTAAACTTCGTCATCATGTTCATTTCTATGTTTCTGATTTCGGGCTATTGTGGTTTTTAATTATGTTCATCTCCTGCTGCTTAATTCTAAATTAGGCTGCGCTCAACTCTCAGTGCAATTGCACTTGGGAAATGACTAATGTTTTGGAATCATGGTTTTAGACCTATGTTGAATGCTCATGGTGACCACGTCCACCTTTTGGACATGACATGATACTGCATTATTTTAACTTAATTTTGTAAAATTTTTATAACCATGCTGTGTCTTTGTGTCAGTTTTGTATTCTTTCTCCTATGTCAAATCCATTTTCTGTGCTTGTGCGTCATAGATTTAGGTGCAAAAATTAATTACAATGTGATGTCCATGGTAGTCAATTATTTGAGTTCAAACATTCTTAATATAAGTCTTGAATTCCAGAGTTCAACCGTTGAAGGTGTTGACTCTTTATCTAGGGAGCATAATGTTCTAGCATTCAATGATAAATTTTAAATCATGTATTGACTTTCTAGTCTATCGGACTTCAGAATCTAGTGCTAGATTATTGTTTTCAAATTTCTTTTTCACATGCACACCCTACTCACCCCCATGCATAAATGCGAAAGAGCATTTGGAAGTAAAAGCATTCTATTAAGTTCTTGCTGTTTTCTGTTAGGAGGCTAATAATGAGAATTATCTCCATAACTTTTAAATTCTGTCTGATCCTTTTTAATAAAGTGGTGTTCTACTATTTACCTATTAATAAGGAAAGCAAAATTGCCATGTCATATTTTCAATGGAGTTTTCATTGTGAACTTTGTGTAAGTGGCGGAGTTATTGAGCATTAAGGCATTCACATTTAAAACAAAAGCCTTGTCTGTATCCAATACAGAATCAAACACTTCTGTTGCTTTTCGGACATGCAAGAGACATGTCAATCATTTTATTAAATCTTTTAACTACTGGACACCTTGAGAACTGTGGTTGGAAATTTCTATGATGCATTAGAGGTACTTTGTTCTAATCAATAATTGATCTGATTAAGATGCTTTTATTGTTTCAGTGCTCATAAGAATCTCTTTTTCAAGATTGGATCGTTATTATAGTTACCTTTAAATTATATAGCTTAACAGGTAAATAATATAAAAAAACTTTTAAAATGATGTTGGTGCTTTTAGTTTGTCGTGTTCTGTAATAGTTTTTGGCTATTAGCAATACTGTCCTGTTCTTTTGTGGTGTCCTTTTTCTTGCATGTCTACTTAATTAATAGTTAGTAGAAATGATGAAGAACACTAATCCTATTGCAATACAAGCCTTTTTAAGAACTTTATTTTTGGGAGATTCCATTCGCATGTTGCTTGGTTTGTCACAAGCAATGTTCACAATATTGGTCTTTGAATTCTTATCAGCTTTGCCCCCTTTGTTCTTATTTCTAATTAGTTTCCCTTGTATCAATGGCTTTTGTATAATGCAAACTAATGAGATATTGGCTGTCACACTTGTCAAAGTTTGCTGGGAATTTTGGTGATTTTCTTCCTTTAGGATTATAAATGTATGAAATGATTTTAGTTAAAGAAACTAGGCTAGAACTATTGTGGTGAGTGAAGTGCAATATGTCTTGCCTTGAACTTGTAACCTATGTTTTCTTTTTCCTTTTTCCCCCCTCCATGCTTTGCTGTAGGAAAAGAAAATGAATTTTAAATTTTTCTATCAGACTAATTAATTTGATGCATGTGCCTATATCTGTGTAAGTTTGGTCTATTTAACATGATTGATAGCAACGATAGCCTTTGTCTACTTCTTTTTTCATAACGATACCACACAAAGGTTTGTTTACTATGGCAGTTTTTGGAAGCCTGTGTTTAGTCCTGTTGGGTAATGCTGAGCAAGTTTCTTTAAATTTGAAATTGAGGCTGTAGTTAAATTTCTATTACACGTTTGGAAAAAGTGATGCTTGAGAACTAATTCATCCTGCTTTTCAAGTTGATTTGTTACATTTTGAATTTCTAAAAGTAGTCTTCAATTGGTTCAAAAATGATGTTATATCCGACGTGCTTTTGTTATCTGTCTGCTAATGGTAATTTGCTCTGGAGCTTAGTCGTCTGTCTTTGGGTAATGAGAATGATTATAAGTAAATGAAATAGAACAAATAGAAAAGCAACAATGAAATCACAAGTAAATTGCTATTGCAATTCTTTGTGGAATGATCCATGACCTACTGCATAAGAACTAAATCATATGGGAAAAATACTTTGCTAATCCATAGTTTGTTATCAAGTTTTTATCAATTATCTTGAAGCATCTTTTTAGTCTACATAAGCTTTTGGGTAATTTTCTGGGGTGATAATTCACAGTTTTCTTTGACCTTTTTGTAAGCACTCCCCAATTGCACATATGTTTGAGAATCTATTCCCCACAAGGATTAGTATAATTGAGGGTTTTACTCATTATCTCAGTCTCCTAGAGGATCGTATTTTCTTGATTTGGTAGGTTAGTAAATATATCCAGGGTGTCTTAAACACTCTGTTTATGCAGTGCTTTCAGTTATGTGAGGCCTACTTTCATACATCTAGAAAGGGTTTGTATGTTATAGAAGTTTCTCTTGGTAAATCATTTGGCCTCTGCTTTTTGGTCTTTACTGGCAAAAGGTTAAAGGTATCTACCTTTTTTGATGAGGCCACCGTGGAGCTTGTGCTTTGTTACCTAGTTTGCTGTACCCCCTCCTCATGGCAGAATTTGCATTCTGTGATCTGGATTGCTAAAATTAATGTTCCAAACCACAAAGAAGAAGATAATGATCAAATAAGAGGTACAAGTTTGTCTTCATTTTTGTTTTTAACAATTGTTTTCCATAAAATGCAACTCACAAATTTTGAACAGGTTCTTTATTACTAGATCTTTATACCTTATATTTACTTAACATAAGCCAAGAATTCATATATTATGTCATAATTTAATTTAAAAATTTTTAATACTTGTTCTAGTCAAATTTCTCTCTACAAATATATGTCATGTACACTGTGATCCTCTTAAAGAAATGGTTACCAATGCCTAGCCGTATATGTATACTTATTGTATAGGTTACTAACGAACCGCATTGATCAGACCAAGCATATTTTCTTTTGTACCATGTATTGCAAAAAGTGTTGTATTCATACCTTTGCTGTTACCACATACCATAATGAATAACGAAGCATGGTCTAGGTAAAATTGGGATATGCAGCATGCTTCCTAGATGCAAGAGCAACTTATCAAATTTTCCATGGTCAGAGCATCACAGATGAGGAAACTAAAGGTTAAGGAGGGTCTGAACTGTGGAGCATCAAATTTATTTATTTATTTATTATTTTTTTAAGTGTTTGTTATTGCTCATCGGATCATCTTTGGCTTTGTTTCCTGAATAGGCAGTGTGTTGTCCACACACTTTCTGGATGGGTCAAGTTAAGCAATCAAAGAAATGGAATGAAATCAGTTCTGGGTTGTCCCATGTTTTGTTGACATGGTGATTTCTTTGAGTGCAAGGAATATTTTGAAACTTGGGAATGTACCAATTCTTTTGCTCCTTTTCTTTTCAATGGGAACTAAGGATTTCATACGCATGTAACACAGCACACATGGTCAGTTGTGTCCAAGCACAGTAACACAAACGTGCAATCACATATGTAGATTATATTATATATTAGTGTATGCATATATCCCTGATCCCTTGCCAGTCTACTTGGTTCCTTTGTCTGCTAGTTAATGGGTGTAGAAAACTGTAGTTGGAAGTTTTCATTGTTCTTTTTTTATTTTTTTATTTTTTTAAAATAGAATTTCTGGAACCATCTTTTGTTCTGCTCATGTTTGCCCTGCTGTAGAGAACTTGATATACTGGTCAATGCCAATAGACTAATTTGGCTCATTTCCTTTTTCTTTCATTGCATGGTTTTGGTAAGACATCGATCAACTTCTTAGATGCTCACTTTTAAGCCATGACTTGTTCCAAGTGATGGGATAGGGATGGTATCATACGTAGGGAATTGCTTCCCATCTGAAGTAAAGATCAAGTTTTCTTTTGTTCTTCTTGTAGGAAGCACCTGCCATCATCAAGTCCTATTATGACAAGAGAATAGTTGGCTGTCCAGGTGGTGAAGGCGGTATGTTTCGTGTATCTTTGTTTTGCTTGGTGTTTCAACAAATAGTTTCTTAATTTCCTTTGTTAATTTGTGCCAAAGGTGTATAATTTATTTAAGCTCTTTATGTCATGCTGTTTGTCATCTAAACTCACTCTCTCTTCCCTTCTCTTGCATAGAGGATGAACACGATGTTGTCTGGTTCTGGTTGGAGAAAGGCAAGCCGCATGAGTGTCCAGTGTGCTCACAGTACTTCCAGGTAAATAAATTTTAGACCTGAACTGGCTTTTTTTTTTTTTTTTTTTTGTGTGTTCACTCCGAGGATTCATTGGATTGAACCAAATTTTTAATTTCGTGCCTTCTAGTCTTGCATTCTTCAGCCATCCTGAAGAATTGGCTTGCCTGCGTTGTCTATACTGGAAATCCGTAGTTATGCTGTAGTATTGAAATCATTGATGTTGTCTGGCTCATTTAATTTGACATACCCTAACCATCTCTGGAGGAACCTTTCTGACTTGCATCTTGGTTTACAGCTTGAAGTGGCCGGACCTGGAGGACCTCCACCTGGCTACGAAGAGGACGATCATGATCAGCATCATTGATCACCAGTTGCAATTTTCCTACAGGAATAAAGTTTGGTGAAATGATGAGAAGGTTCCTATGGCCCACTGCTTCAGAGGACTTAATATTTTTGTTTGATTTTGGTGGATGCGTACTTCTCTCATGGCTGTTGGTTTAACAGTACTTGGGTTGTAATTGTTTTGTTTGAAACTTGCGGCTGGTCATCTATGACCTAGATTTTTATCAATGCATCATCAATAATTGATGGCTACTGATTCTTTCCTAAAACCTCTTCTGATATGGATCAAACTAGCAATGCCTATGAAATTTGTATTTAGTGTCTCTGAAGCTTCTTTGACTAGCATCATTTTTGTTCACGGATCATGACACAACTGTGACATAAAATAAAAGAGACATCACAATGTGTTATCACTGTCATCAGTTGGGCCCTTTTTTTGGTATCGGTGGCATATATTAATGTCATGATTCAATATGATTGTCTTGTACAGAGCTCTCAGGGTTGAACAATTGTGTTTTTGAACTTGTATGATGGTTGGTGTATTGTTCGCTGGCAGAGAATCTAGAGTTAGTGCTGGACTGTCCTAGTCAGGATAAGCTAACTTTCATGGATACAAGATGTGGGATTTGTATTTTTATTGTTAACTTGTGCTCTATGTCTGCATCCATTGTAAGGGATTAGTCGCCTTGTTTGTGTGTGTTATGACTTGGTTTTGGTCTTTTTTTTTTTTTTTTCCTCCCAGTTTGATTGTTATGCCCCATCTTGATCCATTGTGCAAATTTTGCTAGGAATATGGCGTTGTTGACATGTTCAGGGATTGAAACTTCGAGGGGGATAAATTCCCAATTTGCCATGTTTATCTACGTTTTTTGCTTATTCCAAAAGCTTACTTTGAGGTTGCGTCCGTGTTATAGGCATTGTGGAGCTCAAGTCACTAATAAACATCAATTGTAGCCCGCAGAATCATCTCTAGCCACATCGACTGTGCAGCTTCTCACCCTTGTAAACAAGAAAGAGTAATGCTATTTTTAATTGAAAAATTGAATAAAGTTTGGTTATGAAGGAATTTTAAAATTGATGAGTGGCAATTAAATGCAGCAGTTGTTTTGTTCTAAGGGATAAAAACTTGTATAAAAAATTCTTGTCAATGTTGTTAATGACAAATTCTTTATGGCTAAAAGGCTTAAAACGGTTTGCTCTTGTGGTATGAGAGGCTCCTCTCCTCTCATGGCCTGAGGTTAGGAGTGTTAGCCTGTTTCACTTCCTTATAGAGCAAGGTTATTTGTTGTAAACTAAAAAAATAGAACCCAACCCCCCCCCCCCCCCAAAAAAAAAAAACCCAAAATAAGCAAAAGCAAAGCATGACTCAAAGGCATGGCCTTTACCTTTATCTCTTGTGTTTATATAAGATTCAAACATGTATAGAGGCTTGAAGGGAATGTCTTAAAAGTTCAATCATGAATAGAGTTTACAAATTGAGTTTAAATGAATGTTGTTCTCAAATTTCATTACAGTTCTATAATTGGATCATGGCTTACTAATTATAGTCCTAAACTAGGGTATTCAATTTCTTTCAAGCAAATATGGAAAAGAACAACGTGAGTAAAAGTAATCCTGACCTCAAAAATTAGTTTAATGGTGGTATTGTCATATAGTCATCATTTATCCCTTGTACCCTCTTTGTTATCCATATTCCAATTTTTCCTGTTCTCATGCCAATGAGGATATTACTCATTTGTTGAAAGGAAAACAATCAATATGGAATTGATTCAAAGATAACCATCACAATCTTACCAATAATAAGAAAGGTACACCTTTGTCTTTTCTTTATTTGGGAATTTGGGGAGAGATGTTCATGCTGAAATTATTCCTTCTAGAATAATTAAATTTGAGTGCATTGTTGAATAAGCAAAAAGCTTTTACATGAGGTTGATATACACAAAATTATATATTATCAAAGCTAAAAATGGACCAACTAATTTAATTATTACTCATCTTCTATAAATATAGGATGAATTCTTTAATATAGTTGAAGTCGAGCCATTCATAAATAATTTATCACCATCTTGCTTTAAACTTGGTTTAAGTTGTTTATCTAGTTAAATAAATGGAAACTGAATAAAATTCTCAGTTTCAATTAGAAATGTCACTTAGATGAGCTCAATTCAATTTCTTTAAAATATTAAATTGAGATCTAAGTATTTTTTTTATTTATTTTAATTCGACATTTGTAACTTTATTTATAATTATTTTTTTTGAAATTTGAATTTCAGTAATTTTGGATGCCGTAATGAGGTGAAATTTTATAACTAGTTCACTTGATAACATATGAGATTAATATAATAACATTATTAAAATTTGTAGGTAATTTTGTGACATTCTTCTCTTTAATTTTGTGCAATTAGGTTTTTTTATTAATATATTTTGCGGGTATAAATTAAACAAAGTAGTTGAGAGAATTCGTCACAATTTCATACAATTTGATATTTTTGTTGAAACAATTTACATTTACCAACACTTAAACACATGATTTTCAAGATACCAATCTGACACTGACAACACCACCTATCATGAGCTGATCGAGACTTCTTTATTCTCTCCTTCTCTTGGATGGCAAGAGAACCTTTCTCCAAGCAAAACCCAGTTTTCATTGTCACTAACAGAATGAAAGATTGAACTAACTATGATTCCACCATAGGGAAAGAGAGAATAAGTCACAAAGAGAGATAAAAAAGTTCAAAATTTATAAGCAATATGGATGAACTAAAATTATTTATATATATTAATAGGAAAAGTTTAGTATATTCCTTGTCACTTGTAAAAGAAAAAAATAAAAAGAAAGAAAGAAAAAGTTGTAGCATCTAGTTATCATTTCCCTTTGTCTTTTGTCTTTTCTAGGAATAGAAGCATAAGCCGTAAGAAATACTATTGTGCTTATTGTTATTCATTTTGGAAAAGCTAACATGGCATTAGTGTCATTTGCTAATGCAATACCTAATTATGACATTTCTTCCTTCAACCTTTGGATCATCATAATAAATATATTAGCTAAGATGCCATTTGTTTTATCATACCCTAATGGCTTTTTTTTTTTTTTGAGTTACACTAGATTTAAATTCCAGATCACAGGATTATGAGAGAAAATTATGATCACTAAATTGTCTCCTTTAAGACATCCTACCCCAATGGTTATACATGAAAACTTTTATCAAGTTTGTCCAATTGAACATTTCACGCCCATATAAAAGGGCTATTCCTAGTTTTGAAGAATAATGTGGAAAAAAAAAAAAAAAGAATAGCAATGCGAAACATTGACAATGTCTTTCTTCTTTTACCTTTTTTTTTACATATTTAGGTTATTTGTTTAATTCAATTCAAATATTATGAGATTTAATTTAGAGACGTGGTGCTATGTCACGAGACCTACAAGACTCATTAGCACAATGATATTTTGGGGATCGCACCCTTTTTGTAATCTTTGGGGCCTAGGAGCCATGGTTCAAATGTGCCTATGATTATTGGGACCCATGCTTTCCAAATGTGCTTCACTAGGAGCTTTGATTATCTTATCTGACACACAGACAAAGGGAACATCATCACTAGGATGATACATTTAATTCAATGCCCACATGATTAAAGGCTTGAAAACTTTCCAATTCCCAACTATACATTAAATCATCCAAAAATGTTTAATAGTATAAATGTTCATTTGAATCATTCCCAAGCATTTATTTATGTCAAATTGCTGTTTCTTTAATCTCCCATATTCTATGTAGTGCCAACAGCATATATTGTCTTCTATTTTCTTTTTTTTAAATAGTATAATCTTCTTTTTTTTAAAAAAAAAATTGTTAAATCTATGTTTATTGTTCTCTCTCTCTCTCTTTTTTTTTTTTTTTTTTTTAAGTGTGGGGTAGTAAAGGAGTTGACAAACCAAAAGGTTGTCTTAAAGTTCCTTCCCCCAAAAGGACGGAGAAAAACCCACCTCTAGAGATTGACCTATAAAGGCAATCCGATGCCATCCCATGCTATGCCCAATCAATGGGTGCCATTGCATCATTGCCTTAAAGAAGTTTTCAGTCAACCAATTAAATACCCTACACTTTTTTTAAAAAAGAAAAATTAGTATAAGATGTAAATAAGCGAGATTAAATCGAAAAGAGAAAGATAAAAATAAAAAAATTCTGACACGAGGCAATATGCAAGACACAATGTATATGTATATGAAGAAAACTTTATTTACTAAAAATTGTAAGCGATCAAGTATCTTTTAGTGAATTTGTTAAGGCAAGATATACGGGGCATCTTGTGTATAATGAAAAACCGGCTATTCAAGAGTTTTTTTTTTTCTTTTTTTTAAGGGAACAAATTCGAATTTTAATAATGATTATAGTTTGATTAATGGTTATATAAAGATTATCTCCTATGTACCCCCAAAAAAAGATTATCTCCTATTATATAGTTTTAAATTTATGAGTCTCTTATCGAAAAATCATACTTGCATTTAAGGTGGGGCAAAGTAGGGGCTAAAATTTTGAGGAGGAAAAATTTAGTATTTACTCACTTTAACAACATTTTAACAGCAAAAATACTATTAAAATATTTTAAAATTTAATTTATTTCTTAAAAATTATAACTTTCACCTACGCCCCTCTACTTCCTATATATTACACTTCACACCTTAATTTCTATTACTTCTAAAGAGAGTAAAGCATACTATTTTTTTTTTTTTTTAAAAAAAAAGAGCTTTTTAGCCATTTTTTTTTTATTACCAATATGTTGGTCTAGTTACACTACCTATGCATGCTAGTAAATTGCACACCACATGCAGAAGGGCATATTGAGTGTTCTCACACTCCCAATGTCCTTAACATTTCCCTTCATGGGATTGAAGTATTTATTCCAGGGCAAAGTTGGTGCATGTATTGCTAAGAAATATGTCTTTGGTAATTGAGTTGACAACTGAATCTTGATTGATAAACATAGAGTCCAACCACAAAAATTGCACTTGTTCTTTTTTATGTTTTTGCCCTCTCTTTGCTTCATAAAGAGGGGGACAATAACTCATTCTGAATCATAACATTTTTTTATAACTCAAAATCTAATTCAATTCGAATATTATCAGATTCAATATAAGGAGAACTCTCTTAATATATAATTTTTTTTCTATTCTTAAGTTTCAAACTCAAGATTTGTTAAAATTTTTAACACTTTACCCGTTAAACTGACTGTCCATAAAATTATAATTTTAGAATTAAAATTTAGTAAATTGATAATTTGAAGTTTATATCAAACTGTTTCTATTTAAGGGGAATTGACGGCCACAGCAATACTGCTCGAAAGTGGTGGTCTTTTTTCCTACCTAACATTCAGATTTGTGTTTGGAATAAAGATCTAAAACCATTATATAATTGGATACAATAAAAGAATTAGGCTAAATATTTAAAATAGTTTTCGTGAAAACCTGGTTTAGAACTGCTGGAAAAAAAAAAATTCTTCAAAAAACGATCAATTTTTTTTCACTTGAAATAGTTTGGAGATAATTCAAAATAAAAAGATAATTATATTTTAAACCCCTAAAATAAGATTTAGCTCAAACCGGTGTCAATAAAACCGGACCGATCCACTGGTCAGACCTATTCAATCGGCTTCTTAGACATTTCCCGAGTTGGTCCAATTATAATATTGTTTTTACGTTCAATACTAAAAATCTATGGGTCAATTATGGAAAACGCGATCGGTGTGACCTATAGGTGAAAACAGAACTCTAATTCCTCTGATTATCTCTCTCTCTCTAAAAATGCAAGGAATGAATTTCATGGACAAAGTTGTAAACCCATCGATAATGTCTCTCCAAGACCTCCAGATCTCAACTTCTTTAATTACTCTCCACTTTGATCCTTCTTCCACTAATCACAATGATTTCTTTGAGCAAATGCTCTCCTCAATTTCCAATTTGTGGCCTCACCTCTCTTCTTCAAACCTTAAATTTCTTTGGGAGTTGAGTAATCAAAATCCTTCTTTGATGACTCGACTCTGCTTGTCACTAAACCGAGGGAGCATCACTAATGGCGGCGGCGGCAGCGGCGGTTCAAGTTTGGCTTCAACTATGAAGACCTTGATGTTACAACAGCAGTTGATGACGGGGAGAGGAGGATTGGGAAGGTTAGGTTCGGTTTCGACTATGAAGGCCTTGAAAGTAGAGTGAGAGAGAGAGAGAGAGAGAGAGAGAGAGAGAAATGAGGATCTGACCATACTTGCTCTCTTAGACACCGGAGGGAGAGAGAGAGCGCGCTTAACCTTATTGTTATAAAGTTTGTCTTTATTAAAATTTTATTTTTAAATTTTTATATAAAAATATGAAATTAATATTATATTTATTTTAAAATTAATTTTATATATAATTTTAATTATTATTAAAAACTAACAATTCGATTATATTTACTTACGGTTGAATCGATTGATTCATAATTTCGAATTTTATGGGTTAATATACGGTAAGGTTCTAATGATATTGTCTAAAATCATTGCAACTACGCCACAACAAAAAAAGTAGAGTATGCTTTGTTATGTTCTAATTCAGCTGCATCACAAGTTATGATTTTGTCCTAAAAAGTCATCCCAAAGTGCATTTCCCCCCTCCCAAAATTCAAAGGCAGAAAAGGAAGAGGAAAACTACAGCATTGATGTCACGTCAAAATATGCAAGGGCAGCACCAACATTTTGGATTTTACCCTCTGCTGGGACACCCGCGCTCACGCTCACGCTCCCTCGTGAATGTATAAAACAAACAAAACAAAGAGCAAAAGAGCAATCAGATTGAAACTTGAAATGAAGCAAAGGCAAAGGCAAAGCAGAGCAGAGCAGAGCAAAACAGCAACAAGAGAATCATAGAAGCAGCAGGGGAAAAAAAAAAGAAGAAAAGTTCATTTGCTTTTTCATTTTGTGTCTCATTCACATGAGATATCCAGGTTGGTCATCACAAAATTAAATAATAATAATAATAATAATAATAATAATTATAAAAACTAAAATTAGAAATTGGTTTTTATTTAAGGAAAGAGAATGTCAAACCATTTTTTCTTGTCTCCTCGAAATTCCCAGATAAAATTTTGGGAAAATGTTTCTTATTATACTTTCTGGTAATGGGTATCCATCAATCATCCGTGAAATAACTCATTAACAAATGATTGAGTGAAGATATTTGTTTCATTTCCATCTGGGGAAATTGTACTTATTCTTTTTTTATTATGTGTGGGAAGAATTAATATTCTAGAGCAAATAGTTGGGGAAGGAAGTGATTGATGCCCTTTAGCATAGATTCTCTCTCTCTCTTGTTGCAAAATCTCTTAGCTGGGTGCCTCATGAATGTGCTCAGCTCTGTATTGATTCCTTCTCTCTCTCCCTCACTCTCTCTCTCTCTCTCTCGGGTCATAAAAAGATTGCTTACTTTTTGTCCTTGTCTATACCCCTCCTTTTCATGGATGCCACTCTTTTTTTGAGTTTCTAGGTGGTTTCAAGGACAAATGTGTAGCTAATATTTTTTTTGCACCCTAGAGAACTTATGCAACTAAATTTTTAATTTTATGTTGTGTTGTGTTTGTATTCCATTTTTTGTATACCCCTGGTTGCGTATAAATAGGAGATGAGCCATTTTAGTTCATTGCAGCAACCCTTCTCAAATACTTCAACCTAGAGGTGGGCTTGTAAGTTGGTGCTTTGCCCTCAGGAAACGAAGATGAGCTACTCAAATTACTCAGTGGGTTCTGGTTAGTTTCTTTCTTTCCTTTTGAGTCTCTTTAATCATGAAAGTTTTAGATTTTGGGAAACCCCATCCGTGGTTTTTCCTCTTTTGTTTCTTATTCACTATTTTTCGTAACTATTGATCTTAGTTTCCCATGTGACACTAGATTAAAGCAAGTCCTAAATGAATGATGGTTCTGAGTATTTTTGAAGATCCTTCTAGTAATGTTCCCTTTTGACAAAATAATTGTTTTGTGTTCAATGTTTAGGTAGTAGGGCAGCTAGAAGAACATTTGAATTTGGAAGGACTTATGTAGTGAGGCCAAAGGGAAAGCACCAGGCCACCATAGTTTGGCTTCATGGCCTAGGCGATAATGGCTCAAGGTACGGTGCTATTTAGACCATGCTATTAGGTTAAAAGCTTTCTTCTGGTTATAATCATAAGGCTACTGATAACTTTTTGCTAATTTGCTGATCTTTTATGTTTTGAATACACAATTTGGGAGTATCCTATTTCACATCCTCAAGTGCACATCTGTTTACACAGACTATATTTCAGTTTGTTGTCTTTCTTTTTTCACTTGTTCCTCTGGGGGAAGAATGAGAGGATTCATCAATGAAATAACATCTGTGGTCAGATTGTTGGCATTAATTCTTAATTGCAAGGTAAAGTACTGAGGGTGGTTTTTCCTCTCAACTTGCATTACAAAACAGTCAGATGAGAAGTGGTGAAAGTTGAAGATTGTCCATGCCATCATTGTTTATTTTCTCAGGAAGTATCAAATTTGGCCCTGTTCTATTCTTTTATAGTATATACCTGTTGTCGAAATGCTGCGCCACCTTTCCAAATAAAAGAAAGTGAATGTCAATATTCTAGCATTGTCCATTATTATTTGGTGTTTATAGTTATAAACAAGAAAAGTGCTTTCTTTTCATGGAGATTCTTATTCTGGGTGATTTGTCATGAGAGAGGAATGAACGGCTAATAACATAAGCTTGGAATTTTGTCATTTCTTTTGAGTTGTCTCTTTTAATACCAAGCCCAATTTCAGAAGCTACCCTGCATCAGAAAGGGTTTTTCACAAAATACTTTTATGGGGGACCACTGGTTTGCTAAATTGGTTCTCTTGTTGGTACAGCAAGTGATTAGCATATTTGGGGCATATTCATGCATAAGTGATGTTGCTTATCAGTTCGTTTAAAACCTCTAATTATGGAATGCTAAATATTAATCTTAGGTTATAGTTGGACCTTTATCTATCTTCATGAACTTGTGGCCAATTGCATTTGGCATGCCTGTAACTTTTTGGTTTTTGCTCTGTATTTACACAATGCTATGGTGGTCCAAGAGCAGATACATTGAGCATGAAGCTGGTGCCATTAAACATTTGCACAGGCTTAAAAGCTTATTTCAGCATTTTTGTCTCTATGCTTGTTATGTATTTCTTTTTTAAAAAAATCAAAACAAAGGTAAATTCTTAGTGCAGACAGGCGTACATCCTCATTTCATGCTATCCCTTTTTCTTTTTTTCAGCTGGTCCCAAATGTTGGAAACACTTCCTCTTCCAAATGTAAGGATGTTTACATTCATTGAAAGTACTTACAATACCCTTGTTCATTGTAACACCATTTCCTTTATTCATCAGTTAGCATTTCTTTCTGAAATTGTTTTGTTTAGGCTAGAGTGCATCCCATCTTACTCCCTAGTCCCCTCTCCCCCTTGGAAAGATGAAAAAAAAAAAAAATAATAATAATAATCTTTGGGTTTTAGCACCATTTAAGTCAATCTTGCTACTTGTTGCTGATAAAGATACACCTTGACTCTGTGCAGGTAAAATGGATATGCCCAACAGCACCTACTCGTCCCGTGGCAATTCTTGGTGGTTTCCCATGCACTGCATGTAAGAAACTTAATGTTCTATATAGTTAAGCAATTCTATTTAGAAGTTAGATGCATCACTCAGAGCATTTTTTGATTGGAACTAGAGTTCTTACTCATGAAACAATCTCAAAAGGCATAAATAATCAGTGATAGGCAATTTCTTAAGATGCTTCTGGAATTGGTGCCAGGGTTTGATGTGGGTGAGCTCTCAGAGGATGGTCCAGATGATATTGAGGGCTTAGATGCTGCAGCTGCACACGTTGCCAACTTGTTATCCACTGAGCCTTCTGACAGTATGTTCTCCTTTATTTAATTCAAAGCTCGCAAAGAAGTGAAAAATATACTCTTGTATGGAAAGTGATTTACATCCACATTTTTCTTTTTTACTGTCCTCCTTTATCATGATTACTTTTACATCACAGGGTGCAAGTGATTAATGGGAAGATCAAACACTATAAATAATATTATCTAACAATATTAGTCCGTACTTGGACCACTCAGTATCTGCTTGAAGTTGTCTATGACAAGTTTCATTATGACTTTTGAGTGACGACAAAACTAAAGATTTTCTGGATTACATCTTATTACCAGTTAAGCTTGGTATTGGGGGCTTTAGCATGGGCGCTGCAACAGCCCTGTATTCTGCAACGTGTTTCGCTCAGGGAAAATATACAAATGGCAGTCCCTACCCTGTTAATTTAAGGGCAATTGTTGGCTTAAGTGGCTGGCTTCCTGCTTCAAGGTACAACTTCTTAGGAAATACACTCTCTCATGTAAGGCACATGCAAGATCAACATAGAATGGATGCTCTTGCTTATCAGTCAGTATGCCTTGCAGGAACCTGAGGAATAAGATAGAAGGATCACATGAGGCTGCAAGGCGTGCTGCATCCCTGCCTATTTTGCTTTGTCATGGAACCTGTATGTCTTCAAATTATCTCATGTTTTTGTTGCTTTCTGACATTCTTAACATAGACATCTGCATACAAAAGAAAATTGTTGAATGGCAACAATTGGAAATCAGAACTGTCTCTAATTCCAGCATTTAGTTTTTGTACTATGCTATTTCATTTAGTCCACAACCTTCGACTTTGTGAAGCATGTTGTCAGCATGCCCGACTCTTGTCCTTTTCTTGTTCTGAAGCTTAAGAACTTTTCAAACATTATATGATTTCTTGCTGCACACCATGGATGCAAGTCCATTACGAGACTGATTTTCCTTGTGTCACTTCAGGTGATGAGGTAGTCCACTATAAATTTGGAGAAAAATCTGCCCACTCCTTATGCTTTTCCGGTTTCCGTCATCTCACATTCAAATCCTATGATGGGTAATTTATTGATTTCTTTTATCAACAAGCATGAGCCAATTTTGATACTGACAAGAACTTCATGAAAAGTTTTTCTTTTTCTTGTGCAGCCTTGGTCACTACACTGTTCCTAAAGAGATGGATGAGGTTCGCACTTGGCTAACTGCAAGGCTGGCTCTCGAAGGTTCCCGTTCATAAATAAGCTCTCACATCCTTAGATGCAGCTAGTGGGAGGAAAATAATTGGGGAAAAGATGGGAAAAGTAGATATAATTGGTGGGGTATATGGTATAGTTGAGTTAACCTGAGGTCCTCTTTATCCTTTTTCCCTTTTCAGCTGTTGTAAGACACAAGTTTCCTTTGTTTAGATGGTAGCCTCGACGGGTCGGCTTATGTTCGATTTTGCTATCTTTCATTATCATAAACTAATTTTATGCAATTTTTTTTCCTAGTAGATTGTGATTCCATTTTTACATCCACTCTGATCTCTATTTCCTTTAAACAATCAAAACTATGGCTTTATCCTACCTATGGAGGGCTATTATGCTAAGCACAAAGGCAATTCAGGGTTTGGAATCTGCACTATATGTTCACTTTTGTGTTTGCTACAGTACACCATCAACAGTATTGCCCAATTTTTTGTCTAAAGGCTACTTGCTTCCCTTGTATCAACAGTTTTACGTGCAACAATACACACAGACTCAGGAAAATACACTTGGGAGCTTCGGCTAGAAGTTTACCAGAGCGCAGAAGTGAGGCAACCCGATACTTGAAGCATCCCAAAACAGGTCCATGTGAGTATTATACGGAAGACTCTTTCCGATAAGTGAACTTGGGGTGTCATTACGTGTTCGCCTAACCCATAGTCATGTTGACGCAACAGAAAAACTTCATAGCATTTCCAATTTAATCACACTTAAAGATGACACCGGGAAGGATCTCACTACGTGTTCACCTAACACACTTTAAGTGTTTTTTTTTTTTTTGTCATGACTGGGGTATTCAATTTATCTAACTAATTCAACTCGAATACTGTAGAGTTCAATTTAAAAGTTAGCTCTTTTGACATTGCTTTTATATTCTCAATATTTGGTTATGTTTGATTTTGGTTAAGGATTAGCTCTTTCAGTGTACAACATCAGATTTTGGTTCAAAAAATATATTACCCTATCACTAAAGCCATGCTTAATGGTTGATACAGAAAAACCTTATAGCATTCCTAATTTATTCTCATGCAATGGGAAATGTGATAAATCACAAAAATAAATAGATCAAAATATCTGAATAAATCCCTCGATGTATAAGGCATCCCAAAATCAATTCGATCGAACGGTAAATCTTTCAAATAATTACACGGCCCGGATAGTGATCACGAAATTAATCGAACCACCATCGCAATATTAAAACATCTCAACTATAGATCCGGTGAATTAAAGTGACGTTAGAAATTTTTATGCACGAAAATTTTTTAGTCCCTCCGTTAATTCTCACAACAATATGTTGTTTTGTCTCTAAATTCTTGGCTATTCTCAATAGTTTTTTAATATATATGGTTGTAGTAGTTAATTTAAAAAACAAAAATTAAATTGCCTCTTCTCACCTAAGAAGAAAAATAACCACTATCTACACATTAGAGAGAGAATGGGAGAGTTATTAGAAAGTTAGGATAATACGATAACCACCCATTATCTCACAATCCTCAATTTAAGTTTTTTTTACTCATGGTAAAAGCCCCTCATGAGCATATTTATCGACATCTCCTACTTACATATGAAGGCATTTTACATTCGTCATAGGATCATAACTTATGTGATCTACCACATCACCATGCTAGGTCTTCATACAGGATTGGGTGTCATACAACCGACGAGTACACCTACAATCAAAAATTTCTCGATACACCTATTAGGATGATCGAAAAGTCACTATTAGTATCATAAAGAATTCGCTGTACTCCAGATTCAATGCAATTATATCCATCGAGTCACTTTTCTCATCGAAAGTGATCCTCAATTGTTGCTCACTATGTATTCATTATTACGTTTGAATTCCAACATGAATAAACATAACAAGCCGGCCAATAAATACTACACAATGATGTAATGTCGATTGGTCTTCCTTTTCTTAAACTCAAATTTATTAATCTCAATTCAGCTGTTTTTCTAGACCTATCACTTAGAACTCAATTTATCTTTCGGACCATAGGTAAATAGACTAAAATAACAAATACTGAACCAAAACTTCTAAAAACAGTCGAAAGTAGTAAGGGTACTAAAGATCTCATCCAATGGATCTCGGATTTCACATAGTGAGAACGGGGATCAAAATTAAATTATTGTCTCATATAATATAACTCACATTATACTTAATCGTCTTATCACACGTGGTATGAAATACGTGCTACAGTATTATTCCCTTATCTCTCGCAAGGGCATATGTCAAATTTCTCTAACACTGTGCAGATATGAAACTCAATCTACACATAAGATTTTATCCAGAAATCTCAGAGAGAGTATTTTAGAGATAATATCACAAATCGCAGGTGATATCTAAAATCTTAAACTTAACTACTTACAAGCAACATAGATATGAGTATGTCCATATTGATCATATCGCATATGATCTCATCCTGAATAAGTATCAGGGCGACTTATATTATAGCAAAACCACTCTCAAAGCCTCTTACAATTAGAAACTATCTTATCCTCGCTCACTCAGAGTTGGAGGTAATTACTCGTATGAGAGAGTCAACCATACCTGTCTAACAAATTTTTTATCTCAACACATCACAGAATATATAACAATTAAATAAGTGTAATAAATAAATGACTGAATCATGCACATATGTCATATATATATATATAAATAATAAGTATCATCACTACATAGTGAGAAATGTCAAAATACACGTAAACCCAGCAATTCATACATCTTACAAAGGAATCTCTCGCGATGGGTTTGCTGAAAGGATCAGTCATCATTTTATGTAAAAGTATACTTAATTGTCACTTCACTTTTCTCGGTGATATCTCTCATAAAATGGCATTAGATATCAATGTGTTTGGTCTTACTGTAATATTTAAAGTCTCAAATGTAGTCATTGGCGACCTGATTTTCACAATAAATCATCATTGGCCTGCCACTATCTGCCACAACCACTAAGTCATCTAAAAAAACTCCAAAACCAAACACTCTCCTGAACTGCCATTGAACGTGCCAGAAGCCCAGCCTCTATCATAGATAGAGATACACAAATTTACTTCTTGTCGCTCCATAAGATAGCAAATACCTGATATTGATTTGCGTCCATTCAGATCGTCACCCCAGTTGGCATCTGAATATCCAACGAGACGCAAATTACCTCCTCCATAACACAAGGAGAGGTTTGCAGTTCTATTGAGATATCACAAAATCCTTTTCACTACTCTCCAATGATCCCTTTTAGGATTCGATTAATACCTACTCACCAAACTGACTGCTAAACAAATGTCTTATCGTGTATATAATATTGCGTACATTAGACTATCCACTATACTGGTATAAGGGATTCTACTCCTCTCTCTTATCATTTCCTGAGTCTTAGGGCACATGTCTAGAGTTAGGCTTTAACCTTTAGCTATAAAGGTATCTATGAGATTGCAATTGTTTTTCGCGAAGCACTCGAGAACTTTCTTGATGTAGGACTCCTATAAAAGAGCCAACATCTGTCTTGAGCGATCTCTCTAGATCTTAACTCTGAGGAAAAACTAAGCATCACCCATGTCCTTCATATTAAGACTCGACAATGACCATGTCATCATGGTCATCAGATACTCTCCATTATTTCCAGTCAATAGAATGCTATTCACACACAAGAACATGATCATAAAAGAGTCAAAAGAACGTATAAGGTACAAGCAATGATCCTTCTCGATCATAACGAAACCGTAAGATATCACCTCCTCATGAAATCTTAAGTGCCACTATCTGGATTGATGATTAAGGTCGTATATCGACTTCCAAAGTTGATAGACCTTATCATCTTGATCTACAAGAATAAAGCCAAATGCCTATTCTGTCACACCCCGATCCTCAATCTAAGGCCATGAACAGCCGTCCGTTGCCCTGTACGCTACCCATCACAGAGCACACATACCAAGACAACGAAGGCTAGAAATCAATACCTGTATAAAAACATGTTTTTCTCAAAATATCTTTTTTCCAAGTAAAGAATGCAAATTACAAGACATTTGCCTTAATGCATAAGTATACAACACATTTGAGGGTTTCAATTATATTACACAACATAATTACAGTCATCCCAATAAATATATACAATGATCATTCTATAGACCTTAAATATACATATATGTCATCCAACATTACCAAATACATCATTGCAGAAGAATGGTCGATACCATATCCAAAGTCCAGGTCTCCAATAAAAATCAAGTATGTCGAACTCTGTCGACACTTCTTCCTATCAATCCATCTCCAAAATCAAGGAAAGTGAGGTGTGAGTATTATGGAAAAATACTCAGTGAGTGAGGGGATCGACAATATGTTCTCAATATAAGTGTAAGCATGAAGTGTCAAAATATATTTTAAAACCAATATGATATCAAAACCGAGTATGTCATGTCCATAAACCAAGTGATCACATATCACACATAATAGTATCAAAATATGTATCCATTTACATTTAGAAATCATATAGAGTTTGCCAATAAAACGATCCCAGCAGTGGTTTACCTCGACCAATGACGGACACATTGGGGGTTTTCGTATGCAAGTGTACAAAATTAGCTCTATTCCCCAATGTTGACCACAGGCCTCATCAAGTGCTAGACAGTGGCTTAACACATGTCCTCCCCACATTTGGTTCAATCGGTTAGCCCGTGTCTATACGTATAATCAACAAATCGAGTATAGTACCTCACTCGGAGTTAGATTGTAACGTAACACACGTCCTCCTCAAATTTTGATTCATCCAAACGTAACTATACATATGACGTTTGCGGATACCTCCTCCAGAAGCGTATCCGGGCAATATGGGGTGGCTTTACAAATGCCCTTCGTAGCTACAGAATCCATCAAGAATATCATCATATCCGTCAATTTCATGGACTCTTAGTCCAAGTATCAAATCAATATCCATAAAACGTGCCAATATATTTCATAAAATCATTTCAAATCAATATGTCAGTGCAATGGTAATATATAAATCATGTCAAGGTTTCAAAGAGTGACACGATATTATTTCATTACAAACCGTAGATGCATAATATTCGAATCAATCATTTGGGACACTCCAATGAATCACAAAAGCCATCATTTATAAAATATAGTCAAAATCATATGCTTTCACACATGTCTTAAAACATGTCATTTGAAAAGTTATAAAACATGAATTTGTTCAATCGAAAACATAACATCAAAATTCCACTCACAATATACAGGAGGGTATGTCACTCCCTGAAAACACCATTATGTGTTGAAAATGTATTCCCCTCGATCGATCAATAGTGTATCACTACAATAGCAATACATAATATATACATAAGTGTCATTACTATTAAAAAGTTCAATATTACATTTTATTTTAACTAATCCTTTATCTAGGATCAAAGTCTAGGATATCATAAGTAAGGTTTGCAAAGTACATATACGGTCTCCTTTTCATCACCAACCCAACTATTTCAATGCTCATTTCTATAAATTCCTCATAACATCACCAACACACTACCTTAACGCACATATACAATCCATACACGAATACACACATATCCTTCACAATTTAGGCCTCAAATACGTATACACACATTCACCTTTGTACCCCAAAATTCTGTACACTTTCTTCCATCCTTTCAACCAACAAACATACATATACACTCATCACATTTACTCTAAGTTTGCATACAACTTCACCATATAAGGGACAACTTTTAGCTTACCTACTCATGCATATAGTCACCATTCTTACCCACTTTTCTGCACACAAAATGTACTAAAGGAAAGACACAATTTCAGCTTACATTTAGCCCTTTCACCACTCCAATTTCTTGGTCAAACACAACTCAGATTTTGCACAACTTTCTTCCTTATTTTAACCAACAAATACACACATATATTCATAACTTTTGTACTCAAAATTCTGCACTTATTTAAGATTCGGTCTCTTTATTTTTACCCCTAATCTAAATTAAAATCAGTATATTAAAATATTAACACAAGATCTTTAAGTTTAAAACAAAGCGCAGAAGTTCATTTACTCAAATATTGATACTTCAAGCCTAAATCAAGACTTCTCTTTAAAGGATCTTTCTTTCCTCCACACTCCTAACTTTCGACTACAAGAAGTTCATCACGTTAGACTTATTCTTTTGGCTCCAAAATTAGATATGTTATATTATGAGTGAAAAGAAAACTTTTTTACCTAGAGATGTTAAATGAAACTTGAAGGAAACCTAATTTGATTAAGTCCAATTCCATTTCACTCTAGTTTGTTTAAGCCAATTCAGATTTTTCAAGTTCTACTCTTGCGTAGTTTTAGGAAAAATGACATAACCTTCTCTATATAACTCAGAATTAAGTGATTCAAATTTTTAATTAAAGCTAAGACATATATCTACATTTTTTGTGTTTAACTCATCTCCAAATTCCCATTGCACGAATTTATAAAAATCTATCTTTAACACAGTTCGTACTTGTATAACTAAATTTGTGTAGTTTTGATGGAAAATTCATATCTCAGTATATACAACTCTGATTTACATGATTCTAAGTTCTATTAAAAGACAAGAGATAGTCCTACAACTTATGTTTAGTATTTTCTTTAATTATAAGTGCAGAATTTTATAAAATTTTATTTCTATCTCAGTTCTAGTTCTAAATTATACTCTGTATAGTTTCAGTAAAAATACCATAACTTCTAGCATACTATTCCAATTTAAGTGAGTCTTACCTCATTTTAAAGATAAGACAGAGATCTAAAAGTTTTATGTTTTGAGTTTTTCCTAATTCTATCCAGAAGTTATCTTAATATCTAAATCAATATACTAGTCGTGTACAGGACAGTGAATATAATATCGATTTTTATATTTTTTTTTCTAAAAATCACCATAATTTCATTTCTTAATGAAAAATTTTGCACCATAGTTCATTTTAAAGTTTAGGGAGTCTAGTTTTACCAGAACTATATCAATCTAAATTTATATCATCACGGAATAAGATATCATGAAATTACTATAACTTGTTCAAATTGAAATATTCATATCTAGCATGCTAGTATATGTATTTAATTTCACTACTTGTAAAGACTTCAAGTTTGAGTATTTTACCTTCCTTTGTATGATCTTTTGCTAACTAATACTCATCACTTAATCTTGATTTTCTTGAAACCTTGATCACCTTAGCACCATAGTAACATAATTCATCAAACATCAATCTCTACACAATTCTTATACTATCTCAAACAACTAGAGATATGGAGTCAAGAATGTTCTTAACTCTTTTACCCGTGTTTCTTCTTTAATGCTCCAAGAATCCTACTTGAACATGAGCAATCCCTCTTTCTTTAGTAAAAATTTCATCCAAGTGAGTAAATAGAAGAGAAAATGGTTGGTTTTGGTCTTTTTATAAACTAAATCAAGCTATCTTGACCCTTGATTCATTTTTGCATGCAAGACCTCCACTCTACATTTTTCCTAAGTCTTTCTCCCATTAAAATTGCTTACAAGCTACCTCCATGCATCCACCTTCTTGTCAAATTCGTCCATGATGAATTTCATGCACAAAGAAAGGGTTTTTGACTAACCAATGAGAATTTATGCGATAATTTTTCAACCAATGAGGTTTCTCTTTGGTGGAATGAGCTTAGGTGGCCACTATGTGTGCTCTTGACCAATAGTTGATCTCCAATTGTCATTCAATAGTTGGTTTTGTAACTTAGTTCCTCAAGTTCTCATATTTACACTTTTAGTCCCTAAACTTTTCGAAATTGTAAATTTGACCCTTTGTGATTTTTAATCCGATTTTTTTTTTTAATTTTTCAAATTCACTTCTTTATACTTATACTTAAGTGTTTTAGCTTTAGTTAGCCATTATCAGTTATTTTAGGGTTTATCGGCACTTTTCGGGAAGATTTTCGGCTTATCGATGAAATTTTCGGTTTAAACGATTTTAAGGGCAAAGTTTTATAAATTTCAAGTTAGACCCATAATCTTGTATTAGGCCTAATTTAATTTATCTTGCGTCAAAACGTGGTCGTTTAGCCTTTCTGAACGGCTTTCGACCCAAATTAGGGTTTCCGGATGACTTTTTTTGAAAATTTACGATTTAGCTCTACGAAATAAGATCTATCCAAATTTAAAGTTTTTATACACTCTAGAGTCATTCTTATTATTATTGGATCATCGGTAATCATTTTGAAAAATTTTAAATTATCGGCGATTGTGCCAAAATTTTCGGGAGCGGTCTTAACAGAAAAATTTCTTAGTGGATTTTCTATATAGAAACAAGAGTAATATCATATGTAACATGAAGAGAAGTATAATAAGGAGTACACTGAGGTATCGGTATTACATGTTCTATGTAGATCTTCTTATCTAAACTTCCGCTCAGGAAGGCAGTCTCAACATTCATCTGGTGTCACTCCATATCCATATTCGTAACGATCATTAAAAGTAAACAGATTGAGATAACCTCACCCTTAATCTGAGTGTAACCCTTGATTACCAAACGGGCCTTATACATCTCCATCGATCCGTCGACCTTTCTCTTGATATTGAGAACTCACTTGTTCTCAATGATATTTCTACTTTCAGGCAAATCAACTAGATTCCAGATTCTATTGATTCTCATTGAATCCATCTCTCCATCCATGGCCTTCAACCAACGGTTTATCGCAAAATCCGAAAGAGCCTTCTGGACTATTTTGGGTTTCTCATCATTCTCAGGAATCACAATGAGGGACTCACCCTCAATCGAAAAATGACATTTAAGTACGTGTCCATGAATGCCCCTACGAGGAGGAGAGAACCTCTTTACCTCTAGATGGATCACTCCCACTAGAACCAAAATCCGTAATGGGTTCTTGGGTCCCGCCGCTAGACTCAACTGAGCCACTAGGTTCATCCATCTCATAGAAAGTCAAATCCCAATCGATTTCATATTTCTTAGAGAAATCACTTTCAAGAAACGCAGTATCAGAAAACTAAATTTTAGTGACAGTGTCGTCTGTATGCTCACCTAGAACACATTCCTCTTGGAGTATTTTGAGTATCTTACAGAGATACACATCTTTTCTCGTAGGCCTAACTTGCTATGTAAGTGCGAGAAAACGTAAACATATACAGCACAACTCCATGGCCTCAAGTGGATAAGGTTAGGCTAGCTTCCTATCCAAAGCTCATATGGGGTACTGACTGCGGAGTTTGATGGAACACGGATAAGGACATAGGCTGTAGTCAATAAAAACATCTCTCCAATGGAAAATGAGAAAATTGACTTGCACTATCATAGATCTCACCATCCCCAACAGAGTCATATTCCTTCTCCCGGCTACTCCACTCCATTGAGAAGTAGCAATAATAGTCGATCGTCCCGTAATACCCTTCTCGAAATAGAGTTCTTCAGACAAATACTCACACTCTCAATCGGTTCTGAGAGTCTCCACTTTCTAGTCTAACTGATTTTCAATCTCCCTAATAAACCTCCTGAATCATCCCAATGCCTCAGACTTGTGCGAGATCAAATAAACGTAACTCAAACACTTGTAATCGTCTATGAACATAATAAACTCCATTTCAGGCTCTCATTTACATAGACTATAGATATCGAAATAGATCAATTACAATGGAGTTCCAGCTCTCATTGTCTTGTCAAATGGTTTTCTTATAGTTTTACTGACACGAGTAACTCTACCTAGGTTAGCGGGCCCAACGGACCACTTACTGCTAAATAGTGCATCCCCTCTCGCCCTGGGAGGATAACAAGAAACACTATAAGGAGAAATCACATCCAGTGCATATAGTCTATCATAGACTAAACCAGAACAAATCCAAGAACTTGTCATAACAATTAGAAACTATAAAGTCTCCAAATAATAACCTTATTCTGCGCTAAGATTAGGGGTGTTATGACACCCGAACCAAGCTCGGGTATCATGATACCCGAGCTCGGCTCGAGTATTTTATAGGTAAGCTCAAGCTTGACCTTAACAAGTTTGAATTTCTCGAACTCGAGCTCAAAGTGTCGTCAGGTAGTATTATAGTTTGATTCGGCTTTGTATTTCTCGAGCTCAAGTTCGAGCTCAAAGTATCACAAATACTGTCATCGGGTAATATCATCAGATAATTTGGGTAATATATTCAAAAAATATGCCCATAAACGTAATTTTATATATAAAAATTATTTTAAAAAATATAATTAATTATACCAGGTAGCTCGTCAAGCTTTCGAGGTCGACACAATTGGGCTCAAGTTCAAGCTCGATATTGAGCTACCCGAGCCCGAGCCCGAGCTTGAGTTCGGTTTGACTGAGCTCGAGTCGAGCTTTGACCAGGTAGACCCAAGTCTCATAACAGCCTTAAACTGAGATCAAATTCCATCAAATTTTCAGAGCACAAGGAGCGTACAGAGTCTGGCCACTTTGCAACTCCAACTTATAAGTGCCACTCCCTCTGACTATGACAAACGCTCCATTCCCCACGTATATCCTCCTACCTGAAGACTCACTTGGCGGAATTCAACATACATACTCTTGTTTCGAGTTACGTGGTTGGTAGCTCCTGAATTTACAATTCACAAAAGAGAGAAAATAGTGAACATTTCAAGCCACGTAAAGAAGAAATAGACAACTTCAACTCATCACATGAGTGAAATGACCAAATCTACTATAGATGTGGTACTATATCTTGGTCTTATCTAACTCCTTCTTTTTTGTGCTTTAATAATTTGTTGTCAAATTTCTCGGATAGTTTCTTCTTACCTGAACCTCGAGTCTTTTTCTTACACTTATACTATTTGTGTTTGGTGCCATGGGAGTCATTGCTCGACTCCACTGCATAACCATTACCCGCGTTTGGCCTACTTGCCTCCAAATGCTCCTATTTGAGCTCACAGTGTCTATCCATATTAGCGAAAATACAAATATTCTCGTCATATGTGAAATAGATTTTTATGGTCTCCCATGAAATAGGTAAAGACTGGATCACATCCAGTACTTAAAAACACATCCGTAATGGGCCCGTCTGCATTCCCCAACTCGGCGATCATACTCAACATTTGCATCAAATATTATATCATTGTATAACCAGTCATTTTCTCGTCAGTTATAAACTTATAAATCAGTATCTTTATTTTAGAAGCTATAAGAGCACCACCACAATACTCCTTTTAGGGTGAGCCAAACCGACATAACCATAAAATATTACTCATCGATTGGGATCACATTATCGTGCATGTTTTTCAGGAGGATTGTCCTAAGTTGACCATTCTTCCTCTTCCATGCACCTAATGCCTCCTAATCCCATCTTCCTGAAGTGTGGAACTCTCCTCGAAGTTTATCATCTCGTATCTCAGAATCTCTAATAGATCTTGCTCCTTGAGAACAAACTAAATTTACCAGCGTAAAATCTCGTAGTCGTCACCACTCAATTTATCTCCTTTGCAAAGATCAAATATGATAATTTTTTAAATAGTCTCAGAGACAATAGTACTTTGATGTTTATTCTCACAATTTTGAGCATCCTTTGAATCAACAAATCCAAAATGATTCTAATATAGACTCCAAAGTGAGCGTATGAGTCAACAATACTATACATCACAATTTGAGATCATATCTTACTATTCGGACTTGAATTTGGCACACAAAAACTCATAAAAAGTCATATTTAATGGTACAAGACCCTTAAAAAGTGAAAAAATTTCATTCCAGCAAAACTTGACACGCCGCTGGAGATCCCACGCACTGGCTGTGCATTGGCACCCACGCCAGATGTGCAGCACATCATCCACATGCCTGCACGCATGCGGACCGTGTTCCCAGGTCGGGGACATGGGTCGGGACGTGGATTCAGGTTGAAATCGACCCGGATCACCCCAACCCTATTCACGCACCCACACCCATGGGCGTGACGCGCCTCAGCACGCATGCATGACATGCACTCACAAGTCTGAGCTGGTTCTTCTTCGCCCAAATCTCTGCAACCAATTCATCTTGACCCAGCTTCCGGAAAACATATTTTTGACCTGTTTTTGACAAAAATTTTGATTGAAAATTTTAATTCAACTTCCAAAAATTTTCTTGACACAATTTATTAGAAAATTTACACCCTAATCATGATGAATTGAATTTCCAAAGTCTCGGTCCTTTGCGGCTATTTTTGAATCTCATTTTCGGCACCCAAAATTCACAATTAATATATACAAAATGTAGATCAACACACGTAGAATACATTTAAACCAATTTCATAGATCAATTCATCCTCTAACGCGGTGGATCTATGGTTTAAAGTCTCGGACACCAATAATGACTGAAAGATTCGACCTTAGTTTTGATGGCATAAATGTGTTCAAAAAATTAAATAAAAATCATTTTCATGATCTACAAATCATGGTAACATTGTAATACAATTGGATTCACAGAACTCATTCGTGATCCGAACCCTAAATTTTATACCCTATACATTTTATACCCGAAAATTCTAAAAATTATTTTTAATAATTCTAACTAAGCTTTGATACAAATGTTGAAATTTATTTTCATGCATTCAAAAACAAGATAAATCACAAAAATAAATAGATCAAAATATCTGGGTAAATATTTTGACGTGTAGAGCATCCCAAAATCAATCTGACTGAATGGCAAATCTCTCGAATAATTGCACGGTCCGGATGGTAATCACGAGATTAATCGAATTACCATTGTAGTATCACAACATCTAAACCCTAGATCTGGAGAATTAAAGTGACGATAAAAATTTTTCTATGTAAAAATTTCTTAGTCTCTCAATTAATTCTCACTAGAATATGTTGTTCTCTCTCAATTCTTGGTTATTCTCAATAGTTCTTCAATATACATAGTAGTTAATTCAAAAAAAAAAATGGATTGCTTCCTTTGAAACTAACCACTATCTACATATTAGAGAGAGAATGAGAGAGTTATTAGGAAGTTGGGATAATGGGGTAGCCAACCATTATCCCACAATGCTCAATTTAAGTTTTTTTAACTCATGGTAAATGCCTCTTGTGGGCATATTAACCAACAAGAAAATAAAGTGCCCTATCGCTAAAGCCATGCCTAATGTTAGATACAACAAAAAAACCTTATAGCATTCCTAATTTAATATCACACCTAAGATGATACTGGCAAAAAAAAAAGATGTTTAGGAACTTCTACGAGGAATTCAGCCCTGTAAATATCACCCATAAATGGTTTTATTGACTAAGGTTCAAATTGACAACTCAAATTCAAATATCACAAGTGTCTTAGACAGCATTAGAGGAGTGAAAAAAAATCCTTGTAACAGTCCACATCCTCTCAATGGTTCCATGGGCAAAGTTTTGAAGGATGCCAAATAAAACAGAGACAACTCTAACAAGTCAATGCAACTCGACAATAAAAATTAACACGGTTACATTCCACAAACCATATGAACAACTTTTGTTTACAACTCTACAAGAAAACGAACTGGAAATGACAACGGAGAAGTTCTCCAGAGGCCCATTTTCTGTACCACTAGATAAATTTGTTGGTTCTCTTCTTTAAACCCTTAAGAAGTAGGCACCTGACTCTCTATGATATAAGTAACTGAACTGTCTATAGTGTGAGGACAGTAAGGACACGGGTCTGCATTGCCATATGGAAAAAAAAATTAATCATAAATGTAATAACATTGAATGAGGAATTAATGTAATGTTCTATTGTGTCCTTATAGGACAACCGATGGTAAAAACTCTTGCTCAAATGTTATCCTGAGATTTAATGTTCGAATCTTCATAAATACTTTTTGCGGACCCTATATAACAAATATATATATATATATATAATGTTCAATTGTCTACAATGTTTGCAGTCCACCAAAAATAGCCAAAAAAGAACAGAGAAAAAGGACTTCACGATGAGATTTTTGGCTTACCACGAGCCGATGAATGTAATTTTAGCATCACTTTATTTTCTTGCTTTAAGAAATTCAACTGAACGACAACATTTTAATTGATTGACACCTTGATTTGGATCATTGTGAGTATAAGATGATGGGTAAGAAGGAATAGTTTGCACTATATATTTGCATCCACTTTTTAGGCCTGTAGAGGGCTTGATCTAAGCACTTGTACCCGTTGGCTTAAGTTGTTGGTTTCTTATAAGTCATTTTTATACATATTTATTTGACACTTTTGATATCTTTTGGATAAAATTTGTAAAATTTCCCATTGAAATGATATACACAGTTGTTGGATTGAAGTAATTCAAGTATCATTAGAAAGTTTGAAAATAGAACTACATATCTTAAATTTATCACTTTCGCCTCTAAATAGGAGATAAACATAGTTGAATTTGAATCTCGTATAAGAAAATTCAAGAAAATTCTGTTGGAGCTATCTATTGATGAAGAAAACTCTAGTTGACTTGATTTAACGAATCGATCATCAACCTTTGGAGTAGTTATCCAAGAGCCCCTCACTTTTTTTTTGTTAATATTACTCACAATCGAATGTCGCACATGTGAACTAGTTTCCATATTTGCTTCACTCACTATACGGTTGTTGCATGAGTCCCGATACGTACAAACACACCGTTCTATGAAATTGTTTTTGTATAGTTGGTTGGTTGATATTTTTCAAGTGGTATATGAGTGTGTGTCACAAGTGTCTAGCTTGAGGAAAAGCTAGGCTAGTGACACGATGGTGGTAACGGCTCTGAGGAGTGATAGTAGTAGGTGAGGGAGAGAAGAGAGAGAGAGCACCAAGAGATAGAGGGAGGAGAAAAGAGATGTTATTCTTCTCTCTTTGATTTTTTGCCTTTCTAATAGGGATACCAATTCTGGCTAGTGGGATTCACCACTAGGGTTTTATTTAGATATCTCAAATGCACAAAGAAAAGATCAAAAAGTGGATAAAATCTCCAAAAAAAAAAATGATCTTTACCTCATAAAAATATACTTTTGAATTTATAGAAAGACAAATTCTAACAAAAATGTATTCTTAGTATTTTAAGTGGAAATTTTATAAAATTATATTTCTAAAATATTTTTGAAATTCTTGCCCACAAATCCTAACTGTTCTAACTCTCGTGATATTTTTTTTCTTTTTTTGAATTTTAAATGATTTTTCTTTGCTTAGGATAATATTTGTCTTGTTTTCGCTTTGCTTAGGATAGTCTTTGTCTTGTTTTTGATTTTAACGGTTTGCTAAAAACTTTGTAAGGTTAACTTAAAAGTCAATCCTAACTTCTATCAAAACATCTAAATCACAACTAATCTAGTATGCACGTCACATTGTAGTACGGACATATTCATAAATAGTTTATGAAAATTATGAATCTAAAACATAAAAATTGTATGAAATGCATGGAAGGAGATTTTCTTTCTAAATTTGGATCCTCATAGGTGCGGGTATATGGTATAACGTTAACCTTAAGCTCGCTTTTATCCTTCTTCCCTTTTCAGTTATTGAAAGACACAAGTTTGCTTTATTTAGATGGTCTGCGAGATGCGATAAGCTTATGTTCGATTTTGTTATCTTTCATTATCATAAACTAATGCAATGTTTCTTTTTACTAGATCGTGATTCCATTTTTGCATCCACTCTTATCTCTATTTGTTACAAGTAATCAAAACTATAAACAATACCCTACCTATCATGTAGTGCTTTTAAGCTAAGGGCAAAGGAAATTAGAGGTCTTTCAGAATTTGCACTCTATGTTCACTTTGGTGCTGGCTATATCAATATCAACATTATTATTCGATGGCTTGTCTAATAGGTAGTTGCTCCCTTTATATCAACAATCTTACAAGCAACATAATTTCACCAAATGCCAATATTTATCTCAATAAAAGAAAATACACTTGGAGCTTCAATCAGAAGGTTATCTAATCACAGGGGTGAGGCAACCAAGTACATAAAGCACCCCCACCAAATTAGGCACATGAGTAATATACAAAAGAGACTACTTCCTGTTAAGGTGGCTCTTCCCACATGTCTTTCATCCCAGATCGTCAGAAGACCCTCCTTTTGTTTTATCCAAATCCCACATCGCTTTAGCTAGGAAGCAATCCTTTTAAGTTTTGTATATATATATATATATGGTTTGGGTTTGTTATCAAATCATCACATGCTCAAGTGAGTTAGTAAAATGTGTTGCGATTTTTTAAAATCTCATTTTGCTATCTTTTTTGTATGGTGATCATTTGGGGCTTAGGAACACTTTCCTAAGGCATTTGTAATCTTATTTTTTTAGTAAAATTCTGCTCCTCTCTCATCCGTGGACATAGGTCTATTTGACCGATCTACGTAAATTTTGTCTCTTTTCTTTATTTAAATTCTATCATTTTATTTTTCTGATTTATTTAAATTTTGGCTTTTGTTATTTGTTTATTAGATTGTCAAAGAGCCCTCTGATTAACTTCCTATTCGTCCTGGGCTGATCCTAACAAACTGGTATCAAAGCTATTTTATCTATTTGAGGAAGTTTTTGGACAATTATTTTTAATAACATGACAATAACAAAAATTGTGGTCAATAAATTCGACAGGAATATTAACTTTGGTATATGGCAACTTAAAATGGAGGTCATTTTGATTCAGGATGGAGTTGATTTGGCATTACAGAGAGTAAAGGCTAAACTAACCACTATGACAGATTCAGAGTTTACTGCGATAGATAAAAGGACGAGATCTGGGATTATTTTGAATCTCTCTGACGAGGTTTTACGGGAGGTAGCTATAGAGACCACAGCTAAGATTATGTGGGATAAAATTAAGATTTTGTATATGAAGAAAACAGTTGAGAACAGACTTTATCTGAAACAAAGTCTGTATATACTGCGAATGACAGAAGGTACATTTATACTCTCTCATCTTGATAAATTTGATTCTATTAATATGAATTTGGAGAATATAGATTCGAAAATTGATGTGAGAATGTGGCTCTTTTGTTATTGTATTCTCTTCCCTAATTCTTTAAGTATTTTTGTGATACTATGATTTATGTTGAAGAAATCATTTCGTATCAGGAAATAAAATCTGTTTTAAAATCTAAGGAGTAGATTGATAGGAATATTACTGGGGAAATTAACAGTGGTCAAGCCAATTGTTTGGTTGTTAACGGTAGAACCGATAAAAATGAATTTGAGAATAGTAGATCTAAGCATAAAAATTTGGTGTGCAATTATTATCACAAATTTGGTCACATTAAGTCCAATTGTTTTAAGTTAAAATATAAGCAAAAGGAAAAATTTAGTGAGAAAAATACTAAAATTGCCAAGACTAGTGTTATGGTAGATGAGGAAAATGGAGAACTTTTTTGTATAATTGATGATAGGATAAGGTCTAAAAATGAATTGATTTTAGATTCGGCTTGTTCTTATCACATATGTCCCAACAGTGATTTGTTTTCCACTTATGAATCTGTTAATGGTAGAATTATTTTTATGAGAAATGATACTGTTTCTAATGTTGTTGGTAAGGGTATAGTCCGAATTAAAATACATGATAGTATTGTGAAGATTCTCACTGATGTTAGACATGTTCTTGATTTGAAAAAAAAAATATCATCTCTTTAGGTACCTTAGAAACTTTTGGGTGCAGATACATAGTTAAAGGTGGAGTTATAAATGTGCTTTATAGAACTCTTGTTATTATGAAAGTTTACATATTTGATAAATTGTATTTTCTGCAGGGATCTACTATTATTGATTTAGTTACAGCTTCATCATCATCAGTGTCTGATTCTGACATTTGTTCAAATTTGTGGAGACCATCTTGTGTTCAGTTTACGGAAGGTATTAGGTATTTGTTGACCTTCATTGATGGTTATTTGAGAAGAATGTTTAACAATTTTTTTTTCTGGAAGTTATGTGATGGGTCATTTGTTTATTTGTTGTCTTGTTTTGTTAACATGCTTGTTGTTACTACGAATTTATCAAAAAATTCACTTTGAAGTTGCAGTTAAGTAGTGAATTTGTTATGAAAAATTTTTGGAGTAATTAAGAAAATTCTTGATTTGAAAATTAAGGAAGATCGCGGAATTGAAGAATTATTCTTGATTTAGAATAATTATTTTGAAAATTTTGACATGAAAAATGATAAATTCATGAATATTCCATTTGCTAGCCTTTTTCGACTATTTGCTGCTAAGATATTTGAAGAGGAGGATTTTATGGCATCGATTCCATATTTTAGTGTAGTTGGTAGTATGGTGTGTGCAATCATTTATTTGAATTCAGACGACAATTTTGCGGATTTGTTCATGAATATTCCTTCAGTTTACAAATTCAAGTAATACTTAGATTTATTTTGTTTAATGTCCGCTATTATTGATTAACCATTTGGGGCTTTTGTGAAAAAGGTGGAGCTGATTTGTTAATGTTGGGATTCGCCAAGGTGGAGATTTGTTAAGGTGGCTCTTCCCACATGCCTTTCATCCCACATCATCAGAAGACCCTCCTTTTGTTTTATCCAAATCCCACATTGATTCAACTGGGAAGCAACCCTTTTAAGTTCTATATGTATATATGTGGTTTGGGTTTGTTATTAAATTATCACCAATTCAAATGAGTTAGTAAAATATGTTACAATTTTTTAAAATATCATTTTATTATCTCTTTTGTATGGTGATCATTTAGGGTCTAGGAACACTTTTTTAAGGCATTTGTAATTTTCTTCTTTAATGAAATTCTGCTCCTCCTTCGCTCGTAAACGTAGGTCTATTTGATCGAACCACGTAAATTTTCTTTTTTCTTTATTTAAATTCTGTCATTTTATTTTCCATATTTATTTAAATTTTATCTTTTGTTATTTGTCTATTGGGTTGTCAAAGAGTCATTCGGTTAACTTCTTATTCATCCTGCGCCGGTCCTAACACTTCCAATAAGTGAACTTGGGATCTCAGCTATTAGACTACCTGTTTGCCTAAGCATCTAACATTTAATCAGCAATTACTTACTCAAAATTTGCATACCCAACCCAAGATTTTGGCAATCAATTTGTAAAAATCAAAAGATGTAAGGGTTTGTAGACTACACTAACTAGAATCGTCAACTATCCATATCCTATCTAGAATAACTTCTTTGTCAATAGTTCCATGGGCAAAGCCTTGAAAGATGCCCAATAAAATGGAAACTGTCACGCCCCGACCCGCAAATCCTAACACGTGACAATCGCCGCATTACCCTGAAACACGGGGGTATCTCACCCTGTGTTCCAAGATACCGCAAGGCATTCAAAATTCCAAATAAAATCATAGGCCAACGCGGCCAAGTAATCTCATTCAATCCATAAAACAAGTCCTTACTCAAGGGGACACAGTCAAATCAATTTAAAACAGTTCCCAAGCAAACTTCATGAAAACGCATGTAAGGATCTTCAATGAAGAATACATAAGTTCACCAAAAAATCAAAACACAAGTTTAATTACGATTCCAAATAAAGTTTATACAAAAATGCCCTTCTCGAGTCTAACTGAAAATACCTCAAAAGACAGTACAAGGTCTATAACGAAAAGAATGTCTCTGACAATAATCTTCTTAAATCCGGCTCTAAACGACCAAGAGTATCCACTAAACTTTTTTTTTGTGAAAAATGAAATTGGGAAGAGTGAGTATAATTTATACCCAGTGAGTGGATAGCATGCTATGAAAATAAATGAGGGATGATCGTGGATATGTCAAATAATTTCTTCATAATTATACAATTGTAACCATGGTGAACAGGATTTCTCATCAAATATCAAATTTAAACAAGATTTTCAACAATTCATATTGTAAAAATCATATGCATCCAATTATCTCAACTCATTTTTCAAAAATTATGGGGTTGTCAAAAATTTTTCCACCAAAGAATTGGCGCTGACCAATAGTGGAACCGCCAAGAGGTTTTCATTATTATTGATTACAAACATTTACCTTAACCTTGGTTTTGGTTCGAGTCTCCCCTAGAATACAACCAGGCTAGTACAAATGGAGCGATTCGAAGGCATCTCTCGAGCACAGTTACCTCCTTAACTAAATAAATGCCCAACCACATTACCCTGTTGGGTTTCTTCGTGGAGAGAATGACTATAATCATTAATCATGTATAAAATACCATTTCACAATCATCATAACAAATAATCAACGTGCCAACAACCATCCAAATCATTTCTTAATTCATGAGTTCAATCAAATCATGTTCCTCATACATTGATAAATATGGCACATCATTTTCAATCTAAAACACACGAATATATATTTCAATCCAAATCTACTTAGGACATTCCACAATTATAAAACAATTTAAAAACCATTTTTAAAAGCATTTATAAAATTAATACAAATCATTTTCTCAGCTAAAATTATAAACATACATCCACTCATCTCTTGAAAGGGTGTACACTCCCAATTCCATAATTAATTCTAATGTAATCCCTCTTTGGGTTCCAGTTGCTTATCCTAAGACAATAATAACAATTTTATTATTAAATCATATCAATTTCTAACATTTATAAGTTTTTCCTAATTTAGCACAAATCCTAATTTTCTTCAATCTAAGAATGTGCATTCTAATTCCACTATCAAAAAGTTACTTACACTCATATACAAATTTTCATTAAATTTAATTTTTATCATTTACAAACCTAGGATTTTGATCTCCAATAACAATTCCCCAAATCTCAAAAATAAATTCTCAATCTAGTTATGAAGAAGCTAAATCCAAGATTAGGGAGGAGAAATCATCTTTCATTTTGGGGTTGGATTGAGTTTTTAAAGATTGGATTTCAAAAACCTTAACTTTCCTTCACATATAACAATCCTAGGTTTTCCTTTAATGTAACACCGAAAATTCGGTGTTAGAGATTTTGTAAATATCTCTATAATATAATGACAAATTTTAAATTATATTGATTTTTGATTTTGAGGTATTAAATTAAAATTTTCGGTATATTTAAAATATCTGTGTTCGTAAATACGTCGTATATTCATTTTTAATAAATTTGGAACTTATAATTTGAGTATCATATGAATAAATATATATATAAATAAAAATAAAAAAAAAAAGAGGAAGGAAGCGCTGCGTTTTGGGCCAAAATGCAGCACTCCTCCCCCCACCAAAATCGAATTAGGGCTTTAGCCCTAATTCTCTATTCTCTCTCACTCTCTTTCATCCCTCACTCTCTGTCTCTCTCTCGGCTTTCGCTCTCCCTCCGCCTCACGCTCTGCCCCTCTCCGCCACGCACGGTGGTTCCTCCACCACAGCCATCGACTTCTCCCTCTCTGTTTCTCTCTATCTCTCTCTATTCACTCTCCGTCTTTCGATCTCTCTCTCATGTTCTCTCTCTCTCTCTCACTCTCTGTCATTCGCTATCTCCCTCTCTCTCTCTATCACAGTCTCTCTCGGTCTCTCTCTATCACGATCTCTCCATCCTTCGCTCACTCTCACATCATCTCTCAGTCCCTCTCTTCTGCGCACGAACGGACCTTCAGTCTCCCTCTCCCGCACGCAAGGAGCTCTCACTCTCCTCCTTACTCGCACGGTGATTCCTGCGAGCAGCTCCCTTCTATCGAGAGCCCTCACTGCAACCCACCATCGAGGCTTTGAAAACCCTAGACTGCCACCCACTTTCCTGCATAGGTAAGGTTCGACTCTTAACCCTAGCTCTAGGGTTTCGAAATTCCTTAGTACTAAGTTTAGATTACTGAACTTAATTTTGAATTTTGGAGCTTTGCAGGTTTTGGAATGGACTGAGAAGACAGTTGGACGAAGGTTGTGAACTGCGAAACACCCTAGGTAAGGGATTTTCAATCCCTTCAATATTCAGACTATTTTGTTGAATTTAGGTTGAGAATAAGTGTAGATACATTCTAAAAATATACTAGATCCGTATGAAATGCTTTATTCTTGAGAGTTTGTATGAAATTATTGATGTTAGGTCTAGAATTTGATGTAAATTGGACTGCGAAGCATGATAAAATATCTTAGAGAGTATTAGAGTTTTGTTTGATTGATTTGCGTAGTATTCTTTGGGATTTGAATTGAAATTGACATGTATTAAAATAGGATTATGTAAATTCGTAGAAAATTGGTAAAATTGAGGAATATTGGAAATTTAAAGTCGTTGATGATGGAAATTTATGAGAAATTGGAATGTAAAATAGTATGAGGTGTAAATGACGAGAAATTGATAAAATGCGAACAAGAATAAGAAAATGATCGAAATTGGAGTTTAAATAAAATTAAGAAAGTTGTAAACCCTTGAATTTGAAGGAGAAATGAGTTGAGAATTGTTATTGCTGCTTTAGGACAATCCGTTGGAGCTCGAAAGGAGACTTCTTGAGTATTGATAGGGTGTAGGGAGTGGATACCCTCCCTATAGGTGAGTGGATACATACTTATGATTTTAAATGAAAAAATACTTTATACTGAGTTTATAAATGTTTCAAATGAGTTTACGAATGTTTTAAAATTGTTTTATGATTATGAAATGTTCCGAAAGGAGATTTGAATCACCGAATGCATCCATGTATTATTTGAAAAAAATGATGTGCCATGTTTATTAACTTGCGTTGAATGCGATTGATTTGAACTTGTGTACTGAGAATCTGAATAACTGTTGGCACATTTTGGTATGTGATTTGATGATTGTGAAATGGTGCTGTTGGCATACTTTTGTATATGATTTGATGATTGTGAAACGGTGCTGTGTGCATGGATAATGGCTATAGTCATTCCTTTCACGGAGCGACCCGACGGGGTGACGTGGTTGGGCTGTTATATTGGATGATGAGGTAGCTGCACTCGAGAGGTGCCTCTGAATCCCTCCCTTCAAACTAGCCTGGTTGCACCCCAGGGGAGGCCCGAGCCAAAGTCAAGGAATGGGGTATTGTGTATGATTTATTGACATTGATGAGGAATCCCTTAGCGATTCCACCATTGGTCTGAGTCAAGTCTTTGGTGGAAAGATTTTGGCAACCCCGTGATTTTGGAAAAATAGAATGTGATGACTAGATACATATAAATTATTTATCACGATTTGTTGAGATCTTGTTTACATTGAGATTTATTGATATGATCGTATGATTTTGAGAAAGTTATTTGACATGTCCACAATCACCACTCATTTATTATCATAACATGATATATACTCACTGAGTATTTCCCAATACTCACCCCTCTCTTTTAAACATTTCAGAGGAACTTTAGGTTTGTGACAATAATTGGAGTTTGTGAAGGATTGTCCCGCTGACTCGTTAGGTATCCAAGCAATGCAGGTTTTATTTTGATGCAAATCTGAAATCCATGGAAGGGAAACTTGTACAATTTTTTGTATGGATTTAATTGATACTTGTTTCATATATAGGAGCAAGTATTGGTGGAATCCTTACATTGCTTATATTGAAACTTGTTCATTTTCTTTTAGATTTCATTTTTGATAAAACTTATTGTTTAAATGGGACATTTGAACTTTATTTGATCTTTGAAAGGCCGGGATGGTCGGATGCGTGCATGTGTTTTGGATTAGCCGAGTTGGCCTTGTGTGTGTGCTAATTTGAGTTAAATGGACCGATGCGTTCTTTGATTATTTGTTAAAATCTGGTTGGCTGGGATGGCCACATCGCATGCGTGCATGTACAGGAGCCCCTTCCCCGATTGTATGTCAACGCATGCTTGTGTGTACAGGGAATGGACTAGAGGAGTCCTTTGCATGTATATTATTACATGCATTCCTTATTTTTGATTGATTGTGTATTGAAAACATTGTTATGCTGATTTGTTTGCCTTGCAGAGTCCCGGTATATGAGGAGGTTCTGCCCATGTACCAAGACTACGCGGCGGCTGTCGCGTAGTCGATCCGAGAATCAGGACGTGACATTTAATCCCTCATTCCTTGAGTTTAATTGGGGTTTTGAACACTTGATGGAGTGATTTAATGAAAATATAATTGATTTCTAGAGAGAGAAATCAAGAGTGAGGGAGAGAGTGTGAGAATATAGGGAGAGGAGAGAGTGCACGAGAGAGAGATAAGAGAAAAGTAATTGAATGAATGAAATATATTTGTTCAATCCCCATTTATTGAGAAACAGAAATTACCATTTAACCCTTCATGAATTTTAAGTTGTATTCAAATTTAGAGAGTATTTTAGTCATTTTGCAACTCCAGTAGCAAGAAATCGATTGGGCAAGGCAACCTACTTGGAAAACAAGGCGACTCGCTAATACAAAATCCTATTGAGTAAAACGACTCAATTTTCTTGATTTCTAGACTTTAAGTAGACTCAAATAAGGGAGTAAGACGCCTCACCTAAGCATTGCCTCAGAACCCCTATTTTGCTACTCAACCAGGCTGCCTCATGAGTGATGCAAGGCGACCCGGTGACACCACTCCTCATAAACCTTTTCCCGCAAACACCCAAGTCGCCTCCTCATCTTGTGCAAGGCCACTTGCTCCTTCTAAAACCACTCACAAGGCGCCTTGTCCTAAGGCACAAGGCGACCCAACGCATCCCACTCTCAGAAGCATGATCTGCACACCTTTGGAGTCGCCTTCCCCTATGCACAAGGTGACTCACCTCCCAAATTTTTACACAAGTCATCCTATTCACCCCCACAAGTGATTTTCCCTTCATTTTTCCTCACACAAGCCAACTCAAACCCCCTCCACAAGGCCCCTTACCGCTCACATTCTCCATCTACACAAGTCTAGTTGCGCCACCTCAAGCCCTTTGCCTCTCACAGGCATAAGTCAACCCAAGTTCTTCACAATTTATCTTGCTCCTTACAAACTCCACACCCCCCGTGGCCACTTGTCACTTTTAAATGAAAGAAATCCCACGCTCATTGTCTCTAAAGAGGATTGAACACATGACTTCAAATTTTCCCCAAAAGACATAACACCACCAAACCACTCAACACCTTATGATTTATGTGACAAATCTAATTAAAAATCCAACACTTTGTAATTTTAAGAAATAATAAATTGAAAAAATTTCAAATGTTGAATTTTACAATGTTACACCCAAAAATTCCGAATTCGATTACATTCTGATTTCTCTCTGTATTTTACAAAGAAAAATCAATAATTAAATAAAAATTTTCTGATAACGAATTTTTAATGTTACAGAGACACCAAAGACTAGCCAATGCTCGGAAACCCTCCAACAAAATTTAACACTTTACATTCCACAACCTATATGAACTGCTTTTGTTTATAGCTCTACAAGAAAACCACAGATATCTACTTTTTCAACAGATGAATGAAGCAGAAATTACAACGGAAGTTTGTTGAAAGCCAGTTTTCTCTACCACTTTAAGAAAATTGGAAGTCCTCTTCTTTGACCCCTTAAGTAGTATGGACGGAGAAAAAAGACTTCATGAGTTCATGTCTGTAACAAATGTCTACCACTAACTTCAGCATTACAATATTTTCTTGTTTCAAGAAATTCAAACAACTTGTTATGGATTGACAGCTTTACTTAGATCATTGGGCGGAGAAGGCAGAGGGTGAGAAGGGACAGCCTGCAGTATATATTTGCGACCACGTTTCAGTCCTGAAGAATAGCTTGATCCAAGCACCTGTGCAGGTTGGTTTGGGGCAGAAATGTATTTCTTTTGTGGTGATGTAGTTTTCCTTCCCTCAGTTGTGTCATGGTTTGCTGATAGATTGAATGGTGAATTGTTGTAAAAGAGCTCATAGAGGTTAGCACTTGTAGATGACTGAGGAGGAAGAGTAACAGATGAACTGCATGGGTTAAAAGATAATGGTTCCCTTCTTTGCCAAAATTGAGCTTCTGCTGGTTGCAAGTTCTCTTGTGCAATGGGCATATTGGAAGAAGAAGCCATCAACCCGGATGAGCAATGTGCAACTGGAGATTGAGGGCACTCAACTAGATTTCCCCAAATAGGTGAAACATGATAGCTGCCCTGTGTATTGAATTCCTGATTCAAAGGAACTACAGACCAGACCATGTTATCTTTAGAATCTCCAAACTTGAAATAATAAATGATAGCGAGAAAAAGAAGAAAGACTAGTACCAAATTGGGAAGATAAAGGTTGCCCTGGGATAAAGATTGGTTTATGTGCATTTGTCGATCCGTTCATGTTGTGCATGATATTTAGATTCCCATCAAAATGATCTTCTGGCCTGCTAGTAGCAGCAGCAACTTCAAATGGTACCAAAAAAATCAGCCAGAAGCAAATAGGTTTATTCATTTCAAAATAGACATCACCCAAAATATGCTTATTAAAAGTCTCAAATAACTTCTAACTTCAAATTAAGCTTCATTTTACCTCTGGCTGTGTTAAATTTATTATGATTACATAGTCTAAAAGACTATAAAGGCATAAATGAATAAAGATTTCCTCACCTAATTTGGCGCCATTGGGATTTTTGCAGTCCTCGCAGCGGCATGCTTCTGAACAGCCAACTCCAACCTTAGAATTTGACAAAGATGTAACAAATATCGAGCTCAACACCAGTTTTGAAAAGGGATGCAAGAAAATGCCTTATGAACTTGATACCTGGTAGCAATCACAATACTTTTTGAGACACCTCGACTTCTTGCAATTGCATCCTCTCCTAGGCATCACTGGTGCTAGTACCATTTGCGCTTCCTCCTGCCAGTGTTTTTATGTTAGTGATGTGTTTACAAGGTGACAGATATTGTAGAAGTTTAATGTATACAGAATTACCGAAATGTTTGGTGCGGCATCTGGGTTATAAATAAGATGCCTTGGGACAAATGCCAATGGATTGCGTTGTACTATCTGTTGTTTTGAATCAAGGACAGTGTCCTCATAGTCTGGCTTATTAAAACAGTTTGTGCATGAACAATCATCAGAGCAATAATTTCCTGCTGCAAAGCACTCGCAATAACTGTAAGAAACGAGGAGAGTGAGAGAGAGATTAATATCAAAGTAATTAGCATCTGTAAAATGGGCATTTTCCCTTTCTCCTTGATCGTTAACAGTTTAAAAATATGATTTCCACTTACAGCTTCAAGCATTTGGACCTCTTGCAAAAACAAGTCTTGTATTCACCTTCACTCGGTCTGCATTTATTCAAATCCTTAGTATCATTAAACAGGATGAAAAATTAAAGGAGATACTGTCTTAAATATAATGGGGTTATATATGTGTGTTTGCATGTGTGTGTCAAAGACTTCAAATTAGCACGTGCCTCTTTTTTCTGGGGCTGGTGTTTTTGTTCTGCTGAATCTCACGGTTTGCTTCCAAAGAACTACCTTGAGAGTATGGAGTTTTCTCTGGCTGAAGATGGCTAAAGTCCAAAGAATAATCCTGGCCCTTCATGCTACTAGTTGATGGTAAATATGTAGAAGCTTCAGGTACAGCCTGAGTGCTCTTGTTATTGTCCAGAGAGGACAAGTATGTGCCACTTCTACCTAGAATAGAGTCAGTACTTGGATTCTCTATGAGTCTTCTATGGCTATCGGGTACTGCCTTATCCTTCAGTTTATTGAAAGACCCTGGACTCATTGGCCCTTGTGTGCCTAACTTATTTAAGTGTAATCCAATGCCAGTCGTGAATAAATTCTTTTTTTCTTGCATATCAATAGACTCTGCTGTATTAATATTTGTCAAGTCAGGGCTTATTGATACGACTCCATGGCCGAATTTGCTCAAGTGCAAACCTATACCAGCCGTAAATGTGTGTTCATCGTTTTGGTTGGATGTTATGCTATTCGAATGGGAAAAATAGGTTTCCGAAGACAAGGGATTGGAAAAAGCATTCAGCGGCTGACTACAGGAGGTTAGTCTTGAATTGTTCTGAAATGAAGTTAGATTCTCCAACTCTGCCATAGTACAAGGGGGTAAAGTTGAAGTTGTTCCCATACTGTTAGGATCTTCGATGTCACTGATGGAAGTAATCTGGCATTCTGGTGTGACACTGAATTGCAGATGTCTCCGTGAGCCACCATTTGATTGCTTATTTGTCTCCTACATTGATCATAGAAGTTATTTCAAACAATTTCTACAGAACTCAATTAATTTTGAAAGAGAAGGGAAAAAAAAAAGGGAAGACACCCCTTAAAGAATTGATACCTCTACTTGTCTCTTGTTGTTATTCTTACCCCCCTCAACTGTCCACGGAGGATCAGGAAATGAGTCGAGAGCCTTTATCCATTTTTCTATTGAATCTTCATTCTGTAGCCTCTTCCATGGTAAGATTTTACTCACAACATAGGCATTAAGAAGTAGAAGAATTTAATTCATGGGACCATTCTTGTATTTATTTACCTCTTTAGATAAAGATTGGCTTTGTTGTTCTCGAGAAGAAGGGCCTGCAAAAATCATGTTGAAAATGCTTAGAATTTTGTGCTACGAGAACAAAAATATCACCAAAATCCTACCTGCAGACTCAAAACCCTGAAACATGTCATTCACTTGCTCCATAAAGGAATCAGATGCTCTATTTTCTTGTTTGCTGCCACCATCCGCATCCTCCACCATTTCAGCAGGATCAACAAGATAGGTAGAAGGACTGCATGAGAGGACTTCATTTTCAGAATAAGGGGGCTGCTGGACGTTTGAGTGTCTCTCATGTTGTCCACAAACATTTGAGTCTGCTGCAGATGTTTGAATTCTGGAAAAATTATGATAAGAGACCTTTTAGGACTTGGTTGGACACCAAAATGAATGTCTTGTATGCATTATTTATAATTGTTTTAGAAAAAAGACTCAGAAAAGAATTAAAGAACTTGGCACCTGTTATGCATACTTGTGGGAGGCTTTGGATTAGGTTGTGGTGATCCAAACACGTGGTAGGAATTAGGCAACTCAAGGTTTGAAAAACTTTTTAAGGTGTTAATTTCAGGTGGACTGAGATCACTAAGAGAAGCAAAGGAAGGGGAAACCTGCATTTGAAAGGAAAATTTTAAAAGAAGTGTATACTTTAGATCTCAAAAGCATGGACACATTCTACATACAAAGCACAAAGCACAAAATAACATCCGAACTCTTCATCGTCTCTCTGATTCATCTGTCTCAAACATAGATTTTATGTTCAATTTGGAATTGATTTTGATTGCATCTTTTGCACATTGATTCTTCACTCATCTCAAAAGTGCCATAAATTTTGGGCAACACAAAATTCCTCCTCAAGACTGTCACATGGCATAATAGCCATAGCAATACATTTAAGAAGACTAAAGATGTACTTGCATTGACCCAGATTTAAAAAATCTACTCTTCCTTAATATTATCAATCAAAATTGATCTGACATCAGAAAAGAAGATGAAAATATCTTTGTAAATCAATTCAAATAAAAGAAAATAAAGGAAAAAAGAAAATATCCAAAAAAAAATCAGAAATCAAGATTTGGTGCTATACATCTGAAGAGCACAAGAAATTTATGGGTATATACAAAGTAAATGATGCAAGATAAACAACATTCTAAAATCAAAGCACAAAAGTTTGTCTGTATTAGCATAAACAAATAAAAAGATCATGACCCTAAATCAGTCTTTTATGTCTGCTAGGGCATTGAGAGGCACCCTCCCATAAGAAAAGAAAATGAAATACTTATCATTCTAATAGTTATATTTTGCCTTCTAAAAACAAAAATAGGCCTGGGAAACTTGAGGAGATGAATATAATCAGAAAACAAATAAAAAACAAAATTAAACGAGCAATTCAAACCTGAGGAGACGAGACTTGGTTTGTTTTCATGATGATCGGACTATTTTGATCCGACCATTATCGATAGCCTCTGTCAGCGTTCCTTAACTTCACAGAAATGGTGCTTTCAGGATTATGCTGATTCCTTTCACTCTACAAGCCAAACAAGCAGCAAAATGGCTCTGAGTTATGCCCACCGTTCTCTCTCACTCCAGGTTGTTGGATACCAATCTTTTAAATATGGCGAAGCGGGAAAGAGACAATGAACACTTTTCAGATTTTGCAGGAAAAGTCACAGTACATAGAATCACCCAAGTAAAGATCTTAGAATGCCATATATATTTGGTCCTCCTATAGGGAAAAAGGTAGAAATGAATGAGGAGGAGGACTCTGCATGTCACGTAAATCACTTGGTAAAATATGTTTGGAAACTTCTTATTTTTTCAATATATTTCTGATTATTGCTACCTTTTGGCTTTTACTATATAATGATAGTTTTAACATATACAATGAATTGATAATGATACACTTTATTTTATTGTCAAGATGATTTTATTTTTTATTTTTTTATTATGGGTGGGAGATAGAGGCAAGATCTCAAAAATTTTTAATATTATCATTTTTTTTCTTAAAACTTTATTAGTTCATTTGGATGCAATTTTGCATTAATCTTTTTCCCGCAACTTGATAAGTTCACTAAATTAGGACCAACGGTTAATGTGACGTGTAGCTTTTATGCGACCGTTATTTTAAAAAAAAAAATAATAATGCTCGTTTCGATTATATAAGACCGATAATTAATACGATATGTCATTTTCTTTTAAAATAAGTTATTAGTTCCTCATTTGGTTATAGTTTTATAGTTTACGGACAGTACAATAGGGCGCCTCCCCAAGATGGATCATATAGATCTTTCTTTAGTATTGTCAATTTTACTACCTTTTTTTTCTTGTAATTAAGGCTTATAGTTGCTAAATTGGGACTCACAATCGATACAATGAGCATATTTTCTTTTTAACTAGTGTCGTTGCTACATGACAATAGTTTAGAACAACCCCTTCATTAAGATGGAACCCAGGTGGGTTTTTTTATTTTTTTTATTTTATGGAGCATACATAAGATGGAATCCAAATGTGCTAACATGAAGAATGGTACTCTTTAATATTGTAAAATCTTTCTTTAATTTTTAATACTTTCTCTCACTTGCAGTTTTGTAATAGTTGGTCATGCGACATAGTATCTTTCCTAAGCCAAACACCACGTTTCGTGTGAATTTCATCACTTTCTTCAAATGGGAGGACCAAGATTTATGTATTAGTCAAGTGTCATCTTAGTAACTAATGCTCCAAGTAAAGCAAAAAATATTTCTTTTCATCTATACCCTCATGCATGCCAAGTCTAAAAGACACCTAATTTATTATAGTTATCACCATAAGAATTCCTTAAACTTTTAATGAAAACAACAACTAAGATTTGTAGTTACTAGGGCAACAAATATTGTTTGAACATTTAAAGAAAAGGGTTAGCCCACCATTGTTGTTTAATAGACTTCTATTAAGAATTTGAGACAACATGATCTGCAAGAAACGAAATTTAAATGGCAAAAACAACTCATAATCTTCCCCTCCCCCCCCCAAAAAAAAGAAACCCAAAATTCATAATTAATGAAAAATAGATAAAGAAGCAACGCTAGTATAGAAAATATAACATATATAAACATACATGAATCGTATTTTTGTATGTTGTGTGATGAAAATTTTTCTTCCCAGAATTATTTATTAATTTATTTATTTATTTTTTGCTAAGTATGTTTTTGTCTAAAAGTGTTAAGTACTCTTTTTTTCTTTTTTTCTTTTTTTATTGAAATTAAGGATGTGCATTTTCTTATTTTCCTTTTGTAGACAACTATGAGATTAACACGCTTTTCAGGATTATATACTTGTCCACCAAACATCACATAAGTCCCAAATAATTCTCTATGAAAATATTTGACTTGTAAGAAAGATTTTTTAGCACTCATAATATAATAGAATGATCTAATATAGATTCAAAGCAAACCCTTTTGTTGGATTGTCGTACTTGAATACCAAAATAAATATGTTTTTGACCACTTAAATAAATATAAATAACGAAATCATTTATGCAACAAATTAGCAATTTCATTTAAAAATCAATTCTACATTCTCTCTAATTTTGAAATGTGTACTATCCAAACTGAGCTAAATTTGCTAACATATGAGTTAGAACTATAATATGTAGTTGAAGGAATTGGCCCATGTGACGGCAAGGATGTCAAAAATAAAGAAATAAATTGATGATTGCGGCGCAACACATTTAAGCTAATATACGTTTTTTCATTTATCTATTTTATATGAAAATATATTGAAGATTGAAAATAGAAACAGGCAGACAATCTATTGTATTTATACTAAAAATGTTCACGAGTTTATTCATTTTTAGTATAAACATATTGAAGGTCGGAAAAGAGAAATAAAATGGTGTTCCTCGCACAATTATACTAATATACCTAGTAGTTTATCCATTTAAAGGGGAAATCAATGACTAGATTATTACTAATTCACGATCATTTTCACCTTTTCAAATCATCATCTCACTAAAATTGTGATCAGTTTTATTGTTTTCTCTCATTTTCTTCTTGCATGTTAGGGTTTTTTTTTTTTTATTTATTTGTTGGTTTATTTTGAATTTATCATGATTTATCTCAATTGATTCAATGAATTCTAATCCTTTCATCCCATTGGAGCATTGCAAGAGACATCGACAAAACTTAAATTTTACATATTACCCTTTAATTTTAACAATTTAGTCCATGATTTTTGAGATTTGTACCATCCAAAATGAGCTAAATTTGCTAACATGTGAGCTAGAACTATAAAATGTAGTAGTGTTTAGTCAATAATATAAAAGAATTGGCCCATATGATGGTGTGGATGTCAAAAATAAAGAAACAAATTAATGATTGCGGCATGATGTGACGCGACAGATTTAAACTGATATTTTTTTTTATTTATCAATTTTTGAAAAGCAAATATCGAAAGTTATAAAAAGAAATAAAGTGAAAATTATAACATTGTTAAAAGGCTCATGAGTTTATCATTTTCTTGTACAAATGTGGAGAAGGTTGGAAAAAGTAACAAAATGGTGTTGGTGGCACGTTTATACTAATATATCTCATAGTTCATAGATTTAGAGAAGAGATATGTGAAACTTGAAAGTTTGTTTACTCTATGCTTAAATTATTGCTAATTCATTGTTATTTTTAGTTTCTCATAATATAATAATAAGAGTAATAGAAGATTGTTCCGAATTTTATTCGATTAATTCAGTCTGAAACTCATCAAAGTGGTTGTAATTGCGGTGGTAACATTGATTGTTCAAAAGTTTTCGTCATCTATTCCAAGGTTTGTGATGGTTTCTACTTCTTTTGCAATAGATTGTCTCACTATCATCAAGGGTCTCTATCTCTAATTTTTGATAAATTTTAACTACATATTATAGATTATGAAAAATAACAGATCGGGTTTTAATACTTCATAGTATCCCATCTCTCTTTCCTCTTTCACTCCCTCTCCCGTGATACCCTAACCTTAAGCCACTTATCATCCTCGTTACCACTAATGCTAATCCCAACCATAATTGGCTAGCCAAAAAGTCCTTTCCTTCCATCCTTGGCTTGTTGGAGAGTTTAGATTTGCTATTTAATTTGTGTTAGCTTTTTCTTTTTTTTTTTTTTTGCAATCAATTCTCTCTCTCTCTCTCTCTCTCTCTCTCACATCATCTCAAGGTTCTCTCTCATTTTTTTGTGGGTTTTAAGTTCTTTTTTTATTAATTTATAGACTAGAAAAGAGTTGTTTCAACTGAATTTGAATACATCTTTCTTCAATTGTTTTGAAATTCAAATAGTGAATCTAGTGGAATAGTATATTAAGTATTTTAACGAAATTTTAAATTCAAAATTTACAAATAGAAAAAATTATACTAAAAAAATTGTCCCTTGAATAAGGCGCTACAAACGTTCAAATCAGATTAATTGAAATATAGTTTCAAATACTAGTAGTAGGTACAAAAAAAAAAAAAAAAAAAAAACTACTTAAGCCAATAAGTCGGGTCAAACTGGGTTTTGTAGTTAAAAAACTCAAAAAACCATCAGAATGAAAAAAAAACTATGTTAATAAAGTAGCTCCATTAATGAACTATTATAAATATTTAATCGTATTAATGATTTCTCGATCATTTATATTAAAAAAAAAATAAAAACAAAAAAGTGTTGATAAGCCCGGTGATTAGCAAACCAGGCCTGCTACCCGGCCCAATCTGGGTCCAGCAATTGGACGGGGAAAGGGGGCACGAACACGCGTGCGAAGGCATTTGAGTTTCGGGGTTTAGGGTTTTGCACAGCCTTTTTCCCACTAAAGAAAAACCCCCTCCCCATTTTCGTCCCTTACAAAAACTCAAAGAAGACACAGGCACATTGAAAACAACATCAAACCCTAGCACTAAACCTAGCAAAATCATGAACTTCAGATTCCAAAATCTCCTCGGAGCTCCATACAGAGGAGGAAATGCGATAGTAATCAACGACAAAACCCTAGTATCACCGGTCGGCAATCGCGTGGCAGTCACTGACCTAATCAAATCAGAAACCTTAACCATACCGTGCGAAACCTCCGCCAACATAAACCGAATCGCCGCGTCGCCAAACGGGCTCTTTCTCTTCGCAGTGGACGAAAATTCAAGGTGCATATTCATCAATGTTCTTCAAAAGGTTATTCTCCATCGAATTTCATTCGATAAACCTGTTTCTGTAGTCAAATTTTGTCCTGATGGTTCCTTAATTGCAATTGGTGTTGGAAAATTTGTTGAAATTTGGAAGTCTCCTGGGTCTAAGAAAAGATTTTTTGCATTCGAGAGGGTTAGAAAGATTGACTGTAAAAGCAAGATTACAGCATTGGATTGGAGTCCTGATTCTAAGTATTTGATTGTGGGCTCTAAGGAAGATTTGACTGCCAGGTTGATTTGTGTGGAGAAATTGGGTAAACTTGGAAGACCTTACTTGTTTTTAGGGCATAGAGCTTCTCTAGTGGGTGTGTTTTTTGGGGTGGATAAGAAGTTGAATAAGGTCAATAAGGTTTATTCGATTACTCGTGATTGTATGATCTTTAGCTGGGGTTTTACTGGTTATGAAGGGAATGGTGAATTTTTGGAGCCTTTATCTCCTGGCACACCGGAGCAGAGAGAGAATCAGAGTGAGGCGATGGATGTGGAGAATGACAGTATTGTTAATGTTAAGGAGAGGAAAAATCTTGATTTTCAAGATGGCAATATGGATGAGGAATGTGGGTTTTTGGTTAGAGGGAAATGGGAATTATTAAGGAAGGATAATTTTATGCAGCAGCAGGCTAGGTTGACTGCATGTGATTATCATAGAGGCCTTGAGCTTGTTGTAGTTGGGTTCTCAAATGGTGTGTTTGGTCTTTATCAGATGCCAGATTTCATTTGCTTGCACTTACTGTCAATATCAAGGGAGAAGATAACTACTGCTGTTTTTAATGACTTGGGAAACTGGTTAACTTTTGGTTGTGCAAAGCTTGGGCAGTTGCTTGTGTGGGAGTGGCGGTCAGAAAGCTATATATTGAAGCAGCAGGGCCATTATTTCGATGTGAATTGTTTAGCATATTCACCTGATTCTCAGCTTTTGGCTACTGGTGCAGATGATAACAAAATCAAGGTCAGTGGAAGAATCTATATATTTCTGCAATTTAAATTGTTGCGCATAACAACTTCATTTTTAAGTAATCCTGTGGAATGGCTCAAATTTCTGAAATAGTGTGAGGGTACTAGTAAAATGACCTGCGGAAGTAGATTTTGGCCTGAGTTACATTTTTCATATGGCCCTAAGGGATAGAATCCTATAATAATGTAGCAAATGTTGGATCTTTTTGCTCATAGTAATCGTATTGAACCTCAATTTCAATTAAAGGGGATCAACGAAATAACTCTTTTGAAACATCTAATTGAAATGCTGTGTTGCACTGTTTAAAATCTTTGATGAACTAATAAAATTCACCTTTATGTTGACGCCATTGTACACCAAAATTTTATAATAGAAACAGTAGTTTCTGATATCATGAGGTCAAAGGTTAGGTTTTAGGTAGGATAATCCCTCCTGGATCTTCAGGGAAGTGATATTGATGCCTATGCTTGTGTTGTATCTGCTGAATCTATACTGGCTGTCAAAATTCAGGACCTTTGTCTTTCTTTTCAATCTTGGAACTGATTCACAACCTGTAGGACCTGAATACATATGAAATGTAGTCTCCTTGATTTCTAAAAAAGTGATCAAGGATGAGATTGATTTTTTGGGTCCGCTACTCCTATTGTGGTTATGGGATTCAAACACCTTGGGAATCATGTATTACCTTCTCATCAATAGCTTGCTAGTTCCCCTAGTCATGGTCATGCTTCTTTTGTTAGTGGTGCTCTCTTGTGCAAGGATTTAAAGTAATTAAAGTGGTGATAATCTTTTTGGGATAGAAACCAATCAATCTTTGCTAGTTCCCATTTTCAACTATTTGCAGGACTTTGCTGTTATCCCTACGTTATAGCATCTTTCCTTTAAAATAATACTTGGGAGACTCCATTCTGACACAATTCTTGCTAAGAGAGATATTTTTTGCTAGAAACTACCATGTTTGACATGGTATTTACACAGCCAAGCATAGCAGTTTTATGCTTTATAATCCTGTAAAAATTCTGTCTTTTTTTTTGTGTATAAAGGGCCACTGTTTGTTGTTTTCTTTCAGGTTTGGACTGTTTCATCAGGCTTTTGTTTTGTTACATTCTCTGAGCACACAAATGCTGTGACTGCACTTCATTTTATGGCTAATAACAATTGTCTTTTGAGTGCATCTCTGGATGGGACCTTACGTGCCTGGGATTTGTTCCGCTATCGGAACTTTAGGACTTTCACTACACCTTCTCCTCGGCAATTTGTTTCTTTGACAGCAGATCCAGCTGGTGAAGTCATATGTGCCGGAACTCTAGATTCATTTGAGGTATACACACACACACACACTCTCTCTCTCTCTCTCTCGCCAACTTCATGTTTAATGTTCTCGTGGAATTTTCATCTGACATGAGACCTTTTGGTTGTCATACTAGATTTTTGTCTGGTCAATGAAGACAGGTAAATTGTTGGATACACTAAGCGGACATGAAGGACCTGTTCATGGGTTGATGTTTTCTCCTACTAATGTGAGCTAGCTTCTATAACATTGGTAAAATGTGTGTTCTATTATTTTACAATAGCCAGGTTTACGTTGGAAAGGTCTCTCTTCTTTTCTTTCCTTCTCTCATATCACTGTTATCATGTGATCCAACTTTCATAACTTGGTTAGGGCAAACTTAATCCGATTGGCCACATATCAACAGAAGGTTCCACTGCATTTGCTTCACACAAATTGAATGCCCAAAGCACTATACACCATAGCTAGAACACAATGTATTGCTTTCTTTCATTCCTCTAGCTTCTTAGAAATGAAAGTAATTTCTCTTCTTCCCAATTGATGTAGGCAATATTAGCATCATCTTCATGGGACAAATCTGTCCGCCTGTGGGATGTTTTTGAAGGAAAAGGCGCAGTTGAAACATTTTCCCATACACATGACGTTCTTACTGTGGTTTATCGGCCTGATGGAAAGCAATTGGCTTGCAGCACATTAGAAGGAAACATTCATTTCTGGGATCCAATAGATGGACAGCTGATGTACGCAATTGAGGGTCGTAGGGACATTGCTGGTGGACGCCTCATGACTGATCGCCGATCAGTAGCGAACTCTAGCTCAGGAAAGTGCTTTACAACCTTGTGTTATACTGCTGACGGGAGTTATATATTAGCCGGAGGAAATAGCAAATACATTTGTTTGTATGACATTGCTGATCAGGTAATCCAATGAATTCTTTCTGTAACTTAATCCTATTTTGCCATCATTTATCTCAGTGCTTTCACTTTATAGAATTTCAATAATTGAGTATTTGCCCCTTAATATCTAGACTTTGGTCCCTCTCCAACCAACGCATTCAAAGGGTGCATCAGGGTTCTAGATCTTCACCGGGAAATGGAAGTGGCCTCTCTTGGCCCCAGTATTTGATTTTCATAACTCTGTTTGACCAATTATATGCTAACCTTATGCTTCCTTTCTCTGCTTGGAAGTTTCAAAGATTAGTTGTCTGAATGCGATGTTCACAACTCTATAGAACTTTTCAGTTTATTTCAAATGCTCAAGCTGACCTAGTTAGTTACTACAAACAAATATTATGATTATTACCATAATCTTGTGAAAGATATATTAATTTAAACACTTACATTTCCAACCAATTAGTATAATGTTAAATGTTAAATCTCTTTTTGTTCCCCCTCTCCAAGCGTTAAACCCGTTAAGATCATAGATCTTTGTACTTTGAAGTGCTCACATCTTTAGGAAAAGAAAGTGTTCCACCTTTTGACATGGCATACAACTTATTCTGTGTCAAAAAATGCTTCATATTAGTTTAAATTTTCTAATTTCAAATCATTTGATTTCTCAACTTTGGTCTGTTCTATGTCATGGAACTGGGCAGGTACTGCTTCGTAGATTTCAAATAACCCACAATCTGTCATTGGATGGTGTTCTGGATTTTCTGAACTCAAAAAGAATGACTGAAGCTGGCCCGCTTGACTTAATTGATGATGAGAATAGTGATGTGGAAGAAGGCATTGACAAACAAACTCGGAAAAAGTTAGGGTATGATTTGCCAGGAGCCATGCCTAACAGAGGAAGGCCTGTGATTCGAACAAAATGCTTGAAATTTGCACCCACTGGCCGGAGTTGGGCGGCAGCAACAACGGAGGGTGTTCTAATTTATTCCATTGACGACTCGTTTATGTTTGATCCAACAGATCTTGATGTTGATGTCACGCCAGAGGTATGTAACCAAATAAAAACTCTCTCTTGTATCCTGAGCTTAAGTTGGGTTGCTTATGATCTTTATGGATCATCTCGGCCTTTTACAGGCTGTTAACAGAGCATTAAGTGAAGATCAGCCGAGAAGAGGGCTGGTACTAAGTCTCCGTCTAAATGAAGATTCTCTCATCAAAAAATGTATTTTTTCGGTTACTCCAACAGATATACCAGCTGTTGCTCCATCAATTCCAGTCAGATATTTGCAGAGGTTGATAGAGGCATTTGCAGATCTTCTAGAAAGCTGCCCCCATCTGGAGTTTATTCTTCGTTGGTGTCAGGTTAGGTATTTGTTTACATGGCATGAACCCATTACAGGATCTTATTGTTCATAATGGTGCTTGTCTGTCTCACAGGAGCTTTGCAAAACTCATGGTCTCTATATTCAGCAGAACTCTAGAAGCCTTCTTCCGGCATTGAAATCCTTGCAGAAGGCAATTACAAGATTGCATCAAGATTTGTCAGATACATGTTCTTCAAATGAATATTTGCTACAATACTTATGCTCAGCAAGCACCAAAAAGATGGAATAGGGACCTATCAGGTTTGTCTCAAGAAAAATGACATGCATATTATTAGTTTGAGCAAAAAAATAAATCCTCATTGCTTGGTCCTTTTTGGATGTTGCATCTATCATTGGGTCATATAACATCTTACTGTTCATATTCTTGTGTGGCTATTGCATTGTATTCTCTTAGCAAAAAACAGCCATATGGAAAGCAGTCGAAGGTGACTGCCTCAGTTTGAGTGGCATCCTGAAGTAGTGTAGGAGACCCTAACATTCCTCCTTTACAACAAATCTAAAGTTTTTGGTGTGTATCTGATAGTCTGTCTCGAGGGTTGTTGGTTTATTGATGGTTGAAGTTGGTAAAAATGGAGGTTAGCATGAGTTTTTTATGTGGATTTTGTTTGTGGATATGGGCATAGAATTCACTCATTATAGAGTTACTATGGGTGGGTTAGGTTATGGAACATATTCAAGGCCGCTGACTTTTCCAAATTGAATGAAGCTGCTAAAGTTGCCTCAACTCGAGTTCGGTTACTTATAGTAGATTCCTTAAGACTGAGGCATTAGGTCAATTTGTTTAGAGGGGTACTGGCTTATTGATGGTTGAAGTTGGTGAAAATGGGGGTTAGCATGGGTTTCGTATGTGGATTTTGTTTGTGGCTATTGGCATGGAATTCACTCATTATAGAGTTACTGAGGTTGGGCTAGGTTATGGAACATCTTCAAGGCCGCTGACTTTTCCAAATTGAATGAGGCTGCCATAGTTGCTTCAACTCAAGTTCAGTTACTTATAGTAGATTCCTTCAGACCGACGCATTAGGTCAATTTGGTTCAGTTTGGCTTGAGTTGCACACGCCTGAAGTTGTCAACATCTACCAGAATTCAGGACACTACTTTTGTCCTGGGAAGACATGCAGCTATTAGCACTTGGTCAGGATTATAATCCGGGAATGTCTCCCCCGAGTTGATGTCACACACAACCCAATTGCTGCTATGGGCAAATAATTTATATATAAAATTGTTTCTCAAGTTATATTTAATTTGTGCAGGTATGCCCCAGGTTTTTCCAGGGAAATAAGTTATGATGTATAGCTGAGTGGCTTCTGGATTTCACTGCATCACTCGGCAGATAACCCAGAGAGAAGACCTTGCATATAGTCCCCGCACATGCACATCACAACCTTGCCCTATGGACAACTAGAAGGATGATTGCAGATTGGGTCAACATCCGACACTCTCCTCAAAGCTACAATTTGGAATTGGATTGAAGAATTCTATCAGGCTGTAAAATGTCCAGCAAATACTACATTCATCTGCTCCTTCCCCTTGAAAAATCTGGCAGTCCGTGCATTACTGTGCTACTACGTCAAAGGTGATTGTTTTTAAGATAGACCATATGAGCAATTTAAAGGCTAATGAATCCATCTTTTTTACTTAATTTTCTTACGTAAAATCATCTATCACTAATTTTCTGGCATTTATCCAAATTTCGTTTAGTCCAGCTGTCTCTCTCACCTTAATCATGCTATTGATCTTTGATACATTTATCATTGGATGGATTATCTTTCAAACTCACATGAACAGAAAAGGATGCATAATCTACTTAGTTATTTATTTTTTATCTTTCTGGTGAGAAAGAGAAGTTCTTTCAATACAAAAATTTCTCCAATCTTCTAATTCACCCCTCCCCCCAAAGGAAAAAAAAAGTTCATTTATCATTTCTCGTGGTTGGCTTTGGCTCTCTGGGTAATAATGTTGAATCATTCATTCGAATTGTGAAAATTATTCATTAGATTTCTAATTGGTTTTAGGAATGGAGTATATCCTTCAAGAGGTAGCCATTTTGTTTCGGAGTGCTATTTTCGCGCGATGAAATGATTCACCTTTTCGTATTAAAATTGCTGCAAGAGCTTTAGCCTTTGCTTAAACATGTTTTGGACAGAAATTAACTAATAAATTTTTGCATTAATTTAGGAAAATGGTATAAATATATTAGTTTTGTTTTTTTTTTCGGGTAAATATTAGAAAAAGGTTAACTATGAGAACATAAGCTATATCTCAGGATGCAATTACTATTAACAAATAATATCTTAAATTTTGAAACATATTTTAACTTTAAATGATTAAAAAATTTTTTATTATATTAATTTTATATGGGTATAAGCATCCCTTTAAATGGTTAAAAAATAATAGTTTTTTATATTAATTGTATACTCTTAGAACTAGGATTGTAATCATCCAAAGTCCATTTTTGACAAAATTGGTAAGCCTGTCTAGCATAGTTAATGAATTCGGGTTGCCCTGTTGGTCGAATCGAATCAACTTTCAATCCATATATTTTTTGGGTTAGTTTATAAATTGAATCATTTATGAAGTCAATTTATATAAATCTGTGGGTTTATTTAACCCTCAAACCTGTAAGTTTTACAAAACCTATGTGACCTCAAATAGTGTTGATCATATTCATAGAAAATGAGAAAAATCATTATTTGAAAATGATTTTTGAAATAATTAAAATATTTAAACGTTTAAAAAGAATAAGATTTATAAATTAATTTATAGAAAATTGAGATTCAATTTTATGCGACCGCAGGGAGAGGGGCAAGATGAAGGGTGTGTAATGCACGCGCTGGAAGGTGAGGAAGAGAGAGTGAATGGGAGAAAAAGTGGGATATTAAAAGCTAGGGTTGGTGGCAGTGGCACGCCCATTGATGTTTGAATTTGCAAAAGGCCACTTGTTTCGTGATTAAAAAATATAATTATATAATTATATTTATTGTTCTATATTTTAAAATAATAATAAAAAATCAATGATCGAACGAGTGATCTTACGGTTTAATATTTTTCCTTTGCGTTGGGATTCTCGTTATTGATGCCATTGGAGCAGTATTCTTTAATGGATTGCTACTGAGAAAGTTAAAGCAAAGTTAATTTAATAGCTAATGGAATGTTAGGTTATATAAAAGATTTGTATTACCATTTAATTATCATACAAATGTGAACGTTTCTATTTACATATTTATTTATAATCTTTGTTCAATAATTAATTTTAAACTCAAATTCCACTCTTTTCATAGAAAATAAATAAATAAAGTCAATTTGATAAATCAAATAAATTAAAGACTAAATTTTATATAAATTAATATTTAATTAAAAATAATTATGAGATATTCAACACAAAATTTTAATTAAAATATATAAATATAAATTGATATATAAAATTTAGTTGCTCAATCGAAGAAAGCAGTGGCGATGTCAAAAGTGGTTGGCAAGTGGTCGGTCACCTGCCCCACTGCCTCCTCTTATTTAAGCGGTTACCCTTCAGCCTCACAGAGCGTCACTTTGGAGTCTACCGTCGCCCGCAGGCTCGCATTCCTCCTTCGTGAGCGGTAAATCTCTTCCCCACTCTAGGTTTTTTGATCTGGATTTTCTAGGGTTTTGTGCTTCGTCGTGCTCGATCTGAAAAAAGCGTAGATCCTCTCTCTCTCTGAGTTGTAACTCTATTATGATGCTTAATTTCATCTCCTTTTCGCGTTTTATATGTGGCCGATCTTGTACTTCTTTATTAGGACGATTGGTTTAGGTTAAACTCGTCGATAGGGTTCATTTTACTCCCTTTGTTGTTTATATTTACAGAGAAATTCTGCGATGGAGCTGATGTTGTCTATACTTGCTGCCATGAGGCATGTCTAACATTTTTGGAAATTCTTCTGTTAAAAAATTTTAAGCTAAATCTCTGAAAGAGTCCCCCCCCTCCTCGATGTCTTTATGCACATTTTAAAATGATAATTAGTTGAAGTTAGACTAATAATTGGTGTAATGGAAGCATCTCTAGAATTTTTAGAAATGACTTGAGTAACTATTATGTACATCGAGCATGCTTTGGAATGAATTTGCTTTTAGCCATGAGATTTTGTTTTTTTCCTTTTTTAAGACAAAATAATCTATCTGGGTTGCAAATTACTTGCAGTTATATCAGGTTAAGTGACTTGGATCTAGAGATTTATGTTGGATTAATGAAGGTATGCATGCCGGAAAAGATATGTGTATGTTATAATTGTATTTGTCTTTGAAATGTGAAAGGTCTGATAATTATCTCACGGAGTTGATATGTATGCATTTTGTAATAAATGATTGCAATTTTTAGTTTTTATGATTGATTTTCTATTAATCTGTTCAGAAAATATCAGGTTCACTCTTCTCCTTATATTTAACTCAACTATGAAAATTAGATAACTACCTTAGAATACTAATGTCTTTTCTTCTGGACACCCCCTTCTCAAGTTGGACCACAGATGATGATTAAATTATTTGTAAGTCGTTGGGGGATAAACTCCTAGTGTGGATTACACATCATTGCATCTACTAATCTAGTTAGTGACATCAAGATCATCATTGCTGAGGCTGAAATTTTAGTAGTAAGATCCGAGTGATATAATTAAATTTGAATATTTCTTCTCTCAATGAAATTTCATTTTTTATATGGGAAAAGAATTAGAATACGGTATCTTTGAATAATCTTATGAGGAAAAGTTATCAATTAGAGTTCTTAAAATAGCTAAAGTTAACACTAATTTACCTACTTTCAGAATATTCCTTATAAAGGCACAAGATCATGTTCATTCCGGAAAGCATCTTAGATTTCCCATCATATTAAATTTATGTGCTAATTTCAAAATTTATAATTTCAAATCAAATAGGTTGATGGTTGGATTTTGAGTACGTGGAATTGCAAGCTGAGATTAATAACATATTGAGTGATGGAGATGAAGAGGTACAACTTTATGAAGCCGAGTGCCAAGAGCAGGCTTACAGTCAACTTCTGCCAGGGTATGGAGTTGTTGTAGCAAAAAGTAATAAGGGCGCCATCTTCTCATATGGAATGCGTGGGTTGGAAAGACCATGCTATAGATCAATGCTTACAATGCGATAAGTAAGATTGTCAGAGGGCTGTCGCACTATCGACTTGCCTTTTTGCAATGCACATGGCCTTGTCACATACTTTTATGTCCTGCATTTTAATGAACCTGCTCACATCATCACTAGCTTAATAATGCCACCTTTCCAACCCCACCCATTCCATGTAAGTCGGTGGAGCTTGCATTATCTTTTGCTAAGACTACTTCATACCCAAAGCAAAAGAATTAAGGGACATTTAAGCAGGATTGGAGGGAATGAAGAATATTGAACAATTTCAAGTGGGATGACATGCAATCCTAGCTTTGTCTCTGGAGACATAGCCCAAAATGTGATGACAGTGGTTTAGTTGTTATGGAGGTATGAATCCCTATTTATCAGGTTTACTTGTGAATTGCTTTCCTTGTATAAAGACCATGATGTACCTTTGTTGGTGTGTGCAGCTTTGGCTTGTTGTGGAAAAATGCAGGCGATTCTTAGTACTTACTTTAAGCTATCCTTTAGGAGACAACAAAAAAAATTTACAGAAACGAGGAGAAAAAGATTGGACAGAAATTCGAACAATTGATGTGAGTTACTTCTTTCCTTGTCAAACATGTGCAGCTGTAAGTAGAATACGGTATTAGTTGTAACACATCCTCCTTACATAATAATCTAATTTCCTGTGTGAAATAATGCTATCTTATATTGACATATCACCTGTAAATGATGATGAGACTCTTAAAGAACTACCTTTTGAAACTGTCATGCTCATGAGATGGCATATGACTTACGTCTTAATATAGAACTGTGACCTGACCATTGCAGAATCAGGAGAGTGTGTTTCTTTAAAACAATCTGTTGTCCATATAGCCTTTGAGATCGTTGCATTTATTAAATGTGTCTTTCTTCATTGCTTCAAACTTTCATGGCCAATTTCTGGGTTCATTGACCAATTTGTATATGTATCGCTATATATGTTTCCTAAGCTTGTGAATGCATGCTCTGACAAATATGCAGTCACATCTTGTGTATGTGGATTGCTGCTGCATAAAATGTAAAAAAATCCTTTCCTGTAGTTGCCTTGTCTGCAAAATATATATATTTTTTTCTTTGTGCATGTTTAGTTTGGGACTTGCAACTTATAACCCCAATCTATTCAGCCCCGACTTGAAATTTTTTCCCGAGGTTCGGATAGTCAGTTCTCCTGCTGAGAAGGTACACTTAACTACTCTGCGGCAGACAGGTAATAATTTAGAGAAGACTCCACTATTGAAGAGCTAAGTCTCTTGGAAGTCGAACTATATTTATGGTTTTACTGTCTATCTTTGATCCTTTTATTTATTTTTTTTCCAGGTTTTTTTTTTGGGGGGGGGGGGGGATCTTCAATGTCTTGACTCCTTGGTTTAACTGCTCAATTTGAATTAGAAATCTCCTATTCCTGATAATGTTTAATTTGGTTCAATCAAATTGAATACTCATTAATTCTTGGTTCTTCTGCCCTGATTAGATGTTTCAATCCTTTGCTAGCTTATTTGTTCAATTATTACTCATCTTCGTCGGTTGAGAGATCAAATACTTGGTGGTGGTGTTATACCGGAATTTTGATTGTGCTGTAAGATATGGAGGTCCTGCACTCTTGCGGATGAGTTACAATTGGTTGTTCGCTTTCAGGATTGGACTGTTTCATTAGGCTTTTGTTATATAACAATCTTGGAACCCACAAATGCTGTTGCTGCTCTTCATTTTATGGCCGATAACTAGGATCAAATACTGCTCTACGGTATTAATCATTTTAATACTATTTCGTCTCTTTTATTGCAAACATCTCCCTTCAGCTTTAAAATGCTACAATTTTAGCCCTTTTTATCCGGCGTCCAATAAATTTTGTGGTTGAAGGATGCAACTATAATAAAAAAAATAATTAATTAATTCTTATTAATTTTTATACTAAATTTAATATATTAATTTTTTATAATAAATTTACTTTTAATTGATTAAAACACCCTCTCTCTCTCTCTCGCTCTCTCTCTCTCTGTGAACACAAAGAATAGCAGAGTACAAGGAAATCCAAAATGTGGACGTGACAAACTCAGAGAAGCGAAAATCGGATGATTCATGTGCCAAATGATTTAACTGATCCGAAGAACGGGATTTTGAAAACTCAGACAAATATCCTAATTTGAAATCGAAAAACAACTTGACATGAATCAAAGTGAAAAATTGAAAATTGATTTTGCCTATGGTGATTTACTTGTTCTAAGGGTGTTCTTATGTCAAATTAAATATTTGATAGTGAGTGAGTAGAGTAAGCCAAGGTTTTTTTTTTTTTTTTTTTCGATACAGGAGAGAGTGGTGTCAGTTAAGTTAAAACTCATCGTCCCGAGTCAGGTTCTTATGGTAATAATGCTAATTAGTCTTCATAATTCTAATCACCGAAAGTAGGAAAGAGAAAAAAATAATATTCAACCCATCTCATTTTCAAATTAGTATAAATTAGTTGCGGGCACTTGAAAACCAACTTGAATACTGTTGAGTAACCTTCTAAGTTGATATGTTATCTAACTTGAAAGGGTTAATGTGAAACTAGGAAAACATTAGATGGACTAAATGGCCAAATTTTTGGTTCACCATATTAAGTGAGCCAAATTTCTATTGTCATCCCCTTGGGTTGCCCAGCTGATATTTCTCGTTTGTCCAACAGAAAAGATTTTTTTTTTTTTTTTTTTTGATTATGCAAAGATTTGAACTTGTTAGAGGATAGAGTTATAATCACTGCGCTGTCCTTTGGGGACCAACAGAAATGATCTTCCCACCCAAAACTTCATGCCAGTCTCTTATGTTTTAATTGTTTAGCCATCCGGGTTCACCGTCATTGGCATGCCAAAGCTAGGTGGGGATATGGATCGGGCTGGGCATGTTCATCTCTGCGTCTGATCTCCCTTGCTCCTCGACTGCTGCAACTCGAATTGCAAAATTCTACAAGATTAGACCTCGCTGTAAAATGGCCATTTCATCCCCTTCAAATGAAGTTTCAATTATCTTCTAGACCAGTCACAATGGATGTGTGTGTGTGTGTGAGAGCGAGAAAGAGATTGTAGTGTTCCCAGACGGTGCTACAAATAGTCTTTCTTATGCAATCTAATTTAGCTGCATGTAACAGCTAGGAACAATCAATAAATATAGCTAAATCTTTCAGCTTCCAGCAATCCCCTGTTAAAAAGTAAACAATGCATAGCTACTCCAGAACTACATGCACAAATCTTTGCCACAAAAAGTATGACTAGTCAGACCGCGTAGGCCTTGTGCATTATTCAAAATCAAAGTTAAAATTGGCCAGATACAATAATTATACATCACTCTAAATTTCTCAACTTCATAAAAGTCCATCAGAGGAAAATTGACAGCGACATCTCTAATATTGAAGTCAAATCCCAAATTCTCACTCAGATTTCTCCAACTTGGGCATAATGTCTTTAAGTTTTTCCTTTAATTCGCCGGTCTACAGGATATTTCTAATACATTAGCTCAAAGTAAAGGCCCTTTTCATATGATAGTGAAATTCAGCAAAGAGAAATAATTACCTGGTGCATATTGAGAATGATATCTGATCCACCAATGAACTCCCCCATTATGAATATTTGTGGGAATGTAGGCCAGTGGCTGCAGAGATGGGTAGCATTTTGTAGGTTTCAGTAAATGAATTTCGAGGCAAGTTTCAAATTCTTTTTCAAGTTGCACATCTTTCATGTCTACACAACATAATCCATGCCTGCCAGGTTTAGTGACAATAAACGTGTAAAAATAGCGGTGCCCTAAAGCTAAGCCCATGAAAACCAAGTGAAAAGGCCCTCAGACAAATACTTTTTATCAAAATTTGTGTTCTGATCTCCAGATCCCTGAAGAAAATAATAAATGGAAAGGGACAAATAGAGGCACTGGTCAAGCATTGGCATCTAAGCCAAATATTTTGTTGAATAATCAATGAAATCAATGTTTATTAAGTGAGGGATAGAAAGAGTGGACAGGAGTTTAGGACTATGGAAAAGAATCGGATGTGGTTAGAACAGGATATTTTTGTCTCATGGAAATGGGCATCTATTCTATTATGTCAATCCCCCAACCCCACCCCCCCCCCCCCAAAAAAAAAAACCTTTCCCCCAAAACACACACAAGAGGACCTTATAAAACTACACAAAACACCGCTCTATAGACATGGAAAGTAATAGAACTCTATATATCTTGCTTCATAACAATTTTCCATTGAATCTGACATGCTCAAAACAGTAGCCGTTTATACCCAATAGCATGCAAGGTTAATTGCTTTCTAAAAGTTTATCAACCTTAAATAAAAATATCCCAAACACATTTGCAAAAGCGCATCTACTGCGGATTTCCAAATTGCAGCATACCAGAACCTAGTAAACTAATATGCAGAGACAATGTCAAAGATCTACCTGAAGGCCTTCATGGCACTTTTTAACTCTGGATCTTCCAAAATATTTCTGGCACTCAAAGGAACATCTGAAAGGGTTTGTACATGGTAAGAAGATTGGACAGTTGGATGAACTTAAATAAAGCAATATTCTTAAAGATCACAACCCCCCCCCCAAAAAAAAAGGAAAAAAGAATGAGTGGGAGCGTGACAACAATTTCTCCCTCCTGCTGCAGATAAAGGCAAAGGCATGGGCTCTACTGTTGCTAGTGTCTAGTGATTTCTATCATGTGCAAATTATATGCTTCATTAGTCAGTAAAATAGGCAACATAGTATTTTGTTTGACTTCACCTCTTTCATTAAGAATGCAACTAAACCCATCACCAAACAGTACACAAATTAACCATACCATATATCAATGCAACTGCAGCCCAACTATTTGATCTAACACAGAATTCAGGATCTTTGTTTACATTTCCTCATTTAAACCCATTGACCCACGTGTTCATTTTATAATTTCGCTTTTCCCTATCCAGTGAAGAGAAAAGATTCCCTTCCTACCCTTTAACCATCCCAAATTGAAGATCACCTCAAGTTCTCCAAATAATCAGGTATGAGAAGAAGACAGCATTTTCCTTCCAGAGTTCAACTTAAGCTTGTTTAGAAAGGGAAAAAATTCCCTTGTCCTTCACTAAGATGTGCAAAAGTTTATGGGTAGCTTCCTGACCAAATGAAATTCATTGGAGAACTCTTAACATAATTACAAAAAATAATACCACCGTCACTGCATTATACTTTTTATAGAAAGGGGTCATCAGTAAAATATGTATAAAGGAACCTAGTTGTTCGGCCTCTAGACAGCAGGAGAATTCAATCAGGCTGATCACATAAAAAGGTGGGATGTTTTATGTACCATAATCTAAATGAGAACAGACAAGAAGTAGATAAAGGTAGACACCCTCGACATTTGACCAAACAGGTTTCCATGGGTTAATATATGCAAACATGACAAAAGTTTTCAAATATAATAATAAATTTGAGAACCCCATACATAACCCCAGGTAAATCCTAATCATCAACATTACATGACAGACATAAATCTATCCATCATTTCAAAAAAGGACAGAACGACATTCCATGACATCCAACATGGTTATATAGTGAAAAAAAGAGCCAGTAACGTTATTCCACATGACAGCACTTACTGTACTCTTTCAATACTCTAACTGCAAGTGAGCTAAATCCACATCGAGGCATTTCAGGAATCCCTTTCATGTAAATCATCACAGGATTGTCTTTAACATCCTACACGGCAGGCTATTATGATCAATACATTGGAGCATTCCTACTAGCAAAGAATGAAAAGGAATTCAACATATTAATTAGAAAGATACAACTTATTACCTGCTCAACAATGTCTATCAAAGAAACTTCTGGATTCTCAAGCTTATTAGTTGGTCTGAAATCTTCATGTGTGTCAGGATCATTGCCCAAAGTAGTGGAGTATCTCATTCCCTTATGGTAAGAGGATCCAAAAACCTAATAAACATGAATTAACTATTAATAGATACCATTGTTACCACATATAGGAAAAAGGAAAAGGAAAATTTCAGTAGTTGTGAAAATGGTCGACTGGCATTAATATGCACAATGAAATATCTGGATCTAAAGTTGGAAAGCAATGCACAGATGTATGTTATACTACTAAAAGTTCAGAAACTTCAAAACTTTTAATCTTAATCCAAAACATATGTTTGATGCTCTACAATCAGCAGGACCCCCAAGTGGACAAAACATGATAGTGATTCAATCTGCACAGTATCTTAAGGAACTCTTAATTTGGTCCATGATAAAAAGTTGAAGCTGTAATTAAAGTTCATAAAATGGCACTGGTGAAGCAAGAACAAATGTCGAATTCACTCGAGCTTCAACGGGTGATAATAAAAAGATCCTAGACCATATCATTGTGTAAGAAAAAACAACATGGTCAGAACTTTTTGAAGATAATTAAAAGGACTACAACATCACGAAATGAGTTAATATAAAGCATTAAACTTCCAAATTCCCAACCAATGGAACTTTTAATGCTTTTCCAACCAGTCAAGGCAGAATGTTGAAATTTTCTAGATTTTAAAAGCAAATGCATCAAAATTTAACTATCAACTAATTCACATCCTACAGCATTTCAAGATACAAACTATAGAACCATAACGTCATCACAAACTCTTAACTTTTCAAATTCTCTTGACAAGCTAGCTAAAATCAGTAAAAACATATGATGCTACAAGAAGTAAGCCGACTACTTGGTTGAATCTGAACAATTCTAGAGCACCTTTATAACAATTTGAAGAAACGCAACCTAGCCCCAAGCATTAGACAACTTTTTGAATTTCCTCTTGCTAAGGCTCTGTTTAGGTAACTAGCAACTTGACTCTATTATCTTATTCTACTAGTAACATCTTTAACCAAAGCGATATTTAAAAAAAAAAAATTATAAGAAATATATTTGGCAAGCAGAAGTCAAATTTCTCGATAAAAAGACTATAATATCATTATGTAAGCAATTTTTTGCATTGAAATCCACCTAACCTCAGTTTAATCCAATCCCAACTCTCCCAAAAGCAGCATAAGCTAAATCAGCATAGAAAATGGTGCCCTACAATGAGTAATTTGATCATTTGCCTGAAAATCTTAACAATATAACCAAGCATTTTACCACATAAATCTTCCAAACCCATTTCTCTAGAGCCAGTTTTCCTAACAAATCACCTATAGATATAGCACGAGCAAGTAACATTATTTTTAAATATTTGAACACAACTACGGATGAATGATAAACAAATTCATTTCACATGTAGAAAAGGGACAAGAAATTAGGTTTAGCCCTCACATTTGTGCTCAAGCGAGCAGCTCGAGAACCCCCGAAGCTTTTCAGAAGCATGCTAGACACTGATCTTGCCATTTATCAGAAGCAAAAGGTGCCACAAACCCTGCGTCAGCATAAAATTAGTTGAAGCTTTGCAGTGTGAAAGGACTCAAAAATTCAAATCAAAACAGTCAAATGGTGAATGAGAAAAGACTCAATACAGAACAAATGAAAGAAACAAAGTTGCAAAATAGATAAAGATTATCAAATTAGAAGCCCCCCTTTCGCCCTAATTTCAAAAATTTTGCAAACACAATCAATGAATATTGATTATTCAGATCAATTCATTGATGCACTTCTTAAAATCCCACCCGACACCCAAATCAAGGACCAGTTTTTAACCTAGCTTTAGCGGGAAGAAGAAGAAGAAGAAGAAGAAGAAGAGAAGGCAATCGCATACCTCTTTATTATTAGTGGTGACAGGAACGGCGACGCAATTAGTGAGAGCGAGAGGGCGAGCCTTGATGAGCGAATTCCGGTTGAGGGTGTTTTTACTAAAATAGGGTCTTTTTAAATAAAAATAAAAAATAGGGTGAATTTTTTTTTTTTTTTTTTTAGTTCCGAAGTAGAGATATCGCACGACAGACATGTACTATTCATTCAATTGTCGAGTGTTATCCCAAGAAAAAGTCACGAGCTCAGGTGGTGCGATCCGTGACCGCACAACCAGTTGCGCTTTCCGCAGGCGCACAACCATTTGCGCGCTCACGGAACGAGACATGCCACCTCCACCCCCCACAACAGTTACCTCTCCATTCAGTCATCAAACTTAATTTTTGCTATTCAGCCGCTACAAGTTATACCGACTTAATCATTAAACTCTAAAAATATCAAACTTCGTAAATATCAAATAACAAGCATTTAAACTCTTGTAACATCACTAAATTTCATAAATATTAATCATCAAATTTCATAAATACCAAACTCTAAAAATATCGATCAATACTTTAAAAGCAATCATGAACAAACACTAACATCTATATAAATATGAGATAAAAATTATCAAATTACAATTAATAAATTTTTAAGTTACAAAATTAGAATGTAATACATAAACAAATACCAATATACACAAATATGAGAAACTATACTAAGTACCGCATGGAGGTCATCCAACATTTCTACGCGACTGACGTCTAATGGAAAATAGAATGGGAGCTAGAACTGGAACCTGTGTACCCTCATGTCTCTCGGAAAACTGAAGCGCGACAGTCGTAATATCCTCTGAATATCGACGTCGCCTCCGTCACTGATAAACATTAAGTCGTGGAGAGTCACTCAGCGTAGTGTCGTCATGCTCCTTGAAAGCAGGTGTATATGTAAACGTCGGGATGGGTATAGGAGTCGGGTACGAATCTATCTGAGTGTCTATATGTTCTTCGAATGTTGGCGTTTGTGTAAATATCGGAGTAGATGTAGGAGTCGGATACGAATATATCTGCATCTCTATATGCTCCTTAAAGGCACCCGTAGCACCAGAAATAGAGGGAATGTCTAGATCGATATATCTCTGTATAGATGTCAAAGGACGATCTCTCTGAGGTGCTGTATGTCCGAAGCGCTACAGTGTATCTCATATGTCATTTCTGATATAAGCAACTCGAGGATCCATTACTAGAACAGTGAGAATATCAGACGCTACTAAATGGAGATTCTCTAGACGGTAGCACCGCCAAAAGAAAAATATTTATAAGTATAGAAACATTATGTAAAGAATAAAAGTAATATAAAACGGTAAAGTGTTTATGACTTATCATGAATGTCACGTCATCTGTGGTCGGCTGAAAACCCTACAGATATCGATGTGCAGGACTACCAATCAACATGGGTGTGATTTATCGATACCAACCCATGTAATCAACTATCGTCATATCATCATTATCAAAAAACTCTTCTCCGGTCATAATATGGTATCAACGGTTATCCCATATCTCTAAGTGTGCCGCATGTTCTATACTCCAATCATGACCAGATTTCCCACGTCGATCAGTTCGATGCAAGTCCATATCCGTGTGTACGGGAATAGGAATATCCTGCTGATAACCAAACTATCGTAAAACTCTCGCATGATAATAATACTCGACGACCTCAAAGCATATAAGAGGCACACTAGCTCGTCATATATCGCTCCTGACAAGACAATAATCAGGTAATGTTCTAATGTCGAAATACGAATATGACATCTAGAGAAACTGGAAAAAAAAAAAAGAAACAATGTGTTAATGGGACTTATAAATATTACAAATAGTTCAAATACTACAAATAGTTTATGAGCTAACAAGGGAAAGGAAATTAACTCACCCCACCATCCCGCATATGATCAAGCTGATCCCAATATGATCGTAGAACAAATTGTCCTGTATGCACGTAGTTACGAGAAATATCCCAACTAATAAAAATTGATTAGACATTAAATTAGATAAAGTTAAACAATATCATGGTATAATATAAAATTAATATGATAAACGCAATTAATATTACATACAGAAATCCTCGAGAACCGGCCGACATGTTCGGAGCTAAAGGTTGTGGATCGGTGACGTGTCGTCTAGTTGGGGTAAACATTGTCACTTTCACCCACGCCCAGAGCTGAAAATAGATCAAAAGAAGTTAAATAAATTACATAACATTTATATAAAAATATTGATACAAACCAAACAATAAAATGGAGATGAAATACCTGTATAAGTAGTACCGGTCTTGAAATCTGTCGGACACCATCAAATGAAACCCAACACATAGTTCTATAAAGTATCGCTAGTGTAGCACTACCCCAACTATAACTCTCAACACAATCAAGATCTCGTAATAGCTCCAAATATAAAAGTTTCACCATCGACCTAGACTTATCCCCCAAAAAAGTACTCAAAAGCTGTATAATCCGATCACGTGCATGAAAGTAAACTAAAGACTGATCCGAGTCGGATCCCAGAGGATGTAAATCAAGAAATTCTGTGATAGCCCGCAACTTAAGTTGATCTCCGTGAAAATCCTCTAGACTGGGGTAGAAACCTAAAAGATTACGATATAAATCTTGCCACTCAGCAATGAAACGACTCCTATCTACCCCAATAACTGCCTCTCCATCAACAGGCAAGCCAAAAAGGACTGAAACGTCCTGTAAAGTAATAGTGGTCTCACTAACCGGTAAGTGAAAAGTGTGTCTCCGATCTCTATCTCTCAACTAACGCTGTAATCAACGCATGATCAGCCCACACCTGTAGATTCTGTAAAAACCCACTCGTAACAAAATCTGCTAAACTCTAACATCTAGTGGTCGAGCAGCCCAAAATCTATGATCTGACCACCGCACCTCTAAGGGTGTATCACTACTGGTCTCCCATATAGACTGAGACCGATGAGAGGGCTGTAGGGTCAAAACACTAGGATCCCGTGGGCCTAGAGTAAATGCCGACTGGGAGTATTCCATATCTATGATTACCACAAGCCATGATTCAATATTAAATATGTTGATATAAAGAAGGCATGAAATAACATATAACATACAGTAAGTTATGAAATGTAACATATAATATCTATAATTAATAAAATATCAATGATAAGCCATAAACAATATATAACTTATACACAAGTAAACAAATTTTGAACCTATGATTATTTCAACTTCATCTTGCTCCTTCTTGCAATCGGGCCATGTTTGGGTAATGATTTCGATTATGCCCGTATTCTCCACAAACTTTGCAGCGTTGAATTCTTTTTCTATCCAATTCATTATGAATTCGCTTGCTACGTGATCTCCCCAACTGATTGTTAAGATATGAAATATTCACCAAACAGCAACAAGAGTAAAAAATGACTGTAACTGAAATGAGAATGTTTAAGTGGATGTGTGGCAAAACTAGAAATGATAGAATTAGAAACGACAAGATACGTAATAACCTAGGAGTCAGTCCAATTATAGACAAGATGCGAAAATACCGTCTGAGATGGTTTGGTCATGTGCAGCGAAGGCCTATGGACGTACCTGTTAGGAAAGTAGAGAACTTAAATATATGAGAATTAATAAAATATAGAGGTATGCAATTGAAAACGTGGATGCAATGCATTCGTAAGGATATGATAGTGATAGATTTAGTTGAGGAGATGATTTTAGATAGGAATGAGTGGCGTAGGAGAATCCACACAAGCTAAATCTTTTTTTTAACGATTTCATTATTTGTCTCTCATATGGCCGACTCCAAATCTTGGGACAAAAGGTCTAGGTTGTTGTTATTGTTATTGTAAGGAGAAAGGAGGAGGGGGCCAATAGTCTTTGTGTGGAAGTGGATGGAACTGGCTACCATAGGTAAGGAACATTGATTGACAACTATGAAATTTACTCACAATGATATAAATTCACGTCCCAAATCGGCACAAACTCTCCACATGTGCGAGCAAGGATACTTGTATATAGTATATTTACCACAAGTACATGATGGAACATCCATGAGTATGGTATGGTTGTTTTCATCTTTCCCACCATGAAAATCTATAATGACTTTATATTCCCCTCTTGCTCTGTTAAATAACTCACAGCGATGATATTTGGCTTTCTGCTCAACTCTAGCCAATTTTTCAGCCACCTTTGTTGGCCATACGTTGTCTTTTTTCAGATTATTAGATGTTGTTTCTTGATTTTTGTTTAAAAAACGAACCATACGATACATGGTTGCTCGCACACATGTAATGATTGGTAACTTTCTTGCACCCTTCAGCACACTATTAAACGACTCCGATCGATTAGTAATCATGTTCCCCCATCTATGTCCGTCATCATAACACAATGTCCATTTATCGAAAGACATGTCCATCAACCAATTATAAGCGGGTTCGCTCAACTCTTTCATTTGGTTCATAATAATATTAAACTTTATAATTTGTTTTTGTTGTGCCGCCGTATGCATTAACTCAGTTAGCGGCTTATTTTTAAACTGTTTACTAAAATTAGTTTCAATATGCCGCGCATAAAATCTATGATATACAAATGATGGTTGTAGATTATAATTCCTCTCTATGGCCCGTAATATTTCGGGAGCCCTATTTGATAGCAGAGATACACTGTGTCGATCGCCAATGACGTGCATTCTCAAATTCTTCAAGAACCACGCCCAATTGACAATACTCTCCTTATCAACAATAGCAAAACATAAAAGAAAAATATGATTAACCAAATTGGTTCCAACAACAATCAAAATTTTCTCCTTATATCTCCCATATTGGAAAGTCCCATAAACACTTATAACAGGCTTGCGATGCTTAAATGTATCAGTGCATGGTTTGAAGGTCCAGAAAATTGAGTTAAAAACTCGATCAGCAGCCCCTAAAAGTTCATTAAACCTCCCATCAACGACAGTTCCAAGATTGCTCATTTGCACAGCAGCTATAAATTGGGGTAATAATGTCTATGAAGTCTTTCAATTACCATACACCATTTCTATAGATTTTCGACACCCCAACCAAGCTTTGTTATATGACAAATATACCTCATACTCCCTCATATCCTCTACTACATCACACACTCTATAGTCAATATTTTGTTTTATATGATTCTTGATAAGACGACCCACCGTATTATAGTCTACATTAAAATGATCCTCCGTAGGCATTCGAGGAAAACAAGTGTATTTTGCATTTCACCTTGTGATTTCCCAAATGTTAAACTTCTTTTTCAATCTTGCCTGAACATGCCACAAACAGTTGTTCTCATAGTAGAAATAATACCTCACAAACCACATGTATTGGTTACTTTCATGAATTTTAAAATATCTGTACTGCAGCATGGACAAACACTTCATAGCATGCTGAACTCTCTCTTTGGAATTGAAAATCATCCCGATTCGTAACTCCAAAGTGTGATCATCATCTCATGTAGGACGGTTAAAGTCATTATACTCATCAACCATCATGTCCCCTTACCCCATACTATATAGAAATGAGATGTCTTCTCCCTCTTCATCCACCATATATTCTTCATCTGCAACATTTTGATCATCATAAGTTTCACCCTCTGATTTATCATCAACAAATGTATCCATAGGATCTGTCTCCTATCCCTGATAAGGCATACTATAACTGGGCTCTCCAAATTTATTTGTCATAGGCATAACTGATTCACAAAGAGTATTCAATGCAACATCATCGAAAATGAATGCCCCATACTGTAACCATTCATCTCCAATATTCACATCTGTCAACATTTCAGTGTAAAATCCAAAATTTGTCATGCCCCTGAATGAACTAACTCCAATTCCACCAAATGAGCTGCCTGGGTCTCTTCTAAATGAACTACCTGTGACCTCTGACTCATTTTCTACCATAGGAATTGGTGCATCAACAGTAGCATTTATAATTGGTTCATGCTATAAGAAAAGTTCAACTGATAACAAACCGGATATATATCTAGACAGTGGCAACACTTCCGGTAAAAAATCAGCCTCCATCGGTAATACACAATATGAAAGAGAATTATCAGACCAAAGAGGATATCTATATGAAACATTTAGTTTGAATTGTCTATAATCATTCCTACATTTCTAATGCAATACATTTGTAAACTCCTCCCATCCAACATTGTTACAAACTACAATACCCGTTTTAAATCCGACACTATACCAATACTCATTTTTAGGTCCACCAATTTGAACCCCCAATAAAGCACAAGTCTCACACGATTATTAGTCATTTTCCTTCAACCATCATGAAAATTACAATAAATATCAGCATTAAAATCAATATCGATAGACAAACAAGATAAATATTCATAACATTTATAGTAACTTATATAAATATAAGTATTAACATGAATATTATGAAAATCAAAATGCACACAGTTATTAGTCATCTTCCTATAATAACTAGCATTAATAACATTGCAATAACCATAATCCTAACATCTCAACGTCATAGACGAGTAGAGACAAGAGAATAAACAAATCGAGACAAAACCCTAACCCTAATACTAACCCTAGCATACTTCACGAAAGAGACAAGCAAGAGACAAGTAAAGGCAAAGGAATAAACAAATCAAGACAAAACTCTAACCTTAATCCTAACCCTAACCCTAACCCTAATCCTAACCCTAAACCTAACCCTAACCCTAACCCTAACCCTAACTCTAATTTGTCCAATTCTCTAGGAAATTAAGATTTTATTTCACCTGCAATGGTTGTACAACAAGAGTCTCTTTTTGTTTGCAATTGCACAGACAAATAACATGAGAATTAATTTAGGGCTATCCAAATAAAAGTAAATATGTCAAGATCATCCGAGTGGGGGTGCAATTAATCAATGGAATGAAATACATAGATCATGTGATGGGAGAGAAAACCAAAAAAGTGCATGTTGTGGTGAAGCTTTCGAAGAGGACAAGAGAATAAAACAAAGTACATGCTGTGATGTTACCTTCCCAAAATAGAAATGAAGCTTTGATATCGCAAGAATCAAGTTGAGGGAGCGCAAGCTATGTCGCAGAAGGAGACAGATGGGAGAGATTACGCAAGCAGGAGGAGCGCAAGCTAAGTCGCCAAGTCGTAGAAGGGGGAGAGAAGAAGAAAATCGCGCAAGCAGAGAAGTGCTGTCGGGTTGATAAAGAGCATATGTCGCGCTCTGGGTTCACACAAGTTATGGCGCGAACCTAGAGCACACAAGCTATTGCACGGTCTCAGACCGCGCAACCACGTAAATTTTTTTTCCCTTTGCGAACAGTTGGTGTGTAACAGTATATGTCGTGCTCTGTGAGCGCGACATCCCTATTTTGGAAACCAAAATAAAAACCGTCATAATTTTTTAATTTTGATTTAAATTTGCCCTATTTTAGTAAAAACCCCTCCGGTTGAGTTTATCTTTATTATTTATTTAAATTTAAATTATTATTTTTGGACTTATAACACCTCGAAACCACTGAACCGAGCTGAAAATTATGGAGAGGGCCAACTTTCGCTCTGGTTCGAGGACTAACCGACTTATATATATATAGTAGATAGGCCCTGGCCGCACAAAGTGCGACCGAGATTCAAAAATTTATATAATTTTTTGCCAATTTTATTTTGACCTAATTAATAATTAAAATTAATATTTATATAATACATCACTAATTATAACTATTTTTATGTAATATATTAATTAAATAATATTTATAATTTTTGTCAATATTACCATATAAGTTAAAATTTAAAATAAAAATTATTTAAATTTACAAAACGTGAAATAAAACACTAACAATTTGATATATACATAGACATACATATAAAATGAAGTGTTGCCATTAATACAATCCTAAATTCTAAACTTTAAATTTAAAATTTAAAATTTAGGATTTAAGGTGGAGGGTATATGATTTGAAATTTTAAAAGGCTTGGCTACAATTTAGCCATTGAAAAGGGATGTGTCATTGAAAAGAATTAGCCATCGAAGATAATCTATCGTTTCACATCCCTTACTTGTATACGTTCTCCAAAATAAAAAGCATGAAAATAATGTATTAAATTTTTGTCCCATGTCTCCATATGTGCAACAAAGTCCAAAAGGAACCCTGCATACAAGAACTGAAGTAGAAACTACCATATTATATGGCTTGATTTGCATTAGATTCTGATATTTAGAATAAATTCCAAACCGAAAGAGAACTTCCATATATACTATAAAGAAGGAAAGAAATAGAAATAAGGAAAGAAAGGATGAATAAGAATGAAATAGTACAATCATGATAAACAAAATCCACTATTTTATGTGACCTTCTAATGTACTCACCCACTTACAAAAAAGGAGCAAGACGCAGAGACGTGCTTCATGTTTTAGTAAATCTCAATTACCTAAGTAGAGTCAATATCCATCACAAATTGCAGAGAAAAAGAGAGGGAACTGTTAGAATTGAGCTCAGAATTTTGATGGGTTTCGAGACCCAATAAAATTTTATAGTAAATCTCAAATATCCAAGTAGAATTAATAAATTTCCAAGCACATGGAAGATATTTTTGTTAAACTTAACAGCTAGAAGTGATGTACAAGGAAAAGAGGGAGTGGAAGCATTGCGTAAACAATCATCGTAAGCCTGGAAGCAAAATAATTCCAAGATTCAACCTAACAATGGGTTCAACACTTTCTGTCTGCAGATACCCTCAGAAGACACTTGTGCATTTCAATGACATTTTTATACTCTTTCACTTGTAATGCCCTTAATACAGCAACCATGCTCATAAAAGGTTTCTAGAAAAGTCATAAAAGGAATTAACATAATGAGAGGAGATGGGAGGTGAGAAAACAACAATAGCACAGACATCATCTCTAGTTAGAAAATTTAGAATAACAACTACGACACAAATGAAAAAGGATGACAGAAACTACCTTCCATATATTTGCCCAAACTTTACCATTTACAAATTCCAGTTCTTTAAGGTTTTGCATGTCCTGATCTTTGTATTTAACGGTCTGCTTTTTAAGAATTGTAATGCAACAATAAATGCAAATCACGTGTCTTTATTTAAAAAGAATAAAAGAAACAATCTTCTCAACACAGAATACTCCTAACATGTTGATGTATGTGTTAAGAGAAAGAAAGTTTAAAAGAAAAACTATGTAAATTTACAAACCATGAAATGAAGCACACACATTTTGATATTTACATATTTTGATATATACACACACACACATACATGACACTGAGTGTTATTTATATGTTTGGCCAAATCAGTTATAGTTTTGGCCACAAGTATACTTACAGCTAGTTTATATATATATATATATATATATATATATATATATATATATATATATATATATATATATATATATATATAGTGAAAGATACTTTATAAACATGCTTCATTACTATCAAAAAGTAGATCAGCTACTTAAATTTACACCATATATTATAGTCTATTAGATTGTTGTGATCATGTATAAGTAATGGACTATAATATGTTAGCAAAAGCATTGTTTATGCAAAGTCGGCATGTGTTGTTTAACAAATGAAACTCATATCAGTAGCATATTAAAGAGTCAATTTTATTTAACTTTATTGGTAGGATTGGTGGTGACTTTTTTCTTGGAGGGAGTTGGTTTTGTAGAAGTTGAATCAGCAGAAGATGTTTTAGCAGGAAAAAGTGTTTGTTTGGTGGAAGTATAAGGTTCAGCAATATCATATTGCTTTTCAGTTGTTTCTTCTTTTTAAAGGGATTATTGACAGCTATTTCCTTTAATGTCAACTTGGTTTTTGGTGTAAATATCTGAGATTCAACTAACTTTTTTTTTTCCATGAAGTGTCTCAACCTAGAGAGTATTAAGCGACAGCATAGAGTCAGTGATATTCTTATATGTTAGAGGCTGCATACCTTGGTTGATCTCTTCAGTTGTGTATGTCTTGAGAATGTTGTGCCTTCTCTGTATTTATCCCTGAAATTCCATCTCATAAGTCCTCATAAAACAGACGATTGAATTGTTTCTGAGGCTATCTCATAGAGCATCATGAACTAGTTCATTCTGTTACAATGGAAGTTTAAAATGTTTTGAATTTCTATTGTTTAAATATATCCCACATATAATTAAATGATTAAATGAGTTTGGGAGAGTCTATGTGCAGTGCAGTGCATTGTTGAATTGTCATAACTAAGCAGAATTCCAATACGAGATCTACAAAATCATAATTAGTTATTATGAAAATGCACCAGCAGCCAAGGATAAATTCTAATCGACTAACCTAAACTCAACTTCAGTTTGTTCATTATAAGAAGTACAGGTAATAAAGGATCAGCATTGACAGTTTTTTTACAGGTAGCACAAATTATGAACCAATACCTTATTTGTTCAAAAGCTAGTCTTATGATTCCCTTTACCCATGTTGGTTTTTATTTTATTTTCTGAAAATTGAATTTATATATAAGAATCATAAAATAAGCATAAATTTGTAGGATAAAAGATAAAATTATGTGTAATACATTAATTCTAACTCAATAGAATACTATATTTATGTAAACTTACATGTGGAAATGAAGTAAGTGCAGCTTCAACTGTTAAAATTTCTTCCTCTTCTGGTGGTGCAGGAGAAAGGTTAGATTTTTATATGTTTTTGATTGAAACATGTTCTTAACATCTTGTTTGTTAGCTGCATACCTAAATAAAATTAGAGATGAAATTTAATATCCAATCACGTTCTGCATATTTCCAAAATTAATACGAAGTATGTAGGTGGTTTTTTTTTTTTTTGGCTCACAATTCTCTTAGTGGCAACTCTTTAGGAACAGGAGGATTGATCATAATAGAGGATACCTTTCTTGAAGTTAAGGATAGAGCCAAATAGAAGCATAAGTTTAGGAATATATTAATTGTAAGATATATTTAAAAATAGATATGTATTTTATAGTAAACTTACTGTTAAATGAGACTTTAACCCTCATAGCCATTATCATTGGAATACTCGCTATTGTGTTCGCAGTGGTTGCACCTTCATCTTGCTCAAAGTCATTCCATAGAGTCAAGATCCCCAGTCTTTTCCTTTTCAACATGAATAATCAAGATTTAGCATAATTGTTTTTTTTTCCTACCAAAAACAAAAAATTTAATTAATTATTCTAACTCACTTTTCATTAACAATCACAAAATCTCTTATAGTTGTATAATCAAATTGTTGTTTTTGTGGGAAAACATATATGACCAAAACTTTGACATCTTAAAAAAAAAATTAATTAGCTTTTGTAATCCATTAAAATATTTTGAATCACTAAATATATGAAATAAACAAACTTACTTTACAAATTTTCAGTATCAGCAAATTTGTGAAGTAAAAAGAAATGAGTCAGTTCAAATATACATGGAAGAATAGGTGGAATTGGTTCAATATATCTTTCAACCAGAGTTTTACTGGTGATGATCCATGAGTACTCGTATGTGCTAACTCTATATGTTGTATCAAAATAGCTGAGTATTACATTTGAAATATTATATCTCTTATGTGCTAGATATTTTTCCTACAATTATTATGCAATGGAATTTAATAAAAATCAGTTTTACTATTTATATATCTATGTAGTTATGAAATCTGTACCAAAATTGCAAGTGTAGTTTTGATTCAAAATTTTATTTTTCTTTCAAAATATATAAATTTAATATACAAACTATCTATGATTATTTTACAGATTGAGTTACCTCAATATCTGTTAAGATGAAGCGGTACATCCTCTTTGGTGGAGATCCACGAGTAAACTAGACGTGATTACATTCAACAACTTGCACAAGAATAGTCAAATTTTGAGTTGTCCTATCGACATGAAGCACTAATGAGATGTTTCTAGGCATTGTTACCTGTTTAGGTAGTCAAGGAAAGAATAATTTATTATTAGCACATCAATTTATGCGATGTCTCTAATTCAACATTTAAACTAATAGATAAAAAATAATAGAAGAAAAAATTGATATATATTTATATGTAATAGCAAATTGTGAAGATTCAAGAATTTCTTTGTATATTATATTCTTAATATGATTAAAATTAGATGCATCAAAATACGTCGGCTTTATCAGAACTTTTATAGTAAACGCAGTCCTTGCACATGATAAAGCAACGTATAATTGCCCATGGGAAAAAACAGGCTCTTTTAAGTATATTCCTACAAAATCAAAAATTTGTCATTGAGCCTTATTTATTGTCATAGCAAAACACAAACGCATTGGAAATTGTGTTCTTTTATAACGAGTTGGATATTGTTCATCATTAATAGATTGTAAAGAAATTTTATGGATGAACTGTTGTTTTCAAGAAAAATCGTCAACAAAAATTTCAGTATGAATTATATTTTTAGAGATATGCATTGTAGCCTAATTCTATTACAGAGGTCTTCAATGGAGCCCAAATTTCTCAACGAAATTATCAATGCATTGTGCTTTAGCAATAGCCTATGTTGGAGCAGACCGTTAGGAGTAAGAGAATTGAGAAAGCTTATTGAGTTTAATCATTTGGATTCAATGTTTGATCATAGCTTAGATATTCAATCATTTCCCCAGGAAATTTCTCTATCAAAACATCATTTATCTCATTAACAAATTGATTTTTTGTAGTAAGTATTGCTCTATTAATAAAAGATTACAATTTTTTGAGGTCTCATTAAATTCAGGATATACAATGTTAATAAACTTTTGAAGCACCCTATCTTCATTACTGTAACAGAGTGAAATGGATAATGGAATTATAACAATATCATCATCATTTTTACTTTCTACTCTATCTCCAATTCTTAGAAGAAATTCAATGAAAGAAGGATTTAATCTTGCTCTCATGTTCTTTATCAACTGAATTTTTTCTAAATATTTCCATATGGGTGAATTTATCAAACAAGTATTATTATTTCACATTTTGTTTCTTTGTGTACAACAGCTAATGTTTGCCTAAAATCTCCTCCAAGCACAACAACTTTTCTTCTAAAAATTTGATCAGAGTTCATTTTGGACATTGGTGCCTTATCCCAAATATGGATGAGGCACCATTTTGTACAAATGTGCTTAATAACTATTTTATATAAATGTGGATATTTATCTTTATTAGGAATTTCTGCACAAACAATTCGATCATATTCTTCAGGGCTAAATATCTTATATTTAGACTTAAAAATTAAAAGGAAATGAGCATATGGCATGCCTCTTTTTTGGTATTCTATGACATAGGTATAAGTAGTAACTTGACCAAAAATGCATTTTTTGAAAATTTATTCTTTTAATTGTTCTAATTTAGAATGAAATATTCTTGCAAATAAATCAAGCCTATTTTGTCCCTCTTTATATTGAATCAAATATTCTTTTATTTTAGGCCAATTCAGATTGTAAGTCATAGTCCAAAAAAATATTTGGTTTACCAAAATTTTGAACCAATGTCATTGCATCTATATATTTTTGCCTCATGTTTCTCAGTTCACCTATGAATGATGGCGGCCATATAATCTGTTGACCAACATTTTTCCCTTTTGTTTCACTAGCCACCATAACATCACCAATTTCTTGTAAAAATTCTCTCCTAATTTCATCTTGTTGTGACCTGAAGAAGTCTAGCCACTTGTTTCAAGCTTGATATACTGATTTAAAATAAACTGTTGTAAAAGGCGACCAAAATATAAGAGGAATGATTCGTCGTTGTCCCTAATTTGGAACTTATATGCATAGTACTCTTGTAGCGAAACAAAATAAGAATTATCCTCAAATCGAGTTATCACTGTTAATAAACCAATGATATTACTAAGTCAAATTTATTGCAAAGATTGGTAATAATTTAGTAGCTAATTTAAATTAACAAACTAACCATTTTCTTCATTTTGGAGCAATCGGTCAACAGAGCAACATTTCTTGGAGAAATAGAATCTGTTGCATTTCTTTCTTTCTTTTTTTTTTTTTGCCTTTCCTAGTTTGTGCCTTAATTCCCATTTTAGGAATTCCTTGATGCCAACCAAAATCGCCATAAGGAAAGAGAAGTGGATACTGAAGGGGATCATAGCATCCGTTATAGTATTCAATATTTCTTGAATGATCATTATATGTTTGAACCTTTATAATCTGCCTACTTGTTTCTCCATTTTTCTCACCTTCAACCCATAATGCTACGACTTGGGAAGCTGTAAGTTTGTTAAATACTCTCTGATCAACTCCATGAAGTGTTTTCAAAATTATTTGACACTCATCCAAGTTTGTCATATCTTTTAAACTCCTAAAGAACGTAGCGTATGGATTATCCTGAAGAACATTCATAATCTTCTTTATTGAACTCTCAGATAATCTAGAACAATTGGCCAAATAGTTAGTACCTCATTTTTAGTATCATGAAAATATAGCTGAAAATAATTATTATATAAATCATTCAAAAAGTGATAAACTTGTCATGTAATCTTAAAAGAATAGATTTTATTATTTCTTCTCGATAAATTTTTATCATATTTAACACCAAATGATGTGAATCCAAAATAGTTATTGTATGTCCTTATATGTGTCTGAAATGATATTGCTTTCTTTGATGGTGAAGTTAACAATTCTTTTAAAATCTCTGGGAGTTTATTTTGAGCCAACATTATATCATCTTCTGTCGAATAACAAAAATTTGTCGTTTCAGAATAAAATTTCTTTTGCACCATAATAGCGACAATCTTCTTGTCGTGGGAGGGCATATAGTGTATCAACAATTATATCTAATAAGTCTCTTTATGTTTGATAACATCTTCCTATAACAAATTAAAACTTAAATAGTTAACAATTAGAATATTAGATTATAGTGTTTTTTTAAATAACCTGTAACTTTTTTTTTTTTTAATAATAGCAACACTTTAGGTTTCTTCTGAACGATCTATGAAGTCAACTTGCATTAGCATACTATTTTTTTTCCACATTTGGTGCTTTTTTTCATACACACCGGTTTAGCACACAATTTATTCGATTTCCACCTTAAATAAGTTCTCTTCTATACTGTTTTATATTCATTTGTTTTATAATTTCAGGATCAAAATCATTAAATTTTGAGTATTATGATGAGATTGAGGGGAAACATGAGAACTTCCATAAAAAAATCTAATTATCTCAGAAGTGCTTATATTGGAAGAATGTTGATTAGTTAAGCTAACAAAATGCTTTCTAATCCAACACTCGTTTTATCAATGGAGGCCATATTGAACTCTTCAAATTGTTCAAGGATTTGGTTAGTATTGTTATCTCCTATTAGAAAGCATGTTTGACTAGATTTCATTGAAGAAACAGAACTTTGAGAGACTAGAGAAAGAAAAATTCCTTCAGCATAAGAGTCAGAAACTTTCGTATGAGAAGCACAAAGTTCTTTTTATAGGAACCGTTGATGTCTCAACAGATGATTTGCATAGTTCACATTATGCATGGCGATCAAAAACATCAGAGGATAAGTGAACATATATTAAAATAGTAATCTTGTTCATCTATTGCGCTCCTTTTCTCTTCATTTTGAAGCAATAAAATACAAAATACAAAGAGAAATATGCAAATGGATAATAAGTTAACAACCAAAGTAGTAAAATAAAACAAACAAAAAAAGTGAAATAAAAGATGCAAAAGGTCAAATCCAAACTATCTAATAAACAGAATCTGCAAAACTGGAAGATAATCACTTAAAAAAGAAACCCAACATCTCAAGCAAAACAACACACCGAACACATACATCCATAAATATATCTTTTTTTTATCTCTTTTAAGATTTTAAAATTACCTTCGATAAAGCAAATACATAAAGCAGCTACCACTCTCAACAAATAAACTTGCAAAGAAAATGCAACGGGAAAAAACAAATAAAATGCAAAGCAAAGCCATTAATATGAGAACAAATCGGAAATAAAAATCCAATAGGAAGAAAGAAATAAAATGGTAATCAAAACCATTAATATCTAGAAGTCAAATTCAAAGGAAAAGAAATGAAGTTTAGAGGAAAGAAAAAGAGAGAGAGAGAGAGAGAGAGAGAGAGAGAGAGAGAGAAACACAAAGTTGAAGCTTTCTGGCCAAGTTTTTGGTGGGGAGAGATCACACCGGTAGCATAACATTGCAAATTCTGGTTTGGAAGAAAAATAAAGATGAAATTTAAGTTTTTGTATACTCAATCAAATACATGCACAATTCATCCCTAAAAAAAAAAAAAAATTAAAAAAGCCAGAGGAACACAAATCTGAAACTTTCCGCCCAAGTTCTTCCCTTTTTTTTACACGGAATGAAATCAACAACACAAATTTAGGTTTGGAGAAGGTTGTGGGACACAGAGAGGATGAGATTTGGGTTTAGACAAAGAGATGGTGTTTTTTCTCGATCTAATTTTGTGCATATTTTGAGAGAGAGAGTGAGAGACCTAGTGATAGTTTTTTGTCAATGCGGCAATGGGTAGGTCTGCATGAAATAGAACCAGTAACACAAATTGAGTTTGGAGAGGGTTGTGGGAGAGAGAGTGAGGGATGGGATTTGGGTTTAGAAAGAGAGATGGTATTTTTTAATTTTGTTCACATTTTGGGAGAGAAAGAGAGAGAGAGAAACAGACCACATGGTGGGTTTTTCTCCCCGTGGCAATGGATCGACAAACACAACTTCTTTTTATATATATGTAGATATATATATATATATATTTTCGAATCAATCGATATCCAAAATTATATTTTGATTAAGTCGATCGAGACTGTTCCAACATAGTTCTTTTCAATTTCAAAATTCAAAACCAAGTTTTAATTAAAAAATTTAACACCATTTTCATTAGACCAACTATTCATTGATATTGCTTATTCAAATATATGGACATTACCTCTAAGGTCAGGCAACTTCCTTGAATTTTTAAAAATATAATATATATAATTTTGAAAATTAAAATTTAAATATTATTTGTTTCTTAAAATTTATAAATTCAATCTCCATAAAATTTTATTTTTATATATTTAATTTATCAATATAAATTTATAATTTCACTCTAATTAAATTTGTGAACAAAAAATAATGATATCATGAGATAATTAGAATTTATGAAATAGTTTAGTAGCATAATTTTAACAAAATTATGAATTTGGAGCATTTAGAATGAATGTTAATTACATATCAATAATTTCAAAAATCTATAATGAAAGATTCATTTAAAATAATAATTATAAATAAAATTAAAAATTTTATAACATGCAATTTTTCTGCATTGTCTATCTTTAATCACTAAAAGAATTTATAGATGTATAATACTAGATGTGCTAAAACGAATGTAATTTTTTTGAATGTGGTGAAATTTTGAAAATTAATTTTTTGTAATTATTAACTAAATTAATAATATTTATTATAAATATATTAGTTTTTTTCTAAGACCCAATATTTTTAATAATGTAAATTGTATGAAATGTGAAAAAAAAATTATTTATGTTTTAGGATATTAGACTAATCATATCTTATTGATTGTAATTTAAAATAATAATATAATTTTTAAATTTTTATGATTTGACTATTTGCTGCTAAGGAGGCCCTTAAATATTACTGACAACAAGGGACTATTGGACGAGCATTGTACCATAGACCCCAAAATAGCAAAACCGGGCCGGCCTAGACCGGGTTCTTAATTGTTTTTAAAATAGAACCGAGACGATGATGATACGCAACACAAAACCTCTTTGCCTAAACCCTACCGACAGCAAGGTTCCGTATTGCGCAGAAAAAGAAGCCTTCAACCGCTCCACGCTTCGTTCTTATTCCGCGGCCAAGACCATTAGAGAGAGAGGGGGTTTTGATTTCTCTCTCTAGGCGCAGGAAGGTAAGTTAGCGCTTTTTCCTTTTTTTTTTTCTTGATTCATCCTCTGTCAGGGAGAGAATTTGTTCACAGTAGTGTAGATTTGTGAGGATTTGTTGATTTTTGGCCAACACTTACATGTAATGTTGATGTTGGGGTTTCTGAAAGCCTGCCTGAATGCCTGAATTGTATTTTGGACCACAAATTGAGCAATTTCAACGTCAAATAGTAGAACCCTATTTTTGGGACATTCGTAAATTGAATTTTTTTTTTTATTATTATTACCTAAAGACTGTATTACCATTCTTACTGTAATTTTTTTAGCCCAAAATTGAACGAGTTCTTAAGTTAAAGAAGAAGCCAAAATTTCATGTGCAATATGACCTTTATTATGATCTCTATAATGGATGCTGGATTCAGCAGAAATTTGAACCTCTAATCTCTACAATCAGACTATGGAACTGACTTTCTTATTTGCAGAAATAGATCAATATTGTTTGAATTTATGAGAAATTAACCCCACTTGGTTTACCAAATGAATAATCCTAAAGCCTAAAACATTTTCCAAATGTAATTGTTTAAATCAAATCAAAAACCATAGTGCCTACTGTTCTATGAACTAGAATAAACCCATTAAACAAATTAGGAGCAGGCATGGAGGCCCTTCCGAATCTTGCTTCTTTCTCCTAGAATGTTTTAGATGATTGACCCTTTTCTTTTCCTGTTTATTGTCTCATTTGGTGCAATTTATGTCCTTTCTTGCTTATGTTTTCTTACATTTTAATGCTAGATGGGGAAAAAGGAGACGAAAGTTCACAGACACTCCCAGACTGAATCTCAATCGAAATCTGAAGGAGAAGGTAGGCGAAGACAGGATAAGTTTAGATTTTGTTAGCATATCTAAATGGGGATTCAAAACCTTAATCTTATTTTATTAGTTGTCTATCAGTAATTTAATTCTTGTTGTTGAATGAACTGTTCTATTATAATTTATGAAGCAGAATTTTTGATTCTTTGAATGATATGATGTGATAGAGAGTTTTTTGCGTTCTAGTTAGCCATTTCAGTTTGAGGCTTATTACGGACTGATCACGTGGTCATGAAAACTAAATGTGGCATTGCTGTTCTTGTTTCTCCTTTCCTGTAAATGGATAGAATTAATCTCTTATTCTTGCAAAATCTACCAAAAAATCTCAAAATTTAGGATTTCAGATTAGTACATTTCAAATTTTAAGTTTGGATGTCCTATTGATTCTAAGTTCTCAAATCATTTGCTCTGATTGTAATATTTGATTTACTGGACTGTGTATTCAATATCATGTTCTGTAATTGCAGAGGATATTGTCAATCAGGATCTTGAGTTAGGCACAACAGTTACACCAACCAAGAATAAGAAAAAAAGTAAGAAAAGAGCAGCACATGATCCAGACAGCGCAGCTACAGATGACAAGATTGAATTTGGTAATATTGCATGCATTATTCTTCTTTAGCATTGCATTCTTGAAACATGAAAGATCTGTATGTTATGGTTTCAGTTAGAAGCATCTTGCTGTCTTCCATATTGAAATTGCATTTTCATTTTCATGTGGATGGTAGCCATTGATAATGCAATTGACTATTCATATTAACTTAAATATTCGCCCATTGCATGCTTTAGTATCACTTGGTCCCTTTTTCTGTTTTTGTTTTGTTGTTGTTGTTGTTGGTGTTGTTGTTGTTATTATTATTATTATTATTATTTTGACTTTTGATGGCAAACTATGAGTTTGTACAATATGCTACCTGTAAAATCAACTTTGACTAGTAAAATATACAAGACCTTTTAATGTTTGGAATGTCAAGTGCAAATTGAAGAATGAATAAACATCAACAAAAAGGACACAAAATACCCATAAACCATTTTGTTAGAACTGAAATTCTTGTTTGTTCAGTCATTTTTATTTGTGGATATTAGATATAGAAGTTTTGGTTTGATGGATAATGTGACCCATGTCAAGAAAAGCTGGTTCACAAACATGGCTCAATGAGCTTGATTATTATTTTGTTTTAATGTATTGACTTGTAGAAAGATAGAAATGTTGGTTAAGGGATCAAAAACCTAAAAGTATATCTTGGAACTCCTAGTGCTTCATAATTGTCTATTGACAAGTTATTGTTGATGGCTCGAAATATACATGGTGTGGTGTGAAAAGAAACACTCCACCTTTATGGACCATCTCAAACCTCTTGAAATTGTGTGATATTGAGATTTTGATTTCAGCATCGAGGTTTTGTAGTTTCCATGTGTATTCGACTATGATTCATATAATTTGGAGGATACTTGTTGGTTAGATTGAATTTTAGTACTGTATTCAAAATTGGGGTAGTCAGTCGCAAAATCACATGTTGTTACCTCTACAGCATCCACTTTACTTGTTTTGTTTCGAAATTTTACACAAAATGTGCTGGATGGGGTGGAAGGTAGGAGGGGATGAAAAGCATTTAGTGAAGTAGATGGTTGTCAAAGTGTTAAATATAGATCAAGTTGAATTTCATCATTCTGTTTTTGTTTTTGACACGGACAATAGCTGAGTTAATTGTGTTCACAATTTTGAGAATGAGGGATTTGACAAGTTTCTAATCATTTTCTTACTGGTGTTAAACATGGTTTGTGCAGGAACAGAAGGAGACCATGGAGTTGATGATCCAAATGAGCCAACAATGGGTGAGAAGCTTGCAAGCTTAAAATTGATGGAAAATGGAGAAGCTAAGAGCCCTGAAGCACAAGATTCTTCCCTTCCCATAAAGCCCCCAAGTGCAGATTCAGTTCATGTTTTGCTTAAGCAGGCTCTGCATGCTGATGATCATACTCTTTTGTTAGATTGCTTATACACTCAAGATGAGAAGGTCCATATGCATCTTTGCCTCTGATAAGCTTGGTGTCAGAATTATTATTGTTTCCTACTCTAGTAACTGCTAATAAACATTTGAATTTTACAGGTTATTAACAATTCAACATCAGTGTTAAACCCATCTGATGTTTTCAAGCTATTAAAATCTCTTATATCAATTATCCAATCCAGGTAAAGCACCATTTTGCCAAATTTGTATTTGTAAGTGTACAAGATTTGTCACTATGTTATTGCCATGAGTTGAGTTGTTTACCACTTCTAATTTGTTTTTTCGATTCTGGGAGGCCTGGCATATTTTTTGGTGTCATTCTCTACATTCCTTCCATTCGAGGGGAAGTGACGAAATGGCTCTAAGTTTTTGTTCCCCCTCAATTTTACTTGTAAACCATGTTAAATAAGATCTAACATTTAAAGGAGAAGGGCCTTTGATGGATGAAAAGATGTATCTCATTTGTGGCGAAAGGAAAAAATGCAATTGCTATCCTAAATATTTGTTCTCAATTTGCTTGTTCTATAAGTTCCAGCTCATTCTGTGAGAAATATATTTAGGTTGACAGTGGTGGCAAGAGAACTTAAGGAAGAAGGCTTCAGATGCCTTGAGTCGGAAATAGTAGTATTATTGCTCATGGTGTCATTTGCAACTGCTACCTGTACTGAGACTGTGAGAGCAGTTTGGTTATAATAATGACATGTATGAATGTAACATTTAGAGTTTGTAATGTTGTGTATATCCTCTCCAAAGCATAATATGAGTTATTCTCCAAAGCAAAACACTAGTGAACTGAAATTAGTCTATTGTGTTGCATTTTTAATGCAGGGGTGCTGTATTGGCATGTGCTATTCCGTGGTTGAGAAGTTTACTACTACAACAAGCAAGCATAATAGTGTCCCAAGAATCTTCTCTCCTTGCTCTCAACTCTTTGTATCAGGTCAGAGCCTGTGCCTTCAATTGGTGGTGGGTGGTGGATGGTTCCTTATTTAATTGGTTGATTTAGAGAAGTGAACCTGATTAGCTTCTTTCACATGAGCTTATTTAAAAAAGTAAAATAAATAAATAAAGAATTGATGAAAGGATATATGTTGATATAGAAACTTACAACTGGAGAACAACATGCCTGATGCAATAATTCAGAGAACATTAACCCATTAATAGTAATATGTTGATATAGAAACTTACAACTGGAGAACAACATGCCTGATGCAATAATTCAGAGAACATTAACCCATTAATAGTAATATGTTGATATAGAAACTTACAACTGGAGAACAACATGCCTGATGCAATAATTCAGAGAACATTAACCCATTAATTGTAATGATCTCACAAAAGACAAAATTTGTCCCCTATTAAAAGCTCTGAAATATGTCATATGGTAAACTTTCCCTCCTGAAAAATATTTAATATATAGCAAAATTTAGTTTGTTTTCATCATCATATGCCCAAATGTAGATTTAAACAATGGGCATAATTGCTTATCCATATATGATTTTATTAAGCATTTTATCTATAACTTAAATGAAAGAAGCTAATCAGGTTCCATTCTCTGAAAATATTATACGTAGTTCAGCTGTACCTCAATTAATGTACAAATAATATAGGTTGATACTTGAAAACAAATTGGATTGGTGTTTTTGAAAATCTATTTTAAGTATCTGCTTTGAGCACATTCCTTGGCCTCGCATCCCAGCCTAGCTATCCTTCATAGTCCACTAGCTGCTTATCCGCCAAATTGTAACCTGTGGAACAAAATGGATGTTTCCTTCTTTATCTGCAGCTAATTGAGGCCAGAATCTCTACCTATCAGTCTACTCTTCAACTTTCAAGTTGCATGGATTTCCTTTATGCAGGGGTGAGCATCTTTCATGTTTCTGTTAGGATAAAATTTTAAGCTTCCAATTTCCTTTATAAGTTTTTTACTTTTTCTCTTAAATGCCCCCTCCCTCTGGTGAACAGATTGGAGAAGATGAAGATGAGAATGACACTATAACACCATTTATTTACGAGGACGAAGATGAAAGTGATGATGAGAAATCTGAGGATGATATGGAAGTTGATCAAGAAAGCATAGAACATGTAGATGGTGATGAGATGATTTTGAAGACAAATAATATATTTGACTAATCTCTGATATTTGAATTAGAACTGCAATATGCTGCATGGAGTCCTGCTAGGAGGGTTTCTGGTCCCCCCCGCTGCGGGGGAACCCCCACTTGCTGTTTGAGATCAGAATATGTATCCAGGGATGCACATTACCAAGCTGGTCGATTTTGGTTGCCAAGTAGCTCATGTTGTATTGTTCTCTATTGTCCCAAAAGTTTTTGGTTCAGTCACTCTAATCTTTGTTTCTATGGATAGTTATTATGGCATGATTAGAAATTGTGGCTTTGCATGCAGAAATGGCCGTCCTTTGCCTTTTCTCTCTCTCTCTATCTCTCTCTCTCATTTTTTTTTTTTAATAAGAGGTTGTTGGGTCTAAGAATTTAGGACTATCGCTAAAAAAAAAAATCAGAATTATTATTAGAAATCAGATTTCATTCCTCTAAAAAATTATTGAATGTATTAATGCAAGGTTAATTTTATGTCAGCGTTGAATTAATATCATTCCATATCAATTTTGGGTGGTTAAGATGTTTGAGTGTGTAACCCAATTCAATAATTTTAATGCGGGAAATTTAAATGGAGAGCCTCTGCTATCTCATAGCTGCATCAAAAACCAGATGACCACCACTCACCAGCACAACTAAAATCCAAACCCTAATAAAAAGACAAGATGTCTCTTACTAAAATCCTAACTGTACTAAAAGCATAAAATATATTTGGAATTTCTATAATTTTATGAATATTACTCATTCAATGATTTCATATCATTTTATTATTTTATGAATAGAAAAATAATGGTCACTAGATGGATATTCTATTGTTACAGTTTCATTTGTTTCCATAGCCACAGGAAGGGTGCGAACAATCTGTTGATCTAGTGATAAAATACTAAATTCTCTTAACTAAATTTTTAAGTTTAAGTTTAGAAATAAAAAAATAGGTGCGGAGAAAGTCAACCTAGAAATTAAGCCTTACAACTGTTCATTCGAATCAAATTAGTCTGATTTCTAGATACACGTGGTTAAGTACTAAAAAAAAAAAGAAATACTCATAAGGATAATAGAAGATACCATATGCGATGTAGTCATTGAAATCTCGAGAGATATCCTTACCACAGAATTTTGATTTTTTTTTTTTTTTTGGCTCCTTTTCTCTCTGGGTTGAAAAAGTATATGTCCCCATGCCAACAAACTAATTTTTACTTGCAAAGACCTATAAACAATTTATCTTTATAACCCATATATAATTTAAATAAATGAATGCAAAACTTCTGATGTTGTAAACGCTAAGAATTAATCTGAGAAATATACCATAGAGGGAGGTGAATCACAACGGCGAAGTAATTATTTATTTGCAATTTGCGATGATCATCTTTATTTGTTGTATGCGTTGACTTTAAAACTGCCCGATCTTACAAGCAATAAGAAAGGCTTTGAGCCATCAACCTCCTTAGCTTCTTAATAAGCAAATTAACTTTAGATCAAGTGGTATCTCTTCTTTCCTCTTGTAATGGACTCGAATTTGAGTCTTAGTATTGCACAAAAAAACCCTTTCTAATAATAGATCATTAAATTTTTTTGATCAAATTTTTAAATTCGAGTTTTGAAAATAAAAAAAGAAATAGATCTGGGAGAATTAGACTTTAAAATTGGTCCCACAGCGTTCGAATCGGATTCATTGCTTAATTGGATACAAGATTAGTGAAAAAAAAGGGCTTTCAGCATTTTCATAGTCAATGGTTTGTTCATAAGCCTTCTTCTTTTAGTGGGAAATTTATAGAACTCTTTTCTAATACTAATACAAGCAAATCGAAAGATGGACAGATTAGAATGGCAATGATTCTCTTGCAAAAGCAATTAGAAAATATTCGGTATTTCTAGTTCAAGTAGTGTAACTATAATAAGATATTCAAATTTAAAATTTAATTTTTGGTAGTTGTGCTTGCTAGGTTTGGAGTTTTGAATAAAAGTTTATTCTATATGGTATTATTTGTGCAGTCTAAATCATGTCCATGGTTAACATATATATATATATATATATATATATATATATATTTATATGAGGTCTTCGATTTGGTTAACTTTTTTTGGGGCATATTCTCAATTTAGCACTCAAACTACGTGCCATATTTCCAATTTATGTCCTTTGATCTCTTTTCTTCCTTAATCTGCACAAAAAGGAGATAGCCCCCAAAATAAAGGAACCGCTTTTAAGTTACAGAGTTGAAGAGACTGTTATGCGCGCGCGTGTGTGTGTGTGTGTGTGTGTGTGTGAGAGAGAGAGAGAGAGAGAGAGAGAGAGAGAGAGAGAGTTGAAGAGACTGTTTGACATTGTTGTTTAACTGGGCAAGAAGGTCGGCTGGTATATCTCTCGTGGATACCAGCTAATGTGTGACCTTGTTGCTACTGGCCAGCTCTTTGAAAAGCTTTAATTTGTTTTTATTTTTTAATTATATTTGTTATTTCTTTTAATTAAAAGTAATTTTTTTTTTTAAAAAAAAGATATAGGATGGTGTAAGTGAATATTATTTGACATCATAAATAATATGACCAATTTTTGATAAATCGTACTGCACCTTTTTTTTTTTTTTTTTTTTTTTTAAATACTCTAGAAAACACATGTTGCAAATCACTAGTAATTTTTTCCCACATTTCCATCGCACGACTTATTCTGATTTGCCTGGCCTCATATCACACGTCCTATGGTAATAAAGTAACATAAACTGGTTGTGACTTTTGTTTTATGTTTTCAAAAATTTGTTTTCTTTTGCAGGCGTGAAAGCAGTTAGATATGATACCCACCATCAATCAGAGACTAACCGATGGAAAATTATACATAATAATTGTCAACTTGGTGTAGAGAAGTTGACCTTTCTGTTGGAAGCATATGCCAAATGCCTCTCCTAGTAGCTTCTTTTGGGTCTTCTCCTCCCTTTCTTCATCTATGGAGAGGCAAAAGTTGTACCCAACGAAAAACTCTCTTGCTTGCGTTGGGGAATCTGGGTTAGCGCATGCACCTTGCAGGATTGGGATCAGAGGTGACGTGTGTGCATTTTGTAGCCGCGAAACACGAGAAACATGGGTTATGTTCATAGAGCTGGACCCCGTCCACCAGCATGAGTTCTCCGACAACTCACCCAGAGAAAAAGATGTCAGAACTACAGAGAGAGAGAGAGAGAGAGAGAGAGAGAGATGTTGCACTCATCAGAAATCCCGCTCAAATGAATAATATAAGGAACATCTTCCCAAGGACGAACTAGAGCAATGGTGGAAGAGGTAAGCAGTGTGATAGCCTTTCTTTCTCTCCCACTCCGTACCCACTTCGGCTCAAATAAACTTGATAATGGGTAGGACAGTATGCCGCCCTAACCAGGTGTTAAGGGGCTATGGCTTTATCCGATCACAGCCACAGAGCCACGGCCATACTCCCTATCTATGTTGAGTTGTTGGACTCTTTGGGTTGTCTAGGTCTATTTTGTACTGTTTGGACTATCTTACACGTTGATTAGGCTGTCTGTGATTATGATGGGCTTGTTAGCTGGCTCGGTCTATTTTGAGCGGTTGAACTATATTGGACCGTCTTGCTCTTGGCCCTTTAGAGCTTGCTATTGGGTTTTGGTGTGTGTGTGCCCAGTTACTGGGCCGAATAAACATGATCTCTTTGTTCAAAAGAGAAAGAAAAATAAAGGCATTATTGCTCAATTAAATCATTTAATTAAGGAAATTTTGTAAGCAAAACGATTAAAAGTACAATTGATAGCTAATTTGTTTTTTGAACTATTCATATTCAAATTACCTAATTAATTTGATTTGAATAATTTAGAGATAAGTCTCTTTTTTTTTTAACGTTCATCGTCTCGTTCTCAACCCTCAAACATCGACAAAATACTCTCTCAAAGTTACTAGCAGTGTGAAAGGATAGGAAAATATATGGGATTGGGAAGAGAGAGATGGAGACTTCAGAAGCCATAGGACAGCTGTAACTCCATCGGGAAAAATTACGTGGAATTGCCTAGTTGTCCCTTCTTTCTGTAATGTTATGTACTTATTTCTTGTCATTCAACTGGTCAACAAAAGCCACACAGAGCGAGAGAGAGAGAGAGAGTGTTAGGAGCAAGAACAGCACAGCTGTGATGAGTACTCTAGCCCAGGACTCCGCTACGCCCAAAAGGAAGGTGCTTCTTACTTCTTATTCTTCTTAAAGGTAGTATTAAACTTTCTTCTTCTTCTTCTTTTTGGTTCCATGCAGCTTGGCATATGGGAAACCCTATTTGCTTGCTTCCTGGCAACAGTGGTAAACTCTATTTTCTCTGAATTTCACTATAATTTTACTTTTACCAGATCTATCAAGATCTTTGGGCATGTTTGTTTTGGTTTGATGGTTAGGGTTTGTTTGGGGTGCAAACTTGATTGCTTTTAGGGTGTCTACTGCTGCTGGTACAGATCTTCTGTTTGATGGTATTGTTTTAGTGTCTTTTAGGCTTAGCTTTGGTGTTTTCTTGAATTTCTGGCTTTGCTTGTATTGTTTTATTTCTGGCTTTGGTGTTTTCTTGAATTTCTGGCTTTGCTTGTATTGTTTTATTTCTGGCTTTGGTGTTTTCTGGAATTTTATGTAGGCTTAGCCGAAGTTCTCTTTCGTTTACTTGATGAATGTTGTTCATAATTACCTTTTATTTGCTTATCTCTCTCTTCTCTAGGGTTGAAACAAATGCGGGCAGGGATTGAAGGTTGTTTACTTGATGAATGTTGTTCATAATTCCCCTTTTATTTGTTGATAACTACCTTTTATTAGCGCACGCGCACCCGCCACACCACAAGACACCTCACCACAAGCGCACACACAACACACGCACACCCCCGCCACAACACACGCACACGCGCACGCGCACGCACAGCAACCCCCCCCCCACATACGCACGCACACAACACAAACACACGCCCACGCACACGCCCACGCCCACGCCCACGCACAACACACACACACACACACACACACGCACACGCACACGCACACTCCACACCACACAACACACACATAGACACACGCACACACTCTTACTTTAATTCAATCCTTCAACAAAGCTTTACAATTGAAAGTGTTTTCAATGAGCTTTTACAGAGATATGGAGAAATATACAAAGAGCTTAACCAACTTAACCTCTGTTGTTACATAGAATTCTTTCAAATTATCCAAGACACACGTTGTCTAACATACCAGATGTTTTGGATGATATAGTGTCGTTGCAGCTTGCGGTGCACTTGCCTAAGGAACACGTCTGATGTTCCTATGAAATTGGTGACCGAAGGTATTGTCGACCGAGTCAGCGGTGGATTCTGTCGGAAAAGGAGCTTACATTTGAAATCCCACCGCACCAGGTTGTACTGGTACATCATGCAGCCTACAAACGGTTATCAGGGATCATTGTCCTAGCTCATGTTTATCCTAAAATAAGATCGAGCCGTAATGGAGATGAGGCCTTTCCTACAATTCCCTTCTATGGAGAAGATCATTATCCAAATGGAACCCCAGATGCAAAGAAAATACGGGCAAATTTTGATTCTAATTATCTGAGGATGAAGAAAGAAATCCATCTAACATATAAGCATGGGGACACCGAGGTTGGTTTTCAATCTGATGAGCGACAGCTGCCAAGACATATAAGGTATTTCACAAATCCTATTTTAGAAAATGTACCTACGTAATACATTTTCAGTTCAGTGTTACCCAATTTTTGTTATTTATAATTCATTTGTCGCCTTGTGTTAAAGGGAAGCTCAATGAGCCAATGGGGGAAACTGAAGCAAGAGCTCAAGGTATAGTTCTATCACCCTTCTCCTTTGGATTATGCACCTGTCAAGATTTTTTCCCTCAAAATGGTGTGTCCTATTCAAATCTCAAATGCCCCCCCCGGGAAAAAAAAAAGATCTCCCTTTTGAAGCTTGTCATGAAATGTGTTACAAAGATATAGGATATAAGGAAATTCAAGTTTGGTTAAAGGGTGGAGAAGAAACGCAGATATAGGATAGGATAGAAGGACATGGTTGTCTAACCTATTAATAATAGGCCTTCAGAGCAAAAGGGCCATTTTCTTCTTAGCTTAATTTTCAGGTTGCACAATTAAACACAGGCTGTTTTTTTTGCCTTTTGACTCCGGTGAAATCTTTGTAGCATTTTATTAGCATCATGTTATTTCAGAAGATAAATAAAAGAGATCAATCTTTTACTCTCCCTTAAAATTTTATTAGAACTTCTTTTTTTTTTTTTGATGGGGAATAGATTCTTTTTACATGGCATTTGAGTGAAAGTTATTCATAGTTCAAACAAACAAAACCCATTGAAAATATTTCCTTTACAATTTTACATGTTGGCTATTCCTTTCTTTAGCAAAAAACAACACCTTCTCTATTCTATTTTTTTTTTTTTACTATGTGTAGAAATGCAGTTGCTCCTCTACCATGCTATGCTTTAAATTTGAATCAAAAGCTTCCTGAAAATTTGTTTGGCATCCAAGTGTTTCCACACTTACTCTCTCTTTTTATTATTATTATTATTATGTTTTCTTTTTGGGTCTCTGCAGGAAATATAGATTAAGGAGACATTCATGGATCATAGTTGTTTCAGGAAGGCAACCGAAACACATTAAGACTTTTATTTATTCTGAAAAATATATAATGTTGGGACAATGTTAACTGTTAAGTACCTTATCTGTAGACTACCCTATTTTTCTTGGCTATGCATTTCGTGTGTTGTGATTTGGTGTGATGTGCTGTGCTGTGAAAAATGAGAATTTGGTTGTGGCATATATTTTATACTTATATACATAGACAAAATTTAATGTTTTCTCTTAGTTTTCTTTTTGTTTAAACTTCCTAATTTGCAAATATATGTGCATGCAATCATATTGAGTTCCAAATCAAGATCAATCATTACGTACATTCGTAAGTATGGCAACTACATCATACTTTGTGGATTAATAAGATATATAAATGGATAAACAAAGTAATATAAAATTATTGAATTCTAGGCATGCATGCAGCTTCCATTGCGGCTTTTATTGGTAAAAGAAGCTATATAGTTGTTAATGAAAGGGTTATCAAACTTTATAATAGTTTATTAGCTCATAAATTTTCTGTTTATATGAGTAATAACTCTCCATGATAACCATTCAGTTCAATTATATAGGATCATGTCTTGATTTTTAAATGAGAAAATTATTGTTTTTTGAAGTAAATTATCCAAAAATTGTTGTTTTCATAAATGAGGACAGCTGTAACTTACCCACAAATGTCTCTCTTATTTTCCGTCCATGCGAAAAAACAAAAACAAAAAAGGGGAGAGAGAGAGAGAGAGAGAACAATACAACACTTTTGGACTGCAAATCAAGACCTGGAGAACAACAAGCTGAAACAACATTGATATAAACACCCCCGAACCCACTTAAAATCCAAATGCACCCAAATGACACAAATACCCTTAACCCATCTGCAAAATGCCCCCTCTAGTCCCTGTAGTCGGGTCATCATGACCCGCAAACCCGAAAGTCTGCTTGACAGCTTCAGCAGCACCTTGGGCTGCACTCTTCACTTCCTCACCAGTGCCCTGAAGCAATTCAACCGGTCTTCTCTTTGCCAGCTTCGGCCGTCTCTTTGGTAGACTGGACCACCTGTGAGGCATTCTCCTTGGCGGCCTGGGTCGTCTTCGAGGCCTTCTCTTTCGAGCTCCGCCCTGCATGGAGATGTAGCTTCGGGTTCGCTCCTTGGACTCTCCGGCCCGATACTTGAGGATCGGGCCTTGTCCTGCATTGAGTCCGTTGACTCTATCCCCTTCGTTGCCAGAAAATTTCCCTTTGTAAAATATATATATATAAATATATATAAAACCCTCAAACGTGAACAGAAACAATAAAGATAGGATAGGACACCCGAAAAGTCAAGCATACACCACAACTCAGCGGCAAATTAAATTAAAACCTCGTATTGGGTTTTGCCCCAACTCAATTATATATAAATAAAAATTAATGTTTTTGCCTAGAGAAAATTATGAAAGGAAAAGAAAATAACAAGCAAAGAAATAGAATATTTTAAGTGTAAGATTTTGAAAAGATGTTTGTTGGAGTGCGTGTAAGTCTTTTAACTTCCATAAATATAGGAGGCTATGTTATAGTTAGAATGCGGATGATTTAAGTTCACCAAGGAGATGTTAGACGAGCAGAAGTTTTAAACAGAGAGAGAGAGAGAGAGAGAGAGAGAGAGGGGTGGTTATGGTGAGTAATGCAAGAAGAATTGATTATTTGATAATTGTGAAGGTTGATGGTATGCATGAATGAATACGAAGGCTTCACGTTCCAAGACAAGAATAAGAATAAATAAATTTTTATTTTTTAATTTCATTTCATTTAATTATATTCTTTTATATAAAAAATGATGGAATATGATAAAACTCAGTGACGTAATCAATACTTGACTTCGAGGGGCAAAAGTATGTATTTATATTTATGTGATCACCCGCTATTTAGGTGTAGCTTCGTGAAGCATTAGCACTTTTGTTCTATTTATTATTAATAAGCTATTTTCCAATAGTCAAAGATGTATACATTTTTTTTCATGCAATTTTTTTTTAATTAAATACACACATTCACAAAAATTTAAGACAGTTGAACAAGAACTTCTACTGGTGGGATATCCATACAAGGTGGGATAGCTTATAAACAATGTCATACCCTGACCCTTGAGTTAAGTACACAACAACTGTCACATTATCTCGATATACCGGCAGAATCTCTATATATTCTGGGATACCATAAGGTATTTAACATGTTTTAAAAATAACTCAATAACATTTAAAGAACTATCCTAGTCCATTTTATCATAACAGGCATACGTGAAGCCAACCTGACCAATCAAAATCAAATGCATGCATAAAACTATTTCGACCGATCAAAGAAATTTTAATAAAATTTTCACAATCTCCCTCAAAATTCACAATAAAGTTCAAATGTCTTATTAAAATCAAAAAGTTTTGCAAAGACAAATATAAACAAAAGTTTACAAAATTTCACAATAATCAAGTAAGGATTTTATCAATAATTGCTCAAAAGTAAATAAATCAAATATCGATCAAATCCATATCAAAATAGACAGTACAAAGCCTCTTTCCACGGATCATACTACATCAACTCAAAAATAATATCTACATTATCAATACTTATAACAATTTAGCAAAAACGTCTTCAATTGGATTCACCTAAACTTCCACTAAAAAAATATAAAAGAGAGGGGTGAGTATGAGAATACTCAGTGAGTGGAGTATAATGGTATGATTGTGTTCATAAATAAGGGGTGAATGTGAGAAAATCAAGGCATATTTCATAAACAACTCTTTGGATGTAAAATAGTCTTAATAAATCAGAATAATTCAAACAAACATACATCCACATATTTCAGAATTTCTGAAAATCAAGGGGTCTGTCTAAGAAATTACTCCAATCCCAAGTTTAACCGAATCTGGACGAAAGAAAATGTACTAGATCTGTAGAAAATGTTTTATTCTTGAGAGTTTGTATGAAATTATTGAGGTTAGGTCTAGAATTTGATGTAAATTGGACTGCGAAGCATGATAGAATATCTTAGAGAGTATTATAGTTTTGTTTGATTGATTTGCGTAGTATTCCTTGGGATTTGAATTGAAATTGGCATGAATTAAAACAGGATTATGTAAATTCGGTAGAAAATTGGTAAAATTGAGGAATATTGGAAATTTAAAATCGTTGGTGATGGAAATTTATGAAAAATTGGAATGTAAAATAGTATGAGGTGTAAATTGGTAAAATGCGAACAAGAATAAGAAAATGATCGAAATTGGGGTTTAAATAAAATTAGAAAAGTTGTAAACTCTTGAATTTGAAGGAGAAATGACTTGAGAATTGTTATTGCTGCTTTAGGACAATTCGTTGGAACTCGAAAGGAGACTTCTTGAGTATTGATAGGGTGTAGGGAGTGGATACCCTCCCTATAGGTGAGTGAATACATGCTTATGATTTTAAATGAGAAAATACTTTAAACTGATTTTATAAATGTTTTAAATGAGTTTACGAATGTTTTAAAATTGTTTTATGATTGTGGAATGTCCCGAAAGGAGATTTGAATCACCGAATGCATCCATGTGTTATTTGAAAAAAAATGATGTGCCATGTTTATTGACTTGCGTTGAATGCGATTGATTTGAACTTGTGTACTGAGAATCTGAATAACTGTTGGCACATTTTGGTATGTGATTTGATGATTGTGAAATGGTGTTGTTGGCACACTTTTGTATATGATTTGATGATTGCGAAACGGTGCTGTGTGCATGGATAATGGCTATAGTCATTCCTTCTACGGAGTGACCTGACGGGGTGACGTGGTTGGACTGTTATATTGGATGATGAGGTAGCTGCGCTCGAGAGGTGCCTCTGAATCCCTCCCTTCGGACTAGCCTGGTTGCACCTCAGGGGAGACCCGAGCCAAAGTCAAGGAATGGGGTATTGTGTATGATTTATTGACATTGATGAGGAATCCCTTTGCAATTCCACCATTGGTCCGGTCCAAGCCTTTGATGGAAAGATTTTGGCAACCCCGTGATTTTGAAAAAAATAGAATGTGATGACTGGATACATATAAATTATTTATCACGATTTGTTGAGATCTTGTTTACATTGTGATTTATTGATATGATCGTATGATTTTGAGAAAGTTATTTGACATGTCCGCAATCACCACTTATTTATTATCATAACATGCTATATACTCACTAAGTATTTCCCAATACTCACCCCTCTCTTTTAAACCTTTCAAAGGAACTTTAGATTTGTGACAATAATTGGAGCTTGTGAAGGATTGTCCCGCTAACTCGTTAGGTATCCAAGCAATGCAGGTTTTATTTTGATGCAAATCTGAAATCCATGGAAGGGAAAATTGTACAATTTTTTGTATGGATTTAATTGATACTTGTTTCATATATAGGAGCAAGTATTGGTGGAATCCTTATATTGCTTATATTGAAACTTGTACATTTTCTTTTGGATTTCATTTTTGATCAAACTTATTATTTAAATGGGACATTTGGACTTTATTTGATCTTTGAAAGGTCGGGATGGCCGGATGCGTGCATGTGTTTTGGATTGGCCGAGTTGGCCTTGTGTGTGTGCTAATTTGAGTTAAATGGACCGGTGCGTTTTTTGATTATTTGTTGAAATCTGGTTGGCTGGGATGGCCATATCGCATGCGTGCATGTACAGGAGCCCCTTCCCCGATTGTATGCCAACGCATGCTTGTGTGTACAGGGAATGGACCAGATGAGTCCTTTGCATGTGTATTATTACATGCTTTCCTTATTTTTGATTGATTGTGTATTGGAAGCGTTGTTATGGGGATTTGTTTGCCTTGCGGAATCCCAGTATATGAGGAGGTTCTGTTCGTGTACCGTGACTACGCGGCGGCTGTCATGTAGTCGATCCGAGGATCGGGGCGTGACATTTAATCCCCCATTCCTTGAGTTTAATTGGGGTTTTGAACATTTGATAGAGTGATTTAATGAAAGTATAATTGATTTCTAGAGAGAGAAATCAAGAGTGAGGGAGAGAGTGTGAGAATATAGGGAGAGGAGAGAGTGCACGAGAAAGAGATAAGAGAAAAGTAATTGAATGAATGAAATATGTTTGTTCAATCCATATTTATTGAGAAACAGAAATTACCATTTAACCCTTCATGAATTTTAAGTTGTATTCAAATTTAGAGAGTATTTTAGTCATTTTGCAACTCCAGTAGCAAGAAATCGATTGGGCAAGGCAACTTACTTGGAAAACAAGGCGACTCGCTAATACAAAATCCTATTGGGTAAAGCGACTCAATTTTCTTGATTTTTAGACTTTAAGTCGACTCAAATAAGGGAGTAAGACGCCTCACCTAAGCATTGCCTCAGAACCCCTATTTTGCTACTCAACCAGGCTGCCTCATGAGTGATGCAAGGCGACCCGGTGACACCACTCCTCAGAAACCTTTACCCTGCAAACACCCAAGTCGCCTCCTCATCTTGTGCAAGGCGACTTGCTTCTTCTAAAACCACTCACAAGGCGCCTCGTCCTAAGGCACAAGGCGACCCAACGCATCCCACTCTCAGAAGCATGATCTGCACACCTTTGGAGTCGCCTTCCCCTATGCACAAGGCGACTCACCCTCCCAAATTTTTACACAAGTCATCCTATTCACCCCCACAAATGATTTTCCCTTCATTTTTCCTCACACAAGCCAACTCAAACCCCCTCCACAAGGCCCCTTACTGCTCACATTCTCCATCTACACAAGTCTAGTTGCGCCACCTCAAGCCCTTTGCCTCTCACAGGCATAAGTCAACCCAAGTTCTTCACAATTTATCTTGCTCCTTACAAACTCCACACCCCCCGTGGCCACTTGTCACTTTTAAATGAAAGAAATCCCACACTCATTGTCTCTAAAGAGGATTGAACACATGACTTCAAATTTTCCCAAAAAGACATAACACCACCAAACCACTCAACACCTTATAATTTATGTGACAAATCTAATTAAAAATCCAACACTTCGTAATTTTAGGAAATAATAAATTGAAAAAATTTCAAATGCTGAATTTTACAATGTTACACCCAAAAATTCTGAATTTGATTACAATCAGATTTCTCTTTGTATTTTACAAAGAAAAATCAATAATTAAATAAAAATTTTCTAATACCGAATTTTTAGTGTTACAAAGACACCAAAGACTAGCCAATGCTCGGAAACCCTCCAACAAAATTTAACACTTTACATTCCACAACCTAAATGAACTGCTTTTGTTTATAGCTCTACAAGAAAACCACAGATATCTACTTTTTCAACAGATGAATGAAGCAGAAATTACAATGGAAGTTTGTTGAAAGCCAATTTTCTCTACCACTTTGAGAAAATTTGAAGTCCTCTTCTTTGACCCCTTAAGTAGTATGGACGGAGAAAAGGACAGAGAAAAAAGACTTCATGAGTTCATGTCTGTAACAAATGTCTACCACTAACTTCAGCATTACAATATTTTCTTGTTTCAAGAAATTCAAACAACTTTTTATGGATTGACAGCTTTACTTAGATCATTGGGCGGAGAAGGCAGAGGGTGAGAAGGGACAGCCTGCAGTATATATTTGCGACCACGTTTCAGTCCTGAAGAAGAGCTTGATCCAAGCACCTGTGCAGGTTGGTTTGGGGCAGAAATGTATTTCTTTTGTGGTGATGTAGTTTTCCTTCCCTCAGTTGTGTCATGGTTTGCTGATAGATTGAATGGTGAATTATTGTAAAAGAGCTCATAGAGGTTAGCACTTGTAGATGACTGAGGAGGAAGAGTAACAGATGAACTGCATGGGTTAAAAGATAATGGTTCCCTTTGCTGCCAAAATTGAGCTTCTGCTGGTTGCAAGTTCTCTTGTGCAATGGGCATATTGGAAGAAGAAGCCATCAACCCGGATGAGCAATGTGCAACTGGAGATTGAGGGCACTCAACTAGATTTCCCCAAATAGGTGAAACATGATAGCTGCCCTGTGTATTGAATTCCTGATTCAAAGGAACTACAGACCAGACCATGTTATCTTTAGAATCTCCAAACTTGAAATAATAAATGATAGCGAGAAAAAGAAGAAAGACTAGTACCAAATTGGGAAGATGAAGGTTGCCCTGGGATAAAGATTGGTTTATGTGCATTTGTCGATCCGTTCATGTTGTGCATGATATTTAGATTCCCATCAAAATGATCTTCTGGCCTGCTAGTAGCAGCAGCAACTTCAAATGGTACCAAAAAAATCAGCCAGAAGCAAATAGGTTTATTCATTTCAAAATAGACATCACCCAAAATATGCTTATTAAAAGTCTCAAATAACTTCTAACTTCAAATTAAGCTTCATTTTACCTCTGGCTGTGTTAAATTTATTGTGATTACATAGTCTAAAAGACTATAAAGGCATAAATGAATAAAGATTTCCTCACCTAATTTGGCGCCATTGGGATTTTTGGAGTCCTCGCAGCGGCATGCTTCTGAACAGCCAACTCTAACCTTAGAATTTGACAAAGATGTAACAAATATCGAGCTCAACACCAGTTTTGAAAAGGGATGCAAGAAAATGCCTTATGAACTTCATTCCTGGTAGCAATCACAATACTTTTTGAGACACCTCGACTTCTTGCAATTGCATCCTCTCCTAGGCATCACTGGTGCTAGTACCATTTGCGCTTCCTCCTGCCAGTGTTTTTATGTTAGTGATGTGTTTACAAGGTGACAGATATTGTAGAAGTTTAATGTATACAGAATTACCGAAATGTTTGGTGCGGCATCTGAGTTATAAATAAGATGCCTTGGGACAAATGCCAATGGATTGCGTTGTACTATCTGTTGTTTTGAATCAAGGACAGTGTCCTCATAGTCTGGCTTATTAAAACAGTTTGTGCATGAACAATCATCAGAGCAATAATTTCCTGCAAAGCACTTCAATAACTGTAAGAAACGAGGAGAGAGAGAGAGATTAATATCAAAGTAATTAACATCTGTAAAATGGCCTTTTTCCCTTTCTCCTTGATCATAAACAGTTTAAAAATATGATTTCCACTTACAGCTTCAAGCATTTGGACCTCTTGCAAAAACAAGTCTTGTATTCACCTTCACTCGGTCTGCATTTATTCAAATCCTTAGTATCATTAAACAGGATGAAAAATCAAAGGAGATACTGTCTTAAATATAATGGGGTTATGTATGTGTGTTTGCATGTGTGTGTCAAAGACTTCAAATTAGCACGTGCCTCTTTTTTCTGGGGCTGGTGTTCTTGTTCTGCTGAATCTCACGCTTTGCTTCCAAAGAACTACCTTGAGAGTATTGAGTTTTCTCTGGCTGAAGATGGCTAAAGTCCAAAGAATAATCCTGGCCCTTCATACTACTAGTTGATGGTAAATATGTAGAAGCTTCAGGTACAGCCTGAGTGCTCTTGTTATTGTCCAGAGAGGACAAGTATGTGCCACTTCTACCTAGAATAGAGTCAGTACTTGGATTCTCTATGCGTCTTCTATGGCTATCGGGTACTGCCTTATCCTTCAGTTTATTGAAAGACCCTGGACTCATTGGCCCTTGTGTGCCTAACTTATTTAAGTGTAATCCAATGCCAGTCGTGAATAAATTCTTTTTTTCTTGCATATCAATAGACTCTGCTGTATTAATATTTGTCAAGTCAGGGCTTATTGATACGACTCCATGGCCGAATTTGTTCAAGTGAAAACCCATACCAGCTGTAAATGTGTGTTCATTGTTTTGGTAGGATGTTATGCTATTCGAATGGGAAAAATAGGTTTCCGAAGACAAGGGATTGGAAAAAGCATTCAGTGGCTGACTACAGGAGGTTAGTCTTGAATTGTTCTGAAATGAAGTTAGATTCTCCAACTCTGCCATAGTACAAGGGGATAAAGTTGAAGTTGTTCCCATACTGTTAGGATCTTCGATGTCACTGATGGAAGTAATCTGGCGTTCTGGTGTGACACTGAATTGAAGATGTCTCCGTGAGCCACCATTTGATTGCTTATTTGTCTCCTACATTGATCATAGCAGTTATTTCAAACAATTTCTACAGAACTCAATTAATTTTGAAAGAGAAGGGAAAAAAAAAGGGGAAGACACCCCTTAAAGAATTGATACCTCTACTTGTCTCTTGTTGTGATTCTTACCCCCCTCAACTGTCCACGGAGGATCAGGAAATGAGTCGAGAGCCTTTATCCATTGTTCTATTGAATCTTCATTCTGTAGCCTCGTCCATGGTAAGATTTTACTCACAACATAGGCATTAAGAAGTAGAAGAATTTAATTCATGGGACCATTCTTGTATTTATTTACCTCTTTAGATAAAGATTGGCTTTGTTGTTCTCGAGAAGAAGGGCCTGCAAAAATCATGTTGAGAATGCTTAGAATTTTGTGCTACGAGAACAAAAATATCACCAAAATCCTACCTGCAGACTCAAAACCCTGAAACATGTCATTCACTTGCTCCATAAAGGAATCAGATGCTCTATTTTCTTGTTTGCTGCCACCATCCGCATCCTCCACCATTTCAGCAGGATCAACAAGATAGGTAGAAGGACTGCATGAGAGGACTTCATTTTCAGAATAAGGGGGCTGCTCGACGTTTGAGTGTCTCTCATGTTGTCCACAAACATTTGAGTCTGCTGCAGATGTTTGAATTCTGGAAAAATTATGATAAGAGACCTTTTAGGACTTGGTTGGACACCAAAATGAATGTCTTGTATGCATTATTTATAATTGTTTTAGAAAAAAGACTCAGAAAAGAATTAAAGAACTTGGCACCTGTTATGCATACTTGTGGGAGGCTTTGGATTAGGTTGTGGTGATCCAAACACGTGGTAGGAATTAGGCAACTCAAGGTTCGAAAAACTTTTTAAGGTGTTAATTTCAGGTGGACTGAGATCACTAAGAGAAGCAAAGGAAGGGGAAACCTGCATTTGAAAGGAAAATTTTAAAAGAAGTGTATACTTTAGATCTCAAAAGCATGGACACATTCTACATACAAAGCACAAAGCACAAAATAACATCCGAACTCTTCATCGTGTCTCTGATTCATCTGTCTCAAAGATAGATTTTATGTTCAATTTGGAATTGATTTTGATTGCATCTTTTGCACATTGATTCTTCACTCATCTCAAAAGTGCCATAAATTTTGGGCAAAACAAAATTCCTCCTCAAGACTGTCACATGGCATAATAGCCATAGCAATACATTTAAGAAGACTATAGATGTACTTGCATTGACCCAGATTTAAAAAATCTACTCTTCCTTAATATTATCAATCAAAATTGATCTGACATCAGAAAAGAAGATGAAAATATCTTTGTAAATCAATTCAAATAAAAGAAAATAAAGGAAAAAAGAAAATATCCAAAAAAAATCAGAAATCAAAATTTGGTGCTATACATCTGAAGAGCACAAGAAATTAATGGGTGTATACAAAGTAAATGATGCAAGATAAACAACATTCTAAAATCAAAGCACAAAAGTTTGTCTGTATTAGCATAAACAAATAAAAAGATCATGACCCTAAATCAGTCTTTTATGTCTGCTAGGGCATTGAGAGGCACCCTCCCATAAGAAAAGAAAATGAAATACTTATCATTCTAATAGTTATATTTTGCCTTCTAAAAACAAAAATAGGCCTGGGAAACTTGAGGAGATGAATATAATCAGAAAACAAATAAAAAACAAAATTAAACGAGCAATTCAAACCTGAGGAGACGAGACTTGGTTTGTTTTCATGATGATCGGACTATTTTGATCCGACCATTATTGATAGCCTCTGTCAGCGTTCCTTAACTTCACAGAAATGGTGCTTTCAGGATTATGCTGATTCCTTTCACTCTACAAGCCAAACAAGCAGCAAAATGGCTCTGAGTTATGCCCGCCGTTCTCTCTCACTCCAGGTTGTTGGATACCAATCTTTTAAATATGGCGAAGCGGGAAAGAGACAATGAACACTTTTCAGATTTTGCAGGAAAAGTCACAGTACATAGAATCACCCAAGTAAAGATCTTAGAATGCCATATATATTTGGTCCTCCTATAGGGAAAAAGGTAGAAATGAATGAGGAGGAGGACTCTGCATGTCACGTAAATCACTTGGTAAAATATGTTTGGAAACTTCTTATTTTTTCAATATATTTCTGATTATTGCTACCTTTTGGCTTTTACTATATAATGATAGTTTTAACATATACAATGAATTGATAATGATACACTTTATTTTATTGTCAAGATGATTTTATTTTTTATTTTTTTATTATGGGTGGGAGATAGAGGCAAGATCTCAAAAATTTTTAATATTATCAATTTTTTTTCTTAAAACTTTATTAGTTTCTCATTTGGATGCAATTTTGCATTAATCTTTTTCCCGCAACTTGATAAGTTCACTAAATTAGGACCGACGGTTAATGTGACGTGTAGCTTTTATGCGACCGTTATTTTTTTAAAAAAATAATATGGCTCGTTTTGCTTATATAAGACCGATAATTAATACGTCATTTTCTTTTAAAATAATTTATTAGTTCCTCATTTGGTTATAGTTTTATAGTTTACGGACAGTACAATAGGGCGCCTCCCCAAGATGGATCATATAGATCTTTCTTTAGTATTGTCAATTTTACTACCTTTTTTTTCTTGTAATTAAGGCTTATAGTTGCTAAATTGGGACTCACAATCGATACAATGAGCATATTTTCTTTTTAACTAGTGTCGTTGCTACATGACAATAGTTTAGAACAACCCCTTCATTAAGATGGAACCCAGGTGGGTTTTTTTTTTTTTTTATTTTATGGAGCATACATAAGATGGAATCCAAATGTGCTAACATGAAGAATGGTACTCTTTAATATTGTAAAATCTTTCTTTAATTTTTAATACTTTCTCTCACTTGCAGTTTTGTAATAGTTGGTCATGCGACATAGTATCTTTCCTAAGCCAAACACCACGTTTCGTGTGAATTTCATCACTTTCTTCAAATGGGAGGACCAAGATTTATGTATTAGTCAAGTGTCATCTTAGTAACTAATGCTCCAAGTAAAGCAAAAAATATTTCTTTTCATCTATACCCTCATGCCTCCCAAGTCTAAAAGACACCTAATTTATTATAGTTATCACCATAAGAATTCCTTAAACTTTTAATGAAAACAACAACTAAGATTTGTAGTTACTAGGGCAACAAAGATTGTTTGAACATTTAAAGAAAAGGGATAGCCCACCATTGTTGTTTAATGGTCTTCTATTAAGAATTTGAGACAACAAGATCTGCAAGAAACGAAATTTGAATGGCAAAAACAACTCATAATCTTCCCCTCCCCCCCAAAAAAAAGAAACCCAAAATTCCTAATTAATGAAAAATAGATAAAGAAGCAACACTAGTATAGAAAATATAACATATATATACATACATGAATCGTATTTTTGTATGTTGTGTGATGAAAATTTTCCTTCCCAGAATTATTTATTAATTAATTTATTTATTTTTTGCTAAGTATGTTTTTGTCTAAAAGTGTTAAGTACTCTTTTTTTCTTTTTTTCTTTTTTTATTGAAATTAAGGATGTGCATTTTCTTATTTTCCTTTTGTAGACAACTATGAGATTAACACGCTTGTCGGGATTATGTACTTGTCCACCAAACATCACATAAGTCCCAAATAATTCTCTATGAAAATATGACTTGTAAGAAAGATTTTTTAGCACTCATAATATAATAGAATGATCTAATATAGATTCAAAGCAAACCCTTTTGTTGGATTGTCGTACTTGAATACCAAAATAAATATGTTTTTGACCACTTAAATAAATATAAATAACGAAATCATTTATGCAACAAATTAGCAATTTCATTTAAAAATCAATTCTACATTCTCTCTAATTTTGAAATGTGTACTATCCAAACTGAGCTACATTTGCTAACATATGAGTTAGAACTATAATATGTAGTTGAAGGAATTGGCCCATGTGACGGCAAGGATGTCAAAAACAAAGAAATAAATTGATGATTGCGGCGCAGCACATTTAAGCTAATATACGTTTTTTCATTTATCTATTTTATATGAAAATATATTGAAGATTGAAAATAGAAACAGGCAGACAATCTATTGTATTTATACTAAAAATGTTCACGAGTTTATTCTTTTTTAGTATAAACATATTGAAGGTCGGAAAAGAGAAATAAAATGGTGTTCCTCGCACAATTATACTAATATACCTAGTAGTTTATCCATTTAAAGGGGAAATCAATAACTAGATTATTACTAATTCACGATCATTTTCACTTTTCCAAATCATCGTCTCACTAAAATCGTGATCAGTTTTATTGTTTTCTCTCATTTTCTTCTTGCATGTTAGGGTTTTTTTATTTATTTATTTGTTGGTTTATTTTGAATTTATCATGATTTATCTCAATTGATTCAATGAATTCTAATCCTTTCATCCCATTGGAGCATTGCAAGAGACATCGACAAAACTTAAATTTTACATATTACCCTTTAATTTTAACAATTTAGTCCATGATTTTTGAGATTTGTACCATCCAAAATGAGCTAAATTTGCTAACATGTGAACTAGAACTATAAAATGTAGTAGTGTTTAGTCAATAATATAAAAGAATTGGCCCATATGATGGTGTGGATGTCAAAAATAAAGAAACAAATTAATGATTGCGGCATGATGTGACGCGACAGATTTAAACTGATATTTTTTTTTATTTATCAATTTTCGAAAAACAAATATCAAAAATTATAAAAAGAAATAAAGTGAAAATTATAACATTGTTAAAAGGCTCATGAGTTTATCATTTTCTTGTACAAATGTGGAGAAGGTTGGAGAAAGTAACAAAATGGTGTTGGTGGCACGTTTATACTAATATATCTCATAGTTTATAGATTTAGAGAAGAAATATGTGAAATTTGAAAGTTTGTTTACTCTATGCTTAAATTATTGCTAATTCATTGTAATTTTTAGTTTCTCATAAGAGTAATAGAAGATTGTTCTGAATTTTGTTGGATTAATTCAGTCTGAAACCCATCAAAGTGATTGTAATTGCGGTGGTAACATTGATTGTTCAAAAGTTTTCGTCATCTATTCCAAGGTTTGTGATGGTTTCTACTTCTTTTGCAATAGATTCTCTCACTATCATCAAGGGTCTCTATCTCTAATTTTTGATAAATTTTAATTACATATTATAGATTATGAAAAATAACAGATCGGGTTTTAATACTTCATCGTATCCCATCTCTCTTTCCTCTTTCACTCCCTCTCCCGTCATACCCTAACCTTAAGCCCCTCATCATCCTCGTTACCACTAATGCTAATCCCAACCATAATTGGCTAGCCAAAAAGCCCTTTCCTTCCATCCTTGGCTTGTTGGAGGGTTTAGATTTGCTATTTAATTTGTGTTAGCTTTTTCTTTTTTTTTTTTGCAATCAATTCTCTCTCTCTCTCTCACACACATCATCTCAAGGTTCTCTCTCATTTTTTGTGGGTTTTAAGTTCTTTTTTTATTAATTTATAGACTAGGAAAAGAGTTGTTTCAATTGAATTTGAATACATCTTTCTTCAATTATTTTGAAATTCAAATAGTGAATCTAGTGGGATAGTATATTAAGTCTTTTAACGAAATTTTAAATTCAAAATTTAAAAATAAAAAAAATTATACTAAGAAAATTGTCCCTTAAATAAGGCGCTACAAACGTTCAAATCAGATTAATCGAAATATAGTTTCAAATACTGGTAGTAGGTACAAAAAAAAACTACTTAAGCCAATAAGTCGGGTCGAAGCGAGTTCTTGTAGTTACAAAACCTAAAAAATCATCAGAATGGAAAAAAACTATGTTAATAAGGTAATTTCATAAATGAATTATTATAAATATTTAATCGTATTAATCAGAATATTATTTTAAATATCGGTCATATATATTAAAAAAAAAAAAAGCAAAACAAAAAAAATGTTGATAAGCCCGGTGATTAGCAAGCCAGGCCTGCTACCCGGCCCAATCTGGGTCCAGCTATTGGACAGGGAAAGGAGCACGAACACGCGTGCGAAGGCATTTGAGTTTCGGGGTTTAGGGTTTTGCACAGCTTTTTTCCCACTAAAGAAAAACCCCCTCCCCATTTTCGTCCCTTACAAAAACTCAAAGAAGACACAGGCACATTGAAAACAACATCAAACCCTAGCACTAAACCTAGCAAAATCATGAACTTCAGATTCCAAAATCTCCTCGGAGCTCCATACAGAGGAGGAAATGCGATAGTAATCAACGACAAAACCCTAGTATCACCGGTCGGCAATCGCGTGGCAGTCACTGACCTAATCAAATCAGAAACCTTAACCATACCGTGCGAAACCTCCGCCAACATAAACCGAATCGCCGCGTCGCCAAACGGGCTCTTTCTCTTCGCAGTGGACGAAAATTCAAGGTGCATATTCATCAATGTTCTTCAAAAGGTTATTCTCCATCGAATTTCATTCGATAAACCTGTTTCTGTAGTCAAATTTTGTCCTGATGGTTCCTTAATTGCAATTGGTGTTGGAAAATTTGTTGAAATTTGGAAGTCTCCTGGGTCTAAGAAAAGATTTTTTGCATTCGAGAGGGTTAGAAAGATTGACTGTAAAAGCAAGATTACAGCATTGGATTGGAGTCCTGATTCTAAGTATTTGATTGTGGGCTCTAAGGAAGATTTGACTGCCAGGTTGATTTGTGTGGAGAAATTGGGTAAACTTGGAAGACCTTACTTGTTTTTAGGGCATAGAGCTTCTCTAGTGGGTGTGTTTTTTTGGGGTGGATAAGAAGTTGAATAAGGTCAATAAGGTTTATTCGATTACTCGTGATTGTATGATCTTTAGCTGGGGTTTTACTGGTTATGAAGGGAATGGTGAATTTTTGGAGCCTTTATCTCCTGGCACACCGGAGCAGAGAGAGAATCAGAGTGAGGCGATGGATGTGGAGAATGACAGTATTGTTAATGTTAAGAAGAGGAAAAATCTTGATTTTCAAGATGGCAATATGGATGAGGAATGTGGGTTTTTGGTTAGAGGGAAATGGGAATTATTAAGGAAGGATAATTTTATGCAGCAGCAGGCTAGGTTGACTGCATGTGATTATCATAGAGGCCTTGAGCTTGTTGTAGTTGGGTTCTCAAATGGTGTGTTTGGCCTTTATCAGATGCCAGATTTCATTTGCTTGCACTTACTGTCAATATCAAGGGAGAAGATAACTACTGCTGTTTTTAATGACTTGGGGAACTGGTTAACTTTTGGTTGTGCAAAGCTTGGGCAGTTGCTTGTGTGGGAGTGGCGGTCAGAAAGCTATATATTGAAGCAGCAGGGCCATTATTTCGATGTGAATTGTTTAGCATATTCACCCGATTCTCAGCTTTTGGCTACTGGTGCAGATGATAACAAAATCAAGGTCAGTGGAAGAATCTATATATTTCTGCAATTTAAATTGTTGCGCATAACAACTTCATTTTTAAGTAATCCTGTGGAATGGCTCAAATTTCTGAAATAGTGTGAGGGTACTAGTAAAATGACCTGCGGAAGTAGATTTTGGCCTGAGTTACATTTTTCATATGGCCCTAAGGGATAGAATCCTATATTAATGTAGCAAATGTTGGATCTTTTTGCTCATAGTAATCGTATTGAACCTCAATTTCAATTAAAGGGGATCAACGAAATAACTCTTTTGAAACATCTAATTGAAATGCTGTGTTGCACTGTTTAAAATCTTTGATGAACTAATAAAATTCACCTTTATGTTGACGCCATTGTACACCAAAATTTTATAATAGAAACAGTAGTTTCTGATATCATGAGGTCAAAGGTTAGGTTTTAGGTAGGATAATCCCTCCTGGATCTTCAGAGAAGTGATGTTGATGCCTATGCTTGTGTTGTATCTGCTGAATCTATACTGGCTGTCAAAATTCAGGACCTTTGTCTTTCTTTTCAATCTTGGAACTGATTCACAACCTGTAGGACCTGAATACATATGAAATGTAGTCTCCTCGATTTCTAATAAAGTGATCAAGGATGAGATTGATTTTTTGGGTCCTCTACTCCTATTGTGGTTATGGGATTCAAACACCTTGGGAATCATGTATTACCTTCTCATCAATCGCTTGCTAGTTCCCCTAGTCATGGTCATGCTTCTTTTGTTAGTGGTGCTCTCTTGTGCAAGGATTTAAAGTAATTAAAGTGGTGATAATCTTTTTGGGATAGAAACCAATCAATCTTTGCTAGTTCCCATTTTCAACTATTTGCAGGACTTTGCTGTTATCCCTACGTTATAGCATCTTTCCTTTAAAATAATACTTGGGAGACTCCATTCTGACACAATTCTTGCTAAGAGAGATATTTTTTGCTAGAAACTACCATGTTTGACATGGTATTTACACAGCCAAGCATAGCAGTTTTATGCTTTATAATCCTGTAAAAATTCTGTCTTTTTTTTTGTGTATAAAGGGCCACTGTTTGTTGTTTTCTTTCAGGTTTGGACTGTTTCATCAGGCTTTTGTTTTGTTACATTTTCTGGGCACACAAATGCTGTGACTGCACTTCATTTTATGGCTAATAACAATTGTCTTTTGAGTGCATCTCTGGATGGGACCTTACGTGCCTGGGATTTGTTCCGCTATCGGAACTTTAGGACTTTCACTACACCTTCTCCTCGGCAATTTGTTTCTTTGACAGCAGATCCAACTGGTGAAGTCATATGTGCCGGAACTCTAGATTCATTTGAGGTATACACTCTCTCTCTCTCTCTCTCTCTCTCTCTCTCTCTCTCTCTCTCTCGCCAACTTCATGTTTAATGTTCTCGTGGAATTTTCCTCTGACATGAGACCTTTTGGTTGTCATACTAGATTTTTGTCTGGTCAATGAAGACAGGTAAATTGTTGGATACACTAAGCGGACATGAAGGACCTGTTCATGGGTTGATGTTTTCTCCTACTAATGTGAGCTAGCTTCTATAACATTGGTAAAATGTGTGTTCTATTATTTTACAATAGCCAGGTTTACCTTGGAAAGGTCTCTCTTCTTTTCTTTCCTTCTCTCATATCACTGTTATCATGTGATCCAACTTTCATAACTTGGTTTGGCCATCGGGCAAACTTAATCTGATTGGCCACATATCAATAGAAGGCTCCACTGCATTTGCTTCACACAAATTGAATGCCTAAAGCACTATACTCCATAGCTAGAACACAATGTATTGCTTTCTTTCATTCCTCTAGCTTCTTAGAAATGAAAGTAATTTCTCTTCTTCCCAATTGATGTAGGCAATATTAGCATCATCTTCATGGGACAAATCTGTCCGCTTGTGGGATGTTTTTGAAGGAAAAGGCCCAGTTGAAACATTTTCCCATACACATGACGTTCTTACTGTGGTTTATCGGCCTGATGGAAAGCAATTGGCTTGCAGCACATTAGAAGGAAACATTCATTTCTGGGATCCAATAGATGGACAGCTGATGTACGCAATTGAGGGTCGTAGGGACATTGCTGGTGGACGCCTCATGACTGATCGCCGATCAGTAGCTAACTCTAGCTCTGGAAAGTGCTTTACAACCTTGTGTTATACTGCTGATGGGAGTTATATATTAGCCGGAGGAAATAGCAAATACATTTGTTTGTATGACATTGCTGATCAGGTAATCCAATGAATTCTTTCTGTAACTTAATCCTATTGTGCCATCATTTATCTCAGTGCTTTCACTTTATAGAATTTCAATAATTGAGTATTTGCCCCTTAATATCTAGACTTTGGTCCCTCTCCAACCAACGCATTCAAAGGGTGCATCAGGGTTCTAGATCTTCACCGGGAAATGGAAGTGGCCTCTCTTGGCCCCAGTATTTGATTTTCATAACTCAGTTTGACCAATTATATGCTAACCTTATGTTTCAAAGATTAGTTGTCTGAATGCAATGTTCACAACTCTATAGAACTTTTCAGTTTATTTCAAATGCTCAAGCTGACCTAGTTAGTCACTACAAACAAATATTATGATTATTACCATAATCTTGTGAAAGATATATTAATTTAAACACTTACATTTCCAACCAATTAGTATAATGTTAAATGTTAAATCTCTTTTTTTTCCCCCTCTCCAAGCGTTAAACCCGTTAAGATCATAGATCTTTGTACTTTGAAGTGCTCACATCTTTAGGAAAAGAAAGTGTTCCACCTTTTGACATGGCAAACAACTTATTCTGTGTCAAAAAATGCTTCATATTAGTTTAAATTTTCTAATTTCAAATCATTTGATTTCTCAACTTTGGTCTGTTCTATGTCATGGAACTGGGCAGGTACTGCTTCGTAGATTTCAAATAACCCACAATCTGTCATTGGATGGTGTTCTGGATTTTCTGAACTCAAAAAGAATGACTGAAGCTGGCCCGCTTGACTTAATTGATGATGAGAATAGTGATGTGGAAGAAGGCATTGACAAACAAACTCGGAAAAAGTTAGGGTATGATTTGCCAGGAGCCATGCCTAACAGAGGAAGGCCTGTGATTCGAACAAAATGCTTGAAATTTGCACCCACTGGCCGGAGTTGGGCGGCAGCAACAACGGAGGGTGTTCTAATTTATTCCATTGACGACTCGTTTATGTTTGATCCAACAGATCTTGATGTTGATGTCACGCCAGAGGTATGTAACCAAATAAAAACTCTCTCTTGTATCCTGAGCTTAAGTTGGGTTGCTTATGATCTTTATGGATCATCTCGGCCTTTTCCAGGCTGTTAACAGAGCATTAAGTGAAGATCAGCCGAGAAGAGGGCTGGTACTAAGTCTCCGTCTAAATGAAGATTCTCTCATCAAAAAATGTATTTTTTCGGTTACTCCAACAGATATACCAGCTGTTGCTCCTTCAATTCCAGTCAGATATTTGCAGAGGTTGATAGAGGCATTTGCAGATCTTCTAGAAAGCTGCCCCCATCTGGAGTTTATTCTTCGTTGGTGTCAGGTTAGGTATTTGTTTACATGGCATGAACCCATTACAGGATCTTATTGTTCATAATGGTGCTTGTCTGTCTCACAGGAGCTTTGCAAAACTCATGGTCTCTATATTCAGCAGAACTCTAGAAGCCTTATTCCGGCATTGAAATCCTTGCAGAAGGCAATTACAAGATTGCATCAAGATTTGTCAGATACATGTTCTTCAAATGAATATTTGCTACAATACTTATGCTCAGCAAGCACCAAAAAGATGGAATAGGGACCTATCAGGTTTGTCTCAAGAAAAATGACATGCATATTATTAGTTTGAGCAAAAAAATAAATCCTCATTGCTTGGTCCTTTTTGGATGTTGCATCTATCATTGGGTCATATAACATCTTACTGTTCGTATTCTTGTGTGGCTATTGCATTGTATTCTCTTAGCAAAAAACAGCCATATGGAAAGCAGTCGAAGGTGACTGCCTCAGTTTGAGTGGCATCCTGAAGTAGTGTAGGAGACCCTAACATTCCTCCTTTACAACAAATCTAAAGTTTTTGGTGTGTATCTGATAGTCTGTCTAGAGGGTTGTTGGTTTATTGATGGTTGAAGTTGGTAAAAATGGAGGTTAGCATGAGTTTTTTATGTGGATTTTGTTTGTGGATATGGGCATAGAATTCACTCATTATAGAGTTACTATGGTTGGGTTAGGTTATGGAACATATTCAAGGCCGCTGACTTTTCCAAATTGAATGAAGCTGCCAAAGTTGCCTCAACTCGAGTTCGGTTACTTATAGTAGATTCCTTAAAGACTGAGGCATTAGGTCAATTTGTTTAGAGGGGTACTGGCTTATTGATGGTTGAAGTTGGTGAAAATGGGGGTTAGCATGGGTTTCGTATGTGGATTTTGTTTGTGGCTATTGGCATGGAATTCACTCATTATAGAGTTACTAAGGTTGGGCTAGGTTATGGAACATCTTCAAGGCCGCTGACTTTTCCAAATTGAATGAGGCTGCCATAGTTGCTTCAACTCAAGTTCAGTTACTTAAGTAGATTCCTTCAGACCGACGCACTAGGTCAATTTGGTTCAGTTTGGCTTGAGTTGCACACGCCTGAAGTTGTCAACATCTACCAGAATTCAGGACGCTACTTTTGTCCTGGGAAGACATGCAGCTATTAGCACTTGGTCAGGATTATAATCCGGAAATGTCTCCCCTGAATTGATGTCACACACAACCCAATTGCTGCTATGGGCAAATAATTTATATATAAAATTGTTTCTCAAGTTATATTTAATTTGTGCAGGTATGCCCCAGGTTTTTCCAGGGTAATAAGTTATGATGTATAGCTGAGTGGCTTCTGGATTTCACTGCATCACTTGGCAGATAACCCAGAGAGAAGACCTTGCATATACTCCCCGCACATGCACATCACAACCTTGCCCTATGGACAACTAGAAGGATGATTGCAGATTGGGTCAACATCCGACACTCTCCTCAAAGCTACAATTTGGAATTGGATTGAAGAATTCTATCAGGCTGTAAAATGTCCAGCAAATACTACATTCATCTGCTCCTTCCCCTTGAAAAATCTGGCAGTCCGTGCATTAATGTGCTACTACTTCAAAGGTGATTGTTTTTAAGATAGACCATATAAGCAATTTAAAGGCTAATGAATCCATCTTTTTTACTTAATTTTCTTACGTAAAATCATCTATCACTAATTTTCTGGCATTTATCCAAATTTCGTTTAGTCCAGCTGTCTCTCTCACCTTAATCATGCTATTGATCTTTGATACATTTATCATTGGATGGATTATCTTTCAAACTTACATGAACAGAAAAGGATGCATCATCTACTTATTTATTTTTTATCTTTCTGGTGAGAAAGAGAAGTTCTTTCAATACAAAAATTTCTCCAATCTTCTAATTCACCCCTCCCCCCAAAGGAAAAAAAAAAAGGAAAAAAAAAGTTCATTTATCATTTCTCGTGGTTGGCTTTGGCTCTCTGGGTAATAATGTTGAATCATTCATTCGAATTGTGAAAATTATACATTAGATTTCTAATTGGTTTTAAGAATGGAGTATATCCTTCAAGAGGTAGCCATTTTGTTTCGGAGTGCCATTTTCGCTCGATGAAATGATTCACCTTTTCGTATTAAAATTGCTGCAAGAGCTTTAGCCTTTGCTTAAACATGTTTTGGACAGAAATTAACTAAAAAATTTTTGCATTAATTTGGGAAAATGGTATAAATATATTAGTTTTGTTTTTTTTTTTTCCGGTAAATATTAGAAAAAGGTTAACTATGAGAACATAAGCTATATCTCAGGATGCAATTACTATTAACAAATAATATCTTAAATTTTGAAACATATTTTAACTTTAAATGATTAAAAATTTTTTTATTATATTAATTTTATATGGGTATAAGCATCCCTTTAAATGGTTAAAAAATAATAGTTTTTCATATTAATTGTATACTCTTAGAACTAGGATTGTAATCATCCAAAGTCCATTTTTGACAAAATTGGTAAGCCTGTCTAGCATAGTTAATAAATTCGGGTTGCCCTGTCGGTCGAATCGAATCAACTTTCAATCCATATATTTTTTTGGTTAGTTTATAAATTGAATCATTTATGAAGTCAATTTATATAAATCTGTGGGTCTATTTAACCCTCCAACCCGTAAGTTTTACAAAACCTATGTGACCTCAAATAGTGTTGATAATATTCATAGAAAATTGAGATTCAATTCAAAATTGAGAAAAATCATTATTTGAAAATGATTTTTGAAATAATTAAAATATTTAAACGTTTAAAAAGAATAAGATTTATAAATTAATTTATAGAAAATTGAGATTCAATTTTATGCGACCGCAGGGAGAGGGGCAAGATGAAGGGTGTGTAATGCACGCGCTGGAAGGTGAGGAAGAGAGAGTGAATGGGAGAAAAAGTGGGATATTAAAAGCTAGGGTTGGTGGCAGTGGCACGCCCATTGATGTTTGAATTTGCAAAAGGCCACTTGTTTCGTGATTAAAAAATATAATTACAAAACTATATATATTGTTTTATATTTTAAAATAATAATAAAAAATTAATGATCGAATGGGTGATCTTACGGTTTAATATTTTTCCTTGGCGTTGGAATTCTCGTTGTTGATGCCATTGGAGCAGTATTCTTTAATGGATTGCTACTGAGAAAGTTAAAGCAAAGTTAATTTAATAGCTAATGGACTGTTAGGTTATATAAAAGATTTGTATTACCATTTAATTATCATACAAATGTGAACGTTTCTATTTACATATTTTTTTATAATCTTTATTCAATAATTAATTTTAAACTCAAATTCCACTCTTTTCATAGAAAATAAATAAATAAAGTCAATTTGATAAATCAAATAAATTAAAGACTAAATTTTATATAAATTAATATTTAATTAAAAATAATTATGAGATATTCAACACAAAATTTTAATTAAAATATATAAATATAAATTGATATATAAAATTTAGTTGCTCAATCGAAGAAAGTAGTGGCGATGTCAAAAGTGGTTGGCAAGTGGTCGGTCACCTGCCCCACTGCCTCCTCTTATTTAAGCGGTTACCCTTCAGCCTCACAGAGCGTCACTTTGGAGTCTACCGTCGCCCGCAGGCTCGCATTCCTCCTTCGTGAGCGGTAAATCTCTTCCCCACTCTAGGTTTTTTGATCTGGATTTTCTAGGGTTTTGTGCTTCGTCGTGCTCGATCTGAAAAAAGCATAGATCCTCTCTCTCTCTGAGTTGTAACTCTATTATGATGCTTAATTTCATCTCCTTTTCGCGTTTTATATGTGGCCGATCTTGTGCTTCGTCGTGCTCGATCTGGAAAAAGCGTAGATCCTCTCTCTCTCTGAGTTGTAACTCTATTATGATGCTTAATTTCATCTCCTTTTCGCGTTCTATATGTGGCCGATCTTGTGCTTCGTCGTGCTCGATCTGAAAAAAGCGTGGATCCTCTCTCTCTCTCTGAGTTGTAACTCTATTATGATGCTTAATTTCATCTCCTTTTCGCGTTTTATATGTGGCCGATCTTGTACTTCTTTATTAGGACGATTGGTTTAGGTTAAACTCGTCGATAGGGTTCATTTTACTCCCTTTGTTGTTTATATTTACAGAGAAATTCTGCGATGGAGCTGATGTTGTCTATACTTGCTGCCATGAGCTGATGTTGTTTATTGAGTGTGGTGAAATTTTGAAAATTAATTTTTTGTAATTATTAACTAAATTAATAATATTTATTATAAATATATTTTAATTTTTTTTCTAAGACCCAATATTTTTAATAATGTAAATTGTATGAAATGTGAAAAAAAATTATTTATGTTTTAGGATATTAGACTAATCATATCTTATTGATTGTAATTTAAAATAATAATATAATTTTTAAATTTTTATGATTTGACTATTTGCTGCTAAGGAGGCCCTTAAATATTACTGACAACAAGGGACTATTGGACGAGCATTGTACCATAGACCCCAAAACAGCAAAACCAGGCCGGCCTAGACCGGGTTTCTTAATTGTTTTTAAAATAGAACCGAGACGATGATGATACGCAACACAAAACCTCTTTGCCTAAACCCTACCGACAGCAAGGTTCCGTATTGCGCAGAAAAAGAAGCCTTCAACCGCTCCACGCTTCGTTCTTATTCCGCGGCAAAGACCATTAGAGAGAGAGGGGGTTTTGATTTCTCTCTCTAGGCGCAGGAAGGTAAGTTAGCGCTTTTTCCTTTTTTTTTTCTTGATTCATCCTCTGTCAGGGAGAGAATTTGTTCACAGTAGTGTAGATTTGTGAGGATTTGTTGATTTTTGGCCAACACTTACATGTAATGTTGATGTTGGGGTTTCTGAAAGCCTGCCTGAATTGTATTTTGGACCACAAATTGAGCAATTTCAACGTCAAATAGTAGAACCCTATTTTTGGGACATTTGTAAATTGACTTTTTTTTTTTTTTTTTTTATTACCTAAAGACTGTATTACTATTCTTACTGTAATTTTTTTAGCCCAAAATTGAACGAGTTCTTAAGTTAAAGAAGAAGCCAAAATTTCATGTGCAATATGACCTTTATTATGATCTCTATAATGGATGCTGGATTCAGCAGAAATTTGGACCTCTAATCTCTACAATCAGACTATGGAACTGACTTTCTTATTTGCAGAAATAGATCAATATTGTTTGAATTTATGAGAAATTAACCCCACTTGGTTTACCAAATGAATAAATCCTAAAGCCTAAAACATTTTCCAAATGTAATTGTTTAAATCAAATCAAAAACCAGTAGTGCCTACTGTTCTATGAACTAGAATAAACCCATTAAACAAATTAGGAGCAGGCATGGAGGCCCTTCCGAATCTTGCTTCTTTCTCCTAGAATGTTTTAGATGATTGACCCTTTTCTTTTCCTGTTTATTGTCTCATTTGGTGCAATTTATGTCCTTTCTTGCTTATGTTTTCTTACATTTTAATGTTAGATGGGGAAAAAGGAGACGAAAGTTCACAGACACTCCCAGACTGAATCTCAATCGAAATCTGAAGGAGAAGGTAGGCGAAGACAGGATAAGTTTAGATTTTGTTAGCATATCTAAATGGGGATTCAAAACCTTAATCTTATTTTATTAGTTGTCTATCAGTAATTTAATTCTTGTTGTTGAATGAACTGTTCTATTATAATTTATGAAGCAGAATTTTTTATCCTTTGAATGATATGATGTGATAGAGAGTTTTTTCCGTTCTAGTTGGCCATTTCAGTTGAGGCTTATTACGGACTGATCACGTGGTCATGAAAACTAAATGTGGCATTGCTGTTCTTGTTTCTCCTTTCCTGTAAATGGATAGAATTAATCTCTTATTCTTGCAAAATCTACCAAAAAATCACAAAATTTAGGATTTCAGATTAGTACATTTCAAATTTTAAGTTTGGATGTCCTATTGATTCTAAGTTCTCAAATCATTTGCTCTGATTATAATATTTGATTTACTGGACTGTGTATTCAATATCATGTTCTGTAATTGCAGAGGATATTGTCAATCAGGATCTTGAGTTAGGGACAACAGTTATACCAACCAAGAATAAGAAAAAAAGTAAGAAAAGAGCAGCACATGATCCAGACAGCGCAGCTACAGATGACAAGATTGAATTTGGTAATATTGCATGCATTATTCTTCTTTAGCATTGCATTCTTGAAACATGAAAGATCTCTATGTTATGGTTTCAGTTAGAAGCATCTTGCTGTCTTCCATATTGAAATTGCATTTTCATTTTCATGTGGATGGTAGCCATTGATAATGCAATTGACTATTCATATTAACTTAAATATTCGCCCATTGCATGCTTTAGTATCACTTGGTCCCTTTTTCTGTTTTTGTTTTGTTGTTGTTGTTGTTGGTGTTGTTGTTGTTATTATTGTTATTATTATTTTGACTTTTGATGGCAAACTATGAGTTTGTACAATATGCTACCTGTAAAATCAACTTTGACTAGTAAAATATACTAGACCTTTTAATGTTTGGAATGTCAAGTGCAAATTGAAGAATGAATAAACATCAACAAAAAGGACACAAAATACCCATAAACCATTTTGTTAGAACTGAAATTCTTGTTTGTTCAGTCATTTTTATTTGTGGATTAGGAATAATTAGATATAGAAGTTTTGGTTTGATGGATAATGTGACCCATGTCAAGAAAAGCTGGTTCACAAACATGGCTCAATGAGCTTGATTATTATTTTGTTTTGATGTATTGACTTGTAGAAAGATAGAAATGTTGGTTAAGGGATCGAAAACCTAAAAGTATATCTTGGAACTCCTAGTGCTTCATAATTGTCTATTGACAAGTTATTGTTGATGGCTCGAAATATACATGGTGTGGTGTGAAAAGAAACACTCCACCTTTATGGACCATCTCAAACCTCTTGAAATTGTGTGATATTGAGATTTTGATTTCAGCATCGAGGTTTTGTAGTTTCCATGTGTATTTGACTATGATTCATATAATTTGGAGGATACTTGTTGGTTAGATTGAATTTTAGTACTGTATTCAAAATTGGAGTAGTCAGTCGCAAAATCACATGTTGTTACCTCTACAGCATCCACTTTACTTGTTTTGTTTCGAAATTTTACACAAAATGTGCTGGATGGGGTGGAAGGTAGGAGGGGATGAAAAGCATTTAGTGAAGTAGATGGTTGTCAAAGTGTTAAATATAGATCAAGTTGAATTTCATCATTCTGTTTTTGTTTTTGACACGGACAATAGCTGAGTTAATTGTGTTCACAATTTTGAGAATGAGGGATTTGACAAGTTTCTAATCATTTTCTTACTGGTGTTAAACATGGTTTGTGCAGGAACAGAAGGAGACCATGGAGTTGATGATCCAAATGAGCCAACAATGGGTGAGAAGCTTGCAAGCTTAAAATTGATGGAAAATGGAGAAGCTAAGAGCCCTGAAGCACAAGATTCTTACCTTCCCATAAAGCCCCCAAGTGCAGACTCAGTTCATGTTTTGCTTAAGCAGGCTCTGCATGCTGATGATCATACTCTTTTGTTAGATTGCTTATACACTCAAGATGAGAAGGTCCATATGCATCTTTGCCTCTGATAAGCTTGGTGTCAGAATTATTATTGTTTCCTACTCTAGTAACTGCTAATAAACATTTGAATTTTACAGGTTATTAACAATTCAACATCAGTGTTAAACCCATCTGATGTTTTCAAGCTATTAAAATCTCTTATATCAATTATCCAATCCAGGTAAAGCACCATTTTGCCAAATTTGTATTTGTAAGTGTACAAGATTTGTCACTATGTTATTGCCATGAGTTGAGTTGTTTACCACTTCTAATTTGTTTTTTCGATTCTGGGAGGCCTGGCATATTTTTTGTTGTCATTCTCTACATTCCTTCCATTCGAGGGGAAGTGACAAAATGGCTCTAAGTTTTTGTTCCCCCTCAATTTTACTTGTAAACCATGTTAAATAAGGTCTAACATTTAAAGGAGAAGGGCCTTTGATGGATGAAAAGATGTATCTCATTTGTGGTGAAAGGAAAAAATGCAATTGCTATCCTAAATATTTGTTCTCAATTTGCTTGTTCTATAAGTTCCAGCTCATTCTGTGAGAAATATATTTAGGTTGACAGTGGTGGCAAGAGAACTTAAGGAAGAAGGCTTCAGATGCCATGAGTCGGAAATAGTAGTATTATTGCTCATGGTGTCATTTGCAACTGCTACCTGTACTGAGACTGTGAGAGCAGTTTGGTTATAATAATGACATGTATGAATGTAACATTTAGAGTTTGTAATGTTGTGTATATCCTCTCCAAAGCATAATATGAGTTATTCTCCAAAGCATAACATTAGTGAACTGAAATTAGTCTATTGTGTTGCATTTTTAATGCAGGGGTGCTGTATTGGCATGTGCTATTCCGTGGTTGAGAAGTTTACTACTCCAACAAGCAAGCATAATAGTGTCCCAAGAATCTTCTCTCCTTGCTCTCAACTCTTTGTATCAGGTCAGAGCCTGTGCCTTCAATTGGTGGTGGGTGGTGGATGGTTCCTTATTTAATTGGTTGATTTAGAGAAGTGAACCTGATTAGCTTCTTTCACATGAGCTTATTTAAAAAAGTAAAATAAATAAATAAAGAATTGATGAAAGGATATATGTTGATATAGAAACTTACAACTGGAGAACAACATGCCTGATGCAATAATTCAGAGAACATTAACCCATTAATAGTAATATGTTGATATAGAAACTTACAACTGGAGAACAACATGCCTGATGCAATAATTCAGAGAACATTAACCCATTAATAGTAATATGTTGATATAGAAACTTACAACTGGAGAACAACATGCCTGATGCAATAATTGAGAGAACATTAACCCATTAATTGTAATGATCTCACAAAAGACAAAATTTGTCCCCTATTAAAAGCTCTGAAATATGTCATATGGTAAACTTTCCCTCCTGAAAAATATTTAATATATAGCAAAATTTAGTTTGTTTTCATCATCATATGCCCAAATGTAGATTTAAACAATGGGCATAATTGCTTATCCATATATGATTTTATTAAGCATTTTATCTATAACTTAAATGAAAGAAGCTAATCAGGTTCCATTCTCTGAAAATATTATACGTAGTTCAGCTGTACCTCAATTAATGTACAAATAATATAGGTTGATACTTGAAAACAAATTGGATTGGTGTTTTTGAAAATCTATTTTAAGTATCTGCTTTGAGCACATTCCTTGGCCTCGCATCCCAGCCTAGCTATCCTTCATAGTCCACTAGCTGCTTATCCGCCAAATTGTAACCTGTGGAACAAAATGGATGTTTCCTTCTTTATCTGCAGCTAATTGAGGCCAGAATCTCTACCTATCAGTCTACTCTTCAACTTTCAAGTTGCATGGATTTCCTTTATGCAGGGGTGAGCATCTTTCATGTTTCTGTTAGGATAAAATTTTAAGCTTCCAATTTCCTTTATAAGTTTTTTTACTTTTTCTCTTAAATGCCCCCTCCCTCTGGTGAACAGATTGGAGAAGATGAAGATGAGAATGACACTATAACACCATTTATTTACGAGGACGAAGATGAAAGTGATGATGAGAAATCTGAGGATGATATGGAAGTTGATCAAGAAAGCATAGAACATGTAGATGGTGATGAGATGATTTTGAAGACAAATAATATATTTGACTAATCTCTGATATTTGAATTAGAACTGCAATATGCTGCATGGAGTCCTGCTAGGAGGGTTTCTGGTCCCCCCCGCTGCGGGGGAACCCCCACTTGCTGTTTGAGATCAGAATATGTATCCAGGGATGCACATTACCAAGCTGGTCGATTTTGGTTGCCAAGTAGCTCATGTTGTATTGTTCTCTATTGTCCCAAAAGTTTTTGGTTCAGTCACTCTAATCTTTGTTTCTATGGATAGTTATTATGGCATGATTAGAAATTGTGGCTTTGCATGCAGAAATGGCCGTCCTTTGCCTTTTCTCTCTCTCTCTATCTCTCTCTCTCATTTTTTTTTTAATAAGAGGTTGTTGGGTCTAAGAATTTAGGACTATCGCTAAAAAAAAAAAATCAGAATTATTATTAGAAATCAGATTTCATTCCTCTAAAAAATTATTGAATGTATTAATGCAAGGTTAATTTTATGTCAGCGTTGAATTAATATCATTCCATATCAATTTTGGGTGGTTAAGATGTTTGAGTGTGTAACCCAATTCAATAATTTTAATGCGGGAAATTTAAATGGAGAGCCTCTGCTATCTCATAGCTGCATCAAAAACCAGATGACCACCACTCACCAGCACAACTAAAATCCAAACCCTAATAAAAAGACAAGATGTCTCTTACTAAAATCCTAACTGTACTAAAAGCATAAAATATATTTGGAATTTCTATAATTTTATGAATATTACTCATTCAATGATTTCATATCATTTTATTATTTTATGAATAGAAAAATAATGGTCACTAGATGGATATTCTATTGTTACAGTTTCATTTGTTTCCATAGCCACAGGAAGGGTGCGAACAATCTGTTGATCTAGTGATAAAATACTAAATTCTCTTAACTAAATTTTTAAGTTTAAGTTTAGAAATAAAAAAATAGGTGCGGAGAAAGTCAACCTAGAAATTAAGCCTTACAACTGTTCAATCGAATCAAATTAGTCTGATTTCTAGATACGTGTGGTTAAGTACTAAAAAAAAAAGAAATACTCATAAGGATAATAGAAGATACCATATGCGATGTAGTCATTGAAATCTCGAGTGATATCCTTACCACAGAATTTTGATTTTTTTCTTTTTTTTTTTTGGGCTCCTTTTCTCTCTGGGTTGAAAATGTATATGTCCCTCTCTCGCACAGCCCATGCCAACAAACTAATTTTTACTTGCAAAGACCTATAAACAATTTATCTTTATAACCCATATATAATTTAAATAAATGAATGCAAAACTTCTGATGTTGTAAACGCTAAGAATTAATCTGAGAAATATACCATAGAGGGAGGTGAATCACAACGGCGAAGTAATTATTTATTTGCAATTTGCGATGATCATCTTTATTTGTTGTATGCGTTGACTTTAAAACTGTCCGATCTTACTAGCAATAAGAAAGGCTTTGAGCCATCAACCTCCTTAGCTTCTTAATAAGCAAATTAACTTTAGATCAAGTGGTATCTCTTCTTTCCTTTTGTAATGGACTCGAATTTGAGTCTTAGTATTGCACAAAAAAAACCCTTTCTAATAATAGATCATTAAATTTTTTTGATCAAATTTTTAAATTCGAGTTTTGAAAATAAAAAAAGAAATAGATCTGGGAGAATTAGACTTTAAAATTGGTCCCACAGCGTTCGAATCGGATTCATTGCTTAATTGGATACAAGATTAGTGAAAAAAAAGGGCTTTCAGCATTTTCATAGTCAATGGTTTGTTCATAAGCCTTCTTCTTTTAGTGGGAAATTTATAGAACTCTTTTCTAATACTAATACAAGCAAATCGAAAGATGGACAGATTAGAATGGCAATGATTCTCTTGCAAAAGCAATTAGAAAATATTCGGTATTTCTAGTTCAAGTAGTGTAACTATAATAAGATATTCAAATTTAAAATTTAATTTTTGGTAGTTGTGCTTGCTAGGTTTGGAGTTTTGAATAAAAGTTTATTCTATATGGTATTATTTGTGCAGTCTAAATCATGTCCATGGTTAACATATATATATATATATATATATATATATATATATATTTATATGAGGTCTTCGATTTGGTTAACTTTTTTTGGGGCATATTCTCAATTTAGCACTCAAACTACGTGCCATATTTCCAATTTATGTCCTTTGATCTCTTTTCTTCCTTAATCTGCACAAAAAGGAGATAGCCCCCAAAATAAAGGAACCGCTTTTAAGTTACAGAGTTGAAGAGACTGTTATGCGCGCGTGTGTGTGTGTGTGTGTGTGTGTGTGAGAGAGAGAGAGAGAGAGAGAGAGAGAGAGAGAGAGAGAGAGAGTTGAAGAGACTGTTTGACATTGTTGTTTAACTGGGCAAGAAGGTCGGCTGGTATATCTCTCGTGGATACCAGCTAATGTGTGACCTTGTTGCTACTGGCCAGCTCTTTGAAAAGCTTTAATTTGTTTTTATTTTTTAATTATATTTGTTATTTCTTTTAATTAAAAGTAATTTTTTTTTAAAAAAAAAGATATAGGATGGTGTAAGTGAATATTATTTGACATCATAAATAATATGACCAATTTTTGATAAATCGTACTGCACTTTTTTTTTTTTTTTTTTTTTTTTTTTTTAAATACTCTAGAAAACACATGTTGCAAATCACTAGTAATTTTTTCCCACATTTCCATCGCACGACTTATTCTGATTTGCCTGGCCTCATATCACACGTCCTATGGTAATAAAGTAACATAAACTGGTTGTGACTTTTGTTTTATGTTTTCAAAAATTTGTTTTCTTTTGCAGGCGTGAAAGCAGTTAGATATGATACCCACCATCAATCAGAGACTAACCGATGGAAAATTATACATAATAATTGTCAACTTGGTGTAGAGAAGTTGACCTTTCTGTTGGAAGCATATGCCAAATGCCTCTCCTAGTAGCTTCTTTTGGGTCTTCTCCTCCCTTTCTTCATCTATGGAGAGGCAAAAGTTGTACCCAACGAAAAACTCTCTTGCTTGCGTTGGGGAATCTGGGTTAGCGCATGCACCTTGCAGGATTGGGATCAGAGGTGACGTGTGTGCATTTTGTAGCCGCGAAACACGAGAAACATGGGTTATGTTCATAGAGCTGGACCCCGTCCACCAGCATGAGTTCTCCGACAACTCACCCAGAGAAAAAGATGTCAGAACTACAGAGAGAGAGAGAGAGAGAGAGAGAGAGAGAGATGTTGCACTTATCAGAAATCCCGCTCAAATGAATAATATAAGGAACATCTTCCCAAGGACGAACTAGAGCAATGGTGGAAGAGGTAAGCAGTGTGATAGCCTTTCTTTCTCTCCCACTCCGTACCCACTTCGGCTCAAATAAACTTGATAATGGGTAGGACAGTATGCCGCCCTAACCAGGTGTTAAGGGGCTATGGCTTTATCCGATCACAGCCACAGAGCCACGGCCATACTCCCTATCTATGTTGAGTTGTTGGACTCTTTGGGTTGTCTAGGTCTATTTTGTACTGTTTGGACTATCTTACACGTTGATTAGGCTGTCTGTGATTATGATGGGCTTGTTAGCTGGCTCGGTCTATTTTGAGCGGTTGAACTATATTGGACCGTCTTGCTCTTGGCCCTTTAGAGCTTGCTATTGGGTTTTGGTGTGTGTGTGCCCAGTTACTGGGCCGAATAAACATGATCTCTTTGTTCAAAAGAGAAAGAAAAATAAAGGCATTATTGCTCAATTAAATCATTTAATTAAGGAAATTTTGTAAGCAAAACGATTAAAAGTACAATTGATAGCTAATTTGTTTTTTGAACTATTCATATTCAAATTACCTAATTAATTTGATTTGAATAATTTAGAGATAAGTCTCTTTTTTTTTTAACGTTCATCGTCTCGTTCTCAACCCTCAAACATCGACAAAATACTCCCTCAAAGTTACTAGCAGTGTGAAAGGATAGGAAAATATATGGGATTGGGAAGAGAGAGATGGAGACTTCAGAAGCCATAGGACAGCTGTAACTCCATCGGGAAAAATTACGTGGAATTGCCTAGTTGTCCCTTCTTTCTGTAATGTTATGTACTTATTTCTTGTCATTCAACTGGTCAACAAAAGCCACACAGAGCGAGAGAGAGAGAGAGAGTGTTAGGAGCAAGAACAACACAGCTGTGATGAGTACTCTAGCCCAGGACTCCGCTACGCCCAAAAGGAAGGTGCTTCTTACTTCTTATTCTTCTTAAAGGTAGTATTAAACTTTCTTCTTCTTCTTCTTTTTGGTTCCATGCAGCTTGGCATATGGGAAACCCTATTTGCTTGCTTCCTGGCAACAGTGGTAAACTCTATTTTCTCTGAATTTCACTATAATTTTACTTTTACCAGATCTATCAAGATCTTTGGGCATGTTTGTTTTGGTTTGATGGTTAGGGTTTGTTTGGGGTGCAAACTTGATTGCTTTTAGGGTGTCTACTGCTGCTGGTACAGATCTTCTGTTTGATGGTATTGTTTTAGTGTCTTTTAGGCTTAGCTTTGGTGTTTTCTTGAATTTCTGGCTTTGCTTGTATTGTTTTATTTCTGGCTTTGGTGTTTTCTTGAATTTCTGGCTTTGCTTGTATTGTTTTATTTCTGGCTTTGGTGTTTTCTGGAATTTTATGTAGGCTTAGCCGAAGTTCTCTTTCGTTTACTTGATGAATGTTGTTCATAATTACCTTTTATTTGCTTATCTCTCTCTTCTCTAGGGTTGAAACAAATGCGGGCAGGGATTGAAGGTTGTTTACTTGATGAATGTTGTTCATAATTCCCCTTTTATTTGTTGATAACTACCTTTTATTAGCGCACGCGCACCCGCCACACCACAAGACACCTCACCACAAGCGCACACACAACACACGCACACCCCCGCCACAACACACGCACACGCGCACGCGCACGCACAGCAACCCCCCCCACATACGCACGCACACAACACAAACACACGCCCACGCACACGCCCACGCCCACGCCCACGCACAACACACACACACCCACACACACACACACACGCACACGCACACGCACACTCCACACCACACAACACACACACAGACACACGCACACACTCTTACTTTAATTCAATCCTTCAACAAAAGCTTTACAATTGAAAGTGTTTTCAATGAGCTTTTACAGAGATATGGAGAAATATACAAAGAGCTTAACCAACTTAACCTCTGTTGTTACATAGAATTCTTTCAAATTATCCAAGACACACGTTGTCTAACATACCAGATGTTTTGGATGATATAGTGTCGTTGCAGCTTGCGGTGCACTTGCCTAAGGAACACGTCTGATGTTCCTATGAAATTGGTGACCAGAAGGTATTGTCGACCAGAGTCTGGCAGTGGATTGCTGGAAAAGGAGCTTACATTTGAAATCCCACCGCACCAGGTTGTACTGGTACATCATGCAGCCTACAAACGGTTATCAGGGATCATTGTCCTAGCTCATGTTTATCCTAAAATAAGATCGAGCCGTAATGGAGATGAGGCCTTTCCTACAATTCCCTTCTATGGAGAAGATCATTATCCAAATGGAACCCCAGATGCAAAGAAAATACGGGCAAATTTTGATTCTAATTATCTGAGGATGAAGAAAGAAATCCATCTAACATATAAGCATGGGGACACCGAGGTTGGTTTTCAATCTGATGAGCGACAGCTGCCAAGACATATAAGGTATTTCACAAATCCTATTTTAGAAAATGTACCTACGTAATACATTTTCAGTTCAGTGTTACCCAATTTTTGTTATTTATAATTCATTTGTCAGCTTGTGTTTCTGCGGGAAGCTCAATGAGCCAATGGGGGAAACTGAAGCAAGAGCTCAAGGTATAGTTCTATCACCCTTCTCCTTTGGATTATGCACCTGTCAAGATTTTTTCCCTCAAAATGGTGTGTCCTATTCAAATCTCAAATGCCCCCCCCGGGAAAAAAAAAAGATCTCCCTTTTGAAGCTTGTCATGAAATGTGTTACAAAGATATAGGATATAAGGAAATTCAAGTTTGGTTAAAGGGTGGAGAAGAAACGCAGATATAGGATAGGATAGAAGGACATGGTTGTCTAACCTATTAATAATAGGCCTTCAGAGCAAAAGGGCCATTTTCTTCTTAGCTTAATTTTCAGGTTGCACAATTAAACACAGGCTGTTTTTTTTGCCTTTTGACTCCGGTGAAATCTTTGTAGCATTTTATTAGCATCATGTTATGTCAGAAGATAAATAAAAGAGATCAATCTTTTACTCTCCCTTAAAATTTTATTAGAACTTCTTTTTTTTTTTTTGATGGGGAATAGATTCTTTTTACATGGCATTTGAGTGAAAGTTATTCATAGTTCAAACAAACAAAACCCATTGAAAATATTTCCTTTACAATTTTACATGTTGGCTATTCCTTTCTTTAGCAAAAAACAACACCTTCTCTATTCTATTTTTTTTTTTTTACTATGTGTAGAAATGCAGTTGCTCCTCTACCATGCTATGCTTTAAATTTGAATCAAAAGCTTCCTGAAAATTTGTTTGGCATCCAAGTGTTTCCACACTTACTCTCTCTTTTTATTATTATTATTATTATGTTTTCTTTTTGGGTCTCTGCAGGAAATATAGATTAAGGAGACATTCATGGATCATAGTTGTTTCAGGAAGGCAACCGAAACACATTAAGACTTTTATTTATCCTGAAAAATATATAATGTTGGGACAATGTTAACTGTTAAGTACCTTATCTGTAGACTACCCTATTTTTCTTGGCTATGCATTTCGTGTGTTGTGATTTGGTGTGATGTGCTGTGCTGTGAAAAATGAGAATTTGGTTGTGGCATATATTTTATACTTATATACATAGACAAAATTTAATGTTTTCTCTTAGTTTTCTTTTTGTTTAAACTTCCTAATTTGCAAATATATGTGCATGCAATCATATTGAGTTCCAAATCAAGATCAATCATTACGTACATTCGTAAGTATGGCAACTACATCATACTTTGTGGATTAATAAGATATATAAATGGATAAACAAAGTAATATAAAATTATTGAATTCTAGGCATGCATGCAGCTTCCATTGCGGCTTTTATTGGTAAAAGAAGCTATATAGTTGTTAATGAAAGGGTTATCAAACTTTATAATAGTTTATTAGCTCATAAATTTTCTATTTATATGAGTAATAACTCTCCATGATAACCATTCAGTTCAATTATATAGGATCATGTCTTGATTTTTAAATGAGAAAATTATTGTTTTTTGAAGTAAATTATCCAAAAATTGTTGTTTTCATAAATGAGGACAGCTGTAACTTACCCACAAATGTCTCTCTTATTTTCCGTCCATGCGAAAAAACAAAAACAAAAAAGGGGAGAGAGAGAGAGAGAGAGAACAATACAACACTTTTGGACTGCAAATCAAGACCTGGAGAACAACAAGCTGAAACAACATTGATATAAACACCCCCGAACCCACTTAAAATCCAAATGCACCCAAATGACACAAATACCCTTAACCCATCTGCAAAATGCCCCCTCTAGTCCCTGTAGTCGGGTCATCATGACCCGCAAACCCGAAAGTCCCGCTGAGGCCTTCAGAAGACCTTGGGCTGCACTCTTCACTTCCTCACCAGTGCCCTGAAGCAATTCAACCGGTCTTCTCTTTGCCGCCTGCCGTCTCTTTGGTAGACTGGACCACCTGTGAGGCATTCTCCTTGGCGGCCTGGGTCGTCTTCGAGGCCTTCTCTTTCGAGCTCCGCCCTGCATGGAGATGTAGCTTCGGGTTCGCTCCTTGGACTCTCCGGCCCGATACTTGAGGATCGGGCCTTGTCCTGCATTGAGTCCGTTGACTCTATCCCCTTCGTTGCCAGAAAATTTCCCTTTGTAAAATATATATATATAAATATATATAAAACCCTCAAACGTGAACAGAAACAATAAAGATAGGATAGGACACCCGAAAAGTCAAGCATACACCACAACTCAGCGGCAAATTAAATTAAAACCTCGTATTGGGTTTTGCCCCAACTCAATTATATATAAATAAAAATTAATGTTTTTGCCTAGAGAAAATTATGAAAGGAAAAGAAAATAACAAGCAAAGAAATAGAATATTTTAAGTGTAAGATTTTGAAAAGATGTTTGTTGGAGTGCGTGTAAGTCTTTTAACTTCCATAAATATAGGAGGCTATGTTATGGTTAGAATGCGGATGATTTAAGTTCACCAAGGAGATGTTAGACGAGCAGAAGTTTTAAACAGAGAGAGAGAGAGAGAGAGAGAGAGAGAGAGGTGGTTATGGTGAGTAATGCAAGAAGAATTGATTATTTGATAATTGTGAAGGTTGATGGTATGCATGAATGAATACGAAGGCTTCACGTTCCAAGACAAGAATAAGAATAAATAAATTTTTATTTTTTAATTTCATTTCATTTAATTATATTCTTTTATATAAAAAATGATGGAATATGATAAAACTCAGTGACGTAATCAATACTTGACTTCGAGGGGCAAAAGTATGTATTTATATTTATGTGATCACCCGCTATTTAGGTGTAGCTTCGTGAAGCATTAGCACTTTTGTTCTATTTATTATTAATAAGCTATTTTCCAATAGTCAAAGATGTATACATTTTTTTTCATGCAATTTTTTTTTAATTAAATACACACATTCACAAAAATTTAAGACAGTTGAACAAGAACTTCTACTGGTGGGATATCCATACAAGGTGGGATAGCTTATAAACAATGTCATACCCTGACCCTTGAGTTAAGTACACAACAACTGTCACATTATCTCGATATACCGGCAGAATCTCTATATATTCTGGGATACCATAAGGTATTTAACATGTTTTAAAAATAACTCAATAACATTTAAAGAACTATCCTAGTCCATTTTATCATAACAGCATACGTGAAGCCAACCTGACCAATCAAAATCAAATGCATGCATAAAACTATTTCGACCGATCAAAGAAATTTTAATAAAATTTTCACAATCTCCCTCAAAATTCACAATAAAGTTCAAATGTCTTATTAAAATCAAAAAGTTTTGCAAAGACAAATATAAACAAAAGTTTACAAAATTTCACAATAATCAAGTAAGGATTTTATCAATAATTGCTCAAAAGTAAATAAATCAAATATCGATCAAATCCATATCAAAATAGACAGTACAAAGCCTCTTTCCACGGATCATACTACATCAACTCAAAAATAATATCTACATTATCAATACTTATAACAATTTAGCAAAAACGTCTTCAATTGGATTCACCTAAACTTCCACTAAAAAAATATAAAAGAGAGGGGTGAGTATGAGAATACTCAGTGAGTGGAGTATAATGGTATGATTGTGTTCATAAATAAGGGGTGAATGTGAGAAAATCAAGGCATATTTCATAAACAACTCTTTGGATGTAAAATAGTCTTAATAAATCAGAATAATTCAAACAAACATACATCCACATATTTCAGAATTTCTGAAAATCAAGGGGTCTGTCTAAGAAATTACTCCAATCCCAAGTTTAACCGAATCTGGACGAAAGAAAATGTACTAGATCTGTAGAAAATGTTTTATTCTTGAGAGTTTGTATGAAATTATTGAGGTTAGGTCTAGAATTTGATGTAAATTGGACTGCGAAGCATGATAGAATATCTTAGAGAGTATTATAGTTTTGTTTGATTGATTTGCGTAGTATTCCTTGGGATTTGAATTGAAATTGGCATGAATTAAAACAGGATTATGTAAATTCGGTAGAAAATTGGTAAAATTGAGGAATATTGGAAATTTAAAGTCGTTGGTGATGGAAATTTATGAAAAATTGGAATGTAAAATAGTATGAGGTGTAAATTGGTAAAATGCGAACAAGAATAAGAAAATGATCGAAATTGGGGTTTAAATAAAATTAGAAAAGTTGTAAACTCTTGAATTTGAAGGAGAAATGACTTGAGAATTGTTATTGCTGCTTTAGGACAATTCGTTGGAACTCGAAAGGAGACTTCTTGAGTATTGATAGGGTGTAGGGAGTGGATACCCTCCCTATAGGTGAGTGAATACATGCTTATGATTTTAAATGAGAAAATACTTTAAACTGATTTTATAAATGTTTTAAATGAGTTTACGAATGTTTTAAAATTGTTTTATGATTGTGGAATGTCCCGAAAGGAGATTTGAATCACCGAATGCATCCATGTGTTATTTGAAAAAAATGATGTGCCATGTTTATTGACTTGCGTTGAATGCGATTGATTTGAACTTGTGTACTGAGAATCTGAATAACTGTTGGCACATTTTGGTATGTGATTTGATGATTGTGAAATGGTGTTGTTGGCACACTTTTGTATATGATTTGATGATTGCGAAACGGTGCTGTGTGCATGGATAATGGCTATAGTCATTCCTTCTACGGAGTGACCCGACGGGGTGACGTGGTTGGACTGTTATATTGGATGATGAGGTAGCTGCGCTCGAGAGGTGCCTCTGAATCCCTCCCTTCGGACTAGCCTGGTTGCACCTCAGGGGAGACCCGAGCCAAAGTCAAGGAATGGGGTATTGTGTATGATTTATTGACATTGATGAGGAATCCCTTTGCAATTCCACCATTGGTCCGGTCCAAGCCTTTGATGGAAAGATTTTGGCAACCCCGTGATTTTGAAAAAAATAGAATGTGATGACTGGATACATATAAATTATTTATCACGATTTGTTGAGATCTTGTTTACATTGTGATTTATTGATATGATCGTATGATTTTGAGAAAGTTATTTGACATGTCCGCAATCACCACTTATTTATTATCATAACATGCTATATACTCACTAAGTATTTCCCAATACTCACCCCTCTCTTTTAAACCTTTCAAAGGAACTTTAGATTTGTGACAATAATTGGAGCTTGTGAAGGATTGTCCCGCTAACTCGTTAGGTATCCAAGCAATGCAGGTTTTATTTTGATGCAAATCTGAAATCCATGGAAGGGAAAATTGTACAATTTTTTGTATGGATTTAATTGATACTTGTTTCATATATAGGAGCAAGTATTGGTGGAATCCTTATATTGCTTATATTGAAACTTGTACATTTTCTTTTGGATTTCATTTTTGATCAAACTTATTATTTAAATGGGACATTTGGACTTTATTTGATCTTTGAAAGGTCGGGATGGCCGGATGCGTGCATGTGTTTTGGATTGGCCGAGTTGGCCTTGTGTGTGTGCTAATTTGAGTTAAATGGACCGGTGCGTTCTTTGATTATTTGTTGAAATCTGGTTGGCTGGGATGGCCACATCGCATGCGTGCATGTACAGGAGCCCCTTCCCCGATTGTATGCCAACGCATGCTTGTGTGTATAGGGAATGGACCAGATGAGTCCTTTGCATGTGTATTATTACATGCTTTCCTTATTTTTGATTGATTGTGTATTGGAAGCGTTGTTATGGGGATTTGTTTGCCTTGCGGAATCCCAGTATATGAGGAGGTTCTGTTCGTGTACCGTGACTACGCGGCGGCTGTCATGTAGTCGATCCGAGGATCGGGGCGTGACATTTAATCCCCCATTCCTTGAGTTTAATTGGGGTTTTGAACATTTGATAGAGTGATTTAATGAAAGTATAATTGATTTCTAGAGAGAGAAATCAAGAGTGAGGGAGAGAGTGTGAGAATATAGGGAGAGGAGAGAGTGCACGAGAAAGAGATAAGAGAAAAGTAATTGAATGAATGAAATATGTTTGTTCAATCCATATTTATTGAGAAACAGAAATTACCATTTAACCCTTCATGAATTTTAAGTTGTATTCAAATTTAGAGAGTATTTTAGTCATTTTGCAACTCCAGTAGCAAGAAATCGATTGGGCAAGGCAACTTACTTGGAAAACAAGGCGACTCGCTAATACAAAATCCTATTGGGTAAAGCGACTCAATTTTCTTGATTTTTAGACTTTAAGTCGACTCAAATAAGGGAGTAAGACGCCTCACCTAAGCATTGCCTCAGAACCCCTATTTTGCTACTCAACCAGGCTGCCTCATGAGTGATGCAAGGCGACCCGGTGACACCACTCCTCAGAAACCTTTACCCTGCAAACACCCAAGTCGCCTCCTCATCTTGTGCAAGGCGACTTGCTTCTTCTAAAACCACTCACAAGGCGCCTCGTCCTAAGGCACAAGGCGACCCAACGCATCCCATTCTCAGAAGCATGATCTGCACACCTTTGGAGTCGCCTTCCCCTATGCACAAGGCGACTCACCCTCCCAAATTTTTACACAAGTCATCCTATTCACCCCCACAAATGATTTTCCCTTCATTTTTCCTCACACAAGCCAACTCAAACCCCCTCCACAAGGCCCCTTACTGCTCACATTCTCCATCTACACAAGTCTAGTTGCGCCACCTCAAGCCCTTTGCCTCTCACAGGCATAAGTCAACCCAAGTTCTTCACAATTTATCTTGCTCCTTACAAACTCCACACCCCCCGTGGCCACTTGTCACTTTTAAATGAAAGAAATCCCACACTCATTGTCTCTAAAGAGGATTGAACACATGACTTCAAATTTTCCCAAAAAGACATAACACCACCAAACCACTCAACACCTTATAATTTATGTGACAAATCTAATTAAAAATCCAACACTTCGTAATTTTAGGAAATAATAAATTGAAAAAATTTCAAATGCTGAATTTTACAATGTTACACCCAAAAATTCCGAATTTGATTACAATCAGATTTCTCTCTGTATTTTACAAAGAAAAATCAATAATTAAATAAAAATTTTCTAATACCGAATTTTTAGTGTTACAGAGACACCAAAGACTAGCCAATGCTCGGAAACCCTCCAACAAAATTTAACACTTTACATTCCACAACCTAAATGAACTGCTTTTGTTTATAGCTCTACAAGAAAACCACAGATATCTACTTTTTCAACAGATGAATGAAGCAGAAATTACAATGGAAGTTTGTTGAAAGCCAATTTTCTCTACCACTTTGAGAAAATTTGAAGTCCTCTTCTTTGACCCCTTAAGTAGTATGGACGGAGAAAAGGACAGAGAAAAAAGACTTCATGAGTTCATGTCTGTAACAAATGTCTACCACTAACTTCAGCATTACAATATTTTCTTGTTTCAAGAAATTCAAACAACTTTTTATGGATTGACAGCTTTACTTAGATCATTGGGCGGAGAAGGCAGAGGGTGAGAAGGGACAGCCTGCAGTATATATTTGCGACCACGTTTCAGTCCTGAAGAAGAGCTTGATCCAAGCACCTGTGCAGGTTGGTTTGGGGCAGAAATGTATTTCTTTTGTGGTGATGTAGTTTTCCTTCCCTCAGTTGTGTCATGGTTTGCTGATAGATTGAATGGTGAATTATTGTAAAAGAGCTCATAGAGGTTAGCACTTGTAGATGACTGAGGAGGAAGAGTAACAGATGAACTGCATGGGTTAAAAGATAATGGTTCCCTTTGCTGCCAAAATTGAGCTTCTGCTGGTTGCAAGTTCTCTTGTGCAATGGGCATATTGGAAGAAGAAGCCATCAACCCGGATGAGCAATGTGACTACCCGGAGATTGAGGGCACTCAACTAGATTTCCCCAAATAGGTGAAACATGATAGCTGCCCTGTGTATTGAATTCCTGATTCAAAGGAACTACAGACCAGACCATGTTATCTTTAGAATCTCCAAACTTGAAATAATAAATGATAGCGAGAAAAAGAAGAAAGACTAGTACCAAATTGGGAAGATGAAGGTTGCCCTGGGATAAAGATTGGTTTATGTGCATTTGTCGATCCGTTCATGTTGTGCATGATATTTAGATTCCCATCAAAATGATCTTCTGGCCTGCTAGTAGCAGCAGCAACTTCAAATGGTACCAAAAAAATCAGCCAGAAGCAAATAGGTTTATTCATTTCAAAATAGACATCACCCAAAATATGCTTATTAAAAGTCTCAAATAACTTCTAACTTCAAATTAAGCTTCATTTTACCTCTGGCTGTGTTAAATTTATTGTGATTACATAGTCTAAAAGACTATAAAGGCATAAATGAATAAAGATTTCCTCACCTAATTTGGCGCCATTGGGATTTTTGCAGTCCTCGCAGCGGCATGCTTCTGAACAGCCAACTCCAACCTTAGAATTTGACAAAGATGTAACAAATATCGAGCTCAACACCAGTTTTGAAAAGGGATGCAAGAAAATGCCTTATGAACTTCATTCCTGGTAGCAATCACAATACTTTTTGAGACACCTCGACTTCTTGCAATTGCATCCTCTCCTAGGCATCACTGGTGCTAGTACCATTTGCGCTTCCTCCTGCCAGTGTTTTTATGTTAGTGATGTGTTTACAAGGTGACAGATATTGTAGAAGTTTAATGTATACAGAATTACCGAAATGTTTGGTGCGGCATCTGAGTTATAAATAAGATGCCTTGGGACAAATGCCAATGGATTGCGTTGTACTATCTGTTGTTTTGAATCAAGGACAGTGTCCTCATAGTCTGGCTTATTAAAACAGTTTGTGCATGAACAATCATCAGAGCAATAATTTCCTGCTGCAAAGCACTCGCAATAACTGTAAGAAACGAGGAGAGAGAGAGAGATTAATATCAAAGTAATTAACATCTGTAAAATGGCCTTTTTCCCTTTCTCCTTGATCATAAACAGTTTAAAAATATGATTTCCACTTACAGCTTCAAGCATTTGGACCTCTTGCAAAAACAAGTCTTGTATTCACCTTCACTCGGTCTGCATTTATTCAAATCCTTAGTATCATTAAACAGGATGAAAAATCAAAGGAGATACTGTCTTAAATATAATGGGGTTATGTATGTGTGTTTGCATGTGTGTGTCAAAGACTTCAAATTAGCACGTGCCTCTTTTTTCTGGGGCTGGTGTTCTTGTTCTGCTGAATCTCACGCTTTGCTTCCAAAGAACTACCTTGAGAGTATTGAGTTTTCTCTGGCTGAAGATGGCTAAAGTCCAAAGAATAATCCTGGCCCTTCATACTACTAGTTGATGGTAAATATGTAGAAGCTTCAGGTACAGCCTGAGTGCTCTTGTTATTGTCCAGAGAGGACAAGTATGTGCCACTTCTACCTAGAATAGAGTCAGTACTTGGATTCTCTATGCGTCTTCTATGGCTATCTGCACGCCTTATCCTTCAGTTTATTGAAAGACCCTGGACTCATTGGCCCTTGTGTGCCTAACTTATTTAAGTGTAATCCAATGCCAGTCGTGAATAAATTCTTTTTTTCTTGCATATCAATAGACTCTGCTGTATTAATATTTGTCAAGTCAGGGCTTATTGATACGACTCCATGGCCGAATTTGTTCAAGTGAAAACCCATACCAGCTGTAAATGTGTGTTCATTGTTTTGGTAGGATGTTATGCTATTCGAATGGGAAAAATAGGTTTCCGAAGACAAGGGATTGGAAAAAGCATTCAGTGGCTGACTACAGGAGGTTAGTCTTGAATTGTTCTGAAATGAAGTTAGATTCTCCAACTCTGCCATAGTACAAGGGGATAAAGTTGAAGTTGTTCCCATACTGTTAGGATCTTCGATGTCACTGATGGAAGTAATCTGGCGTTCTGGTGTGACACTGAATTGAAGATGTCTCCGTGAGCCACCATTTGATTGCTTATTTGTCTCCTACATTGATCATAGCAGTTATTTCAAACAATTTCTACAGAACTCAATTAATTTTGAAAGAGAAGGGAAAAAAAAAAAGGGGAAGACACCCCTTAAAGAATTGATACCTCTACTTGTCTCTTGTTGTGATTCTTACCCCCCTCAACTGTCCACGGAGGATCAGGAAATGAGTCGAGAGCCTTTATCCATTGTTCTATTGAATCTTCATTCTGTAGCCTCGTCCATGGTAAGATTTTACTCACAACATAGGCATTAAGAAGTAGAAGAATTTAATTCATGGGACCATTCTTGTATTTATTTACCTCTTTAGATAAAGATTGGCTTTGTTGTTCTCGAGAAGAAGGGCCTGCAAAAATCATGTTGAAAATGCTTAGAATTTTGTGCTACGAGAACAAAAATATCACCAAAATCCTACCTGCAGACTCAAAACCCTGAAACATGTCATTCACTTGCTCCATAAAGGAATCAGATGCTCTATTTTCTTGTTTGCTGCCACCATCCGCATCCTCCACCATTTCAGCAGGATCAACAAGATAGGTAGAAGGACTGCATGAGAGGACTTCATTTTCAGAATAAGGGGGCTGCTCGACGTTTGAGTGTCTCTCATGTTGTCCACAAACATTTGAGTCTGCTGCAGATGTTTGAATTCTGGAAAAATTATGATAAGAGACCTTTTAGGACTTGGTTGGACACCAAAATGAATGTCTTGTATGCATTATTTATAATTGTTTTAGAAAAAAGACTCAGAAAAGAATTAAAGAACTTGGCACCTGTTATGCATACTTGTGGGAGGCTTTGGATTAGGTTGTGGTGATCCAAACACGTGGTAGGAATTAGGCAACTCAAGGTTCGAAAAACTTTTTAAGGTGTTAATTTCAGGTGGACTGAGATCACTAAGAGAAGCAAAGGAAGGGGAAACCTGCATTTGAAAGGAAAATTTTAAAAGAAGTGTATACTTTAGATCTCAAAAGCATGGACACATTCTACATACAAAGCACAAAGCACAAAATAACATCCGAACTCTTCATCGTGTCTCTGATTCATCTGTCTCAAAGATAGATTTTATGTTCAATTTGGAATTGATTTTGATTGCATCTTTTGCACATTGATTCTTCACTCATCTCAAAAGTGCCATAAATTTTGGGCAAAACAAAATTCCTCCTCAAGACTGTCACATGGCATAATAGCCATAGCAATACATTTAAGAAGACTATAGATGTACTTGCATTGACCCAGATTTAAAAAATCTACTCTTCCTTAATATTATCAATCAAAATTGATCTGACATCAGAAAAGAAGATGAAAATATCTTTGTAAATCAATTCAAATAAAAGAAAATAAAGGAAAAAAGAAAATATCCAAAAAAAATCAGAAATCAAAATTTGGTGCTATACATCTGAAGAGCACAAGAAATTAATGGGTGTATACAAAGTAAATGATGCAAGATAAACAACATTCTAAAATCAAAGCACAAAAGTTTGTCTGTATTAGCATAAACAAATAAAAAGATCATGACCCTAAATCAGTCTTTTATGTCTGCTAGGGCATTGAGAGGCACCCTCCCATAAGAAAAGAAAATGAAATACTTATCATTCTAATAGTTATATTTTGCCTTCTAAAAACAAAAATAGGCCTGGGAAACTTGAGGAGATGAATATAATCAGAAAACAAATAAAAAACAAAATTAAACGAGCAATTCAAACCTGAGGAGACGAGACTTGGTTTGTTTTCATGATGATCGGACTATTTTGATCCGACCATTATTGATAGCCTCTGTCAGCGTTCCTTAACTTCACAGAAATGGTGCTTTCAGGATTATGCTGATTCCTTTCACTCTACAAGCCAAACAAGCAGCAAAATGGCTCTGAGTTATGCCCGCCGTTCTCTCTCACTCCAGGTTGTTGGATACCAATCTTTTAAATATGGCGAAGCGGGAAAGAGACAATGAACACTTTTCGATTTTGCAGGAAAAGTCACAGTACATAGAATCACCCAAGTAAAGATCTTAGAATGCCATATATATTTGGTCCTCCTATAGGGAAAAAGGTAGAAATGAATGAGGAGGAGGACTCTGCATGTCACGTAAATCACTTGGTAAAATATGTTTGGAAACTTCTTATTTTTTCAATATATTTCTGATTATTGCTACCTTTTGGCTTTTACTATATAATGATAGTTTTAACATATACAATGAATTGATAATGATACACTTTATTTTATTGTCAAGATGATTTTATTTTTTATTTTTTTATTATGGGTGGGAGATAGAGGCAAGATCTCAAAAATTTTTAATATTATCAATTTTTTTTCTTAAAACTTTATTAGTTTCTCATTTGGATGCAATTTTGCATTAATCTTTTTCCCGCAACTTGATAAGTTCACTAAATTAGGACCGACGGTTAATGTGACGTGTAGCTTTTATGCGACCGTTATTTTTTAAAAAAAATAATATGGCTCGTTTTGCTTATATAAGACCGATAATTAATATGATACGTCATTTTCTTTTAAAATAATTTATTAGTTCCTCATTTGGTTATAGTTTTATAGTTTACGGACAGTACAATAGGGCGCCTCCCCAAGATGGATCATATAGATCTTTCTTTAGTATTGTCAATTTTACTACCTTTTTTTTCTTGTAATTAAGGCTTATAGTTGCTAAATTGGGACTCACAATCGATACAATGAGCATATTTTCTTTTTAACTAGTGTCGTTGCTACATGACAATAGTTTAGAACAACCCCTTCATTAAGATGGAACCCAGGTGGGTTTTTTTTTTTTTTATTTTATGGAGCATACATAAGATGGAATCCAAATGTGCTAACATGAAGAATGGTACTCTTTAATATTGTAAAATCTTTCTTTAATTTTTAATACTTTCTCTCACTTGCAGTTTTGTAATAGTTGGTCATGCGACATAGTATCTTTCCTAAGCCAAACACCACGTTTCGTGTGAATTTCATCACTTTCTTCAAATGGGAGGACCAAGATTTATGTATTAGTCAAGTGTCATCTTAGTAACTAATGCTCCAAGTAAAGCAAAAAATATTTCTTTTCATCTATACCCTCATGCCTGCCAAGTCTAAAAGACACCTAATTTATTATAGTTATCACCATAAGAATTCCTTAAACTTTTAATGAAAACAACAACTAAGATTTGTAGTTACTAGGGCAACAAAGATTGTTTGAACATTTAAAGAAAAGGGTTAGCCCACCATTGTTGTTTAATAGACTTCTATTAAGAATTTGAGACAACAAGATCTGCAGGAAACGAAATTTAAATGGCAAAAACAACTCATAATCTTCCCCTCCCCCCCCCCCAAAAACAAGAAACCCAAAATTCCTAATTAATGAAAAATAGATAAAGAAGCAACACTAGTATAGAAAATATAACATATATATACATACATGAATCGTATTTTTGTATGTTGTGTGATGAAAATTTTCCTTCCCAGAATTATTTATTAATTAATTTATTTATTTTTTGCTAAGTATGTTTTTGTCTAAAAGTGTTAAGTACTCTTTTTTTCTTTTTTTCTTTTTTTATTGAAATTAAGGATGTGCATTTTCTTATTTTCCTTTTGTAGACAACTATGAGATTAACACACTTGTCGGGATTATGTACTTGTCCACCAAACATCACTTAAGTCCCAAATAATTCTCTATGAAAATATTTGACTTGTAAGAAAAATTTTTTAGCACTCATAATATAATAGAATGATCTAATATAGATTCAAAGCAAACCCTTTTGTTGGATTGTCGTACTTGAATACCAAAATAAATATGTTTTTGACCACTTAAATAAATATAAATAACGAAATCATTTATGCAACAAATTAGCAATTTCATTTAAAAATCAATTCTACATTCTCTCTAATTTTGAAATGTGTACTATCCAAACTGAGCTACATTTGCTAACATATGAGTTAGAACTATAATATGTAGTTGAAGGAATTGGCCCATGTGACGGCAAGGATGTCAAAAACAAAGAAATAAATTGATGATTGCGGCGCAGCACATTTAAGCTAATATACGTTTTTTCATTTATCTATTTTATATGAAAATATATTGAAGATTGAAAATAGAAACAGGCAGACAATCTATTGTATTTATACTAAAAATGTTCACGAGTTTATTCATTTTTAGTATAAACATATTGAAGGTCGGAAAAGAGAAATAAAATGGTGTTCCTCGCACAATTATACTAATATACCTAGTAGTTTATCCATTTAAAGGGGAAATCAATGACTAGATTATTACTAATTCACGATCATTTTCACTTTTCCAAATCATCGTCTCACTAAAATCGTGATCAGTTTTATTGTTTTCTCTCATTTTCTTCTTGCATGTTAGGGTTTTTTATTTATTTATTTGTTGGTTTATTTTGAATTTATCATGATTTATCTCAATTGATTCAATGAATTCTAATCCTTTCATCCCATTGGAGCATTGCAAGAGACATCGACAAAACTTAAATTTTACATATTACCCTTTAATTTTAACAATTTAGTCCATGATTTTTGAGATTTGTACCATCCAAAATGAGCTAAATTTGCTAACATGTGAGCTAGAACTATAAAATGTAGTAGTGTTTAGTCAATAATATAAAAGAATTGGCCCATATGATGGTGTGGATGTCAAAAATAAAGAAACAAATTAATGATTGCGGCATGATGTGACGCGACAGATTTGAACTGATATTTTTTTTTTTATTTATCAATTTTCGAAAAACAAATATCGAAAATTATAAAAAGAAATAAAGTGAAAATTATAACATTGTTAAAAGGCTCATGAGTTTATCATTTTCTTGTACAAATGTGGAGAAGGTTGGAGAAAGTAACAAAATGGTGTTGGTGGCACGTTTATACTAATATATCTCATAGTTTATAGATTTAGAGAAGAAATATGTGAAATTTGAAAGTTTGTTTACTCTATGCTTAAATTATTGCTAATTCATTGTTATTTTTAGTTTCTCATAAGAGTAATAGAAGATTGTTCTGAATTTTGTTCGATTAATTCAGTCTGAAACCCATCAAAGTGATTGTAATTGCGGTGGTAACATTGATTGTTCAAAAGTTTTCGTCATCTATTCCAAGGTTTGTGATGGTTTCTACTTCTTTTGCAATAGATTCTCTCACTATCATCAAGGGTCTCTATCTCTAATTTTTGATAAATTTTAATTACATATTATAGATTATGAAAAATAACAGATCGGGTTTTAATACTTCATCGTATCCCATCTCTCTTTCCTCTTTCACTCCCTCTCCCGTCATACCCTAACCTTAAGCCCCTCATCATCCTCGTTACCACTAATGCTAATCCCAACCATAATTGGCTAGCCAAAAAGCCCTTTCCTTCCATCCTTGGCTTGTTGGAGGGTTTAGATTTGCTATTTAATTTGTGTTAGCTTTTTTTTTTTTTTTTTTTGCAATCAATTCTCTCTCTCTCTCTCACACACATCATCTCAAGGTTCTCTCTCATTTTTTGTGGGTTTTAAGTTCTTTTTTTATTAATTTATAGACTAGGAAAAGAGTTGTTTCAATTGAATTTGAATACATCTTTCTTCAATTATTTTGAAATTCAAATAGTGAATCTAGTGGGATAGTATATTAAGTCTTTTAACGAAATTTTAAATTCAAAATTTAAAAATAAAAAAAATTATACTAAGAAAATTGTCCCTTAAATAAGGCGCTACAAACGTTCAAATCAGATTAATCGAAATATAGTTTCAAATATTGGTAGTAGGTACAAAAAAAAACTACTTAAGCCAATAAGTCGGGTCGAAGCGAGTTCTTGTAGTTAAAAAACCTAAAAAATCATCAGAATGGAAAAAAACTATGTTAATAAGGTAATTTCATAAATGAATTATTATAAATATTTAATCGTATTAATCAGAATATGATTTTAAATATCGATCATATATATTAAAAAAAAAAAAGCAAAACAAAAAAAATGTTGATAAGCCCGGTGATTAGCAAGCCAGGCCTGCTACCCGGCCCAATCTGGGTCCAGCTATTGGACAGGGAAAGGAGCACGAACACGCGTGCGAAGGCATTTGAGTTTCGGGGTTTAGGGTTTTGCACAGCCTTTTTCCCACTAAAGAAAAACCCCCTCCCCATTTTCGTCCCTTACAAAAACTCAAAGAAGACACAGGCACATTGAAAACAACATCAAACCCTAGCACTAAACCTAGCAAAATCATGAACTTCAGATTCCAAAATCTCCTCGGAGCTCCATACAGAGGAGGAAATGCGATAGTAATCAACGACAAAACCCTAGTATCACCGGTCGGCAATCGCGTGGCAGTCACTGACCTAATCAAATCAGAAACCTTAACCATACCGTGCGAAACCTCCGCCAACATAAACCGAATCGCCGCGTCGCCAAACGGGCTCTTTCTCTTCGCAGTGGACGAAAATTCAAGGTGCATATTCATCAATGTTCTTCAAAAGGTTATTCTCCATCGAATTTCATTCGATAAACCTGTTTCTGTAGTCAAATTTTGTCCTGATGGTTCCTTAATTGCAATTGGTGTTGGAAAATTTGTTGAAATTTGGAAGTCTCCTGGGTCTAAGAAAAGATTTTTTGCATTCGAGAGGGTTAGAAAGATTGACTGTAAAAGCAAGATTACAGCATTGGATTGGAGTCCTGATTCTAAGTATTTGATTGTGGGCTCTAAGGAAGATTTGACTGCCAGGTTGATTTGTGTGGAGAAATTGGGTAAACTTGGAAGACCTTACTTGTTTTTAGGGCATAGAGCTTCTCTAGTGGGTGTGTTTTTTGGGGTGGATAAGAAGTTGAATAAGGTCAATAAGGTTTATTCGATTACTCGTGATTGTATGATCTTTAGCTGGGGTTTTACTGGTTATGAAGGGAATGGTGAATTTTTGGAGCCTTTATCTCCTGGCACACCGGAGCAGAGAGAGAATCAGAGTGAGGCGATGGATGTGGAGAATGACAGTATTGTTAATGTTAAGAAGAGGAAAAATCTTGATTTTCAAGATGGCAATATGGATGAGGAATGTGGGTTTTTGGTTAGAGGGAAATGGGAATTATTAAGGAAGGATAATTTTATGCAGCAGCAGGCTAGGTTGACTGCATGTGATTATCATAGAGGCCTTGAGCTTGTTGTAGTTGGGTTCTCAAATGGTGTGTTTGGCCTTTATCAGATGCCAGATTTCATTTGCTTGCACTTACTGTCAATATCAAGGGAGAAGATAACTACTGCTGTTTTTAATGACTTGGGGAACTGGTTAACTTTTGGTTGTGCAAAGCTTGGGCAGTTGCTTGTGTGGGAGTGGCGGTCAGAAAGCTATATATTGAAGCAGCAGGGCCATTATTTCGATGTGAATTGTTTAGCATATTCACCCGATTCTCAGCTTTTGGCTACTGGTGCAGATGATAACAAAATCAAGGTCAGTGGAAGAATCTATATATTTCTGCAATTTAAATTGTTGCGCATAACAACTTCATTTTTAAGTAATCCTGTGGAATGGCTCAAATTTCTGAAATAGTGTGAGGGTACTAGTAAAATGACCTGCGGAAGTAGATTTTGGCCTGAGTTACATTTTTCATATGGCCCTAAGGGATAGAATCCTATATTAATGTAGCAAATGTTGGATCTTTTTGCTCATAGTAATCGTATTGAACCTCAATTTCAATTAAAGGGGATCAACGAAATAACTCTTTTGAAACATCTAATTGAAATGCTGTGTTGCACTGTTTAAAATCTTTGATGAACTAATAAAATTCACCTTTATGTTGACGCCATTGTACACCAAAATTTTATAATAGAAACAGTAGTTTCTGATATCATGAGGTCAAAGGTTAGGTTTTAGGTAGGATAATCCCTCCTGGATCTTCAGAGAAGTGATGTTGATGCCTATGCTTGTGTTGTATCTGCTGAATCTATACTGGCTGTCAAAATTCAGGACCTTTGTCTTTCTTTTCAATCTTGGAACTGATTCACAACCTGTAGGACCTGAATACATATGAAATGTAGTCTCCTCGATTTCTAATAAAGTGATCAAGGATGAGATTGATTTTTTGGGTCCTCTACTCCTATTGTGGTTATGGGATTCAAACACCTTGGGAATCATGTATTACCTTCTCATCAATAGCTTGCTAGTTCCCCTAGTCATGGTCATGCTTCTTTTGTTAGTGGTGCTCTCTTGTGCAAGGATTTAAAGTAATTAAAGTGGTGATAATCTTTTTGGGATAGAAACCAATCAATCTTTGCTAGTTCCCATTTTCAACTATTTGCAGGACTTTGCTGTTATCCCTACGTTATAGCATCTTTCCTTTAAAATAATACTTGGGAGACTCCATTCTGACACAATTCTTGCTAAGAGAGATATTTTTTGCTAGAAACTACCATGTTTGACATGGTATTTACACAGCCAAGCATAGCAGTTTTATGCTTTATAATCCTGTAAAAATTCTGTCTTTTTTTTTTGTGTATAAAGGTAAATTGTTTCATACAACGAATGTAATTTTATTGAGTGTGGTGAAATTTTGAAAATTAATTTTTTGTAATTATTAACTAAATTAATAATATTTATTATAAATATATTTTAATTTTTTTTCTAAGACCCAATATTTTTAATAATGTAAATTGTATGAAATGTGAAAAAAAATTATTTATGTTTTAGGATATTAGACTAATCATATCTTATTGATTGTAATTTAAAATAATAATATAATTTTTAAATTTTTATGATTTGACTATTTGCTGCTAAGGAGGCCCTTAAATATTACTGACAACAAGGGACTATTGGACGAGCATTGTACCATAGACCCCAAAACAGCAAAACCAGGCCGGCCTAGACCGGGTTTCTTAATTGTTTTTAAAATAGAACCGAGACGATGATGATACGCAACACAAAACCTCTTTGCCTAAACCCTACCGACAGCAAGGTTTCGTATTGCGCAGAAAAAGAAGCCTTCAACCGCTCCACGCTTCGTTCTTATTCCGCGGCAAAGACCATTAGAGAGAGAGGGGGTTTTGATTTCTCTCTCTAGGCGCAGGAAGGTAAGTTAGCGCTTTTTCCTTTTTTTTTTCTTGATTCATCCTCTATCAGGGAGAGAATTTGTTCACAGTAGTGTAGATTTGTGAGGATTTGTTGATTTTTGGCCAACACTTACATGTAATGTTGATGTTGGGGTTTCTGAAAGCCTGCCTGAATTGTATTTTGGACCACAAATTGAGCAATTTCAACGTCAAATAGTAGAACCCTATTTTTGGGACATTTGTAAATTGACTTTTTTTTTTTTTTTTTTTTTTTTATTACCTAAAGACTGTATTACTATTTTTTTTAGCCCAAAATTGAACGAGTTCTTAAGTTAAAGAAGAAGCCAAAATTTCATGTGCAATATGACCTTTATTATGATCTCTATAATGGATGCTGGATTCAGCAGAAATTTGGACCTCTAATCTCTACAATCAGACTATGGAACTGACTTTCTTATTTGCAGAAATAGATCAATATTGTTTGAATTTATGAGAAATTAACCCCACTTGGTTTACCAAATGAATAAATCCTAAAGCCTAAAACATTTTCCAAATGTAATTGTTTAAATCAAATCAAAAACCAGTAGTGCCTACTGTTCTATGAACTAGAATAAACCCATTAAACAAATTAGGAGCAGGCATGGAGGCCCTTCCGAATCTTGCTTCTTTCTCCTAGAATGTTTTAGATGATTGACCCTTTTCTTTTCCTGTTTATTGTCTCATTTGGTGCAATTTATGTCCTTTCTTGCTTATGTTTTCTTACATTTTAATGTTAGATGGGGAAAAAGGAGACGAAAGTTCACAGACACTCCCAGACTGAATCTCAATCGAAATCTGAAGGAGAAGGTAGGCGAAGACAGGATAAGTTTAGATTTTGTTAGCATATCTAAATGGGGATTCAAAACCTTAATCTTATTTTATTAGTTGTCTATCAGTAATTTAATTCTTGTTGTTGAATGAACTGTTCTATTATAATTTATGAAGCAGAATTTTTTATCCTTTGAATGATATGATGTGATAGAGAGTTTTTTCCGTTCTAGTTGGCCATTTCAGTTGAGGCTTATTACGGACTGATCACGTGGTCATGAAAACTAAATGTGGCATTGCTGTTCTTGTTTCTCCTTTCCTGTAAATGGATAGAATTAATCTCTTATTCTTGCAAAATCTACCAAAAAATCACAAAATTTAGGATTTCAGATTAGTACATTTCAAATTTTAAGTTTGGATGTCCTATTGATTCTAAGTTCTCAAATCATTTGCTCTGATTATAATATTTGATTTACTGGACTGTGTATTCAATATCATGTTCTGTAATTGCAGAGGATATTGTCAATCAGGATCTTGAGTTAGGGACAACAGTTATACCAACCAAGAATAAGAAAAAAAGTAAGAAAAGAGCAGCACATGATCCAGACAGCGCAGCTACAGATGACAAGATTGAATTTGGTAATATTGCATGCATTATTCTTCTTTAGCATTGCATTCTTGAAACATGAAAGATCTCTATGTTATGGTTTCAGTTAGAAGCATCTTGCTGTCTTCCATATTGAAATTGCATTTTCATTTTCATGTGGATGGTAGCCATTGATAATGCAATTGACTATTCATATTAACTTAAATATTCGCCCATTGCATGCTTTAGTATCACTTGGTCCCTTTTTCTGTTTTTGTTTTGTTGTTGTTGTTGTTGGTGTTGTTGTTGTTATTATTGTTATTATTATTTTGACTTTTGATGGCAAACTATGAGTTTGTACAATATGCTACCTGTAAAATCAACTTTGACTAGTAAAATATACTAGACCTTTTAATGTTTGGAATGTCAAGTGCAAATTGAAGAATGAATAAACATCAACAAAAAGGACACAAAATACCCATAAACCATTTTGTTAGAACTGAAATTCTTGTTTGTTCAGTCATTTTTATTTGTGGATTAGGAATAATTAGATATAGAAGTTTTGGTTTGATGGATAATGTGACCCATGTCAAGAAAAGCTGGTTCACCAACATGGCTCAATGAGCTTGATTATTATTTTGTTTTGATGTATTGACTTGTAGAAAGATAGAAATGTTGGTTAAGGGATCGAAAACCTAAAAGTATATCTTGGAACTCCTAGTGCTTCATAATTGTCTATTGACAAGTTATTGTTGATGGCTCGAAATATACATGGTGTGGTGTGAAAAGAAACGCTCCACCTTTATGGACCATCTCAAACCTCTTGAAATTGTGTGATATTGAGATTTTGATTTCAGCATCGAGGTTTTGTAGTTTCCATGTGTATTTGACTATGATTCATATAATTTGGAGGATACTTGTTGGTTAGATTGAATTTTAGTACTGTATTCAAAATTGGAGTAGTCAGTCGCAAAATCACATGTTGTTACCTCTACAGCATCCACTTTACTTGTTTTGTTTCGAAATTTTACACAAAATGTGCTGGATGGGGTGGAAGGTAGGAGGGGATGAAAAGCATTTAGTGAAGTAGATGGTTGTCAAAGTGTTAAATATAGATCAAGTTGAATTTCATCATTCTGTTTTTGTTTTTGACACGGACAATAGCTGAGTTAATTGTGTTCACAATTTTGAGAATGAGGGATTTGACAAGTTTCTAATCATTTTCTTACTGGTGTTAAACATGGTTTGTGCAGGAACAGAAGGAGACCATGGAGTTGATGATCCAAATGAGCCAACAATGGGTGAGAAGCTTGCAAGCTTAAAATTGATGGAAAATGGAGAAGCTAAGAGCCCTGAAGCACAAGATTCTTACCTTCCCATAAAGCCCCCAAGTGCAGACTCAGTTCATGTTTTGCTTAAGCAGGCTCTGCATGCTGATGATCATACTCTTTTGTTAGATTGCTTATACACTCAAGATGAGAAGGTCCATATGCATCTTTGCCTCTGATAAGCTTGGTGTCAGAATTATTATTGTTTCCTACTCTAGTAACTGCTAATAAACATTTGAATTTTACAGGTTATTAACAATTCAACATCAGTGTTAAACCCATCTGATGTTTTCAAGCTATTAAAATCTCTTATATCAATTATCCAATCCAGGTAAAGCACCATTTTGCCAAATTTGTATTTGTAAGTGTACAAGATTTGTCACTATGTTATTGCCATGAGTTGAGTTGTTTACCACATCTAATTTGTTTTTTCGATTCTGGGAGGCCTGGCATATTTTTTGTTGTCATTCTCTACATTCCTTCCATTCGAGGGGAAGTGACAAAATGGCTCTAAGTTTTTGTTCCCCCTCAATTTTACTTGTAAACCATGTTAAATAAGGTCTAACATTTAAAGGAGAAGGGCCTTTGATGGATGAAAAGATGTATCTCATTTGTGGTGAAAGGAAAAAATGCAATTGCTATCCTAAATATTTGTTCTCAATTTGCTTGTTCTATAAGTTCCAGCTCATTCTGTGAGAAATATATTTAGGTTGACAGTGGTGGCAAGAGAACTTAAGGAAGAAGGCTTCAGATGCCATGAGTCGGAAATAGTAGTATTATTGCTCATGGTGTCATTTGCAACTGCTACCTGTACTGAGACTGTGAGAGCAGTTTGGTTATAATAATGACATGTATGAATGTAACATTTAGAGTTTGTAATGTTGTGTACATCCTCTCCAAAGCATAATATGAGTTATTCTCCAAGGCATAACATTAGTGAACTGAAATTAGTCTATTGTGTTGCATTTTTAATGCAGGGGTGCTGTATTGGCATGTGCTATTCCGTGGTTGAGAAGTTTACTACTCCAACAAGCAAGCATAATAGTGTCCCAAGAATCTTCTCTCCTTGCTCTCAACTCTTTGTATCAGGTCAGAGCCTGTGCCTTCAATTGGTGGTGGGTGGTGGATGGTTCCTTATTTAATTGGTTGATTTAGAGAAGTGAACCTGATTAGCTTCTTTCACATGAGCTTATTTAAAAAAGTAAAATAAATAAATAAAGAATTGATGAAAGGATATATGTTGATATAGAAACTTACAACTGGAGAACAACATGCCTGATGCAATAATTCAGAGAACATTAACCCATTAATAGTAATATGTTGATATAGAAACTTACAACTGGAGAACAACATGCCTGATGCAATAATTCAGAGAACATTAACCCATTAATAGTAATATGTTGATATAGAAACTTACAACTGGAGAACAACATGCCTGATGCAATAATTGAGAGAACATTAACCCATTAATTGTAATGATCTCACAAAAGACAAAATTTGTCCCCTATTAAAAGCTCTGAAATATGTCATATGGTAAACTTTCCCTCCTGAAAAATATTTAATATATAGCAAAATTTAGTTTGTTTTCATCATCATATGCCCAAATGTAGATTTAAACAATGGGCATAATTGCTTATCCATATATGATTTTATTAAGCATTTTATCTATAACTTAAATGAAAGAAGCTAATCAGGTTCCATTCTCTGAAAATATTATACGTAGTTCAGCTGTACCTCAATTAATGTACAAATAATATAGGTTGATACTTGAAAACAAATTGGATTGGTGTTTTTGAAAATCTAATTTAAGTATCTGCTTTGAGCACATTCCTTGGCCTCGCATCCCAGCCTAGCTATCCTTCATAGTCCACTAGCTGCTTATCCGCCAAATTGTAACCTGTGGAACAAAATGGATGTTTCCTTCTTTATCTGCAGCTAATTGAGGCCAGAATCTCTACCTATCAGTCTACTCTTCAACTTTCAAGTTGCATGGATTTCCTTTATGCAGGGGTGAGCATCTTTCATGTTTCTGTTAGGATAAAATTTTAAGCTTGCAATTTCCTTTATAAGTTTTTTACTTTTTCTCTTAAATGCCCCCTCCCTCTGGTGAACAGATTGGAGAAGATGAAGATGAGAATGACACTATAACACCATTTATTTACGAGGACGAAGATGAAAGTGATGATGAGAAATCTGAGGATGATATGGAAGTTGATCAAGAAAGCATAGAACATGTAGATGGTGATGAGATGATTTTGAAGACAAATAATATATTTGACTAATCTCTGATATTTGAATTAGAACTGCAATATGCTGCATGGAGTCCTGCTAGGAGGGTTTCTGGTCCCCCCCGCTGCGGGGGAACCCCCACTTGCTGTTTGAGATCAGAATATGTATCCAGGGATGCACATTACCAAGCTGGTCGATTTTGGTTGCCAAGTAGCTCATGTTGTATTGTTCTCTATTGTCCCAAAAGTTTTTGGTTCAGTCACTCTAATCTTTGTTTCTATGGATAGTTATTATGGCATGATTAGAAATTGTGGCTTTGCATGCAGAAATGGCCGTCCTTTGCCTTTTCTCTCTCTCTCTATCTCTCTCTCTCATTTTTTTTTTTTAATAAGAGGTTGTTGGGTCTAAGAATTTAGGACTATCGCTAAAAAAAAAAATCAGAATTATTATTAGAAATCAGATTTCATTCCTCTAAAAAATTATTGAATGTATTAATGCAAGGTTAATTTTATGTCAGCGTTGAATTAATATCATTCCATATCAATTTTGGGTGGTTAAGATGTTTGAGTGTGTAACCCAATTCAATAATTTTAATGCGGGAAATTTAAATGGAGAGCCTCTGCTATCTCATAGCTGCATCAAAAACCAGATGACCACCACTCACCAGCACAACTAAAATCCAAACCCTAATAAAAAGACAAGATGTCTCTTACTAAAATCCTAACTGTACTAAAAGCATAAAATATATTTGGAATTTCTATAATTTTATGAATATTACTCATTCAATGATTTCATATCATTTTATTATTTTATGAATAGAAAAATAATGGTCACTAGATGGATATTCTATTGTTACAGTTTCATTTGTTTCCATAGCCACAGGAAGGGTGCGAACAATCTGTTGATCTAGTGATAAAATACTAAATTCTCTTAACTAAATTTTTAAGTTTAAGTTTAGAAATAAAAAAATAGGTGCGGAGAAAGTCAACCTAGAAATTAAGCCTTACAACTGTTCAATCGAATCAAATTAGTCTGATTTCTAGATACGTGTGGTTAAGTACTAAAAAAAAAAGAAATACTCATAAGGATAATAGAAGATACCATATGCGATGTAGTCATTGAAATCTCGAGTGATATCCTTACCACAGAATTTTGATTTTTTTCTTTTTTTTTTTTGGGCTCCTTTTCTCTCTGGGTTGAAAATGTATATGTCCCTCTCTCGCACAGCCCATGCCAACAAACTAATTTTTACTTGCAAAGACCTATAAACAATTTATCTTTATAACCCATATATAATTTAAATAAATGAATGCAAAACTTCTGATGTTGTAAACGCTAAGAATTAATCTGAGAAATATAACATAGAGGGAGGTGAATCACAACGGCTGAAGTAATTATTTATTTGCAATTTGCAATGATCATCTTTATTTGTTGTATGCGTTGACTTTAAAACGGCCCGATCTTACTAGCAATAAGAAAGGCTTTGAGCCATCAACCTCCTTAGCTTCTTAATAAGCAAATTAACTTTAGATCAAGTGGTATCTCTTCTTTTCTCTTGTAATGGGCTCGAATTTGAGTCTCAGTATGCACAAAAAAAACCCTTTCTAATAACAGATCATTAAATTTTTTTGATCAAATTTTTGAATTCGAGTTTTGAAAATAAAAAATAAATAGATTTGGGAGAATTAGACTTTAAAATTGGTCCCACAGCGTTCAAATCGATTCATTGCGTAATTGGATACAAGATTAGTGAAAAAAAAGGGCTTTGAGCATTTTCATAGTCAATGGTTTGTTCATAAGCCTTCTTCTTTTAGTGGGAAATTTATAGAACTCTTTTCTAATACTAATACAAGCAAATCGAAAGATGGACAGATTAGAATGGCAATGATTCTCTTGCAAAAGCAATTAGAAAATATTCGGTATTTCTCGTTCAAGTAGTGTAACTATTATAAGATATTCAAATTTAAAATTTAATTTTTGGTAGTTGTGCTTGCTAGGTTTTGAGTTTTGAATAAAAGTTTATTCTATATGGTATTATTTGTGCAGTCTAAATCATGTCCATGGTTAACATATATATATATATATATATATATATATATATATATATATATTTATATGAGGTCTTCGATTTGGTTAACTTTTTTTGGGGCATATTCTCAATTTAGCACTCAAACTACGTGCCATATTTCCAATTTATGTCCTTTGATCTCTTTTCTTCCTTAATCTGCACAAAAAGGAGATAGCCCCCAAAATAAAGGGGCCGCTTTTGAGTTACAGAGTTGAAGAGACTGTTATGCGTGTGTGTGTGTGTGTGTGTGTGTGTGTGTGTGTGTGTGAGAGAGAGAGAGAGAGAGAGAGAGAGAGAGAGAGAGAGAGAGTTGAAGAGACTGTTTGACATTGTTGTTTAACTGGGCAAAAAGGTCGGCTGGTATATTTCTCGTGGATACCAGCTAATGTGTGACCTTGTTGCTACTGGCCAGCTCTTTGAAAAGCTTTAATTTGTTTTTATTTTTTAATTATATTTGTTATTTCTTTTAATTAAAAGTAATTTTTTTTTTTAAAAAAAAGATATAGGATGTTGTAAGTGAATATTATTTGACATCATAAATAATATGAACAATTTTTGATGAATCGTACTGCACTTTTTTCTTTTTTTTTTTTTAAAATACTCTAGAAAACACATGTTGCAAATCACTAGTAATTTTTTCCCACATTTCCATCCCACGACTTATTCTGATTTGCCTGGCCTCATATCACACGTCCTACGGTAATAAAGTAACACAAACTGGTTGTGACTTTTGTTTTATGTTTTCAAAAATTTGTTTTCTTTTGCAGGTGTGAAAGCAGGTAGATATGATACCCACCATCAATCAGTGACTAACCGATGGAAAATTATACATAATAATTGTCAACTTGGTGTAGAGAAGTTGACCTTTCTGTTGGAAGCATATGCCAAATGCCTCTCCTAGTAGCTTCTTTTGGGTCTTCTCCTTCCTTTCTTCATCTATGGAGAGGCAAAAGTTGTACCCAACGAAAAACTCTCTTGCTTGCGTTGGGGAATATGGGTTAGCGCATGCACCTTGCAGGATTGGGATCAGAGGTGACGTGTGTGCATTTTGTAGCCGCGAAACACGAGAAACGTGGGTTATGTTCATAGAGCTGGACCCCGTCCACCAGCATGAGTTCTCCGACAACTCACCCAGAGAGAAAGATGTCAGAACTACAGAGAGAGAGAGAGAGAGAGAGAGAGAGAGAGATTTTGCACTCATCGGAAATCCTGCTCAAATGAATAATATAAGGAACATCTTCCCAAGGACGAACTAGAGCAATGGCGGAAGAGGTAAGCAGTGTGATAGCCTTTCTTTCTCTCCCACTCCGTACCCACTTCGGCTTAAATAAACTTGATAATGGGTAGGACAATATGGCTTTATCCGATCAGAGCCACAGAGCCACGGCTATACTCCCTATCTATGTTGAGTTGTTGGACTCTTTGGGTTGTCTGGGTTTATTTTGTACTGTTTGGACTATCTTACACGTTGATTAGGCTGTCTTTGATTATGATGGGCTTGTTAGCTTGCTCGGTCTATTTTGAGCGGTTGAACTATATTGGACCGTTTTGCTCTTGGCCCTTTAGAGCTTGCCATTGGGTTTTGGTGTGTGTGTGCCCAGTTACTGGGCCGAATAAACATGATCTCTTTGTTCAAAAGAGAAAGAAAAATAAAGGCATTATTGCTCAATTAAATCATTTAATTAAGGAAATTTTGTAAGCAAAATGATTAAAAGTACAACTGACAGGTAATTTGTATTTTGAACCATCCATATTCAAATTATCTAACGATTAGAATAATTTAGAGATAGTCTCTTTTTTTACGTTCATCGTCTCGTTCTCAACCCTCAAACATCGACATAATACCAAGTGGAATCTCTCAAAGTTACTAGCAGTGTGAAAGGATAGGAAAATATATGGGATTGGGAAGAGAGAGATGGAGACTTCAGAAGCCATAGGACAGCTGTAGCTCTATCGGGAAAAATTACGTGGAATTGCCTAGTTGTCCCTTCTTTCTGTAATGTTATGTACTTATTTCTTGTCATTCAACTGGTCAACAAAAGCCACAGAGAGAGAGAGAGAGAGAGAGAGAGAGAGAGTGTTAGGAGCAAGAACAGCATAGCTGTGATGAGTACTCTAGCCCAGGACTCCGCTACGCCCAAAAAGAAGGTGCTTCTTACTTCTTATTCTTCTTATTTAAGGTAGTATTAAACTCTCTTCTTCTTCTTCTTCTTCTTGTTCTTGGTTCCATGCAGATTGGCATATGGGAAACCCTATTTGCTTGCTTCCTGGCAACAGTGGTAAACTCTATTTTCTCTGAATTTCACTATAATTTTACTTTTACCAGATCTATCAAGATCTTTGGGCATGTTTGTTTTGGTTTGATGGTTAGGGTTTGTTTGGGGTGAAAACTTGATTGCTTTTAGGGTGTCTACTGCTGCTGGTACAGATCTTCTGTTTGATGGTATTGTTTTGGTGTCTTTTAGGCTTAGCTTTGGTGTTTTCTTGAATTTCTGGCTTTGCTTGTATTGTTTTATTCCTGGCTTTGGTGTTTTCTGGAATTTTATGTAGGCTTAGCCGAAGTTCTCTTTCGTTTACTTAATGAATGTTGTTCATAATTACCTTTTATTTGCTTATCTCTCTCTTCTCTAGGGTTGAAACAAATGCGGGCAGGGATTGAAGGTCGTTTACTTGATGAATGTTGTTCATAATTCCTTTTTTATTTGTTGATAACTACCTTTTATTAGCGCACGCGCACCCGCCACACCACAAGACACCTCACCACAAGCGCACACACAACACGCACACCCCCGCCACAACACACGCATACGCACACGCGCACGCACAGCAACCCACCCCTCCCCCCACATACGCACGCACATAACACAAACACACGCCCACGCACACGCCCACGCCCACGCACAACACACACACACACACACACACACAAAACACGCACACGCACACGCACACTCCACACCACACAACACACACACAGACACACGCACACACTTTTACTTTAATTCAATCCTTCAACAAAAGCTTTACAATTGAAAGTGTTTTCAATGAGCTTTTACAGAGATATGGAGAAATATACAAAGAGCTTAACCAACTTAACCTCTGTTGTTACATAGAATTCTTTCAAATTATCCAAGACACACGTTGTCTAACATACCAGATGTTTTGGATGATATAGTGTCCTTGCAGCTTGCGGTGCACTTGCCTTAGGAACACGTCTGATGTTCCTATGAAATTGGTGACCAGAAGGTATTGTCGACCAGAGTCTGGCAGTGGATTGCTGGAAGAGCAGCTTACATTTGAAATCCCACCGCACCAGGTTGTACTGGTACATCATGCAGCCTACAAACGGTTATCAGGGATCATTGTCCTAGCTCATGTTTATCCTAAAATAAGATCGAGCCATAATGGAGATGAGGCCTTTCCTACAATTCCCATCTATGGAGAAGATCATTATCCAAATGGAACCCCAGATGCAAAGAAAATACGGGCAAATTTTGATTCTAATTATCTGAGGATGAAGAAAGAAATCCGTCTAACATATAAGCATGGGGACACCGAGGTTGGTTTTCAATCTGATGAGCGACAGCTGCCAAGACATATAAGGTATTTCACAAATCCTATTTTAGAAAATGTACCTACGTAATACATTTTCAGTTCAGTGTTACCCAATTTTTGTTATTTATAATTCATTTGTCAGCTTGTGTTTCTGCGGGAAGCTCAATGAGCCAATGGGGGAAACTGAAGCAAGAGCTCAAGGTATAGTTCTATCACCCTTCTCCTTCGGATTATGCACCTGTCAAGATTTTTTCCCTCAAAATGGTGTGTCCTATTCAAATCTCAAATGCCCCCCCCCGGGAAAAAAAAAAGATCTCCCTTTTGAAGCTTGTCATGAATTGTGTTACAAAGATATAGGATATAAGGAAATTCAAGTTTGGTTAATGGGTAGAGAAGAAACGCAGATATAGGATAGGATAGAAGGACATGGTTGTCTAACCTATTAATAATAGGCCTTCAGAGCAAAAGGGCCATTTTCTTCTTAGCTTAATTTTCAGGTTGCACAATTAAACACAGGCTGATTTTTTTCCCTTGTGACTCCGGTGAAATCTTTGTAGCATTTTATTAGCATCATGTTATTTCAGAAGATAAATAAAAGAGATCAATCTTTTACTCTCCCCTAAAATTTTATTAGAACTTTTTTTTTTTTTTTGATGGGGAATAGATTCTTTTTACATGGCATTTGAGTGAAAGTTATTCATAGTTCAAACAAACAAAACCCATTGAAAATATTTCCTTTACAATTTTACATGTTGGCTATTCCTTTCTTTAGCAAAATACAACACCTTCTCTATTCTATGTTCTTTTTTTACTATGTGTAGAAATGCAGTTGCTCCTCTACCATGCTATGCTTTAAATTTGAATCAAAAGCTTCCTGAAAATTTGTTTGGCATCCAAGTGTTTGCACACTTACTCTCTCTTTTTTTTTTTATTATTATTATGTTTTCTTTTTGGGTCTGTGTAGGATATATAGATTAAGGAGACATTCATGGATCATAGTTGTTTCGGGAAGGCAACCGAAACACATTAAGATTTTTATTTATTCTGAAAAATATATAATGTTGGGACAATGTTAACTGTTAAGTACCTTATTTGTAGACTACCCTATTTTTCTTGGCTATGCATTTCGTGTGTTGTGATTTGGTGTGATGTGCTGTGAAAAATGAGAATTTGGTTGTGGCATGTATTTTATACTTATATACAGAGACAAAATTTAATGTTTTCTCTTAGTTTTCTTTTTGTTTAAACTTCCTAATTTGCAAATATATGTGCATGCAATCATATTGAGTTCCAAATCAAGATCAATCATTACGTACATTCGTAAGTATGGCAACTACATCATACTTTGTGGATTAATAAGATATATAAATGGATAAACAAAGTAATATAAAATTATTGAATTCTAGGCATGCATGCAGCTTCCATTGCGGCTTTTATTGGTAAAAGAAGCTATATAGTTGTTAATGAAAGGGTTATCAAACTTTATAATAGTTTATTAGCTCATAAATTTTCTGTTTATATGAGTAATGACTCTCCATGATAACCATTCAGTTCAATTATATAGGACCATGTCTTGATTTTTAAATGAGAAAATTATTGTTTTTTGAAGTAAATTATCAAAAAATTGTTGTTTTCTTAAATGATGACGGCTGTAACTTACCCACAAATGTCTCTCTTATTTTCCGTCCATGCGAAAAAACAAAAACAAAAAAGGAGGGAGAGAGAGAGAGAGAGAACAATACAACACTTTTGGACTGCAAATCAAGACCTGGAGAACAAGAAGCTGAAACAACATTGATATAAACACCCCCGAACCCACTTAAAATCCAAATACACCCAAATGACACAAATACCCTTAACCCATCTGCAAAATGCCCCCTCTAGTCCCTGTAGTCGGGTCATCATGACCCGCAAACCCGAAAGTCTGCTTGACAGCTTCAGCAGCACCTTGGGCTGCACTCTTCACTTCCTCACCAGTGCCCTGAAGCAATTCAACCGGTCTTCTCTTTGCCAGCTTCGGCCGTCTCTTTGGTAGACTGGACCACCTGTGAGGCATTCTCCTTGGCGGCCTGGGTCGTCTTCGAGGGCTTCTCTTTCGAGCTCCGCCCTGCTTGGAGATGTAGCTTCCGGTTCGCTCCTTGGACTCTCCGGCCCGATACTTGAGGATCGGGCCTTGTCCTGCATTGAGTCCGTTGACTCTATCCCCTTCGTTGCCAGAAAATTTCCCTTTGTAAAATATAAATATATAAATATATATAAAACCCTCAAATGTGAACAGAAACCATAAAGATAGGATACGACACCCGAAAAGTCAAGCATACATCACAACTCAGCGGCAAATTAAATTAAAACCTCGTATTGGGTTTTGCCCCAACTCAATTATATATAAATAAAAATTAATGTTTTTGCCTAGAGAAAATTATGGAAGGAAAAGAAAATAACAAGTAAAGAAATAGAATATTTTAAGTGTAAGATTTTGAAAAGATGTTTGTTGGAGTGCGTGTAAGTCTTTTAACTTCCATAAATATAGGAGGCTATGTTATGGTTAGATGCGGATGATTTAAGTTCACCAAGGAGATGTTAGACGAGCAGAAGTTTTAAACAGAGAGAGAGAGAGAGTCGGCTACTCGAAACCACTAGTGGAGTTACCGTGTGATCGAGTTATGAATGTGGTTATGGTGAGTAATGCAAGAAGAATTGATTATTTGATAATTGTGAAGGTTGATGGTATGTATGAATGAATACGAAGGCTTCACGTTCCAAGACACGAATAAGAATAAATAAATTTTTATTTTTTAATTTAATTTCATTTAATTATATTCTTTTACATAAAAAATGATGGAATATGATAAAACTCAGTGACGTAATCAATACTTGACTTCGAGGGGCAAAAATATGTATTTATATTTATGTGATCACCCGCTATTTAGGTGTAGCTTCGTGAAGCATTAGCACTTTTGTTCTATTTATTATTAATAAGCTATTTTTCAATAGTCAAAGATGTATACATTTTTTTTTCATGCAATTTTTTTATTAAATACACACATTCACGAAAATTTAAGACAGTTGAACAAGAACTTCCACAGGTGGGATATCCATACAAGGTGGGATAGCTTATAAACAATGTCATACCCCGACCCTTGAGTTAAGTACACGACAACTATCACATTATCTCGACATACCGGCAGAACCTTTATATATTCCGGGATACCATAAGATATTCAACCTATTTTGAAAACAACTCAATAACATTTAAAGAACCATCCCAGTCCATTTTATCATAACAGGCATACGTGAAGCCAACCTGGCCAATCAAAATCAAATGTATGCATAAAACCATTCCGACCAATCAAAGAAATTTTAATAAAATTTGCACAACCTCCAAATATCTCAAAATTCACAATAAATTTTAAATGTCTTAATAAAATCAAAAAGTTTTACAAAGACAAATATAAACAAAAGTTTACAAAATTTCACAATAATCAAGTAAGGATTTTACCGATAATTGCTCAAAAGTAAATAAAGCAAATATCGATCAAATCCATATCAAAATAAACAGTACAAAGCCTCTTTCCACGAATCATACTACATCAACTCAAAAATAATCTTTACATTATTAATACTTATAACAATTTAGCAAAAACGTATTCAACTGGATTCACCTAAACTTCCACTAAAAAAATATAAAAGAGGGGTGAATATGAGAATACTCAGTGAGTGGAGTGCAATGACATAATTGTGTCCATAAATAAGAGGTGAATGTGAGAAAATCAAAGTATATTTCATAAACAACTCTTTGGATGTAAAATAGTCTTAATAAATCAGAATAATTCAAACAAATAAACATCCACATATTTCAGAATTTCTGAAAATCAAGGGGTCTGTCTAAGAAATTACTCCAATCCCAAGTTTGACCGAATTTGGATGAAAGCCCGTCAATGGATTTTCAATTCACTTATTTTGAAATACTATATCCGTTTACCTTGGCATTAACTCGTACCTCATCGGGGTACATCCAGATATACCACGACTTCAGCAAAGAGAGCCACGTCTGCCTCCCTCGCTCATCCAATTCCAATCACGTCACCCCGTCAGGTCACTCTATGAAGAGAATGACTATAGCCATTTACTTCATGCACCATTCTTTCACCAATATTCAAATCACATTTCGTGTGTCATATTTTAATAAACAATTCCTAAAATCATAGCAAAGCATTCATGAATCAAATATTCAATATCATATGGCTCACATTCATTTATAAATACAATAGATGCATATGTGATTCAAATTTTCATTTCAAACATTCTACAATCACAAAAATTTATATAAAACATATAAAATCATTCAAAATCATTTATTAAAGAATTTAAAATAATTTGCGCACAACGAATTATCTACTCACCTCTTGGGAGGGTTAGCACTCTCAATCCACAATTCAATTCAAGGTAAATTCCTCCTAACACTTCAATTGTTTCAACCTAAGATAACAAGAACAATTTCATCACTTCAAAATGTCAATATTAGGGTTAATCAAAATTTTCTCTAATTGTCTCAAAATCTAAATTTTCCAACACAACTATATTTTAAAAAAACTATCATATTTTGGCCTACAAATCTTGGATTGAGGTAATTCCAATTACTACTTAAAGTTAAGACTAGGCTATAACTTTATGTTTATAACTAGATTCAATTCCAATCACACAAAATTAAGTCTATGAATGTTAGTCTTAAATTCATGACCACACTTGTGCAGTCACTGAAGAATCGCCATAATATTCACTACACACATCAGATTTAAGTGATTCAAGTCTCAAATTAAAGATACAATATAGATCCACAACTTTTCTGTTTAGGGTTTTGCCAAATTTTACCTATAATGCTGTTCAAATTGGCAGTGAAATTCACAGGCAGAATATAGACAGAACAGAATGTTTTTGCAAAACAGGTATGTTTGAAAAATCGTCAAAAATCTAATTTTAAATGAAATGCTTACTTCAATATGTCATTTTAAAGTTCTGAAAGTCTAATTTCATAAGAAGAAAATCTCGCTTAATTTGTCTACACGTAGAAGAAGTTATAATAGAAAGACCACAGCATGCACAAACTATCTCCTTTGCAGAAAATCAAGGTTTCAAGTAGATCTTACTTTCCACCACTATTCTAAATTCTGATCATTAATTCATGCTTTATTTACATAATTACACAAATTTTCATTCATTTTCCCCAATTTTCACTATTCACAAATTTCTAGAGTTTTTTTTTTATTTCAAATTGAAATTGCATCAAATCTTAATAATATTGTTAAATCTAATATTAAAGATGTTAAACTCAAGATTAAGAGTAAAAAATTACCTTTATTTCATGGTTGATTTGAGCTATAGGTGTCAAATTACAAAAATACCAAAATCTCCTCTTCGCGTAGAAAACCCTAGATTTTTCCCAGATTTCTTCCTCCCATAGGTTTGATTGGGGTTTTGGAGAGATTAATGAAATGATTTAAATGAGGGGCATTTAATTTTCTAGAGAATAAAATTAACAGAGAGAGAGAGGGTTAGGTTTCTGTGAGAGAGAGAGAGACGAAGGCTCGAAGGAAATGAAAAATGAGTGAACAAAATGGGATGAGAATGAATTTTGTTTGTGAAACCATTTTACCCCTCCTTCATTTGAAGTGTTATTGAGGTTTGAAGGGCATTTTGGGATTTTCTCAATTCCACCAATGCACAAGTCAATTTCCCTCTTCTCTCTCTCTCTCTCTCTCTCTCTCTCTCTCTCTGACTTTTCTTGGTGTTACAATACTTAACCCCCTAAAAAGAAATTTTGTTCTTGAAATTTAAAAGAAAATTATACATTAAAAAGTTGGGTGTGCTATTTTCGCATCAACTCTTCGGTTTCCCAAATTTCTTCTTCCACTTGGTTGCTTCTCCATAATACCTTTACTGTAAGGTCCCATTTTTGAGAAGTCACTAAGTCATGTATTTGCATGTGTATTTTCTTTATTTTACTGCACGCATGTAAATTGTTTGCATTGCACTGGATAAAAAATTCATAAATTTTTATGTGCGATTTATGCCTCACTTGTTTCGATCTTAATTATAAATTATGTATGTTGAAAATTAGTATAGATTGGTTTAAGAAAATCAAACTAGGGTTTGGTGTGGATCCCACCATTGATAAAGAGTAACACATATGGTTTATTTTTATTACCACCACTTGTATTGGTGCGGGCCCCACCATCGATAAAGAGTAATACATATGGTTTATTTTCATTGTCACCACTTGTATTGGTGTGGGCCCCACATTACCACCACTTGTATTTGGAGAGGGCCACATCTCACTTTAGTAAAGTGAGAGAGATAGAGAGAGAGAGAGAGAGAGAGGAAGAAACTAGAAAACAAACCTCTTCTCCTTCACAAATGCAATTTTCGGATTTCCTTAATCTCTCCCAAAAACCACCCCCAAATTCCATGAAAACAACCACTTAAGCTTGAACTAACCTGCCTCCATCCATATAAATACAGTCCATAGCATAAAGAAGTGTAGAAAAGCTGAAAAGCAAGGTTAAAACAAGCTGAAATCACATGGAAAGCTAGGAAGTTGGAGAATCAGGCATATAGGAGAGCAAAGTTGATTTTGAAACTTGGAAAGGCAAGTACCTTGCATGTGTTTGTTAAATTGATGCCTAATACTTATGTGGAACATGTTTTTGGATGTGATTGTATTGTTGGAACAAAGCTGAAACGAATTAGGAGAAGAGAGAATCAAGTCCTTGAATAAAATCCTAGACATCTTGTATGCTGAATAATCTGACCATGCTTCAGTTTTTAGTTTATAACTTTTACTGCACAATAGCAAATCAAGTGACATTTTTTTCTAATGAAATTAGACTCCCATAGATTTAAAATGGCATAGAATTCGCATAGTTTTGTTGAGTATTGAATTTTTGGTGAATTTTTAAATTGGCTTCATGACTGCAGAATACTGCTCTGTTTTCTATCATCATGCTCTGTTATTCCTTACATATCTTTTTCTGCAGAATTGAAAATGGTGTGATGTTTTCTCTGGGTGAAAGTAGACTTCCATGGCTTTGATATGAGATAGAATTCGAATCATTTCATGAAGAAATGAATTTTTGACGAATTTTCAAACTGGCGTGTTCTGTACAGAAAGTTACCCTATTTTCTGTCCTGTTTCTGTTCTGAATTTCACTGTGATTTTGAGCTACTCTCTAAACTGAATTAGGCTAAACTCTAAGCATGAACATTGTAGCCCTATGTCTTATCTTTAAATGGTCACTAGAATCACCTCAATCCGATTTGTGCAAAAGAAGTTATAATCATTTTTCTGTGACTGTGCAAGTAGTATTTTAAACTGCGAACTACAGCTTGGTTTGATTTGGCTTTCTTTGTGTAGTTGGAAATGAATCCAGTTGTGAATGTTTAAATTGTCTTAAGTTTGTGTGGCAATTTAATTCATCTCAATCCAGGCATTGCAGCTCGAAATATGATAGTGTTATTGGTACTTGTTGGGAATTGGAAATACATGGAAATAACTCATAGGTGTGCTATGAGTTGGCTAACTATACGAACTATGTAATTGTGATGTTTGAAAATGGATTTTATGAAAATCCTATGATAAATGGTAGTGGTTACCTTATGAGGAATATAATGAAATGTAATAAGAAAGTGATGATACAGAAATTCCTCCGAAAACTTGTGCGAAGCCTGCGGACGAAGTTTGAGAAACTATGACTATATCTCTTCTTCCTATGAGGGTAAAATTAGAATCAAGTAAAGTGTTTGAGGCGTCTAACCCAAAAGAAACCTAGATTTCATTTAGAAATACCAAAGTTCAGCTTGCTCTTTTAGACCCTCATACACTAGCTTGATTTGATGTTCTATTCCTTTCTTTAATTATTAAGTTAATGGAAACAATGAATACAGGTAAAGTTGATGGCTTTATAAGTGATAATCATATTTGTTTCCTCAAGAATGTTAATGTTGATATACATCTCTTGTATAGTTTGTTGCGTTTACATTGTGGTATAATGATGATGATATCTTGGTATATGCTTGCTTACTATGCATGCTATTGGTTCCCTAGGTACTTACTCAGCTTATCTGACCCCGATATCCTTGTTTTCAGGTGATCCGGGAGACGAGAGGGAAGCCCAGGGGTAAACACACTTGAGTTGAGGGATTTAGATCCCCACTCATCTTGGGCCTTTTGTTTTATTTTGTTTAAGGCATGTAGCTATTTGCTTTCCTTGTTAGTAGTTGGATTATGTTCCTGTATAGATGCATAGTTTGACATATGAAACCCTTTTATGCATAATTTTGTGGATATGATGTTCATATATCATGGTGTATTGTGCTGGGCGGCCGGGAGGGCCATTGATGCCAGCCAAATTGATCGTAGAAGTGTTATGTTAGTTTTATCAGGATTTCTCTTGACCTGAGGTGGTTAAATGGTCACTAAATAGGGGAGAATCTGTCAATTTTTCTTTTAGAAAGAATAATTATTAGGTTTTCTTTTATTTTTAATCTCCTTCCATGTTATCACATATGGAAAGTGCGACTGTCGTGAGTCCAGATGTCACATTTTTAATTATATTGAATACTTCCGCATTTGCATATTTGACCCTTTCTGCTAGGGGATTCGACGCCTGGATAGTGGGTCGTCATATTGACCATGAGAATTTGCTTACTCCTTAATTATTTGGTCTGTCGATCAATGATCTTTATTGGTTATACTTTGAAACTCAAATCTTCATTCAACTCTACTAGAGGAGCTTCCAATACATGTGAGGGATCCGATAAGTATTTCTTCAACATTGAAACGTGAAAAATATCATGGATCCTCTGCAATTCCGGTGGCAATTCTAGTTGGTATACTACTTATCCAATTTTCTCAAGGATCTTGAAGGGACCGATGTATCAAGGGTTTAACTTTCCTTGTTTCTGAAATCGAATTATTCCTTTCCAAGGAGAGACCTTTAAAGACACCATTTCTCCTACTTCAAATTCCAAGAGTCTTCTCCTCTTGTCTGCTTAGCTCTTTTGCTGATCTTGAGTAGCTTTCATTCTTTCCCGAATCAGTTTCATCTTTTCTTTAGTGGTCTCGATCAATTCTACACTTTCAATCTTTCTCTCTCTAACCTCGTCCATGCAATAGAGTTTGGCACTTCCTTCTGTAAAGAGCTTCATAGGGGGCATCCCTATATTAGCTTGATAACTGTTATTATAAACAAACTCATCCAATAGAAGGTGTCTATCCCAACTTCCCTGGAAGTCCAAGATGCATGCCCTCAACATGTTCTCTAAAGTCTGAATTGTACGCTTTTATTGCCTAGCGGTCTGAGGATGAAAAGCAGTACTGAATTTCAGCATAGTCCCTACGGAATCTTGCAGCTAAGGCCAAAATCTAGAAGTAAATCGAGGATCACAGTCTGATACAATGGATACCGGAATGTCATGAAGCCTCACAATCTCATCAATATATGGTTTAGCCAATCTTTTCAAAGAATAGGTGCTCTGAATTGGCAAGAAGTGAGCCGACTTGGTGAGATGGTCCATAATCACCCAAATGACACCGTGACGTCTTCGAGTACGTGGCAATCCCACAATGAAATCTATAGTGATATGTTCTCACTTCCATTTGGGAATCGACAGTGATTGGAGGACATCGGCTGAACTTTGGTGTTCAGCTTTGACTTGCTGGCACACTAGACATCTAGCAACAAATTTGACTATCTCTCTCTTCAACCTGGACCACCATATGACTCCACCATTATGACTCTTTGATGGTTTGGTACATTTTGGTACATTTCGGATGCATATCATAGGCCAAGGAATGTGTTTCTTCAAGTATAGCCTTCCGAAAATCCTTATCCTTTGGGACACATATGCATCTGTCGTAAGCTACAATTCCATCCTTTAGAATTCATAACTCACCACCTTCCTCTTTTTTGGATCTTCTCCACTATGCCCTTCAATTCCTCATCGGTCGCTTGGAGCTCCCGAATGTGGTCTACTAATGTAGGTCTCACCACAAATTTGGCTAATAAAGCACATTGATCATCCTTAGCCAAATCGACTCCTATTGCACGAGTTCAACTAAACAAGAGAGGTAAGAACTCCTTTGGGATACCGAATATAAAGATTTACGACTTGAAACATCAGCAACAACATCCGCCTTCACGGGGTAGTAATCAATCACCAAATCATAATTTTTGATTAGTTTCAAACATCTTTGTTGCCTTAAGTTTAGCTCCTTTTGAGTGAGTAAATATTTCAGATTTTTATGGTCAGTAAAGATCTTGAAGTAACACCATATAAATAATGTCACCAAATCTTTAAAGCAAAGATAATGACAGCCAACTCCAAGTCATGAGTAGGATAGTTCACTTCATACTTCTTTAGTTGGGGAGATGCATAAGCAATCACCCTATCGCCTTGTATTAACACACACCCTAACTCTTGATTGCTAGCATCACTATATATCACAAAATCGACACCACCGCTAGTAAGGAGATCAATGATAGGAGTAGAGGTCAACCTTCGCTTAAGCTCTTGGAAACTACCCTCACACTTTTCATTCCATTCGAACTTGTCTCCCTTTCGAGTCAAATTTTTCATCAGAGTTGCTATCTTCGAAAATCCTTCTATGAATCTCCGATGATACCCAGCTAATCCGAGAAAACTTCTCACCTCAGTGATATTCTTAGACTGCTCCCACTTCAGAATAGTTTCTACCTTCTTTGGATATACAAAAATCCCATCCTTAGAAATAATATGCCCCAGGAAACCAATATTTCTTAGCCAAAACTCGTATTTGGAGAACTTGGTATACAATTCCTTCTCCCTAAGAGTTTACAATATGGTTCGAAGATGTTCAGAATGTTCTTCATCACTCTTAGAATATATCAAGATGTCATCGATAAAAAATATGACAAATTTATTGAGATAGAGATGAAACACTCGATTCATGAGATCTGTAAAGATTGCAGGAGCATTCGTCAACCCAAAGGATATTACTAAAAATTCATAGTGTCTATGCCGCGTCCTAAATGCGGTCTTGTGTACATTATCACCCTTAATTCTCAGTTGATAATAACCCGATGTCACGCCCCGGTTTCCAAAACTGAGAATGTGACAACCACCATGTTGTCTCGAACTACGTGTAACCTCGGGCACGCACTCTGAGACTCCATAAGCCTAACCTGTTATTAACCTGAATTTACTCCACATCCTAATTCCTATAATCATAAAACATTCTCCATATGATCTCTCCCAAAATGAAATAAGTGAAGTTCCCTTCTTTTTAATACAAAGTGACACATAAAAACATAAACATACATGTCCAAAAGTATTAAACCTTGTACAAATAATCCACAATATGACATAATTCCATTTTCGTTGACCTTTCCCATGGATCCATCTATGACTATGCAAGCCCAATAAAACTCCTGACGAAATGGATCTTACAGATCTTCAAAAGAAGGTCCTTTATTTACACTTACTATCTACAAATCTGAAAATAGAAGGGAAAGAATGGGATAAATATACTCAGTGAGTGAGAAATCTATGTACATGTCAATGATTGGAAGTGTGATCTGTTCTAAAGCCATTATCAACAATTTCATGTTATCATTGTAAAAACATTCACAAGTTCACAAAGCATTAACAATCAATGTATTCAAAGTGAAACATTTCTATTTGTATCAAATGGGTTGCATTTCATTCAAAATTTTGAGACAGCCGAAAACATGTTTTCCAATCCAAGACCTTGACCAGGGTCAAGAACTAGAACCACCAAAGGTTTTATTCCATAATTAGTTAAAAAAACTGTCTCATCCTTGGTGTTGGTTTGGATATCACCATTGGTGACTTATAACAGTCCAACCGTAACCTTAGGTAGGTTAATGCCTAGCATCACACTACCCCAATCCAATATCCGGCTCCACTCATACCGCTTTTCCTCCTGTTGCTCATGAGTGAGCAATAAACCATAGCAGCTGCGTGAACAATCCGTCACCAAAAATAAAATTCTCATTTACAATCAAATTCCAAAACTAATATGCAACCTATAATCCTTTTTGTTCCAATAAACATCAATCGTCAAACAATGTAAAATTATGTAGCAATAACATCTCAGAGTTCACATTTACAACATTTTAGTTCATGATAACATATCACATCCAAATAAAGTTATAAAACCATATTTCAAAATAAAATATTCAAAACACATAAAAACATTTGTCATTAAACAAAACATAAAAATTCCACTACTAATCCAAAGTCTCAACTTTATCCCGATTCGATAGACTTTCGCCTAATGGTTATGTGAATCACAACATATGATTTAGATTAGACACCATCCATCGCTACTAAGATGACAAATGCATGATATGCAAAGTAAAAAATATGTCTCTATACTTAAAGTTTTTACTATCAATTTTCAATACTCATTTTCATACCTTCATGTCTTAAGAAAATCATTCTACTTTAAACTAACATTCTTGAATTGTAAAATTTCTAGTTTTCACTTAAAAACCAGCTATAAAACAATAATTTTTTATGTTTGTAGCTTAGATCTAATCCAATTGCACAAAGACATGGAGATTTATCCTAAGTAGTCTTGACAACATAATTTCCAATCTTCGCAGTTATGGAAAAATAGCTGTAATTTTTACTACACATATCAAAATCATATGATTCTTATCTCAAATTAAAGATAAGATATAGATCTATAAATTTTATGTTCAGAACTTAGTCTAATTCAACCTAGAAGGTATCTCAAAATTGAGACAAAATATCAGCCAAAATAGGATAAAAACAGGGGATTATTCTGCAGAAGATCTCATTCTGAAAAATCACCAAAAATCCAATCCACATCAGAATATCTCATTTTTAAGGTATGGAAGTCTAGTTTCATATGCAGAAAACCTTACTTATTTGTGCAGAGAAAGTTATAGCAAAATGACTACAGTTAGGTCAGACTGCCCTGTTTGTAGAAGTTTGGGGTTTCTATGTTCAATCTAATCTTTCCTCACTCTCCTAAGTTCAGATCGTTAAACCTGATATTCACCATAACTCTATCATAAATAAGAACTTAAAATCATGAATTTAAAGTTTACCTTAGACTAGATTCAGAGATTCCTCAAGCAATCAACACAATCCTCTCCAAAGTGCAAGCTCCTCTCACCAACTTATCTCAATCTCAATTCCTTTCCTATGTTCAATCCAAGTGCTTGCTAAATGATGTTATGAGTGAACTTGAGGAGTCTAGAGATCAAATATTTGGCTAAAAGTTGCTTAAAAATTTTGGATGAAATGAAGGAGAAAGGAGATAAAATGTAAAGGACTAAAGAAACTTCAAGAATAATAAACTACCTCTCTATCTCTCTCTCTTTTTCTCTTTTACTCTTTCTTTCTCTCTCTTTATCTCTCTCTCTCTCTCTCTGACACAACCAAAACACCCACACACACATCACAACCCATGGAAAATTCAAGAATATGATGACCTTTCACACTTGTCTTTTGTTAAATGCAACCTTAGTTAAAAATTTTGACCTTAATTGTAAATTTTGAATTTCCACAACTTCTTGGCCAATAAAAATAAAGAAGAGCAACCCAATTGGAAGACAAAATGTGGATGGCTTTTGTGATCCTTCTCTCAAGTATTAAGACTTCAAAATGGGTTGTAAAAAGGGATTGAAAATTTGGGCTTTAAATTGGACTCATTGTTGAATTGTTAATCTTCTGTATTATACTTAAAATTTAGACTAAATTATTAATTTAATCAAGTCCAAATTCTCATATTCTTAATTCACTAAATTTCATGCATCAAATTTGCAACATAAAAATTCATTCTATAGGTTAAAATTATTCATGTAACTAAATCGTAAATTTCAAGTTTTACAAGTTCTAACCCCCATAAAAAGAATTTCATTCTCGAAATTCACTAAATCTTACCTATAAACAAGTGGGGATGTTGTCTTGGCATCTGATCCTCGGGTTCCCATGTCATCTCGTCTATTCAATCATTTCTCCACAAGACTTTGACTATCAATACTTATTTGTTTCTCAAGGTTTTAACTTGACTATCCAAGATTGCAATTGGCTTAGTCTCAAAACTCAAATCTTCTCTAAACTAGATTGGAGGCTTTTCAAGAACATGTGATGGGTCCAGTATATACTTCTTGAGCATGGATACATGAAAAACATCATGAATTTTTTCTAACTCCGGAGACATCTCAAGTCTGTATGCTACATTTCCAATTCTCTCAATGATCTTATATGGACCAATGTATTGAGAATTTAGCTTTCCTCGACTCCGAAAACGGATCACTCCTTTCTAAGGCGACACTTTCAAGAAAACCATATCACCTACTTCAAACTCCAATGGTCTTCTTCTTCTATCGGCATAGCTTTTCTAATGATCTTGTGCCGCTTTCATTCTTTCTCGAATGATCTTAACTTTCTCAATTGTAGTATTAATCAATTCTACTCTCTCGATCTTTCTTTCTCTAATTTCATCCCAACAAAATGGAGTTCGACACTTTCTGCCATATAATGTTTCATACGGTGGCATTTCAATACTAAACTGATAACTATTATTATATACAAACTCCACTAAAGGAAGATACATATCCCAACTACCAAAAAAATCAAGTACACAAGCTCGGAGCATATCTTCCGAAGTTTGGGTTGTCCTCTCAGACTGGACATTAGTCTGAGGATGGAAAGTTGTGCTACAACTTAGTCCCCAAAGACTCCTGTAGTTTTAGCCAAAACCGAGAAGTGAGCTGTGGATCTCTCTCCGAAACTATAGACACTGGGACCCCATGTGATCTCACAATTTCATCAACGTACATCTTAGCTAACTTCTTTAATGAATATGTAGTTCGAATGGGCAAGAAATGTGTAGACTTAGTAAGTCTATCAACAATTACCCATATGACATCATGTCCTGCCTGAGAACTTGGCAATCCAATAACAAAGTCCATTGCTATGTGTTCTTATTTCCACTCGGGAATTGGTAGGGGTTGAAGAATTCCAACTGGCTTTTGATGTTCAGCTTTCGATTATTAACATACTAGACATTTTGCTACATACTCGACAATTTCCATTCTCCTCCCTAGCCACCAATAATTCTCTCGAATGGTTCGATACATTTTCGTACTCCTTGGATGCATAGCATAAGCTAAATCATGAGCTTCTTCTAGTATGGCCTTGTGAAGATAATTAGCCTTCGAAATGCAAACTCTATTTTTAAACACTATTATGCCATCATCTCTTAACTTGAACTCAGTTTCTTCCGTCCTTTAAATCTTTTCAAACTTTAATTTCAACTCTTCATATGATTCTTGTAGTTCTCGAATTCTATCTGTCATGGATGGCCTTACTTCAAATTTTGTCAAAAGAGCACCATGTCCATCACTAGCTAGCCTCACTTCAAGGGATTGAATACTGATAAGATGAGAAAGATAATTACTTCTAACACTTGCTAAACTAGTTGATGACTTCCTACTCAATGCATCTGCCACCACATTAGTCTTGCCGGGATGGTAGTCAATAATAAGATCATAATCTTTAATAAGTTCCAACCATTTTTGTTGGCTCAAATTTAATTCCTTTTGAGTAAGCAAGTACTTCAAACTTTTATGATCATTATAAATTCGGTAAGTTTCACTAAGTAAGTAATGCCTCCATATTTTTAAAGCAAACACTACTGTAGCTAACTCCAAATCATAGGTTGGATAATTCACCTCATGCTTCTTTAATTGCCTAGAGGCATAGGCCATCACCTTGTCTCTTTGCATCAATATACATCTCAATCTTTGCTTGCTAGCATCACTATACATAACAAATCCACCACCACTTGTAGGGAGTGAAAGAATAGGAGCAGAAATCAATTTCTTTCTTAGCTCTTGGAAACTTGCTTCACACTTGTCATCCCATTCAAATTTAATACCTTTCCGAGTTAACCTTGTTAACGGAGCTGCCATCAATGAAAACCCATCAACAAATCTCCGATAATAACCTGCCAGCCCTAGAAAGCTTTGAACTTCAGTGACATTTCTAGGTTGCTCCCATTTAAGGATTGCCTCAACTTTTTTTGGATCCACAAAGATTTCTTCACCGAATACAATGTGACCAAGAAAACCAACTTCTCTCAACCAAAACTCACATTTGGAAAGCTTGCATATAACTGTTTCTCCCGAAATATCTGAAATGCAACTCGAAGATGCCTTGCATGCTCTTTTTCACTCTTAGAATATACCAAAATATCATCTATGAAAACAATCACAAACTTATCCAAATACGGGTGAAAAATTCGATTAATAAGATCCATAAAAGCAGCTGGAGCGTTAGTTAGGCCAAAAGACATCACCAAGAATTTATAGTGACTATACCTAGTCCGAAAAGAAGTTTTCTGGATGTCACTCTATCTGATTTTAAGCTGATGGTACCTGATCGAAGATCAATCTTTGAAAATATAAATGCTCCTTGCAACTGATCAAAAAGATTATCAATCCTAGGAAGAGAGTATTTATTCTTAATCGTCACCCGATTTAACTGCCTATAATCAATACAGAACCTCAAAGTACCATCCTTCTTTTTAACAAAACTGGTGCTCCCCACGGTGAAAAACTTGGTCTAATAAATCCCTTATCAAGAAATTCTTATAACTGTACCTTAAGTTCCTTTAACTCTCTGGAGCCATCCTATAAGGAGGGATAGAAATCGATACTATTCCTGGAGTAAATCAATGGCAAAATCAAATTCTCTGTCTGGGAGTGGCCCCGACAGTTCTTCAGGAAAAACAACTAAAAACTCTTTCACCACCGGAATATGTTCTAATTTTGGACCCTCCTTGTTATATCAATCACATGAGCTAGGTAAGCTTGGCATCCTTTCTTAATCATCTTTCGAGTTCTAAAGCCGAGATCATACAAGTAGGTAATACTCGGCATTCCCCAATAAAAACCACACTTGGAGCATCTGATCTTCTAAATTTAACCCTTTTTATAAAACAATCAACTGTGACTCTATGCTGAGATAACCAATCCATTCCCAATATGACATCAAAATCGTGTATCTCAATAGGATTCAAGTCTTCCTCCAATACTATTTCTCCAACCTTAATTTCACAACCTTTACACATTGAATTTCTTACTACCTGCTCACCTAAAGGGGTCTGCACAAGTAATTCATCCTCAAGAAGAGATAACTCTCTATCAACATACCTTCAGCACTAACAAATGACCTATCAGCACCGGTATCAATCAATACGTATGCACTTTGATTGAAGAGGGTCATCATACCTATTCATAAAAAATTTCTCTAAAGTTAGATTCTTATCCATAACACGGTTAAACTAATATTCATAACTCTAATTCTAAAGACATTTACTTTTGACATTCCAAAACTATGTTTTCGACACTATAGCTCTCTGCTCTTTCCATATCACTTGGTATCGACTACTTTCCTTATCTAGAGTGCAGACTCTCTATTTGCACCACTAGACTCCATTCCCCTCTTAAATCTAATGCAATATAATAATTTATCAATTTTCCTTCATGCCATCTTAGATATGCAAAATATATAAATATTATCATGTAAAATGCTTGGTATCATTGCTGAAGAAATTTAAATCCTATGCACATATCAATTATTCATTTGCACAATTATCATGTCTTATCATATCATAAGATTTTTATGCATGCTTTCTAACAATATTAACTATAGAGATTTAAGTCTTAACACAATACCTGTGATAACATTGGGATTGGTCTGAGCATCCTCCTTAGTCATTACATATATCCTAGTTTGAGGACGAGAAGGATTCTGTGGCACTGCATTGCTCCCTATCCCGATCTTGGGAGTGGTAGTAGAAGAAGAAGCAAGAACATTCTCACAGTTTCCCCTAGAAGCACTCATCCTAGTCTGCAAGGTCTAACTCCCTGATACTTCACCACCTAACTTAGGACAATTCCTTTTTAAATGATCAGTCTTTCCACAATAAAAACATCTCTGGAGCTTAAGACAAACTCCAGTATGTACTTTCTTACAATTCTGACATGGATCACGATTTCCCTGAAAGGACCTTGCACCAGAAGTGGCACTAGAGGGAAAGACACCCACTTTTGGGTAAAATTTGCTAATTGGTGAAGCAACTGAGCCAGTAACTGATATACCGCCTCGAGAAGTAACACTACGACTTCTTTTGGTTGGTTGACTAGAAGTACTCACAAACTTTCTTTTCTTCCCAAAATTTTCTCAAATTTAACCCCTCTCTTGAACCATTTTCTCATCTCTCAAAGCCATTTGTAATATATCCTTGAAATTGTGGGCATCAGTGACTATCATTTTCTCTCGGATGTTGATGTTCAATCCCTCCTCAAATTTGGAACAAAGATACTCCTCTGTAGCTACCATTTCCAGCACATACATAGAAAGCTCTCTCAATTCTGTTTCGTACCCAGTCACAGATTTATTCCCTTGCCATAGGTGAAAGAACTCTTTCCGCTTCTGATCTCTATAAAATCAAGTGTAGTATTTTTCATCAAATTCTCTAAGGAATTCACTCCAAATTATGGGAATAGAAGAATGTTTCTTTAGATTTTCCCACCAAGTTCTTGCTCCTTTGTCAAACAATCTAACTACCACTTTCAGCTTATCTTCATCATCCAAACCCATATCTTATGCAGTTTCTAAAACCCGATTTATCCAGCCTTTAGCTACTGTAGTATCACTCACCCCATAAAAAGTTTCACAACCCAACTACCGAGCTTCTTTGATTAATTTGGAAAGGGTAGTGGTGGGACGAGTAGAGGATGCGGCAATCGGCATAGGAGGTGCAGGATTTGTAGGAATTGGTGGTGGTGGAGGTGTTTGAATTTCATGATGATTTGGTAGGTGAAACCTAAATCCATACTTGCTCCACCACTCCATACATTCTTAGAAAGCTGCCATGGGAGGAGGAGGAATCTCCAATGGTTCAGGAGACATCGGAGCATGAGAAGAAGAAATAGCTTCATACTCAGCAGGGAGGAAAGTAACTTCCCTCGTGCGTGTCCTAGGTGGCATCAACTACAAAAGAAGATAAGATTTAGTTCACTGAATCAAACTGACCTATATAAATCAAACTAACCTTACACTAGACTTACTCACCCTAGGATCCATGGGAGACCTAAAAGACTCTATCACAGTCAACAACCTAAGCTCTAACACCACTAAACCCGATCTCAAATCTATCTATGAGAACACACTAGCCCCTTGAAGTTGATCAAAAAGATCATCAATCATCGGGAGATGATACTTGTTCTTGATCGTTGCCTTGTTGAGCTATCGATAGTCAATACATAATCGGAGGGTCCCGTCCTTCTTCATAAACAAAACTAGAGCACCCCAAGACGAGGCACTCAGTTGAATGAACCCCTTGTCCAATAACTCTTGGAGCTGAGCCTTCAATTCTTTTAGCTCTGTAGGTGCCATTCGATAGTAAGGAATAGAAACTGTTGCGGTGCCAGGAATCAGACCTATGGTGAAATCAAACTCCCATACCAGTGGTAGCCCCGGCAACTCTTCTGGGAAAACATCTGGAAACTCATTCACCACAAGAATAGCATCCAAATTAGGACTTCCCACCGTGGTGTCAATAACATGAGCCAAATAAACTTCGCATCCTTTATGCACTAGTCTCTGTGTTTCAAGAGCTGAAATTATACAGTTCGGCAACACTCGCCATTTACTAGTGAACACAAGCAGGGGATACCCTGGCCTACAAAATTCCACTTCCTTTATGAAACAGTTCACTGAAACTCAATAAAGATATAGTCAATCCATTCCTATAATGGTGTCAAAATCTCTCATCTCCAATGTAATCAAGTCCACTTCAAGAGTTACCTCACTGATTTTCACCTCACAATCCTTATATACTATATCCCTAATCAAGTGCTCTCCCAAAGGTGTAATAACCAATAATTCTTCAACAAGTGGAACTAAAGGCCATCAAATTGTCTGGCAAATCCTAAACTCACAAATAAATTATTAGACGTAATATCTATGAGCACATAAGTATCAATACCAAAGATTTTCATCGTACCATCAATATAGACCCCATAGATTTATCATTCGTATATAACCCTCTATAACATTCCATTGCACTACATAATCATTATTAATTCATATATCTACCTATTATAGAAATTCACCCTCTGACATAATCATAATATCATACTAATGATCATAAACAAAATCATCTCATCGACATTCCTCAAATCATAATAATAACCATTTATGTTATATTTTTAAATTAGCTAGTTCAAGTTCCAAAGTGGTTTACTTGTAATCACGTCCGGATTGGTTTGAGCTTCTTCATTGGTCATAGCATAGATTCTTACCTGAGATCTAAGCTGGGGACACTGAGTGGAGGCGATTATGGTATTGCTTCCTGTGCCCATCCTAGGAGTAGCATTGGTGGAAGGTGTCGAAGTAGTAGCCTGGTCTTTCTTGGAATCACTAAGAGGACCCTGAACTTGACGATTTTCTTGCCCTTCTGCATTCAACTCTGGGAAAGTGTATCGGAGGTGACCTTCCTTCCCGCAATGATAACATCTTTTGGGTCCCCTGAACAGATCCATATGATGCCCCTTATAAGTAGGGCAAGGTTTTAATCGACCCCCCTCGATCTTGCTCCTGATCCAACATTTTTGTTAGTAGCATTTGGTTTGAAAAATGGTTGGCCTTGAGGAGAGCCAACTGATCCTGAAATGGATCCGCCACTATAAAAACCCATACTTCTGTTTTTCTTAGAACTTTGGCCTGATATGAAACCATCGGACCTCTTTCTTTTCCCATGGTGTTCTCTGACTTTGCTTTTCTCCATCACCATTTTCTCGGTCCTCAAAGCTAAGTCTACGACATCTTGGAATGTATGCTCTTTAATCATAGACATCTTCTCTCTTATGCTCAAGTTCAATCCTGATTCAAATTTTGCACACAGGAACTCTTCAGAATTTACAAACTCTGGAACATAAGTGGTAAGTTTCCTCAGTTCTGCCTCATATTCAGATACCGTCTTGTTTCCTTGAGTAAGCTTGAAGAATTCCTCTCTCTTCTGGTCCCTATAAAACCGTGTGTAATATTTCTCTTCAAAAGCTATGAGGAACTCTCCTCATGTAGGTGGTGTAGTCGCTCTAATCTTTATATTTTTCCACTATGTCATAGCACCCTTATCCAATAATTTCATTATCACCCACAATTTTATTTCATCATCTAGCCTCATGTCGGTGACAGTCTTTTGAATTTGGTCAATCCACTCATTGGTCACGGATGCATCACATATGCTAGAGAATGTCTCACATCTGAGTTGTCTTGCTTCTTTGATTAGTTTTGACAACTCAACAGTAGGACGATCGGTTGATCCAACAACCAGAGGAGTAGGTGCTATGGGAACATTAGGTGCAACTGCCAGCATAGGAGGAGGAATCGACGGAGGAGCTGAAGTTGGATACGAAGTTTGGTACTGTGTTCGGTAAATACTTCACCACTCCATCACTTGCTAGAGGGTGGTTATAGGAGGAGCAAAAATCCTGGTTGAAGGAGCCGGGTATATAGACACTGACGGAGGTAGAGTATACGAGGACGACTCATTTTCATGCTCGTAAGGAGGAATTTCGCTTACATTCCTCATCCTTATTCATGGAGACATGATTATCTACAAAAGAAAAGTGATGTTTAGCACATAGGGTTAAGTGAGAAACTAATTACTTAACCCCCTAAAAATGATGCTCCTTTCCCTAAGAATCCATGAAAGGCTTCGGTACATCTTTTCAAAAATCCTTTTAAAATCTGAATTTTCAGGAAAAAAAATGTTCTTAAAACTTTTGAAAAACCAATGAGAATATTTAGAGATATTTCAAATCTTCAAACATTTTAAAAATCGAGCCTAAACTTTGATAAACAATATGCACCTAGAAAATACACTAAAAGACCTTTATTCTGTGATATCAAAAAGTTTCCACCACCATGTAAAGATCTAAATGTCCATGTCTGACATTAACTAAAAAGATAAAACCTTTTCTATTTTCTTCTCAAGTTGACAAAGTTTAGGAATTTTTAATTTTAGGTGATGTTTGTTGAGAGTTTAAAGATATTAATATCAATTACAAAGATTTTTATTATTTTATAAATATAATACATATTAAATTGATAATTATTATATCATTATTTAATAGATATTATTATATCATTATTAATTTTATAGATATTATGTTAAAAGATTTTTTTATAATTTTTAAAAGTATTAATACTTATTTGATTGTAATTTTTAAATTCTTATATAATAACTCCCCTTATAAAATAGTTAAATGATGTATGATGGTCGGGCTGAGGTCCCACATCTAATAACCCATTCCAGCCATGGGACGGTAGAAATCCTGTTGTGTTAAATATGTCGAACCAGCCACAGAGAGAGAGAGAGAGAGAGCAAAATAGAAGGATTCGATTATTCACAAAGGTATCTAATCTGAATTTGTTTTCCCCCTCGAATTTTTGGAAACAGACAGAGAGACAGACACACAAAGAGCAAAACAGAAAGATTGAGTATATTCTTAAAGGAATCTGATGTGAATATCACTTCTCACTCTTTCATTTTCTTTCCAATTTTAATTATCAGCACAATAATGACACATGTTTGGTTTTGATAAAATTTGAAAATGTCAGAGTAATGTGAATTTGATCATTCCCCAAGGACACCCAAGAAATCAATACAACGGAGATGAATTTTATTCAGGTTTGGCTGGGGTTTCATTTTCAGTCTTATTCATTTCATGATTAACTACAAGTGGGGGGGATTTTAGGGTTTTACTCCTTGAAATGCCATCTCTTTTTTACTGTGTAGGCGGACTCAAGACATAGGGCACAACGAGCTTTATACGGAATTATCACGAAAAAATAAAAAAAGTTTCTAAAACAACACTTAAAAAAAAAAATTCCTTACTTAGAACACAAATGTCGCGAGTTCAAGACGTAACATATTATTTTCTTTGCCTCCGTTTTCGAATTTCAGTAAGGGACAGGGAGGGGCTATCACCATAAATGTTCGAATTGCAAGCTTCCATGTTTGAAGGCTGTTGTAGGCCATCACCGTTGTTGGTGTCTTCCAACATGTCTTGATCCATATGCCAGCTGGGTAAGTTTGCTTTTACTTTTTGCTCTAATCCAACTCTCTCTTCAAGATCTACTCCCGAAACCACTTGATTAATGGTTGGACTACAGAAGCTGTGTGGATCAACCTACATTAACAATAGAGCACCAAGCAAGGGCAAGCCCTAGAGTATGTCGCATCTTCAAGATGCGTCATACACTACAAGAAAATAGGGTATCAACGACAAAAATTAGCGATGAAAAATTATCCGTCGCAAATAGCAATGGAATTGCGACGGATTAATGTTTGAAGTTACAAATTTAAAGAAGTTAAAATTAACGAGAAATTAGCAACAAAATTAACGACGAATTTTTTTCATCACTAATTCTGTCAATAAAACAGACACGAAAACAAATTATCATTTCATTGGATTATTTTCTGACGGATTAGCGATAGATTTTTCCGTCACTAATTCTGTTGGTAAAACAGGCACGAAAGTAATCATTATTTTACGGGACAATTTTTTGATAGATTTATAACGGATTAGCGATGAATTATTTCTATCACTAATCGATCGCAATATACCATTTATAAAATTATTATTAATCATTTTTGCGAATGGAATAGCGATGAAAGTTAGTGACGAAATATTACTGTTATTAATCAGTCGCAAATGAAAGTGTTAGTATTAGTTAGCAAGGGATTACCGATGGAATTTAGCGATAGATTTTTTTCGTCGCTAATCTATCGGTAATTGTCTAAGGTTAAAAAAATAAGAGAGAGAATAGTGATTCTGCGAAATCCCTTCTCTCGTGACTCTCTCCCTTCCCTCACTCTTCGCTTCTCGCTAGTGTTGGTTCGTCGCCGCCTCTCATCAAAAGGGATACAAGTTCTACCTTTCAAAGTACAATTTCCGACCTCGTCGTCATTGACCCTCCATTCAGATTCGTCCCTATCTTTGTCTCTCTCTCTTTCTCTCAGATTAGGGTTTATGCCAAAAATGGTTGAGTCGAACTCAACTGCCAGCCCCCCTTTATGCTTTAATTTTGTAATCATTTTACAAAATTATTTTTTGATAGATGGCAAACTGTATACTCATTGGAAACTGAATTCGTATCTGTTTTTTCTTCTTTCAATACTAATTAGATCTTTCTTTGTCGCCCTTTTCTTTGGAATAAGTAATGATATTGCGATCTTAGGGTTTCGATTTATTGATTGAAGTAAATTGGGATCTTAGGGTTTTGGTTTCGATTTCACCCGCAATTATAGTTGTATAATCTTTTTTATTGCTATTCTTATTCTACTCTAGATTTTGGCTCTACCGGGTGTGGCAAATTTGTTGTCTTTTAGTGTTCTATCAAAAGATTAACATGTTTAGTGATTTTTTTTTTAGTGAATTTCATATTTTCTCTGGTAAAGAGAAAGAAGACATTTAAAATTACAAGTTGAACCATGTTTTGAAATTAGGATATGCTTCATCATGTTTTGATTGGTACTTGTTTAGTGAATTTCAAAGTTTTAGTAGGGAGGAATAAGTCAGACCAAATAGGGCAAAGAAGAATATGGTCTTTGTGTCATATAAGTATTAATTGGTACTTGTTTTATGAATTAGGATATACTTCATCATGTTTTGAAAAAGATTACGCAATTCAGAGTTTAAGTACTTGCAAGTCATCTTTAACACTCTTGATTGGGCTGGGTATAGTTGGGAAATATCATATTGTTGTTATGCTATTCATTTTCCTTCATTGACCGGTTACTTTATGTTAGGATGTTGCCTCCACTTAAAAGATCTTGGATTTGTTCATTATGAATAAACTATAAGATATGGATACGATGATGTTTTAACTACTATAATGGGTTTGAGGTTGCCAATAACAATTGCACTTCTGAACTCTACAAGGCTTATATGTGATCATAGGCTAATTACTGTCACAAAGTGTTGCACCAAACACAATGACTATGTCATCCTATCAAAGATTCTAGCTTTCTCATCCTTGTTACTAGTTGAACCATTCATCCTTATTAAAACAACTTTCTAGGGTCTTTATTTGCATAACATTTGCACCTAACACATTAGATTCCACATAAAGTGTTTATTGTACCTTGTTTTTATCTATGAAGAACCAACATCATCATGAGACATGGCGCATGGCATGATATTGAGGTAGTGATTTGATAAAATTGTAAAAATTTATACTACAAAAATGTTGAGCAAATCTAAAATTCACTAAACAAAAAAAAAATGGAATTATACAACTATATCAAAAGATTAACATGTCGGTTTACTGATTGAATTTTGCATGTTGTGCTTTTTTATATATTATATAGGGCTTGAAAATTGGTTAAAGTTGTCATATGAAGCATGTTGTGCCTCTCTCTCTCTCTCTCTCTCTCTCTCTCTCTCTTTGCACCAATACTTCTAGAGAATGTATGGAAGGCCTAAAAAGAGAAATTCCATGCTAATAGGGTTTAGAAACTTATAAAGTTGGCTAACTTGATTCTAAACAAAATCATTTTATATTATTGAAATTGCCTCACATAATGATACTGGAATCATAAATTTTGTAATCGAGATGATGTCATCGTGTATTTGTTCTCAAGAGGGTTTATTAATGGTTACACCATATGGGTTTCTCAAGGAGAAGTGAGAAATAGAGAATCAATTGAAGGATAATCATCTAAACATAGAGAGGATGTCGAAGCACCATATAGATCCATGGTTGTGGATGCCTCAGACCCTCAATTTGATTGGAGTTGCAATTATGATCACATGAACGTTGACAATACTGAGCCACTTAATCCAGATGCGGTATTGTTTTATGAGTTGTTGACAAATGCTGAAAAACCATTACGGAATGGGTACAAAAAGTAGACAACGTTATCAGTTATATCACAATTGTTAAATTGCAAGTTAGAGTTCAACATGAGTGAAGCATGTTATGATCACATCAATGGAATTATACAAACTATGTTACTTGAAGATTCAAAATTGATAAGCAATTTCTACGGAGCAAAGAAACTGTTAAAAAAACTTGGACTTGGTTATGAAAAGATTAATATTTGTGAAAATTATTGCATGTTATATTATCAAGAAAATCGTGATAAGACAAAGTGTGTGGTTTATGGTTATCCTCGATATAAAATAAGAAATGTAGGTAGTAGAAAATGAAAAAAAAAAGATATCAAATAAGGTGTTACAACACTTACCTCTAACACCAAGATTTCAATGGCTTTACATGTCAAGAGCTATATCAAAGCACATGACATGGCATGCTAGAAATCAACGTAGTGATGATAAAGTTGTTACACACCCGGTCCATGGTGAAGCATGGGAGCATTTTGATTGCACTCATCTATCCTTTGCCTCTGAATCTCGAAATGTGCGCTTAGGGTTATGCACATATGGATTTAACCTTTTTGGTCAGTCAACCATTTCTTACTCTTGTTGGCCAGTATTTATCATTGCGTATAATTTGCCTCCTTCTATGTGCATGAAGCAACCTTTCATTTTTCTGAGTCTTATTATCCCAGATCTAAAAAATCCGAATAAGCATATTGATGTCTTTTTGAGACCTTTGACTGAAGAATTGAAAATATTATAGACTGAAGGTGTTTACACTTATGATATTTCAAGAAAGAAAAACTTTCAAATGAGGACAACACTTCTATGGACAATAAGTGACTTTTTTGCTTATACGATGTTGTCTGGATGTAGCACTCATGGAAAGTTAGCATGCCCTTATTGCATAGAGCACATGAAGTCTTTTGTTCTTGCTAATGGTCGAAAAACTTCATTTTTTGATTGTCATCGTCAATTTCTTCCTATTGATTATCCATATTGGAAGCAAATGGATAAATTTCGTAAAGGAAAAGTTGAGATTGATGAACCTCCTCCTTGACTATCCGGCGAAGAGATGTTTTATCGAGTATCTTGTATTCCTGATATTATCTTTGGCAGAAATTACGGTAAACAAACTATTCAAGGTTTTAGAGTTGAACACAACTGGATGAAAAAAAGTATATTTTAGGAGTTATCTTATTGAAAAATAGTTCTTATTCGCTATAACTTGGATGTGATATATATTGAGAAAAATATATTTGATAATGTTTTTAACACTGTTATGGATATTAAAGGAAAAACCAAAGACAATGTTAAGGTGAGATTTGATTTGGGATAGTATTGCAAACGCCTTGAATTAGAATTAGAAGAAATGAATGGGAGGATTTGAAAGCCAAAAACTTCATACACATTAAATAAAGATCAAATATTAGATATATGTTACTGGATGAAAAATTTAAAGTTTCCTGATAGATATGCTTTAAACTTGGTTCGGTGTATGAGCTTGAAGGAATGCAAATTTTATGGAATGCAAAGTTATGATTGACACATCTTTATGTAGAGATTAATCTCTATTGCCTTATGTGACCTTGTGCCTAACGCTGTTTGGGATGCTTTAATAGAATTCAGTAATTTCTTTAAAAACTTATGTGCGACTAAGTTGCGTATTAAGCATATGGAGTTATTGGAGAGAAATATCGTTGAAACGTTATGTAAACTTGAGAAAATCTTCCCCTATCATTCTTTGATAGTATGGAGCATTTGCCTGTTCACTTAGCATATGAAGCCAAGGTGGGAGGACCCGTTTTATGCAGATGGATGTATTCATTTGAGAGGTAATGTCTAGAACTTCTATTTAATTGACATATTTATTCATTTTATAATTAAAGTGTATTAATTTTTAGGTGTATGTTTCGATTAAAGAAGAAAATGCAGAATCAAGCATGCATTTAAGGTTCTATATGTGAGGACTATATTATTGAGGAGATTTCAATATTTTTTTCCTTTTATTTTGAACTATATGTTAAAACAAAGTTGAACCAAGTTCCTCGAAATGATGATAGGGTAGCTATTCAATCTATGGAGAGATTATCAATATTTTCTCTCTCTGGTCGAGCAATTAGGGAAAGTCATCGGAAATTTCTCTCTGAATCAGAATACAAGACTACAGTGATATATATGTTATTGAATTGTATTGAATTCAATGAATTTATAGAGTAAGTATCCTTATAACCGATTACTTTTTACATCAATTGGAATTGTAAGTAGAGCATTCTCTTTACAAGTATTGGCTAATTTCAAAATATATGTATATCATTATTTTATCTAAATATGTTATATTTTTTTCTTTTATTAATAGATAACAGATGAGGGAAATTCTGTAGATAAAAATGTAAGGAATATAGTATAAGGGCCATCACATTCAGTGAAATGTTACAAGGGATATTTTATTACACATTATACCATTCTAAGAAGAAAGAGCATAGTGATTGGTGGGTTGCATATAAAACTAAGGTTCGAGGGTCAGCTAATGGTAGTGTTACGCTCCCGATTATAGTTGAAAGCTTTTATCAAGAAGATGAATAATCAATTCCTATAGTTGTTAACTGTATAACTGAACTTAATGATTCTAGAATTCTAATCGTTAGTGATATGGAAAAGGTAAATCCAAGTGAAGTACCCAAGAAAAAGACAACCGCTTTGATTTGTTAATAGATGTTGAAGAAGAAGAAGAAGAAGAAGAAAAGTTTGATTCTTTAGAAATAGAGCAAAATGAAGAATTTGATTCTGATAGTGGTGATGATGACATGAACTGATTATATATTTGTTTGACTTATGTATTTATAGATTTTGACTTATCTTAATGATATTTGTATTTATTTATTTTTGTTTCATTTATTTGTTTGTCTCATTTAAATTTTGTCTAGAACTTCAAATATGAAATATTTAGGAGGTCAAATCAGGATTTTATCTCCATTTTTTGTTATTCAATCTATCTTAACAAATCTATTTTAGATAAACAGATATGGTATAAGATAGAGGATCTAGGTCTATGGGAAGCTCTACGAGAGGCAACGAGAGCAGTTGAGGGTCTTTGTATGGAGGTGATATCCCGAAGACCATTGTTCAGCATGAAGTTTCCGATGCTGACATTGAGGTTAATGTGGGTTCCTCTTCCACTCAAGGTGGAGACCCAAACTGTGGGACTGAGATGCCAGTCAATCCTGCAAGTAGACAATTTATTGAAACGGCTAATCATATGTAAGATAAATATTTGTTTTAATTTTATATTCCTTTGTTTACGTAATTTTATGTGTGAAATTAATATTAAATCAATATTTTTCTTGGAAATAGTTTTGTTAATCGTCCAGTTATTCTTACTATTATTGAGGACATTAAGGGATATCTTAATGGGGCATGGTCAACTTGGCACCATGTGCCAAAGGAGATCAAAGATAAGCTTTGGGAGCAATTTCAGCTTAGTGTTTATTTCAAAAAAATTATGTTTATTATTGGTATTGAAATTATGCATTCGGGTGGCAAATATAGCTCTGCATGGAATGATTAGAAAGTAGTCTTGAGAGAGAGAGAGAGAGAGAATATAAAATAGCAGCAAATACGTGCTGCAGCTACTGCATGCACATTAGGAATTGTGCTTTAAGCGTATGATTTAGATATCCAAATTAAAATTGCTGCAAATAAGCTTTTGTTTCTACCACACGAAATTGTTTTTTTTTTTCCCTAGTTATGGGCAATATGTATTGCTACACTTTCTTTTACACTAGGCTTTATTGATCAAATTAGGAGGTAGGATTAGGCATAATGACATTGATGGCTGAATTTGGAGAGTAGCACATTCGGCCAACATCTCTTTCCAAAGATTTGTATGTTGTATTGTTGCTTGAACGCTAAAATTGAGAGCAGCTTGCTGGAACAGTGCTTGTGTGCTTTGCGCTTGCCTACGTGGTTGAGTAGCGAAGGCTACATGATGGTAATTTCACAACTCATGTTAACATATCAGTAACAGATTAGCGATGAATTTTTCCATCACTAAAAAAATTCATCGCTAATCCATCTATAACTTCACAACTCATGTTGACTTATCAACGACGGATTAGCAACGGATCTTTTTAATGACGAAAAAATCCGTTGTTGATATATCGACATGAGTTGTGAAATTACTGACATATTAGCAATAAATTTGTACAGTGACGGATTCTTCCATCACTAATCCATCGGAAATATTAGCAATAGATTTTTTCTATCGCTAATTTTTAGCGAGAAAGTTTTTAGCGATAAAAATTTTGACAAACATCGAAGCGGGATCAAAAGGAGCGAGCATAACTGACCCTCGCCAAAAAGGAATCAAACGAGACCTCCGCCTCCTCGTGATTTGCAAACTATACTCCTTTGAATGATACACCTGGCCAGATCTTGATGCAGATCAAAAACCGGCCTTATGTCAACTGGCCTCCTCCCTCTAGAGGACATGATTCTAAAAGAGACAAAACTAAATATTGTAACTTCCACCGGGAGCACAGCCACATGACATATCAATGCCGAAGACTAAGGGATAAGCTCAAAGCCTTAATTAAGGAAGGAAGACTGTAAAAATTTATCGATGCAAGGCAAGGGAAAATCCTCTGTGGAAGCAAGGAGAAAGGGACCAGCCAGAAACAAGTCATGCCGAACCAGCAGAACCCCTGGTTACGAGCGCTATCTGGATCCAACCCCGGGGAGTTATTCTCCAGGTATAGAAGGAAGGCTCTTCACCGTGTTCTGTCAATTATTGGGTCATCCTAGTGTTTCAGCAGATAGATAGCCCTCCATCCAATGAGATACTCACTACTTGCGCCAAGAGGAGGCAAAAGAGGAAAAGGCCGATGATAATTTTTGATAATGAAAAACTAATGAAAGCCATCCCAGGACAACACAACCTTTTCGTTATCACTACAAAGATAGGGCAGTTTACTATTAAAAGGATCTTCATCAACCAAGGAGCATCTTGAGATATCCTCTATTGGGATGCTTTTAAATAGATGGGACTCAACAGTACCAACCTTCAACCTCATGCCGGGCCACTGAAAGGACTCTCCAACAAATGGTACATCCTAAAGGCACCATCAGCTTCCGGTAACTCTTGGAGCACCGCCTAATCATGCCATGGCAGCAATTATATTTAATGTGGTTAAACTGATATCCCCTACAATGCCATATTGGGCCGTCTTGGCCTGGATGATTGCGAAGCTCCCACCAAACATATGAAGATTAAGTTTAAAACACCTCTTGGTATTAGAACACTCGAATGTGATTTAGACCCCTCAAAGACCTCAGCCTTTGTTATGATAACTTTTTATTATTGCCATTATGCTATTCTGATTCTCAATTCATGCTAGTAATAAAATTTTGATTTCATTACTTTTACAATATCTTTACCAATGGCAACAGTTAAAGCCCTTAGGCCCCCATCTACGTCTTCTACTCCTTGCCTTTTACGTGGGTTCTGCACCTATCCTTAGCTAACATATGGGATCAAACTCCCAAGCGGGTGGCTCCTATCATCTCTCGACTCTGTATCTCACATGGATCCTGTGCCCACCCTTAACCAACATATGGGATCGAGCTCCTGAGCAAGTGGCTTCCATCATCTCTATGCCCCATGTCTCACGTGAGTTCTACATCCAGTGTAGTCAACATACGGGATTGAACTCTTGAGCGGGTGGCATCCACTATCTCTTGACTTCAACCTCTTACATAGGTCCCATACCTATCTATTGGCTCTAAGTATTTCACAGAGCTATACACATGGATAGGGATAAACTCCCCTTTCTTTCACTCTACACGGACATGTTGTATATTCATCACTCGGAGCAATTTAGTATTTTATACTCTCTATAAACAAAGTATGAAGGAAAAAGGAACGAATCCAAACAGTAAGAAGTTTGATCTATTTCGTAATACAAGAATACAGTCAAGTGAGGATGTCCACATAAGGCTGAAGAATAAAATACATCAAAAGAAGAAACAACATGTAAGATCATGCTTCATGACCAGGAGATTGAGGAGGAGCAGGTCTCTATCACAGACCCTTGAAACCAGCCTACATAACGGCAACACAGGCATTAGCTTCAACCACTTTGCGGGAAAAGACCATCCTAAGATTACTGGTTAGACTCAAACCCACCTTCCCAGTGTCAGCCCCATCAACATTATCTGCCAAATCCTCCACCAGTCCCGCCTTGTTGATGATTTCTTCTGCACGACCCAACTTCTCGTTAAGCTCGTAGAGATCACATTGATAGCCTTCCTAAATCTCGACAATTCTTCCTTCCAAGTCTGTAACCCTTTTCTCCGAAACAGCAAACTCGCTTTAACTCCTAAGCCAACCTCTTGGCAGATAGGTGATCTGCTTTAATTTCATTTAGTAGAGCTCCCAATCCCTCACATTTGACAAGAGTAACATCGCATTGATCAAACGTTAAGTCTTGGTCAGTTCTTAACCTCCGTATTTCTTTTTCTTTTTCAACCAATTCGACGTTGGCCGCCTTTCCTTCTTCCCATTCCCATTGCTTACGAGCCAAAGCAACTTGAAGTTATAGGATTGCCGCCTTACCCTCTTCCCATTCTTTTTTTCTTTTGAGCTAAAGCGGCTCGAAACTACATGATCTTCTCCCCTCTGTGGTTCCCAAGCCCTCTAGGTGACCCACCATGAAATTCGGCCATAACAGCATACTACAAATAACATGATAACTTATGAAAGTTACAATCAAAATACTAAACTCACCAAAACACTCAAAAATAACAACAATAATCTTAATCTTAATCTCAAAATTTGGGATCGGTCATTTGAAAGACAAACATAAGATGATTAAAAAAACACCTACACACTATCCAAATATATTTATAACATGAATTGTGATGTTTTAACTTACTCTAATTCTCTAACGCCACTCGTTCCTGTCCGAAATCATCTTTCAGTTAACCTCTGAATTGTTATATTTTTGTGAATAGACTGCATCCATATTTTTAATGGTTTAACTCGTCGTTTCACTAATTCTCATATATTTAAACTCTCGATTCTCTTAACTGATGCATCTTTGGGTCTTCGCTGTATATGCTCAAATCACCTCAAGCGATATTCTGGTATCTTATCCACAATTGAGTTCACTCCCAATTTCATACATATCTCTTCATTTCTAATATTATCTTTAATAGTTTTACCACACATCCACCTTAACATTTTCATTTCAATTACAGTCATCTTCTGCTCTTGTTTTTGTTTAACGTCTCAACATTCAATACCATACAGTAATGCGGATCTTATTATTGTTCTATAAAACTTCCCTTTCAGAAGGAGTGACATCATGGGATCGTAAAGAACTCCAAATGTCCTTCTCCATCTTAACCAACTCACTTGGATCCTATGGTTTACATCTCCATCTATATTGTCATCATTTTAGATAATAAACCCGAGGTATTTAAAACGTTCACTTTTTGATATCTTATGTCCTTCTAATCTAATGTTTCTTCATCATTCTGATGATTATCACTAAATGTGCATTTCATGTACTCCGTTTTAAATCAACTCAATCTGTACCCTCTGAACTTTAGTGTGTCCCTTCATAACTCTAATTTTGTACTAATATACTCTTTAATTTCATCTACCAATACTATATCACCTACCAAGAGCATATACCATGGTATTTCATTTTGGATGCTCTTTGTGACTTCATTTATCACTATTGCAAACAGAATTGGACTTAATACCGATCTCTGATGGAGTCTAATATTTATTGAAAAGCTATCACTTCGCCAAAATACTCAAATAGAGGGAAAAAAAAAGGATACCTAGACATCGGGGGCAATCATAGCCTTATCGCCCTACTCCACTGTTAAATGGTTTAGCTCTGACTCGGTGTGGTGGAAATCCAATCTGTCGGTGAACCTCCTCACCTCAACAATGTCAATGTAACTAAAATAGTTATTGCCATAGTTAATCGCCATGGTCCCTCTCTCTTTTAAGTCCTTAGACTAATCAAAAGATATTATAAAGACCGAGGGAAGCAAAGCCGTCTGGCTAGGGATAACCCTTTCTGTTTCAGACATATACGTGTTTCAGAAAGGCAGTAAATGATCTGATTTAGCCTCTCGGCTCGGTCTCTTCCTCTCTAATGCTTCGAACGTTAAGAGAAGTACTCTCTCCCTCAACATTGGCAGCTTTAACCTCAAGATCTGGTCTCTCAGCACCCACAATAGCCAAAATTGGCACTGAAGGCTCCTCTCTTTTAGTGGTCTCTCTAACTCCTTGACACTGCCACTAGAGACCACTAACCTCCTCCTCTTCCTTTTAGGAACCAGAGTAGCAATAAAGCATATATCACTAGCCCTCTCTTCTAAATCACTTTCCTTGTTCTCGACACTCTTTTTTCTTTGGGCCCGCATAACCTTGTCAATAGTAGCAACCCAGAGATCACATCCGTTAACAATATCCAAAGTCCTAAACAGCCTGCTTGCTATCTTCTTTACCAGGAAAAGTCTTTTAATCTTCACATTCTCATTAAGCAGCAAGTCAGCACCTTTAACATCTGATCATCAAGAAGGGTGTCCACCCGAATCAACGTACCATTCTTCTGGCAAAAATCTCCAACATAATGGATGAAGTCAAAATGCTGAGAACGAGTTGAGGGCTTTGGTGCCACTGTAGGCTCCCCATTAGCCCTTAGCAAAATCGACATTAGCTCTATTTTCTTAAACTCCACAAAAAAAAAAAAACTTTTTTATCCATTGCTTGTCTATAGTTTCCTTGTAAAAAAAAAAAAAAAAAAAAAAAAAAAAACCCTCCATTCAGAACTCAATCTCGTCTGCACACAAAACCAGCCCTTGGTAGAGCCCTAGTAGAACATCCCCATAAGCAAAAAATAGGGAATATAATTTCAAAATTAAAATCGAAGCAGCATAAATTTAGGAGGCTTACTACCACTATTATTAACCGCCAGACACTAGGGATTAACATGGTTGGAAAAATATTCCGACCTCTCAAAATATTAGCTAAAACACCCAAATAGGGCACTTTCAAACTATACCTAACGTACTCCTTGTACATTGGTAGAGAAGTCTTTTGGGCTATGTTCGCCTATTTGTCTTCCGTGGGCAACCGTACACACAAATCATCCGTCAAACCCATCATTCATATAACACTCTCCAATTCCTCAATGGTCATTACGCTCTTGATGTTATTGATTCTGGCCATGGTGATTGTCTTAGAAATTTTAGAAACCCTAGATCTCAAACTCTCTTTCTCTCAATAAAAGAAACCACTAAAATCACTACAGTACCTATAACTAATCGCAAACCAAAAGATAAAAAGCGTGTTGAGGAAGATTCACGAAAAATAAAGTGGCACATTTCACATTGAATGCTCATAGTTGTGTCTCTCCGCTCACTCGAAACCATTCCACTTTCGTGCCCATTCAGTTCTCAAAATCCTTATCCACTTAAAAATACTCCTAACGTTATTCTAACGAATAACATAAGGAGTGGGGGCCAAATGATGATATATGGTCTAACAAACCATTACCATGAAGCCTAGTAGGCCCACGATCCTATAGCCCATAGGGTACTAAGTGACCTCTCGGTCAATCTCAGCTGGTGCCTTCCTCTTGACATGAGCCTTTTTGTAACACCGGACGAATCCAAATTTGTAAAATGTACTCTAAATGTTATTATTTGAAAATTCCTACATTTTGTAAAATTTTGGAAAAAAAAAGTAGTTAATTTTAAATATAAATGTGAATTTCTGTTTCTTAGGTTATTCAGAAACTCCTCTAGATATTTGGTAGATAGACTTTAAATTTTTAAGTTATCGATCATTAGAGTCCGAATCACCAGAGCCATCAGTTACTTGAGTATTCGACGATTGATAGGATCTGATTTTCCTATAAGATTTAAGTAGTTTGGTGTTTAGTATTTAGTGAAATTTGATTTAGAGACTATCTATTGGTAGATTGATGATTTTAAATGATCGGTTATTATAGTGTTAGTATTCGGAAGAATCTAAATTGTGATTTGGTGAATTTCTTTATTCAGTAAAGGTTTGGTGGTCAGTAAACAATTCTTCAATTTTTTATTTCCTAATTAGTAGTCGGTAACGGTCATCGGCTGATTTACAAGTGAAAACTCCATCGGTATTATTTTCTTGGATATAGTGTGAAATTTATAACCTATCGGTGTATAATTCTCTGTCGGTAATAAGTTCATAAATTCCTATTGGTCATCTAACCATCTGTTGGGTTGATATTGAGACTCCCGTCGGTATAGTGAGATCTCATCGGTATCTTATTCTATCATCAATTTTACCTATTCGGTATTAAAATAATTACACCATTGATATATTATGAAACAGATGATTTGACTGTCAGCGACATCCAATTTTGAATTCCCATTTTATTTTTATTATGAGATATTTTGCCACCGATTGGTAATGTGAATCCATGATCGGCAATGTGTACTATCGATAACATGAGACTTTGGGGTACAATGTATTTTCATTTATCCTTTGGTACTCATTCCTGATTTCATTTTCATTTTCTTGTTCGGTCATCGATCAACATGTGCTTTTTTTAATTTTCTCCCTTCGGTCACACCCATCGGTCAACATATCTAATTGCCATCTTCTTCCTTCGGTCAATGTGCCATTATATTGATCGAACAATGTGCCTTGGATCTTTATTTGCCTTGCTTGAAGAAATTGTGTCAAAACCCTTCGTGCTTGTCATTATTGAGAATTGAACCCTTAACCTCCAAGTTTTCAAAAAGGTTATCAACCCCAAAGCTACTTAAACACCCTAATCATATTACATGTAATATTTATTATATTTCGCATTTCTTATTTCTTTTAACTCATTTCCATTGAATGTGAGACTCCCTTCGGTGCAACAAATGTAACTCATTGGTGAATACTACCTTCTCTTAAATTATGTTGGAATATTTATTTTTCCCTGTTCAGTAACTAATGGGAATTGAACCCAATCACTACTATCTCTCATCAGCACTTTGTCTCCCCCTTTCGGTAATTGTTGCTGGAGAATTCAACTTGCTCCCACCGGTTCCAGGTTGCCCATTTGTCATTCCTCATTATTGAGAGTCCATTAGTCACTGCTGAGAGCCCATCGGTCAATGCATTCTCCTTGTGGACCTTTTATTTTCCTTATAAATTTAAGTCTTGTAGCATCAAGAAAACTTGATCATTATTCGGTCTCTCTCATCATCGAACAGACTCTCTCTCTCTCTCTCTCTCTCTCTCTCTCTAAATAATATTCCAAATACTTAAACCCATTGGGTTGAGTTCCAAATTACCAAAAAAGTGCAAGTTGAGTACTTGTGTAAGTTGGAAGAGATGAGAGCAATTAAGTAAATTGGGGGATGAGTTGTACATAAAAAAGTGGAGTTGGAACTCTAGAACCTACGAATGTCACATTTCAACTTTTCTCTTATTTTTCTCTCTCTCTCTGCTCATACACTACATCTTCCTCTCTTCTTGTTTTTAGCAAAAATCCATTAAAATACCATAAAATCCACAATCTAAAGACTCCAAAACTCATAATCCAATCTTTAGAGGGTTAGATCTAGTAAGAGAGCTAAAGTTTTCTAGAGAGAGAAAATTTACGATTTGGTCGTGACTTAGCTTAAAGCAAAATCGGAGACCGAAATTTAGATAATATTTTTAATCTTAGTTTGGGTTTATTTTTCCTCTTTCATAATTTTGGAGTTATGCTAAAATTTGATGAAATAGATTTGATGAATTTTGAGTCACCGTAAGTAAGAAAAAGATTAGGTATTGAATATTAGGGTTTTGGGTTTACTTGAAAGGATTGACACTAATGATGGTGGGTATTTTATTATGTCTCTTAAGAGTTGGCAAAAACTGAACGAAATAAGACGTTCGCTGCAGAGATGTCTGGGAGTGACTATCGTCCCTAGTACTGTAAGTGGTTATATGCTTGCACTTAAATAAGATAAATTTTTTCAATGGATTTTCTAAATGATTTTCAATAAATTTTCTAAAAAATTTTGAAACTTGATTTTATATACTTTAGTGTGTGTTGAATATCCCAAAAAATGATTTTGAAATTCCTATGCAACATAATGTTTTGATTGAATATAAGTGTTATATTGATTTATTGATGTTGAGTATATTATGATCTTGGTTATTGATGAACAATTATTTATTTGATGGCACATGGAATGCATTATTAAATTTTCATGAAATGATACACGGTGTGGTTATTGAGGGAAGACCCTGAACCCCAAAAAATGGCTAGTCATTTCCCACCACTATGCGACTCGACGGGGACACGTGGTGGAGTTAATCTTGATAGACATGGTATGTGGCCGGTCGTGACGGCACACTCATGGTTGAATAACGCACTGTTTGAAGGGTGAGATGGTTGTACCGCCAACGAAATGCTATGGCCAACACCAAGAAATGGGATATTTGTAAACTAAAATTACTAGAACTTTTGACAGTTCCACCATAGGTCGTTTTAGACCTTTGTTGAAAATAATGATTTTGGTTGCCCCATGTTTGGAAATGTGAAATGATTTGGATGCATACGAGATTAATCTTGATGATTGGAAATTTGATTTATTGTTGAATGATTTTGTATCTGATATGATGATTTGAAATATATATTTGATATATCCACCACATAAAATCTTACTTTTATTCAACGTGTATATCACTCACTAAGTATTCCTATACTCACCCCCTCTTTCTCTATTTTTACAGAGGAATGTTAGTTATTTCACGAAATTGTTTAGAGTCAGAATTTTTGAAAAGACCTCTGTCAAAAATTCTTTTTGGTATAGATCTTACTATTGTCCTTGAGGTATCAATAGATTTACCTATGGAGTGCATTTTGTATAAAAATCTAATTGAATATTTTTGAAACTTTGTATTTCGATTTTGATGAGATTTTGCTATATGTAAACTTTTATCGGGAACTCTTAATTTTCTTTTTATGAAATTTTCTTGGAAATTATTGCTAATTTTGTTTTATATCCCTGGATAGGGAATTGTGTTCTGGTTGGCTATTGGCATTTGATGGCTGGGATGGCCTATGGCTTTATTTGTATTCTGAATGTCTTGTGATGCCTTGATGTATGGGGTGAAATTCATACATGTTCAAGGTACCGCAGCGGTTGTCATGTGCTCGAACCTGCAGGTCGAGGCGTGACACTTTCGACACAGTCCTCACATTGCTTGGCCATTCTCCTGATGCAATCTATTCATTAGATCTTTCAGCCTCTCGGCTTTACAATCTATCTGTTTGACCTCTCGATCCTTACAATATCAACTCCTATTACGCAACAAATCCTAGTTGTAATTACTCGATAAGGAAGGAAATCTTTCGCAAGTGAACCTTTTCTGATTTGATATGGGTTTATTACAATCTCTTCTAATAAGAAAGTAAATCTCCTAGTGATTCAAATCTTCACGGGTCTCCACGACCGTAATAGGAACTTTTCTATCTCGAAAGACCCCAAATCTATAGAAAGTTTACCATTACGATTCCAGTAATCTCAGAATATCTCGTACGATCTCTCTACGAGGCAAGTAGAGTTTCTACACTCCCAAACACATACGACACTATCATATATGCTATATATATTAAACAAAAGCAACTCATTAGGTATACATCTTTCTTACTCTACATACTATACACAGAGATTACACAGGGTCCAAACTCTTTCCGTCTTTCCCTCTTTTACCACTCTTTCCGATTTGAACGTAAAAGCCTCTTATGCCGGAGCCATCTCTGAGGGGTTTTTGGTAGGTTTATTTTCTGATGACGAGTCAATAGATATCGTCTCACCAATTCCCCATTCAAACTAGAAGCACAATCTACTGTATAGTCATTTTTTACTTCAACAAGTCTCAATATAGAACTCCAAATAAAAGACGTGTTCGCATTTTCTTTATTTGTTCCCAAATAGCACAAAAAAAAATAAAATAAAATAAAATTCTATATAAAATTACTGTTTCTCGGAAATTAAGTTCATTTATTTTTTTAAGTAATCCTTTTGTATCTGATTTCTAACTTTTTATTCTAATATAAATAGTCTCATTTTCTATTCTTTTCCATAAAAAGGGACTATAATGATTTTTATTTTTTTAATAAACAACCAATATCTAATAATCAGATTATGAGGTTTAAGTCAGATTACACTATTAAAAGATAAATTTTTTTTAACGCCTATTTTTGTCATATACAAGATTCGAATGTAAAACCTAACTTAAATGATGGACTGTAATGAGATTGTTTAAGCAATTCACATAATAGTTGATCTCCTCTCAATTGATTTCAAGTAGCTTTGCCAAGATTAAAAATGCAAAGACTTCTTTTTTTTTGTGGGGGGGGGGGGGGTTATTTTAGGGTTCTTGTGGGTTTTCACCTATGGTACCTAAAGGCGAAAAAAATAGTATTCAAGATCTTTAAGCTGCCTCTTTTTTTTAACTTTGAGTTCCATGGGTGTCAATACACATTGGCACTCTATAAAGATCCCTATTGTCGAAGTGGGCTACTGCCAATTTTGATTTAGTAGTTATTTGTTTCATGGCTTTGATTTGAGTTTGCTTATCTAAAATATATTATTAGAAATTTTGTTTATTTTATTCATATATAAATAAATTAAATGTACCATAGCTTCAAAAAAAAAAAAAAACAAAAAACGAAAAACGAAAAACGAAACGAAACGAAACAAAACAAAATTGTGATCGAACGAACCTTTCTTGGGGTACAATTAGATGGTTGAATGAGATATATATGAACACAGTCGGTGTTTCACACTCTGCCCTCTTTATCTTGTTTATAAATATATTTTTTTTCTTTTACCAATTTTGAAGAGTACTTTTTAAATTTAATAATCCAACTCAAACGTCATTATAGTTAAAAATAATAATAACCTAATAGAAACAAATCCTATTAGGTTTTAGTATAATAAAATCTCCATAAATATAGAAATTGTCGAAAAAATAGACACCGAAAGACATGCAGAGTCACGATTTCAAAATTTGGATAATTCAAAAACTTTCTTTAGTATAACATCTACATGTATTTAATTAAATTAATATCATTTTGTGATTAAATTAATATCGTGATCACATATTATTTCGCATATTATATAAATGAGGTTAGAGAATAAATACGGTATTTGTGTTGAATTCTCCAAATGCAAGATCTCTAGTCCATCCACACGAGCACGGCTCCAAAACTTGAGACCATCCTCAAATGAAGATCCTAAGTGTTTATCTGAGTGATACTAAGAACTTCACTTAAATTGATCAAAATCAATCAAGAATCAAAATCTGATGATTGGATTTATTTCCCTTAAAAACCCTAATTTTATTATCTAAGTGCAGGTGTGCGTGGGTGTACTAGCCCATGCAAACGCCTGTGCACTGATTCTCGTCCTAATTTTTGGCTCTTTCTATCCGTTGTGATTTTTGGGGTTTCCATAAACCCATATTGGGTTCTCTAATTATTAAAAAAAATACTATAATAAGAGACATTTTCTAAAATATAAACTTTTCTAACTCTTTAGAAAAAATATTTCTTTTCGATATTTCATTGACTTGAATGACAAAATATGCTAAAAGTCTTGCAAAATTGGGTATTCAGTGCACAAAAATTGAAGAGAGATAATATTCTGTCATGTGTTAATGTCTATATTCACCACTAGATGGCAATGAGATTAATATCGAGGACACTCTGATGATATTGAAAATATACCATTTTTCATGATTGATGTATAATTATCGAAATACTCTTAAGTAGTATATCATGACTACCCATTTGGTAATGAATCTTTGTATCATTCAAGAGCACTTGAGTCCCTTTGTTTTTTAAATTCTGATTCAACCTGCATTATGTATATATTGTCAGACCTCATCAGATAATTCATATGATCTCTTCTGATATCGATTCTCGATTGGCAATAATCATATCTTATAGTTTTGACTAAAAACTTAATTTATCAAGAACTATCAAAAGAATTAAGAGATATTATCCTCATTCATCTGAGGAAACAAATCTTATTTTGAGACTGTACACTCTTACATGCAACTTACTTTGTTCCACAAAGTATCTATTTGTTCATGTGGTTACTACAAAATTGATACCTGTAATTAGGTAATTATTTGAATGTAAAATAATGCATTGTTTCATTGTTTGTTCATTGGATTTGTTTCCACAATTTTACATGATTTTTGGAACACATCTAACAGAAATTAGTTTCCTACAAAAATATAAGAACAAAATTTGTGAAATTCACAATTAATTTTCTTAAAAGATAAAATATATGTACATTTAGTTATTTATTTATGGAGGAAAAAACTAGGAAACGAACATTTTTTTTTTGACAATATAGTCATTGTTAAAGTGAGAGAAATCCCATTATTAAATTAAAGTAACAACCCTTGCAATGAAAAATTGCTTAAAAAGTACACAAAATATATAGGCTTCAAACCCAGTGTTATATATGTTTAAAATTTATGAAAGAAATAATCTACAAACTCTAATTAAATCTAGGAACAAAGAAATTTAGCAATATGTGGTCAAGGATCAACTGATCTCCACACCCCTATTCCAGATAGAGAGATCCACACCCATATACCAGATACAGATAATCACAGGAAGAAACAATATGCAGAACCTAGTCATTTTTCTTTCCCTTTGAATTTGTATGATTTGATTGATGCTAAATCTGACATTTTTCTACTCAAAACGTTTTTAAGAAAATTGCATTTTTAACAAAATAATATTTTTTTATTCAAAATTAAATAAATAGAACATTTTTTTTATTTTTTAAACTAATGATGTCGTGATTTCTAATCGCGACATCTACTTCTACAAGTTAAAAAAAATAAAAAACTGTTTAAAAAAAAAAACTTAATGTCGCGATTGGAGATTGCAACATTAGTGTTGCATTTCCTGACCATGACATCCGTTCTCTCTTCACTCATGTTGGATTGTTTAATGTGACTTTGACATGTTTTTCTCTACTATATCAATGTAGATGGATTCCATCCATTATGAACATTGTTAATTAATTAATATCAAAAAAAGAAAACTGGCCCCACCCTCTTCGCTTACCATTCTGTCGATTGTAACCCATTGTTTAGTAAATAATTGATATCGCGCTTTTCACGATATTAAAATTTTTTAAAAAAGAAAAAATATATTAAGAATAGTAGATATCGTGATTTAACACTGCAACATCAATACTTTGGGAAATAAAAAAAAAATCAATCATATTTATTTAATTTTAAATAAAAAAATATTATTTTTGTAAAAAGCTCCGCATTCTCTCTCTCTCTCATCGAAAACTCGCAATCGGGATTCAGTAGTGGGTGTCCCCAACAGTGTCTCGCTCATTCTCTCCCCCTCGCTCCCTCCCTCTCTCACACTTGAACAATGATTATATTGCCAAAGAATTATGCTTATTTCTTAGTTCTTTTTTCTATAAATAAATAAATATACATATAAATTAATAAATAAATAAAAATTTTATTTAAAATTATTAAAATTTTGGTTTTGTGTTTTTATAGTAAACTATTCTCTAATTTATTGAAATTCCATTATAACAAAACTAGACTTAATAAGAATTGTTCCTATTTAATATTAGGATTACCTTTAAATTATAAAAATCTTTATATTGGAAAAACAAAATTAAACCAAATCACACAAGCTAACCTGTAAAAGAGCCAAACATTAAACAGACTTCAAACTTATTACAAGTTTGAGCTTACAGCTTGGCTAGGCTCAATTCATTCTCGCCCCAGAAACGGCGATTTTATAAGAAAATGCTTGGATCGTGTCAACGACAAATGTCGAAAAATTATAAGCATACTTTACCATGCTGCTGTGGGTTGGAACCATGCCTCCTGTGGAGCAGCATTTCAATCCCCGACATTGCTTAAGGTGAACATCACAAACAAAAACATTCCAGCAAGTAGGATACTTCTATAGAACAAATTAACATATTTGGTGTGTTAAGGATGCCCTTTCACCATCTTTACAACTCTGCTGTTGCAAATGCTGGCATTACAAAACAAAAATGGAAAGACAAAAACAAGATAGGTGTGTACTTCTGCCAACACCTCAGGTTGTAACTGCTACAGAAGAAGTCCCTCCATTTAAAAGTAAACAAACCTTTTGGTCTAAAAAAATAATTTTACATCTCCCTGGTGAAGGTAGGTCAAATAAATGGGGAAAAAAAAGGCAGCTACTTTCAACAGACTTAATTGCATTTTCGAAGGGCAATGCACGGTCACCAGAAGCAACAAAAATTTACAGTATTGAATCTTGTCTCTCTCCCCAATTTCTAGTCCCATTTTCTTGATTTTTCTTTTTCTTATGCCAATTTATATTTCTTGGTTTTTCTTTTTCTCATGCCAATTTACATTCCAGACGCAGCAGTCCGGTTTATTCTTTGTGCACCCAATTTTGGAGCAGCAGGTTTGGCTCCTCGACCTCTGCCAGCTGAAAGAGGTTTTGCCTTGGTCGTAGGTGGTGGAGCAGCAATAGCAGCCCATGGATCATCACTATCTTGAGATGCAGAGGTCTTCACATTCAAAGGTTTTGATGAAGTTTTGGGGACTGGGGCAGCAATTGCACCCCACAAATCATCATCATCATCTTCTCTGGGTGCTTTCATTGTACTTGTACTTTTAGGCCGCAAGGTTGAGACTGGGCAAACCACAAGGAAAAATCAGTCCAGAGAAAAAGGGGACCTAAGGTCTATGGTATAACTCTAAAATCACAGGCATAGCCTACATAATGGAATTAGCACCATGAACAACATAGTTGAGCAAACTAATTTCTACATGTGAAGAGTATAATTCCCAGCTAATTAGAGAAGACTATTGATGTTGTATGAGGAGTGATATTAATCATTAAAATTCCCATGGATATCTACATTAGGGTTCAATTTCAGGCGAACATTCTAGGTCCATGGAACAGAAGTGCACAGACAGGGAACCCAAATAAGAAAATTTAGGAAACAAGCAGCAAAATAACTGATTTTCGGCTTATTACCTGTGTTTTCTACATACATTTTACTCGTCTTTTTCTCACAGGATGTAAAGTTTAGTGGTGCTAAATTTATGAGTACCCAGTTCATGGGGTGTAATGTTTCTGTTTTGAGTATGACATCAATTCAGAAAAATTTCACACAGGAGATTATGATTTTTACCTTGTTTTGGCTGTGTTACGGGTCGTTTTTGAGCAGCTTGAATGCTTGCAAGAGCTGGAGATGGCTTTGGATCTTCAAGTGGCTCAAGATCATCCCACCCATCCTTGTCATTTTCATCCCCTCCATGAATTCCATTTTCGAGTTCTCCCCAGCCATCCGTTGATCTTGGTGACTCAAAAAGAGGTTGATCAGCCAGCTCAGTGCTGGTGCTTGCACGGATCTGTGTTATATCTGGGGTCTCCATCGCTGCAGCAATTAGAAATAATTAAACACCAAATCAAATGGGTATATACATGGGCATCAAACAAATGAACCCACCTGTGCTGATCCTAAGAACAATCCTAAGCGGAACAAGTCATGAGAATAATATTGGCCACAAATGAAGAAAGTTTCTTCCCTTGTTTTGTATTATCCTCATCTGTGGCTCTACTGTAACATCGAAAATGTGAATCTTTTTTAATCTCTTGATAGGAGTGAACCAAGAATACCAGTTATAATTTAATTCAGCGAATCAGTGTGAAGAGATTCTATCCGATTCAACATCACATACATCTTGCCATTTCTAAGAATGGTCTCTATTCTTTTAGGGACACTCCCTTCTTCACCAACACAATTTAACAAGTATTATCAACACTAAGAGGCTGCACCTAGGTAAATATGCCTATCATTTGCATCCAAATGTCTTAACTCTGAACAGGTTTCTAAATACCGAGGAATATTAGAAAATATGCTATTTAGCTCCCTGCTGCTTTGGCTCATGAATGTGGATAAAATGGCTTCACCCAACTCCCACTCTGCTTATGCCCTCATCCCACACGAGGCTAGAGCAACTTCTGGAATCATAGCAGCTCAATTCCATCTATCTTTCAACAAATGAAAGTTCAATTCCCTCCATATAAAAAGTATAAATGAAATGACAATGTTCTTAATAATATATCCCTATCTGGGCATCTAAAATTCCAGATGAATGGACAAACTGAAATCCTCCAAGATAAATTATGACAAGTTTAAGTTCCACTGAAGCAGACATGCAGGACAAAAGGATAGGAACTAAAATAGCTTTTGCAACATACCTATTTATTTTATCAGGAAAAGAAAATTTTATTAACAAGGTAAAAAAGCAGGGACTAAGTACCAACTGAAAGTAGCTTTTGCAACACACATTAATGCCAAGGAAAAACTTCATAGATTTGGACAATGTATACCTGAACTAGCATTTGAACTTGCAGAACCAAGAGGCATGGTGGAGCTTGCAGAAGCTACTGGAGCTTGTTCAGAAGGTTTACCTTTAAGAGTCAAGGAGCTCATGGCCCATCTGCATTATAATTGTAATACTTCAATTGGGATGATAATGCTAGAAGACAAATGGAGAAAACCTAGCATTTGTATCCAAATATCTCTTGGCAAAGGTTCATCAGAATTAGAATTTCCAAATCCAAGTTTGTCAGATGAGTTCAAATATAACAAGGCAGCTGCTAAACCAGCTAGAAAATTAATAATCCGTAGCCATTCAAGATATTCAGTTGAAGTGTATTTTATACTATGATATCGTTACAAAGTCAGAAATTGGAGACAGAACTAACTTAAAGGAAATACACAGCTTTAACATGGCAATGTTTTGTCCTTCCTAGCTAGGAAGGGGAATTGAATATTATAATAAAATAAATGTAAGGAAAAGAAAATGGTTGTATACAGATGCCCTTGTGACAGCACAAATGTCAAAAATGTATTGACTATAGCATCTGATGTCAAATTCTCCACTCGTCCACATTAAATCTAATATCCTGCTATGCAAGCATTAATGCACACAAAACAACCAAACACAGCAAGTCAGCAACCATTGCACCTTACTTAACTGATGTAAATGGCTATATTCCAACAAGGAAAGGCGAGAGTGAATGGCATAAAAGAACATTAAATACATGAAATCTGTACCATATTCTCAATAGTTGGGGTGGGAGAGAGAAAAAACGAGAGAGAGAGGGGGGCAAAGAAGAATAAAAGACATCAATGCACCAGGGCATAGGTCAAGAACCATTGGGATTTAAAGTCTAAAACAACTAACCCCAGTAAACTTGCATTTCCTGGCATTGCTGAAATTCCAACAATTGCAGATCCAGATGTATCACCCGAGCTTATCTGATAGTATATGCAGGGAAAATGTCAGGATAACAAATTAGATGCACTAATTTGCCTTTCACTCAAAGAATGTCAGTAAAAGTAATAATCTCTTTATAATAAACAGTTATGTTAGGCTCAAAGGGTTCAACAATGTTTGCAGATTTTACACAGCAAAAGAGAAATATATTAACTGATCTATTTATCACATTTGGCCATTCTCATACAATTTCTAGACTTCAACAAGCCACTTCCCCAGTGATACTTCAATTTTCAAGAAGAAGACAATACGCATCATCATTCAGCATATAGTTTTATGCAGCGGGGGGACTAGGAAGGACAAATATAATGCTTGAAGCTTGATCAAGTTAAAGACAAACCTTGTCATTGTATTGCTTCACTATTTGCAAAAATTGGTCAACTGCTTGGAATGCCTTTGCTCGAACATCACTGTTACGTGTAAGTGCAATAAGAAGAAGTTATCACAGTTACTTCAAATGTTGGAAAAGAAACAAATAAACGAAGGAAACTTCTAAAAGCATATACGCACAATCAAAGTAAACAAGACCATAAACACAAGCAAGGTACTATACACAGTGCTCTAGTGAGACTTGTAGTTGGGTCATTCAGTAACTTACAATGTCATACACCCTAATTGCATTAAATTATTTCCAGAGGTGATAAGAGTATGGATCAAAAAGATAAAGAAAGATAACGATATAATTAGTTCAACCCTGTATTGCATGGACAGTCATAGGAATGAGCAGTTCCTTTGAAGACAACAATAGTGTAACATTTTTTATAGCCCCATTGTGTTGCTTTGTCTGTATCATGTCATATCCATGTTTGTGGATCATAGCTTCAACCTTTTCCTCAAAATGTCTCATGAAGGCCTTATTGCTAATACTGTTATATCTTTCTCAATTTTAAGTAATTAAACAACTGCTAACGCATTAAGTATATATTTCATTGCAAAATTTGTTGTTTATCAGCTTCAACTTTGAAGGGACAAGGTTCTTTCCAAGGAGGTTCATCCTAATTTTATGTTCCGAAGTATAGAAATTTACCTTTCTTAGTTTCTCCTTTATCATGTCAGGCCATTTAAGGTGAAAATACTTAATAAATTTTTTGGAAATGGCAACAACAACAACAGATTTTTCTAGGTCAATATCGTATTTAATCTGATCTCTAGTTCTATAGTTGCAGTTTTGAACTAGTCCTAAGCAAATGACTATGAATGGCTAGAGTTTCACATTTCCATAACCTGATTGGGAATGTAGATTTCCTTCTTGCAAATAACCTTTCTACAAACTGTTTAGACATAACATCGACACAAATAGGCAGGTGCAGGGGGTGGGTTTAGCACTGCAGAAGTCAGGCTGCTAGCAATTGAGTTGTTGTATCCCAAATCCATATTGAATTATAAACAAAGAACAATCAATGTGGTCATGACTACAAAATGTTATTTAAACTGCTCCCAGTGGTGACGGTAAGTGTTGATGTCAAAAAAAATTGAGTTAGGCGGCACTTTCATTTTCATCTTTAATAAGAACAAATAGCATTTCAACTGTAATAAAAGAGCTTGCACAGCTAATCACAATGTAATTAGCATTAGTAGTCACAATGTGATATCGTTGAGCAAGAATCTTATGCCAAATTTAAGCAATTTGTTTTGCTTTAGTAGTCACAATGTGGTTTCTGTGAATCTTATGCCAAATGTAAGACCAGTAAAGCCATCACCAAGTAGAAAACAATGTACAGTCATCTACACCATTAGCTCGTTCAAGGATTTAGTCAACTGATGATCCGACATGTCTAATTACTTCTTGACTGACTGACCTGCCTTTCAACAACAACAACAACAATCTGAATTTTAATCTCAGCTCATCGGGGTCGACTATTTAAGAGACAAATATGAGAAAGATTAAAAAAAATATTGATTTAATTAAAAAAAATAAATTAGTTTAATTTGTGTGGATTTTACTACACTACTCATTCCTATCTAATGTCATCTCCTCATCTAAACGCTTAACTATCATATCTTTACGAATAACTTACATTCAAATTTTCAATAATCTATCTCTACGTTTTACAAAATCTCCTATATTTAAATTCTCAATCCTTCTAGCTGATTCGTTTTTGGGTCTTCTTTATACATGTTCAAACTACCTCAGACGACACTCGCATCTTATTCACAATTGAACTAACTCCCAACTTATTACGAATCTCTTCGTTTCTAACTCTACCTCTTGTAATTTTGCCACACATCCATCTAAATATTCACATTTCTGTTACAACCATTTTTTGTTCATGTTGTTTAATAACCCAACACTCAGTGTCATACAATAGTGTAAATCTTACCACGGTTCTATAGAGCTTTCCCTTTAAATGCAATGGTATTGTGTGATCGCAAAGAATTCCAGATGTCTTCTTCCATTTTATCCAACCCAGTTGAATTCAATAATTCATATCACTACCATATTGCCATCATTTTTAATGATGAAATCAAGATATCTAAAACGTTCACTTTTTGGTATATTTTGTCCATCTAATCTAATTATTTCTTCATCATCCAGACGACTGTTGCTAAACCTACATCTTACATACTCAGTTTTCGACTTGTTTAATCTAAATCCTCTAGATTTTAGTGTGACCCTCCATAACTATAATTTAACACCAATGCCCTCTTTAGTCTCAGCAACTAACACTATATCATCTGCAAAAAACATATACTATTATATTTCATTTTGAATGTTTTTTGTGATTTCGTCTATCACTATTACAAAAAGGATAGGACTTAATGCCGAATCTTAATGGAGTCCAATGTTAATAGGGAAGCTATCACTCAGACCCCCCACAAGTTCTTACATTGATTACAACTCCTTCATACATATCTCTAATGAGATTAATATACTTCAAGGAGATCCATTTTTTTATCAGCGTCCATCATAATACGTCTCTAAGAACCCTATCATCTGTTTCTTCTAGGTCGATGAATATCATATGTATGTCTCTTTTTCGTACTCTATATTTCTCTATCAAATGTCTTAACAAACTGATTGTTTCCATGGTATATTTTCCTGATATAAATTCAAATTGATTATAAGACACTTATCTCCAATTTCAATATATACTCTTATCACTCTCTCCCATAATTTTATGGTATGGTTCATAAGTTTAATTCTGCTATAGTTTGAGCACTCTTGTATGTCTCCTTTATTCCTATATAGTGATACAAGTGTGCTCTCTCTCCATATTTGGGACATTCTCTTGATTTGCCAAATTTTGTTGAAAATATACATTAACATTACTATACCAAATTTGTCCAAACATTTCCACACTTCAATGGAAATGTCATCAAATCCTATGACTTTATTATTCTTCATTCTCTTTAAGGTCTCCTTCACTTCATGGGGATGAATCTTATGTTTAAAGTCTCTATTAATCTCTTTTACAGGTATCTCAATATTTCCTATATCTATTGCACTCTTAACATTAAAGAAATTATCAAAATAATCCCTCCAACGCTTTCTTATGTCTTCATTCCTTACAAGTATACTATTGGTTTCACTCTTAATACACCTAATGCCATTTAAATCTTTTTCCTCTCTCCCTTAGTTTGGCAATTCTGTAAATCTCTCTTTCTCCATCTTTAGTCTCCAGTCTCTTGTATAGTTCGTTATACACCTCGCTCTTTGATTCGTAGATAATCTTTTTCACCTCTTTTTTTTCTCTTTTGTATTTTTCATATGCATCACTACTATTATTACCTTTAAGGTTCCTACAACACTCGTTTTGTTCGGATAACAGTTCGTATTTTTTCATTCAACCATCATGATTCCTTATCTATCGGGGCCTGACCTTTAGATATATCAAGAACCTCCTTACTTATACTCTTAATATTAGTAGACATCTCTTTCCACATTATTTCTGAATCATCACTAGTGAACCAATTTACTACTTAAATTAATTTCTCTAAAAATCGTTATCTTTTCTTCTTTTAGATTCCGCCACTTAATTCTTGACTCCACAAATGAACGATACCTCTTTTGCCTTTTAGGTACACGTATATCTAAAATTAAGAGTCTATGCTGAGTTGCTATACTCTCTTCCAGTATAATCTTGCAATCCTTACAGGTCATTCTATCACCTCTCCTAGTGAAAAAGAAATCTATTTGTCTAACATTGAATCCACTTCTATATATAACACTGTGTGACTTTTTTCTTAAAGAAGATGTTTACGAATACCAAATCAAATGTTGTGACAAACTCTAAAATGGTACCTCCCACATCATTCCTACTAACAAATCCAAAGTTTCCATGTATGGTTTCAAATCCTTCATTCTTCTCTCCTACATGTCTATTTAGGTCTCCTCCAATAAATAAATTTTGTCCGCTACCTGCCTTTCAAGAACAAGAATCTTTATTCCTTTTAATTTGTCACAGAAATGCAAAACTCAACAAAAAAAGGGGAAAAAATAGAGTGAAAACAGTTGGACAGTGAAGCAGGTTGCAGCTAGAAGAAACAAATATCCAGTTCTATGTACAGTTACGCATCAAGAAATTCAGAAAAATAACCTGTCAGGATCAATTGTCAGCACAATGACAGTTGGAAGAATCCGAGTTGCAATCTCAGTTGTGTCATAATATGAACTGGTTGCACATAAAGCCATTATTCCTGTCACAGCATAATGTTAAAGAATAGATTGATAAACAACTAGTCTTAGATATCAGGACCAATTTGATCTAGCTCCAGTTACCTTAATTCAAAATTGAGATATCAAAGTCACTTACCTGCCCCTCGGGCTGGAGAAAATGTATCACGCAGTGCACGAACTGTAAATGCATTTATCAACACTCTTTTCCTCGTCTGCAATGTGGGTCTTACCATCAGTTGAGAAAACTATATAGCATTACACGTTAAAGAAGGGTAGATAGCATATTTTACCAAGCACCCACGTCATCCAGAGTCAGAAGCAAGGCACAGAAAAGGGGGGGAATCCATGGGCTACAGCAACTCTCCTCATCCCCCACCCCCCCCCCCCCCAAAAAAAAAAGGATAGGAGATTTGAGGGCACAGTTGAAACTAGAAGAAGAAGAAGAATAAGAGAACAGAACTAACCCCCTCATTAAGGTAGCCTGCTATATTACCAAGCAATATGGTAGTATTTGTCCTAATTGCTGGTTCTTCGTCAACCTGCAATACTTACAAGTGCAGGAATTAACAAAATATGTATAGACAGAAGATCCTCTACAACATAAACATTGAGCTATTATTAAAAAAGCGTGAACTTTATTTAGATCATATGGAACACTTAAACTGAAGATAATATGCTGTAACCTAATTAAATTTTGGATTCAAAAAATGAAGTGAAACCTGTAGCTTTGAAAGATGCTTTAGTAAAGACCCAGATATGGTACGCTGTGAGAGCTGCAATCACATAGTGAAAATGTGTTCATGAGAACTAGCAAAACCATTCCGCATACTGTCATAAGTTCTGATGCATGTCACAACAATCAGATTAATGAAATAAAAGAGCTAGAACAATCCCAACATTTGACATGCTAAGATATAAACTAAATAAAAGCATTGCAATGAAAATGTGAAAACAGGACTAAGCCAAGAGATCTGAATCATAGAATCTAACACTGCAGCAAACCCATTTCAATTGGTAACTGCAACTCATACAATATACAACTCTAGGAACTCCTTTTCAAAATCATCATTTGCAATTGTGGCTTAGTTAAGAACTTTTGGACAGCAAAACATTAAGACAGTGACATGCACAAGCACTAAGAAAAGGCTGCTAAGTTTAAGGGAGACTTCATCAAGGAAACACAGATCTCAAAAGAAGCTAGATCAGTCATAGAAATAGTAAATATCTACCAGTAACACTATTAAGAATGGCTAGAAGAATTATTTTGCTTTTTTTTTTATGAGCATAATATTGATGGTTTTAAGCAGTAAAGAGAACTCCAAAGTTTGTTATGAGACACAAGTTTTAAAATATTTAAGCAATGATCCATTCTATACATAAAAATGGCATCCAAGGAGCTATATGGGTAACACACATGTAATGTGGTTTTAAGGCAGATTAAGGTTAAAGGTGGGGACCAAGAAGAATACCAAAATTGTAATGTGGTTTTAAGGCAGATTAAGGTTAAAGGTGGGGACCAAGAAGAATTCCAAAATTCTTAAAAAGTTTCCTCTCTCTCCTAATTGTAACAAACCAATTAATAACCCTATCGATTTGATGTTAAATTCTTTGGTTTGATTTTAGATTTATTAACAAGATAATTCTTTTATGAACACTCCATGTTATGTTTATTAATTTGATAATATAGGATATATACTTTATGTAATACATGAAATTGGATTGAATTAGGATAAATCACTGAGATGTGCCCATAAAATATTGAGTTATATAGTTTTTTTTTCTTTTTTTTTTTTTGGGGGGGGGGATTTAATTTTTCTTATTGCTGCCCTTATTTGGATTCAATCGAACTGCAACCAGCTAAATGCATTATACTTCGAAGTTGTTCACATTTGTTAAGTCTCCTAACACATTTTCGAAAAGCTACTTTGAAGCATTCATGAAATGAATGTAATTTCATCAACAAAGCATAAAATACAATCTCAATTAATCACCAGACCAAATTCTCATAACATTTAAAGCATTCTCAAAACATGAAAAGTGAATAAATAGATAACATTCTCATAACATTTAAAACATTCTCAAAACATGAAAAGTGAATAAATAGATTACAGATATTGTTTTTTCTCTTTTCCTCTCAACTATATTTCCTTCAAACATATTCTTAATTTGTGTTATTATTAACTACATTGTAAAATTAATTTCTTTACATATTTTGTCAAAATGTAATTCATATTTACGCAAACCTACAAACCTACATAGACCAATATCTTGCACCTCTATTGTCTGAATTGCCCCACAAATTTATTAACAAAAAATTTGAATTTTGTTAAATTGCAACCAATCTTTTCATTTACTTTCCACTTTCCAAAATAAACTTCTACATATTTCCACCCAACCAGATAGCTTATCTCTCTCCTCTCTCCGGTAATTACTTATTCCACTCAGATGTATTTGTATCTCACAAAATGACAACCCATTTGCATTCTCCACCCATAATTATTTTTTTTTATTTTTGTTGCTTGAATTCCATCTCTCTTGCTCTCTCTCATGAATTTCCACTCAAATTTCTCTCTCTACACATATACAAGTTCACAAATTTTCTTTTCCCAATCACGCCATAGCAAGTCTCTCTCTCTCTCCCCCCTCCCCCTCTCCCTCCGTAGAGTCTTCAATTTTTTTTTTTCACTCAAAAAATAGATTGAAGTGGAAACTAAGCTTCCAATTACAAAAGTGAAATGTTCTTTTTTTATATATAATTTTAGTTTTTCATAAAATCTTTCATTTATTATTGTTCAAAGAATATATATAAGTAAACATTTTTTTTTCCTTTCACTCTGATTTCTGATTTCTTCTCTAAAAAGATACAAAATTTTCTCTATGTAATTGCCAGTTTGCTCAATTTTCACGATTGGAGATTGCAAATCTACCCAAATTTGAGCACGTGTTCAAAATTCAATTGGTTCATGGTATGATCTTCTTAAACTTTAAACATTAATAAAGCTTTTCTTACATTTTATTATATGTCACGGTATGCCTATTTCATCATGTTTGATGTTTTCTATTTAATTTTAGTTTTGAATTTTATTTATCCAACTTTAAAAGAAGTCCAACAAAATAAATCCCTTTATTTTTTTAAACAAAATAATAGATTTCATTTTAGTTTACTGTTATGTGAATAAGCTGTTCATTTTTCGTAAATTTTAAATTTTAAATAAATTTTTCTTAGCAACAAAATAATAAATAAATTTTCTTAAATGACTTTAATCTTTAATTAATTTTTTATTTATTTACATAATATTTGTAAATACTATTTATGTATTTACAAACCCCCAAAATGACTTTAATTTTTATTTATATAGCATCCCCCTACCCCCCCCCCCCAAAAAAAAAAATGAAAGGATTTGCCACCACAATGACAACTACCGACCACATTAGCTCGAACTACAATTCCCAGAAGATAAAGGGGTCATCTCCCAATCAACATTTCCAAGTGAATAAAACATGCAGTATGAGTCCCCAACATTACTTTTTATTTAACAGCTTATCTTTTCTTTATCAGATTCAATTTAACAGCTTTATATTGCAGGAACTTCAAAAAATAAAAAATAAAAATAATAAAGTTCTTGTATCCTTTACCATATTGCAATCCAAATGCACTGCAGGCAAACAACAGAGAAAAATAAAATAATATACCTTAGGAGCTAGAACAAGCATGGATTTTAGTGTTAGTTCCCTGAGAAAAGCTGATGTGTCAGAGAACCCAGTAGCGACATGGGGATAAACCTAATCAAAAGCATCATAGAATGAAAAGTTGAATAAGAGTTAAATAGTCTCCGTCAGATACTCCACAGCATGCTTAGATTATATTTGATTCTTATGATTAGTTGCATACTTGTTCATCAACAACATGTGCCAACAATGACTCTCCATATTGATCAATATGCTGGAGAAGAGCAACACGTATTGCACGGTCGTTAGCAGCAAAAAGTTTCACAATAGTTGGAAGTACCTAGGGAAAAAAGAAAGGAGAATAATATGTCAATTAATGTGGCAAAATTGGAACAAATGTCAATTTTACCAAATTCAGAATGGACATAATAATTGACATTAAAAAAAAAAGTAAAGACCTTCATTGTAAATTCTTCAGCTGAAAGCCAGGATCCCATTTTCAACAATGCATTCAAGGCAGGAGCAGCAGCTGAACCAAACTCCAGGGAAGAAGCTAATTGTGGAAGCAACTGCCAAAACCCAGACATGAAGTCATAAGTTATGAAAGAAGTTCATATAGAGCATGTGTCCTAGCATAATCTCATGGCATTCAGCTTAATGAATTGCACCTTTTTAAGGACAATTTGGCGAGGAAGCTGCTCAGCCAGCTGCGGAAGCTTACGGAAAAAAGTGTCCTTCTCAACACTATCTTTCAAAGTTAGGATTTCCATAAAGTGTATGGTATCCACCAGCTTATTTTGAAAATATTCTGCCAAGTGACAGTGCCAACATAAGTACAAACTCAAAATGAAGAAAAGAAGAATGGTATAGACCTATACCATTATGAAACAATGTAAGAGGCTACAATCAGGCAGTCCAACCAATTTTTTCAAGAGACCATCTTATGCACATACTAGGAATATCTACTTCTAGCTCTAACGTTCAAAAAAAAAAAAGGACATTTTAACGGCATTTTCAACTGCCAAATGGGTCCAATTGCCATGTATTTTATATGCATATAGTCACAATATACAGATAATTTGAACTATGAATGGCAACAAATAGGAACAATTTGATTGGGAGTAAAATAACATCAACAGGCACACAGAATGCACTTGCACTTAATTATTACTTTCATTTCAGATATTGTGATATTTTTCAAATTACAGCAGGATTTCTGCCCATGCATTGACAAAAAGCGTTGAAGTTGTCAGGGAAAAAAGGCATAGAAAAACAATTACACAATGAAATAAGAGCCCTTCAATATTGGAAGGATACAGCAACAAAGAGACAAATCCAGGAAAGATGGCTTCATAAGGATTTGTAATTGTCCAATACTAAAACTATGTCTTGAAGAGATTATTGAAAAAAAAAAATGAATGTCAATGTCAAAATACCAAAGACAACAAGAAATGATTGATCCACTAGAAGAGCATAAATGCAGTACCATAACATTGTATTGCAAGCATTACCCTATAATAAAGCAGGCAATGACAACACAATTTAAGTGGAAACTTTATTGGAAATCAATATAGTCTATACAAAAGGAACAAGACATACCGCTATTTTCTAAAAGCTTTGATGAATTCAACCTGCGACCAGGCATGGAACTTAAGAGCCTCTGGTAATCTGGAAGCAGAGACTGTGAGAGAAGAAAATGGACATCCAAATGAAATGAATCCCTGGGCAGAATTCAGTTATTAAAAAAAAAAAAAAAAAAAAAAAAAAAAAAACACTGCAACACAAGTGCAAATGCACAAGGTAATAATAATATTATGGTGCAAAAGAAAATACACAAAGGGATTAATATTTGACTTTGTCAAAACAATTAAAACGGACCTTTGGAATGGCAGAAGTGTTACGCAGATCCTCTGTTCTGACCAGCTTCAAACCAGAGAATAATTCATAAATAAGACAACCTAGAAATGAAAATTAACCACTTAGATTGTTGTCAGGGAATGATGAATTCTGAAATATTTCTAGAGCAAGCAACAAGGTGTGAATTTCCAGCAATAAGTTCTTTAAGCTTTGCAAAGCAAAAAAAAAAATACAATCACTTAAGATGCATTGCAATCAATTCTCTTTTTTGATGGGATGATCCATTGCAATTAATTCATACTGTTACAATTTAAAATATGCAGCCACAGAAAGTATGTAAATCTGGCAGGCAATGAGGACTTCTCCCTTTGTATACAGTGGTACAGAATGCACTAGAAAGAAACTGATTGGGGAGAATAGGGAGATGAGAGAAGGATTTCCATCTGGGTAAAAACAACACATTTCTGAATCAACGAGATAAAAACAATAAATTTCCAACTGGCAATAGGAGAGACAAGAAGTATTACCCAAGCCCCACGAGTCAATAGCCCATGGTGGAGATTTCCTGATAGCCAACCAGTCAGATTTTGTCAACTCCATGGGTTTGTATTGGGATCCAATAAGCCATTCATATTGCTGAATCAAAATTTCGTGTGAGATTCCATGAAAATTTCAACTCAATGAACCTGTCATCCTAAACTAAGACAGCCAATAAATAAGCCATGAAAGGCCAAAAAAGACAAATTCAGAGAATATAGGTACAAAAGATAAGGAAAGGAAAATCAAGTGTACATATGCATTCATAGAACAAGATAGCATTATCGGCTAACAGTCAGGCGTATGTTTGGGGGAAAAAGATTGTTGTGGAACAGCTGGAAAATATTGCTCCTATGTAAAATAGCAACTATTGAACAATACTTTCAAAGTGATCTTGAACTTATATAATATGCAAAACTTAGTAAAGTTTATTACTAGCCAACTTCAAGCTTTTAAATTTCACCTTATGCTGATATATTCATTGTCCATTCTTTATCAAGGAAGCTTTGTGCTAAAGAATCACTTCTTTTGGAATATAAATACATTCACAGGTGTTTTCATTGTTTCTCTAAACAAACGAATACATGCAACATGCATAGATAAATAGACGAACAAAATTACGACTGCATGGATGCATGGATTACCAGCATTGGTCCACTGGCAGCTTCATTGTGCCCATCAAACTCAGAAAGCACATCAAAAGCGTGCAACTTCCAGTCCAATGTTTGAGTGACAACAACACTAGCCACACAAACATTACCATGAACCTGTCATATTTGAAATCAGTCGCAAACCATATCTAATAAAGGTGCTGTGCTAATGCATACATCCAAGCAAGTTCATGTGCATGGGAAAAAAATAAAAAATAATAAAAAATGAAAAATAAAAACTTGAACCTTATTGTATCAGGAAAAGGACATCTGTAACTGTGACACTAGATGGCAATGAATGGAGAATATCTGACCAAACTAGTTACTTCCCCCCCCCCCAAAAAAAAAAAAAAGAAAAAAAAAAGCAAATACTATGACTCTCAATCCTCAAACATACAAGAGTGCAACTGGGGTTCCATGATCCATGGCTTCAGCTTATGACAAAGATCAAATAACATAAGACAGAAGGATCAAACCTTTTTTTATACAAAAGAAACTCCAGGTATCTCTCCTTAAGAGCTACCTACTTACATATTTCCAGAAACCTTATCTGCTTCAAACCCCAAAAAGCAAAGAACCTAACAACTGTGACCTTGTGCTAATGTTTGGAGTCTACCTAAACAACTAGCCACCACTCCATCTAAACATGTCTATGCCCATTCTGAAACTACTAATTGCTGACATTTTCCTTGAGAAGTTTGATCACAAGGATTTGATTGACCAACTCTTAGACGTGCGTTCTAGGGATGGGAGAAAACTGTTAGCCAATCAAGCAAACAAACAGATCCTCACCTATTTCCTCCAAAATAAATGTCATATATCAACTTCTTTCTAAAAAGAAAATTTATTGGAGGGACAAAATGGATTAATGAGGCATCCTCATGAAAACAAAATAAAGTTGAATTTCCTTGATATCATGTGTACTTATGCTGTCAATTGTTCTGAAAAGAACAAAGCAGACAAGGAACCTACAGACTCCTACTCAGAGTGACCATGAAGGATATCATACTGGGGAAAAGCATCAACAATCTCCAAGCATAAATGAAGGACAAGCAACTAAAAAACTAGCATAAACCGTCACCAAATAGCAGAAAACGCTAAGACATTGGGTCCTGAAGAAAAATGTCATTTTTCTAATCAAATTCGACAAAGAAATACAAGGAGATCGAATGCCACATGAAGCACCAAAAAATTATGAAGTTCAAATCTTTACATTTGACTGGGAATAGAACGACTCCCTTGCCAGCATATTTGCTAATTTCTTAAGAATAAGAGCAGCCACAAAAGCTATTGCAGCACCTCTGATGAAAGGTCAAGCCAAGCAATATTAAAATGGCGCCTAATAAACCTCTGTATAACAACTACTTGTGGCCAGGGAAGACACATATGCTAAAACTATCAAGAAATAGAATAAGCACAAAATAAATCACAAGTATAATCGATATATTTGAATTCAGGAACTGCTTAGTCTCAAAAAACCTAAATCTGAAACACAATGACCTAAGGACAAGGTTTGCATCCTGTATTATGTGAAGCCATATCTATTGTTACCACATGCTGAACAAGATCACCTTTTCTGTAGAGTATTTCCTAAAACTTAAATTTCTTAAAAAGATAACAAACATCAGAAACTGAGTGCGCTAGCTAACCAGGTCAACACTACCCTTGCATTTGGGGCATTCGGTGGTAAAGGGATAGAGATGTCTTCGATGTCAGTCCCAATCCCAAGTAAATGAGAGGATTGCGGTAGGTTAACAGCTAAGTAAGATTTTAGTCAAAACCATGCGAGACAAATATAGAAAATTTGTGCGTCAAATCCCGGGTGCAGTGACAACTTAGCAAGGGCCTCTTGGAGTCACCCAGAAGCGACACGCCATATCACTGCCTGGATATGGTGTTAACCGGGTAAGGGGTACCTGCATTTATGTGGACGGGTACAGATAAAGAAGTTAGTCCACGAAAATAAGATTTGTCTAACCACTTGAAATATAAGATCCTTAACCGGTGAGTCAGAAGAGATAAGGAAAGTAATGACTAGACGGGGGATTAATATTATGTCTCCAAAAAACTAAATGATGGGAGAGAAGGTCAGAAAAGTAGAGCCTTACAAACATAAGCTTTGGTACACAAACAAGTACAGAACTAAAAATAGGGTAGGAATAATTGTTCATAAAAATTTACAAGAAAATGTAGTGGAGATCGGAAGGAAGCAAAATAGAATTTTGCTTTTCAAATTAGTTAATGGATAAGACGTAATTAATATAGTCGGTATTTATGCACCACAAATAGGTGTAGATTCAATTAGTAAACAACATTTCTAAGAAGATTCAGATGAATTAAACAATTCATACCTAATGGGGAGAAATTATTTATTGGAGGAGATCTAAATGGATATGTAGGTAAGAATAATAAGAAATTTAAAGCCATAGATGGAAATTTTGACTTTAGTACTATGAAGGAGGCGGGGGTACCATTTTAGAGTTTGTTACAATATTCAATTTGATATTTGTAAATATTTTTTTCAGAAAAGAGTCGCACATAATTACATACAAAAGTGGATCAAATGTCAACTCAATAGATTTTTCGTCACCAGGAGAGACAATAATATGACGTGAAGGGATTGCAAGATTATACCAAAAGTAAGTATAACAACTCAGCATAAACTTTTGGTTTTAAATATGCATGTGCTTAAAAGAAAAAAGAATGATTGCCAATATATGGAACCAAGAATCAAGTGGTGAAATCTGAAAAATGAAAAGATGACAATCTTTAGAGACAAATTAATTCAAGTAGCTACCTAGACTGATAATGATGATTTGAAAACCATATGGGTAGAAATGTTTAATAATATTAAGAATATAAGTAAGAAAATTCTCAACATATCCAAGAGTAAGGCACCAATAGACAAGAAGTCATAGCGGTGGAATAAAAAAATCCAAACTATTATGTGAACCAAACGAATGTTATAGGAATCTCAAAAGTAAGAAAAGTAGCGATGTATTTGAAAAATACAACATTGCAAAAAAGGTATGAAGAAAATTATTTGCAAATCAAAAAAAAAAGGTGTATAACGAATTATATAAGAAACGGGAAACTAAGAATAGAGAAAAAGAGTTTTACAGAATTATCAAACAAAGAGATAGGAAGGAAAAAGATCTAAATGGTGTTAGATGTGTTAAAACAGACCAATAATGTCCTTGTAAGAAATGAGAACATAAAGTGTAAGGGATTATTTTGATAACCTCTTTAACATTGAGAGCATATGAAATATCAATGCTATCACGACATCTATAGAGGAGAACGATAGGAATTTTAAATACAAGATTTGTTCTTATGAAATAAGGGAGACCTTAAAGAAAATGAAAAATAATAAAGTCAAAGTCATAGGAGCCTAAGGCATTCCCATTGAGGTTTGGAAGAGTTTAGGTGAAATGGAAATAGAAATGTTGATGGACCTTCTTAACAAAATTTGACAAATCAAGAAAATTTTCTAAAGTATGGAAGGAAAGCATGGTTATACCATTATATAAGAATAAACGAAACGTAGATGATTGTTTCAATTATAAAATAATTAAACTTATTAGTCATACTATGAAATTGTGGGATAGTGTGACAGGGCATAAATTGAAATCGGAGGTAAAGGTGTCTCAGAATCAATTTGGGTTCATGTCGGGATAATCTACCACCAAAACCATTCACTTGCCATAAATTTGATGGAGACGTTTAGAGTACAGAAAAGAGACTTGCATATAATATTTATTGACTTAAAAAAAAAACATATATAGAATTTCTAGAGACATATTATGGTGAGCGTTGATAAACAAGGGAATCTCCTTGAGCTACATTGATCTCCATGAGACAGCTATTACTAATGTAAGAGCCTATAGGGGGTTTAAATGATAACTTCCCAATAAACATTGACTTTCACCAAGATTCGACATTAAGTCCCCCTTCCTTTTTGCAATAGTGCTAGATGAAATAACGAAAAGTATCCAAAATAAAATATCAGGGTATATGATTTTTGCAGATGATATAGTACTAATCGATGAAACTAGGAAAGGTATCAATGCTAGATTGGAGTTATAGAGTGACACTAAAATCCAAAGGATTTAAATTGAGTTTAACAAAAACTGAATATATGAGATGTACGTTTGATGGCAGTTATCAAAATGATGAAAAAACGATTAAATTAAAGGGACAAGACATACTAAAGAGTGAATATTTTAGATATCTTAAGTCTATCATTCAAAACAATGACAATATAGATGGAGATCTGAATAATAGGATTCAAACGAGTTGGATAAAATGGAAAAGTATATTTGGAATTCTTTGTAATCGCATGAAGCCATCGTAGTTGAAGGGAAAGTTTTATAGAACCGCAGTAAAACCTGTATTATTGCATAACACCGAGTATTGAACCATTAAATAACAATAAAAGTATAAAACAATTGTAATTAAACTGAGAATACTCGGATGAATGTATAGTAAAACTAGAAGTAAGTTCAATTATGGATAAGATGAGAGTATCGCCTAAAGTGAATTAGACATGTGTAACGAAAACTGAAAGACGCAACAGTTAAGAGGAGCTAAATCTTAAATGTAGGAGATTTAGTAAAATATTGAGATAGACCGTTGAAAATTTGAATGCAAGTTATCCATAAAGATATGAATGTCAAGAGTTTAGTTATTATACTACTGCTGCTCCTCCTCCTCCTCCTGTTGTTGCTGCTGCTCCTCCTCCTGCTACTGCTCCTCCTGCTACTGCTGCTACTGCTACTACTGCTGCTGCTGCTGCTGCTGCTATTCCTACTACCACTACTACTGTTATTGCTACTGCTACTACTAGTCCTACTACTACCACTATTGCAACTACTACTCCTACTACTCCTACTCCTACTCCTACTCCTGCTCCTGCTCCTGCTCCTGCTACTCCTACTACTACTCCTCCTCCTCCTCCACCTACTCCTACTACTACTCCTACTCCTCCTCCTCCTTCTCCCGGCTTAGTGTGGAAGTAGGGAAAGGGTGCACGTATATATACGCAGCCTTCCCCTTACATTTTTTGCAAAAAAGCTATTTCCACTTCATTATTTTTTTGTTTTATCTTCTCCATTTTTGTTTTCAAACTTTAATTTTATGTTTTTTTTCCTCTCTCCTATATTGGTCATTCAAACAGCCGACCTCAAAATTTGGAACTAAGACTCAATTTGTTGTTTGTTGTAATAACATATTATTGATTGCCTTGAATTTCACCAACGATGGTAGTGCTCAGATCCAAATTGCAGAAAAAATGTTTACTCAATTCATTGCCTTAAATATAAAAATGAGTGAGGGAAAGAGAAACTAAGATGGTCACAGCCTGCAACTCACAAAGACGTGTCAAAAAAAGTATATGAAGTTAAATATTTTATTCACATAAAGTATGCAAGCATAGATAAACAAACTTACAAGTTTACAATCATTATTCAGAAAGCTCACAGCTTTGGCTATCTGGTGCAGTCCCAATGCATAATACTCATCTCTGTCATCAAAGTAAGGCGTGAAAACCTAGAAGAGAACAACTCATTTCACCTATATCTCAAATATGATTCACCTAAAAAGGAACACATGTTTTTAACAGATTTGTTGAAGGCTTAAAGATGATCCTTTAAGAGTCAACAATTACCAGGTAAGAAGTCAAACAAAGTGAATCCATATTCTAAATACTGATGCATTAGGCGATTTTGAAAGAAACACTAGCGAAATAATATCTTATAAGTCTACAAGAGCCCTAGACATAATAATTGCTTGATAGTGGTTTTTTTATCTAAGAAGAAATTTATTCACAAGAAAATAGTGAAACAAAGGAGAAGATGCAATAAGATAGTTCCACCCACCCAAACGTTTACAGAGCCAATGACTACAAAATCAACAACCTCTACATAGGACAGAAACAACACAAAATAATAATCACTCAGTTGTGGGACTCTGAAAACAACCATAGATAGTTACTACTGCACCACTCGCATAAGCAATCAAAAATATATTAGATGCCAAAATGAGTAAATATACCTTTGTGTACCTTCTAAACCTAATTCCTTGATCTTTTCTGACAATGGAGTAACAGGCTCAGTGACTATATAGATTGTAACCTTTGTCGTGGAACCATCAAAAGTCTCGGCCTCAGTACTGTGAAGAAATGATAAAATATTTGGATGCCTCACCTGTAGAGAAGGAATAAAACTAGGATAATCAGTAATGCTTTTGTTAGATAAAAAGTAAGAACTCCAATGGATGGGAAACTAACAAACACAAAGATTAATGGTCAAGAAATATCCATAAATGTTCATAGTCAAAGAAGTTTTTAGTTTCCCAAAATGAAGTTGTATTACGCGTGCAATAATAGAGTGACAAGTGGTTCTCAAGAACCACAGCTAGACAAGGTGGCAGCAGCATGCCTTAAATAAAACAAGATATAATTTTAGCAATGTGACACTAGCAATCACATCACCACAACATGGTAATCTGTTGAAATCAATCCTTTTTGACAAAATAACTTGGAAAAGTAACCCTAAGCCACCATAATTTAGATCTCAACCAATTCTTGAATCAAGAGAATCTTAAAAGGCAAGTAGTTCAAAAAACTAAATAAAGTGAAACGAATTAAAGAGGAAAGAAAAAGGATCTCCTTATACACAAATTCAATGCTTCCTTCAGCAACAGGTTCTAAAATCCACCTCATTTTTGTAGTTGTGTCCATATAGGTGAACACAGAACCTGGATGCTGAAAGATCTACTTAGCGTAAGCCAGTGTTGTTGAAGGTGCAAGGTGCTCTTAAGGGATTAAGAACCCTATCCACATTAGGCGCTCATGTAAGTGAAGTGAAAAGCCTATTCTCAAAAATATTTATTTTGCATAATAAATTTAGTTATGGTTTGTTCACTCACAAACCAATATATCTCCCAAACTCAATAAATGTTGTTGGAAAGAAAAATAATAAATATTATATATCTCAATCCACTTACATCTGAAGCATGCAACAAAGGAAGAAGAAAATAAGAAACACAAATTGAAAAGATAGGGAGAAAAATAAAACCTAAAAATAAAAAGTACAAAAAAAAATGAAAAAGTGATATACTTAGACCCAAAGTAGAAAGATAAGGTTAAGATGTAAAATGGGAGGGAATACGAATAGAAAAGCATAGAAAGAATACTCAATAAACATAAACTTCAACAAAGTGATCTCCCTAGTGCCATAATGCCTTAGCACCTAAGTGCATAAAGCAAGCACCTTTTTAAAGGAACCTTGCATGAGGCCAGTTAAGGCACTGCGTGGCGCCTAGAGCACTCGGAGTGCTTTTCACTACTCTGAGCTAAACAATGAGATGAAGAATTCATAGATTTTGCCTTCAATGGAAAAAAGGGGTAAGAGGACAAGGACAATTATGACCAGATAACTTACCGTTCTTAGACGCTTGACACCATTCCGACCTGCAGCTAGATGTCCATCCTGGGCATTGCTCCCGGAAAGAGCAAATATGGACACTGGAGATCCATCATCCTGAAAACAAAGCATCGTCAGGCTACCAAGGAAGCAAGATGGGGGAAAAAATAAAAGGATATCCCTTGCACATTTTGAAGCCAAAATCATTCTGCATAGTCAATACAGGAGTCAAAATACCATAGGGTAACTTTCATCCCAACCTATACTTAAGAAGCCTAGGAGTCAGTATCAGACCGATATAAAGAACACTGAAACACTACGTGTTCTTTCAAGTGAACAAAAGCCAACCCCATTATTGATCTCACCTTTCAGTCAAAGTAAAAGAGGCAGTCATTAAGTGCTATTGCTACCATGAGGAGTGTCTTATTGGCTCATGTCAGTCACATTTCCAACCATTGACAAGTAGTTAGTGGATAGGTGCTAGAGTAGCCTCGGTGTGTTTGGAGAGAGCGAAATGTCAAAATTTTCAGAAATCAGATCATTGATTCTTCTCTTCTATGGGATAAGATTGTATCTTATACTTCTCTAAGATTTCATGCCTTGGAGATTTATAAAGATTATAGCATAAGAGTTAATAAAGGATTGGAGAGCAATTATCCACTAGCTTATGTATTAATTCTTTTTTTTTTTTTTTTGCCTATGAGGATTTCTCATCCTTGGAGTTCTTGTATGTACTTCAATTCATCCAATACAATTTATTTTTCCATCAAAAATAAATAAATAAATAAATAAACAGAGTAGCAATGTGGCTGTGCTTTATGTCTGCTGATGCATCAGAAATGGAGGAACTGGTTGAAAATGTCCATGTTTCAGAACCTGCCTTGATGCATCTAGATTTTTCCTCTGAAGGTGACTAAAGTGGCAAGTCCCTAAATTAAGGTCCAGACTTGAAATAGTAGGACCAATATTACTTCAGCCATACCCAGTACTTTAACCTCTACCAACACCCAAGTTAAGCAACAAGCGCTGAAAAACCCACAGAATAACGTCCAAGTTACCTGAATTTTGACCAAACTATGGCAGGGACTCCTTCATGAACACCATATTAACAATCACTCCTAAGTTTAAAGCTGGTAAGAAACATTAACAAGCCAATGCCCCCCAACATGAACACTTCAACTGGGGCAATGTAGCCAACATGCCTCATTAGGCATGCAATAAAACCAGTCAAAGCGAACTACTGATCTTTCCTAGGCTGAGTTATATAGAGAACTTGCCACAATGAAATTACTGCTATAGTGGTTTTATGCATTGATTGCAGCACTGAACCCGAACATGAACTACCACAAATTCCAGTATAGTGGTCCACCAACTTTCCCAACTAAGGTCTTTGATTTGATTGAGAATTCTTCCAAATGGATGGGGCATTTGTGATGAAAATTACTTAGATTGCTCCAATCAAGCATTGATTTATTGGCTACCAGGATTAATTCAAATGTCAAAAAGAAAAGCAAATTCAATCGTATTTAACAGGGAACGAGTAAAATGAAGTGTCAAATCCATGTCATCTAACTTGGAATTCTTGATCCTTAATCACACAATGCCTATGAGATTCAGAGTTTGTCAAAAACCAAATCGAAGAATGAAGAAATGGATCAGATATTAACCGATAAAACCGAGAGAGAGAGAGAGAGAACCTTGGAAGTGCCACAATAGTGAGTCCAAGAGCCCCAAGCGGAGGAGTAAGGTTCGCCGATGTTGTAAGGCAAATCCTTCACTCCGGCTCCAGATCCTGCGACCACTCCCTTCAAGAATTTCAACATCTCTTTCTCTTCTTTTCACTCCCGACAAGATCTATCTCTCTTCCTTCGTCTTCTTCAATTAGAGAGGGAGATGCCTTCAAGCGGATCTGAAGAGTCCGTTGCTGTTGGCTTTTGGACAGTGAGAAAATTTGCCAAACTACAAAAATGGCAGGGTAGCTCCAAACTAATCAAATCGGAAGATGTCGGGAGCGCAATTGGGAGTGATGTTACCGAAATAGCCCTAAAAAAAAAGTACATACCTAAAAATCTTCCAAATATAATTCATGTTCGTTGAATACTCGATCAACTAACATAATTTTATCGAGTTTTCAACATTCGATCAATATTAATCAAGTATTCAACATTCTATAAATTCGTACCTATGGATATCAACTTCATTCCCTATTTTCCCTTCTCTTCTCTTCTCCTGCAGTTGAAATCTTAATCCTATTGAGGTCACCACTATATTCTGGCAATGTTTAGCACATTTTGACAGACTTCGTGACCACTATAAACTCCGGTGACCATAGCAAAGCATTCGTGAATCTTTGCAAATGATCGTCACTCTCCGGCCTAAGGTATATTATTCTCCTAGTAAGTTTTTTTGTTCATTTGAATTACTTATTTTGATGGTAAATGATATTTTTTTAATAATGTCTATTTTAATGATATTCACTGAAATAATTTTGTTGAAAAATTTAATTATTATAAATTTAGGATTTAGTATGTTTATAATTAAATTTATAAGCAAATTATTCAACTTTTAATGTCAACAGTTTAGGGTTTCATTATTAATTAGATATTTAGTTAGATGATGGTATATTAAAAATATAAATTGGCATAAATTCAATTGTTATAAATTTATTGAATGATTTTCAATTTATAAAAGTTGGTTTATTTGCATAAGTTTATAACAAGTTTAATTAGATGTTAATAAGTTTAATTTTGATATTTGGAAGAAATAGCAAATATGGTGAGTTTGTTATGCTTTAACAATGATAATATTGTTATGGGTAAAGATGGAGTTGGTTATGATCATGGTCTTTCTAAGTTGATTAAGGTAAAAAAGAATGTTTGTTTTAATAAGTTTGTGTCTGTGATATGTAAGGATCTCCGGATAAATTCTATGGCACAACATGTGAAGTTTTTTCATTGATGTCTTATCTCAAACATCCAATGTGAAAAAGTATGAATTAATTTTGATCAATGATGATGATGATATTTTTAATTTGATGGATTTCACTCATGAGTTGTATATAAAATCTTATGATGATGGAATGTTCTCGCAATAAAATTATGATTATACGAATAATTATCCATATATTGCATCTTGAGTTGATCTTGTTTTAACAGAAGTGGAGCACGATATTGATAAGGAAGGAATGACGGAAGAAGAGGCAAAACAAGGGGATGATGATGAAGACAAAGATGATGGAGAAGTTGGTGGTGGTGTCTCATCTCTCTCATTATCATTTCACTATCTCATAACTTTTATACCTTTCACTATCTCTCTCACTAACTATCTTTTTTCATTATGTCTTAGATGAATTCTAGACCTATTGATTAAAATGTTCTACGCTTTCAGTGAGATCACCATTCATCGAGAGTTTGGGATAGGGAGGACATACTTGGCTCACTTGCTATCGACGCGAGACAGTTTTATGGCATTGGAAGCACGACCACATTGATGAGCTTGTACTCCCACTCCTAGAGCAATTGTGGTTTTTGGGCGTTACTTGACTATGGTCATTTAGCTCGATTGGCATTTGATCACTAACTTAGTGGAGAGATGGAAGCAAGAAACACATTCCTTTCACATACCTTATGGTGAACTCACGATCACACTTCAGGATGTGAAGATTCTTTTAGGGTTGCCTGTAGATGGGATTCCCGTGATAGGTAGGTCAATGGATATATCATGGGGTGATAAGTGTGAGAGATTGTTAGGTGTTAGGCCTCTACATTCAACGTTTAAGAGTAATTCTCTGAATATGACTTAGTTGTTTGAGTTTTTTGATGTCTTGCCTAAGGGTGTAGATGATGTCCATATTCTATGATGGATTCAAGTATATATTTTGTTGTTAATAAGGGTGTGTTGTTTTATAATAAGACGGCACACTACGTACATTTATAGTATTTATTGCTTTTAGAGGATTTAGATATTTGTGGTTGTCGTAATTAGAGTTCAACATGTTTGACATGCTTATACAGACAGTTTTGTATACACATGCACATAGATTTGCATGAGATATGTGGGACACTCATTCTTCTCCAGATTTGGACATGAGAGAGGTTTCTTAATGTTGCTCCCATAAGGCGATCACTTGTGATTATGGAAGAGGATGGTCCACTACCTTTGCGGTGGAAGGCGTAATTTGATGTGATTACCCTCCCTACTCATGTAATCACAGTGTATAAGGAGGCATTTGATAGGTAATCAAGTGATCAGGTTGTATGGGTGTCCTACACTGAGCATGTATTGTCTTCCTTCTCTGACTACTATCATGAGGGTAAGGATACTTGGCACACCGAGATACCACTTATCTGCTTTAGTATAGTGGAGTAGTATTGCTCCAATAGCGTGATCCATCAATTTGGAAGTATACAGTATATCCTGATGAATTGTAATACTAAGAATCGACTCCATGAGACTAGCACACATGGTCCACAGGAGATTGATTCGTCCATTAAGTATGCACAATGTTTGGCATTTGGATAGCGCGATACAATCACTTAGCTTCACTTGACACGTCACTTGGACCCATAGTCGATCTTGCTTATGGTCCCTAGTTCCCACCGCTTCATAGGTCGTTGAGGGGTTTATTTGAACTATGTGGTAAGTGCACAACTTGCTAATTTTTTATTTATCTTAATAATATAGATTTGTTAATTTAACTTACACATATATACTTTCTTGTAGTAGGATACTCTAAATCAGATATGAAACTCTTCTTATTTCGATGTGCATGAGATAACGGACTCAACTATTGCGGTCTTGGTAGATGATATGACACACATCGGCAGACCTAGACCAGTTAGAGGTGGTGACGAGAGAGAGCATGAGGATCGAGAACATGGATGACAAAGAAGGAGAGCATGTCCCAGGAGACCACCACTGTCACCACATCATACATCACCGCTATCACATTCACTATACTCTCACCCCTTCACATCTCAACATCCACCCAACATCACAGGGCCTGTGAGCCGATACGTAGAGTTTTCATCTTTCGTCATACCTGTGGATGATGACTTTGCTCAGGTTTTAACTTCGTAGGCTCCACACAGGGAAGCTTGTCCCAATATCTACATGGGTGAGGGATTAACACAAGTTGAGAGAGATGATACATTACTCTTGTTTCATGTGTCCCCATCGCTTTTTCTTACACCCACGACGACGATGCTGGATCTTCCCAGATCACACAGATAGATAATCTAGATTTAGTGTTCCATGATGATAACGTAAATGTTAGACCTGATTTTAGTGTTAGGCATTATACTAAGAGAAGAAGAAGATATTAAAATTTGTGTAATCTATACTTTGTATATTTTATTATATTAATGAAAATTATATTCTATTTTATCAATAATTATATAATGAACAGTTATAGTTTGTTTATTAGTTTTGATGTATTGTTAAGAAATTGAATATTTTGTATTGGTGAGAAGTTGGATATGAGAATTGGTGTTTGAGCTTGGATATGAGTATTGGATATGAGTTGGTTTTGTTATAGGGGTGGAGGTATTAGTCGAGTGTTGAATACTCTATTAATGTTAGTCGAGTGTTCAATACTCGACAAATGTGAGTCGAGTGCTAGTTTTGTTGTGGGGGAGGTAGGGTATTAGTCGAGTGTTGAACACTCAACCAACACTGGTATAGTATTCAACACTCGACAAATGTGGGTCGAGTGTTGAACACTCGATCAACATAAGTCGAGTATAGAATACTCGATGAATATTGGTTGAATATTCAACATTCGACCAACATTAGTCGAGTGTTCAACACTTTACAAATATGGATTACATTTAAAATATTCTTATCTAGTAGATTTTTTAAGGGAATTTTTTTATTTTTAGAGTTATTTCTGTTCATTGCTCCCGCAATTGGCAATCTTTCCCTCTCCATTTGGGCCTTTCTTTTTTTTTTTTTTTTTTTCTTTTCCTCTTCTTGTTTTTTTGGTGGTGGGCTTGCCCAATCTGAAACGGGTCAACATTTTTGGGTAGGCCTTTTCAATTGAGATTAGGCAATTTGGTTTACTTTTTTTTTTTATGAGGAAAGGGAAAAAAAAAAAAGCCAAGAACCAAAACAAACCAGCACTAACAAAGGATGCCCATTCCAGAGGACCTATTCACAGCGTGGATTCTTCCCTGCCTAAGAAACTTACTACCCTCAACATCCTCCTTCAGCATTGTGAATAAAGCCATACTGGCAAGCCTGAATTCTCTAAATCTTTGGGAACCAGAGTGACCTAGAGAGGCCATGAAATCTGCACAACAATTCCCTTCCATAAGAGTGTGAAGAACCACGTCTACATTAACCTGCTACATAAAAGTTTTACAGTCTCTAATCATCAAACTAAGTGGGTGCTCCTGGGACACACCATTCTTCGGAGCTTAATCCATTGCTAGCGAATCCACCTCTACCTCAATGTTGTGCAAGTTATGACTTTTAACCATTTTGAAACCCTCACATACTCCCTAAAGCTCTGTAACAAAAACAGAAGAGGAGCCAACTTTCATTGAGAAACCAAGCACCCAATCTCTTCTATCATTCCTCAACACACCCCCTGTTGCAGCCCGACCAAAAGATTGGATCATAGAACCATCAGTGTTTAATTTAAGTTTTCCTTCCATTGGCGGCTTCCAACCAATCCACTCATTAGACTTAATAGAATTTCCTTCCTCTTTCCTGCTAACCAAAGCCATCTGCTGCGCAAAGCTTCGAGCCCATCTCGCAATCTACATAAGGTGCAAAAGCTTGTTTTGATGGACCATCATGTATCTACTCTTCCATATAATCCACACCATGGCTAGGAAAATGTAACTATCTACAACAAAAAAGCTAGCAACATAACCCTTACTTCCAGTTTTGGTCCAATCAACAATCTCTGTACTCCAAAAGGCTAAAAGCTTTCAAATTCCTGGGATGACTTGGTTCCATACCTCTCTTGCCACATAGCTATCATGAAAATAGTAGGCAATGGACTCCTTTACCCCCTACAAAGAGGACAACTTGCATTAGAGGAGAAATGTCTTCTCCATCTCTTAACATTAGTTATTATCTTATTTTTGAGCAACCAATGATAAGAAAAACTTAATTCTTTTAGAACAAACTGCTTTCCAAACCCAATTCCAATCCCCACCAAAGATATCACTCTTGGACCTTGAGTTCTAAATAATTCTATAAGCTAAACTTGCTGTAAAGATCCCATCCTCATTACCACTCCAATAGAAGGCATCAGGGATGCTTTCACCCACCAGAACAATGATGCTTTGAATTTCATCCACCTTGTTTCTAGGCAGGATAGCTTCTAATTCAAGCAATTTCCACTCTCTATTATCATCAATAAAATGACCTACCTTTAAGTCCAAATCATCCCTATTAACATTGGTTAGGGCATGATTTAACAAAGGATCTTTGACAACCCACATATCCATCCAGAAATTTACCTGGTTACCATCTTCAATTTTCCATTTCCGACCCTTGATAATGAATTCTCTACACCTCATTATCCCTCTCCATAATCTAGAGGCATTGGACTTTGGCCTGCAGTTCATTAGATCTTACCCTTTTAAATATTTGCACCTCAACACTTCACACCATAAGGTCTTGTCCCCCTTCAACACCTTCCAACTTAGCTTTGTCATTAAGGCCGTATTAGTATCCCTCATTTTTCTAAGACCAAGCCCCCTTCCCTTTTCTGCTTACAAACATTCTCCCACCTCACTAAATACACAATTTTGTGCTCCCCCGACCAACCCCAAAAGAAGTCCCTGTTAAGTTGGTTAAGTTTGCTACAAATGCTTTTTGACAGCCAAGCACCTTGCATTGTATAAATGGGAATAACAGCTGTTACGGATTTAATGAGGACTTTCCTTCCCGCCGTACTAAGAAGTTTAGCTTTCCAACCCTTTAGGTTATCTTGGACCCTCTCAACAATCTGAAAATAAGTTTTTCTATCCACCCTCTCATGAATGATTGGGATGCCCAAATATAAATCATTGGTGAGTTGAAATTTACTTGCCATAGCTAGAGAAAGCTTCAGAGACCAAGCAGCACTAGGCGTAATCCATAATTTGGATTTTTGAGGATTGACAGTAAGTCCACTTTTAGTAGAGAAAGCTCTTAGACACTCAATAATATGGTTTAGATTAAGGTGGTCAGCTTTAGCAAAGAAAATGAGGTCATCCACAAAAAAAAGGTGTGAAATCGACGGAGCTCCTCTGCACACCTTCACTAAACACCAAGCCCTCTTCCTCACCCTATCCTGGATCATGTAAGATAGGCATTCCATAACTAGTATAAACAGATAAGGAGAGAGGGGGTCTCCCTGTCTAAGACCCCTCCCAGCTTTGATTAGGGGAAAACATTCCCCATTCCAAAATAATGAGATGTTTCCACAGGAAATCATGAACATGATGAGCTTAACAAGTGACAGTGAAAAATTGAAATCTAGAAGCACCTGACCCAGGTAACTCCAACTCACACTATCATAGGCCTTCCTTAAGTCAACTTTAAGCACCATGTACTTTTTCCTACTCTTAAACCCTCTGATGGAGTGAATAACTTCTTGGGTAATCATAATATTGTCAAGAGCGCCTCTTTCGGGAAGGAAACTACTCTGATATTTGCCAATCAAGTCTTGGAGAAGGGGATGAATCCCTTAGACCAGCACTTTGGAAAGGACTTTATAGGCAGAATTAAGCAAACTGATAGGTCTGAAGTCTACCATTGTTTCTGGACTCTTTTGCTTGGGAATCAGAACCATGAGAGTATTGACAACATCTGGCTAGAAAAAACCATCTCTTAGGGCTTCATTAGTGAAATTGCAGAGAGAAGTCCTAACCACATTACAATACTTCTGAAGGAAGATAACTTGGATGCCGGCGGGACCCAAGGCCTTCAAACCCATTATAGAGAAAAGGGCGTTCTTAACTTTTTCTTCATTAGCTAGTTTAATCAGTGTCGCTTGATCTTCAGTCTTGATTTTCTTCTGCCACAAGAAGAAATTAGAATTAGGAGGGGACACTTCTGAACTTCTAAACATATTAGAAAAATAAGCAATAATAGCCTCTTGAGTTGGACTTGATTCATACACCAAATCCCATATACTCTCATAGCTGAAATTCTATTCTTTTTTCTTCTTATTTTTGTTTGCATGTGAAAAAACTTAGTATTTCTGTCTCCTTGGGCGAACCACTCCACTCTTGATTTCTGATACCAGAAAATCACTTCCTACTCAAGAGTCTTGTGTAACTCTTTTTGTAAGTTTTGCTCCAGATTTTGGAGGAAAAGAGAGTGACTATAAGAATCCGAGTTTTGAATCCCTTTGATTCTCTTCAACAAGACTCTCTTTCAGTAAAGAATATTGCTGAAGATCTCCTTATTTCAAATTTTGATCTCATTGTTGGAGTTGTTGATTGCTTGAATTAAGTCCCCTCCTCCATGACTCCAAGCCTCTTCAAATACTTTGTTGAAATTAGGATGGGTAAGCTAAGCCGCTTCCCACCTGAAAGGTCTTCTGTCTTTCCTAGGAGGATCAGAAAGAGAGGAGCTGAAAAGAAGAGGGTTATGGTCACCATGCATTCTTGGCAAGATCACCACTTTTATCTCAGGAAAACTCTCCCGGGCTTGGTTATTGGCTAAAGTTGTGTCCAACTTTTGTTGAAGAGAGATCCCCCCTCGTAAGTTTTTATCCATGTGAACCTAAGACTAACAGAAGGCAAATATTCCAGACAACATGCCTCCCACCATATTTTCACTCTCTGGCACCTACTCCAACTATGCAAACTGACCCTGCTGGTTTCCTCTAGGCTCCCAAAATCATTTAGATCCCCCATTACCACCCACGGGGAGTTGATGTTATGGGTCATAGTAATAAGATTCTCCCAAAATTTTGGGTGTGGCCTTTCCCCCTTGGTGTATGTCTTGGACGAGCAATTCTTTGTTCTTCTTAGTTCTATTGTTTATGCGATCTCATCTTTTCCAAATTGTTGTAAAATAATCGAATTATCTTTTCATGGATTTTTTTGTCTGGCAAAATCATCCACCCAGGACATACATTGTCTAGATGTTCATCATACTCAAAATCTACACTCTTCAAAAAATTTCAATTTATGAGAGAGAGAAGAGGCAGCTCTCAGTTTAAGTGAGAGAGAGAGAGAGAGAGGAAGATGACACATGGCATGAAGGCATGAAGAGTGATATTATCATCTCTCGGTTAAGATAGTAGGCAGCTCTTGGTGACATTATAAAAACTCTCGGTTAAAGTATTAGATATCTCTCGGTTATTATTTAAAAGAATGTTTAGTATCTCTCGGTTATTGTTCAATGAGGTGAGGGGCTCTGGCGTGAGAGGTATGATGTTGTGAAGAAGGGTATCTCCTGATCAAATGAAGTAAGGGTATTTCTTGATTAAAATAATAGATTTGAGTGAGAAGATTTTTGAAATAAAGAGTGGACGGTGAGAGAGAGCAAATGAATTAATAAATATATATAATGTACTTTGAAAAAGTAAATATAAAATATATATTTAAGGGTTGTTAAACTAATCTATTTGAGTGAAAATAGTGAGCATCTTTCGATCAACACAATACATAGATAGTTCTCGGTTAAAGTTGTACCTCTCGATCATTTCTATATTGTTTAGAGTGAGGAAAGTAGTGGGATGGTAAATAAGTTAATATATATATATATATATATATATATATATATATATATGGAAAATGGGTGTCGAGGGGTGATCATGGTGTATAGAAGTCATTCCTTTGCTATGAATGTGTGTTTTTGTCTTTACTATTTCTAAATATTTGTTTTGCCTGATATTTGTTATGTTACTCTTTATTGTCTATGTTATCTGATAAGCTTAACATAATCTATAATTGGTTTCTTAGTTCAGTTTTGAAAAAAAATATTATGACGGTGGATTTTCCATTCTCTAGTTTTTTCCATTCTTTGTTTGGAATGTTTCCCACTATTCTCCTATTTATTGTTTATTATTTACTATTGATTGTTATTCTCTTATTTAAATTCATCTGTTTTTTAAGATTTTGGCTTTTATTCCTTATCCTTTTTTGCTTCTTGCTTGTTTTGGGTCCAAAATAAAGGGGAAAAAAAGGAATGATAGAACTTTAACACTATAAAGGGATAGAGTTACTTGTTGGCATATATTTAGGTTTTGATGATGAATAATTCAATCAATATTTCAGAATTTAGTGAACATTGGTTGAACACTTAGTTTGGCAAAGAATATATTAGAATTGAGTTGGGATCTAAAAAATGCATGCATGCAGTCAAATAATGGAAAAACCAGCCAACCAAGTAGCAAATCTAAAAAATGTATTCATGCAATCAACCGGTGGAAAAACTAGCCAACCAGTAGCTCTAAGAAGCTGCTCGGTCAATCAACTTAGTGAATAGCCGACCAAACAGCTATAACAAGTTGCCCAGTCGATTGGCCAACCAACCGAGTAGCTTTAGAAAGCTGCCCGGTCGATCTACTAGAAGAACCAGCCAATCGAGCAATACAAATAAGCTTGCATTATCAATCGATGGTTGATCTAGCCAACCGAGCACCAAAGCAAGGCTTCATGGTTGACCAAGTAAGAGTCCAGCCAGCCTATTGTTATTATTTCTCGTTATAAATTAGTGTTGACATATGTTCCTCCTCCAGAATGCTGGTTGAGAAATCTATTCATATTCATGTGAAATTTGATGAATCTTAGTACTTTAAGAGAGAAATAATGATTATTGATGATAAAATAGCTCCAGAACCAATTTCTGTTGCATTCACAGATTTCATGAAAATGTTGAAACTATGCTCAGCAATGTTGAAATGGTCATTTAGTGTAAGTACATAACATTTGTAATGAAAATCAAATGAGCTTATATGGTCCCTTGATTAAAATATTTGTGCATGCATATGTAGTGAGTATCTAAAATTTTTATCAATACATGTTTGGACCCTCTATTGCTTGTTACCTATATCTCTCGGTTGCCTGGTCTACCGAGACCCTTAGTATCTCTTGGTTGCTTTCTTTTTGCATCTCTCAATTATAATGCTCGGTGGTTGAAACTTTCGGTTATGACTCAGTTGATTTTAATCTCTCGACCGCTTCCCTCTCAATCTTGCTCAATTAGCTGAGACACTCGTCCAGTTGAACCGAGAGAACGCTCGGTTGGACCTTTAAACTATTTTTATTATGTTTTGCCAATTTGTCTAATTTTTCTGAGAGGTGCTAAGTTTATTTAGTCTATAGTGAGTCAACTAATTTCTTCTAATTTAAGTTTCAAATCTAAAAATTAATTTTTTTAATTCTATTCATCATCAAAACCTAAATATGTTAACAATCTCTTCTTTTTTTTATAAGGACAAAACAAACAACATTTTAGAACTATTTCTCCCCGTTAATGTATGTTTCTTTTCTTCTTTTATGCTTCATTGTTTTATATTTCTTCATTTATTTCTTTTATTTATCCCCCTCACAATCCTATATTTCTTCTCATTTTTGTCATCAACAAAAGGGTTAAAATTAAAGGGCAAAAAAAATGGCTGCCTATTTTTAGGGGAATTCAGACCTAAATATGAAAATGATTAAAGTATAAAACTCTCGATGTGACCTTCATCTATTAATTCTATTATTTACGTGAGCTTATTCATCCTTCTCAAATTCTATTGTTATAAAATAATCAAACTATCCTTTCATGGATTTTCTCATTTGGCAGTATCACCTACCCAAGACATACCTGTCTTAGATATTCATCATACTTTATACTCTTTAGAAAATCCCAATCTATGAGACAACCTATGAAGTATTTTTCAAAATGCTTACTTTTGTATGCAGATAGAAAGGAAAACTCATCATATTTGGATGGGATTTTTATTTTTGAATGTCGTAGAACTTGTCAGAATAAAAAATTTGCTCACAATTTACAAGGGGCTTTTACTGCTTGCGATGGAGTAAAAGAGAGAGAATTTGAGAGAAGATGAAGGAGGAGAGTCTTGAGGAGAATGCCAAATTTTAGTAATTTTGAGAAATTTAAAATATATGTGGTGGGGAGAGAGAGAAAGAAAATAGCTCTCAGTTTTAGAGAGAGAGAGAGAGGGAGAGAGGAAGATAGAACATGGTATGAAAATGTGATGTTGTGAAGAGAGCTCACGGTTAAAATAATAGGTAGCTCTTGGTCAAGTGAAAAGAGAATGTTTAAGAATAAGTTTGAATTTTGAGGTTCAATAATAAGTTTAAATTGCAAGGTAGCTCTCGATTCAAGAATGAGTTTGAATTGTAAGGTAGCTCTCGGTCATTCAAAGCAAAGGTTGTTCTCAGTTAAAGAAAATGTCTATCAGTTAACTAAAATGAGTTTAAGAAAATGTCTCTTGATAAATTAGGTTGGACCCTCCAATTGTTTAAGAGGATGTCTCTCGGTTAACCACTTGGAGGTGAAGGTGACACATGGTGGACAAGATAAAATATGTATTTATTAAAATATTGAAGGGCTTAACATGTGGACCATTTGAGAAAAATTTGTAGGGGCATGAGATGGTATGTAAAAATGTTGTTTAAAATTGTAGACTTTTAGAGAGATTCTCATGGATAAAGAAGAAACATGGTGGTGATGTATTTATATACGTATACATATATATATTTGTGTAAGTGTACATGTGGAAAGAAGGGATGTGAGAATATGTATGTAAATAGAGAGAATGTGCATGTAACTAAACACACATGGTGGGGGAGAAAACTAGTGAAAAGTCAATGTTGTTTAGAGCGAGAGATAAGAGGTTTACAGTGAGAAACTTTTGAACAGAGAAAGAATATGGACATATGGTTGTTAAGATGACACATGGCAATTGTTAAGAGTGGACATATGGTTAAAGTATTGAAAAGTTAATGCACATGGAGCTCTCGGTTAACATGCTGGAGAAGATGAGTCACTTGATTGACTGCACTTTGGATGCAATCGGCCGCATGGACCAATCGGCCATGCCTAGTGCACGATTGACTACATGGTTTGGTTGGCCATGCTTAATATGCAACCACATGCCAGCGTGCTATTTTATTCGCGCATTCGTTTGCAGCGTTCAGTTGACTATTTACAAGTCAGATGACTTTGACTTCTATATCCACAATTGCTTCTTTGGTACTCTTTTATTTTCTCATGACATCTGCAATGTTTTAAGAGAGAGAAAAACAAGAAGAAGATTTGTGTGAGAGAGAGAGAGAGAAAGGTAGGTTTGATGATAATCGAACATGGAATTACAGAGGAGAAAATGGAAACCCACCCAAGAAATTCATCAATGGAGTTAAAACTTTAATGGGTCCAACTCTATCTCCCCCAACTCCCCACCTATTCTCTCCTCCACCTTAGTAAATTTCTCTCTCTCTCTCTCTAACTTTTCTAACTCTTCTACAAACACCCACCTGACTCCTTTTAAAAATTATAATGCCTCCATGTTTTCAAACTGGGTTTTCTCTTTTTGGTTGGTGAAGAGTCCCACAAGAACAAAAAACATCAGTTTTTTTTTATTTTTTTTTCTTTTCTGGGTTTTCGATTTCTTGAGGTTTGAAATCTACAAAGCTAGAGAATTGAATTTTTGAAAATTAGGTCATAGTCACAAAAGTGCTACAAATGAGACCCACAATCTCTAAATATCTAATTCTGTTCATTTCTAAAGGTGTGCTATATGATAAAAGAAGGAAATAAGAAAAGGAATTTGATTTATAGAGTTCCAAAGAAGTTTGATGTTTATGTTGTTAATTGTGCAAATTTTGAAAATTGGGAGTGAATTTGAAGTCTGAAGCCAGGAGATTTGGGAGCAATACGCAAGATAACTTAAGAAAATAGAGTTGGAGGATGCTGTTTTTGATTTGGAGACCACTAGTTGTTGTGTGAAATTTTTGATTCAAATTTTTCACAAAGTTGAATTTTGATCAAATTTTAGTGATTATTGAATCACTATAAAGAGTAGTTTTGCTGAAGATTTTATATTAGGAGGAAGATCATACCAAGTAAAAAGCAACAAACATTAGCTAGAACGTACGAAGGAAAAAAGAAGTTTGATTCCTTGCCAGCCAAATAAACCTTTTATTCCTTGAGGTTTACTTTTCTAGTAGGAATTCTTTTGCTAATCGAACATAGCTGAGAATCTCACCTCATTCTAATTCCTAGTCGGTCGATCGGGTGGAAGATCCAGCTAACCGAGTAGCCAAAGTAGGCTACATGGTTAACCGGCCAAAAGTTTCAGCTGACCGAGCAAGCAACAAGAAAGTTTACCTTGGTCGATCTAGGCTTCGATCCAATTGACCGGCTGGATGATCGAGTTAACCGAGTAGCCAAGTAAAGTTGCACGGTCGACCGAGTAAGGAACTCGACCGACCAATTGAAGGTCACAGCCGATCGTTTGACATCCTCATTTGACCATTTTCACTTCTATAATTTTACTTCAATAAAAGAGCTTTTTGGAGGACTTGAGAGTGGGTTAAAATTTCAATAGTAACAAGCATGCATGGAAAACCAAGAGGTATCTCACCATTTCCATTTGCAAGCAAGGAAGCCGAGAGGTAAATAGGAGAATTGAGAGACAAAATGGAAAAGTGCTCTAACACCAAGAAAACTGAGAGATGTAATGACAATGAAAAACCAAGAGATGCATTACCTTATTTCTCTCTCGATACATTATTTTCCATTTACTCCTTGGCATATTATTTTTTATTTATTTCTTAGTGATATTAATATCTATTTATTCAAAACACATAAACAAATAATAATTAAATAACAACAACAATAATCAGAATCTTAATCCCAACAATTGGGGTCGACTTTGGAGTAAATGTATATGTACATAGTCTTTTCCTTGCATTTTTACAAAGAGACTGTTTCCACATTTTGAACCCACAACAACTCAACCGATGCACCAAGATTCGTCCAAAAGAAATTTTTGTTGAAGTAATGAATACTCTAAGCCACAATATTTTCCAATTTCAACAAATTTTAAAAATTTTGATTTATTTTCTTGAAAATCTTGAAGCATTATCTTCAATTTTCAACTTCTCCCTCAATTAGTATTTTTTTGAGTAATCCTTGCCAAATATAAATGGAGGAGATCTCTGACTCTTGAAAAGACAAGTCCACTTGGATCGCAAGTATCTGATTGCTTTGTATTTGGAATTGGATGAAGAAAGGAGTGCTTAAGCCATTGCTACAAATAATGCCATGGCTATGATCACTAGACTCAAGCAGAGAAGGCTGCAGTGCAAATGGAGGCATTGTAGTATCAAAAAATGATGGAAGAGCTAGCCGAGTATGACCAAGAAGCATTGCAGGTCTTGAAGGATTTACTTGCAAAGCGAGATGGAGAAATCCGGAAAGTGAAAGGTCTGAAGAGACAAAGTTCCAGACAGAGTTGGATTTGAATTGGAAAATGGATACTGAAGGGAGAAATGACCCCGTTTAGAATTCAAACATGCACAATGAGTAGTACATGGTGAGCCTCGAAATGACCAAGTAAAAGAAGAAGAAGAAAAGAATGGAGGTGCAACTATGGCCATTACTTTTAAAAATTAAAAAAAAAATTAAACAAATAAAAATTAAATACATAAATTAAAAAATTGTTCTAAATTTTTTTTTTTAAAATCATTATTTTTTCTTTTGTCCTATCTACTACATTTTACAGGCATTCAGAATCATTTGGAGGTTTATTTGATTGCTGTTTTTTATTTTATATGTTGCACTAATTTTTTATGGTCTAATTTAGTATCATATTATGTTTAATTTCCAGCTTTTATTTACAATTATTTTTTAAAAAATTTAATTTCATAATTTTAATTTTAATTTTAAAATATAAAAATAATAAAAAAACTTATATCTCATTAGTATTCAAAATCAATTTAGTAGTTTTTATGGTTTTAGTTTATAAATCATTTTTATTTTATAAATTACTTAATAAATAATTGTTGAAGTCTTAAATTTAGTTAGATTTGTTTATTATTTATTTGTTTATTTGATTTCTAATAGATTTTAAGACAAAAGATAATATATATATATATATATATATATATATTTATATATGGTATTCTCAAACCACCTTAGCCAATTAGAGCAACTTAATATTAATCAAAAAAATATTTATGACTTGTGGAATCAATCGAAATAGAAATTTTACTGAAAGAGGAATTTGAAACAATTGTGAGAGAAATTTTATCTAAAGAAAAATTTGATTGAGAGAGGAATTTGACAAATTTTATCGAGAGATGTGTTTGCTGATGAGTAAGGAAAGTTAAAAATAAAAGTTAAAATTTATGAAAAATAAATTAGAAATAATAAATATGAAAGATTCAAAAATATAGAATATATTATAAATTGTGTATTAGATAATTAAAAAGTTTGAGTAGGTTAGTGGTGAAAAACTTTTTGGACGACTTGCGAGTGGGTTTAAATCTTCAACAAGTATGTAAGTAAAACCAAGAGATGTCTCAACATTTCCACTTGTAAGAAAGGAAGCCGGGTGATAAATAGAAAATAATGTGCCAAGGAGTAAATGAAAAATAATATATCAAGATAGAAATAAGATAATGTATCGAAAGATAGCAAATACCAAGAGATGGACATCACCAAAGAATCAAAAGTTAAAGAAACAATTCACCAGACTCTGAAGGTCTATCAAGAAAATAAATTTTTCATAAAGACGCCAAATTCTACCAAGCATAGAGTATTTTAATAATCGAGTATTTAAAATTTGAGAATCTATCAACTGAGAGTTTAAGGAAGTTTTCAAACAACCCAAATAACAAAATCCATATTTATATCTAAATTTTTGCTCATCATAAAAAACTAAATATCCCAACAAAGTGATTGTTATGGGGGTAAAGGGAAGTGGAACATGTGCAGTTTCGGTAAAGGAGACAGAGGGGTAAGTGTTGAAGTGTAACACCAATATAAAAAAAGGAGAGAGAGAGATGAAGAGAGAAACAAATAAACAAAATCCACTTACTCCTCCCCATTCATTCTCTCTCTTCAGTCAAACCCACACCCTCTCATTCTCTCTCACCCTCACTTACACTCTGTCCCCCTCATTCATTTTCTCCCTCTCGGCTCCTTTTCCCTCTCTTGCCAAGCTCTCTCTCTCTTTCCCCCTCCCTAGAACTTACCTAAATCACATCGAAAATTAATTGTTGAAATTTTTAAACACCCAAATATCGCCCCTAAAACAAAAACTCTAATGGAAAATCTAAGAAATTTTAGAGAGAGAAAATATAGGGTTTTGGAAAATTGGGTTTTAGTTGAAAATGGTGTTTCAAATCAAGTTAATAACCTCTTCCTAACATATATTTGAGTTATTTATGCCTGTATTGATGATTTATACAACTTTTGGAAATTTTTGTAGAGAGAGAAGAATTAGGGTTTGTTGTGGCATGATTTTGGAAACAAAATTGGTGATCCTATTTGAAATAAATCATTTTTCTCAACTTAGATTTATATTATTTATGCAAGTATTTAAATTCTAAGATGAGAATGACATAAAAGCCATAAATATTATAAATTGAACAACTTGAACTTATTGTGGTTTTTTAACCATAACTTTTTTTACACAATAATAAATGGAGTAGAGTTTTTTTTTTTTTTTTTTTTTTTTTTTTTGAAACTAGACTTCTAGGTAAATCTCAGAGCCAGAATAGAACAGAAAGCAGGGGATTTTTTGCAAAATATGCTCTTTTGAAAAATTTTTGATGAGAATTAAATTTTTGGTGATTTTTCAAAAGAGCATATTTTGCAAAAAATCCCCTGCTTTCTGTTCTATTCTGGCTCTGAGATTTACTACAATTTTAAACTACCTTCCGGTTTGAATTAGACTAAAGTCTAAATATGAATGTGTAGATCATTTCTTATTTTTAATTTGAGACTTGAATTATGTAAATTAAATTTGTATAGTGAAAGTTATTATAGTTTTTTAGTGACTGTGCAAAAATTGGGTAATGAAATTAGGATATCATATTATGGATTTGAATATTTTTGTGTGAATGGAATGCATTTTTGGTATAAACATAAAAGTTGTAGTGTTATGTTTAATGTTTAAGTAAAAATTGAAATTTTCACAATTTGGGAATTTTAATTCGAGATATAGTCATTTTTCTAAGACTTTTATGTGTTGAAATTATATTATATTATTAGATTTAATGATTTGAAATGAATATGAGCAATGTATTGGTGTCTAACTTTGCTTCTATATCATAGTACATATAAAATTTAGGTGAAAATCCTTCAACCAAAGATAAAATCAAGAATCTTGATTAGTGAGACTGCACACTATCCCCAAACAGTGAATAGTTGCAAGCTTGCACTTAAATAAGAAAAATATTTTTATTAAATTTTCTAAATAATTTTCGAAACTTGAATTTTATGTGCTTTAGTCTGTGTGTGGAATATCCCAAAAAATTAAATTTTAAACTCTTATGCATCCTATATGTTTTGAATAAGCTAATGTACCATGTTGATTTATTGATTTTGAATATATTGTTATATTGACTACTATTGAATAATTGTTAAATTGATAATACATTAAATGGATTTATGAATTTTGAGAAATAATGCACATGATTAGTTTGGGGGGAAGAGCTAAATCTCTAAAAAATGAATAGTCATCTCCCCTCCACAATGCAAACCGTTGGGTGACGTGATGGGTTAGTAGACCATGAGATGTAACCGAGTACGTACGGTACATTCATGGCTAGATATTACGTTTAAGGGTGTAGGATAGTTGGTTGCACTATCAATGAAATATCAACTCCAACACCAAGAAAGGTAGCATTTGTAAAATTAAATTTCTAAAACTCCTTAACGGTCTCAATCTTAGGTCGTGACAGACCTTTGTTGAAAACAATGATTTTGGTTGTCACATGTTTGAAAATACGAACTACTTGGATACATATGTTATTGAATCATGATGATTGGAAATTTATTTTTATTGAATGAATTTGAAAAGAACACGATAATTTGAAATATATATTTGATATATTTACCACACAAATCTTATTTATGTACAATATGTATATTATTTATTGAGTATTGCTTGTACTCACCCCTCGTACTTTTTTTTTTTTTTTTACAGAGAAAGTCTAGTTGAAACTTGTGGTCATCTAGTGCCGGATTCATAGAAACTTATTTTGTTAGAATCTTTCGAGTATTAGTTTTCTTTTGGCTTGATATGTTAGTGGACCCAAACGGAATTTGTAACTACTTTATGAACCTATTGAATTCTATACTATATGTCTATTTGAATTTGGAATTTAAATATAGTTTGTGTACTTGAATTGAGGATCTCCTTTTATTTCTTTAATTTTTTTTTGAATTTTTTTTTTTTTTTTGTGGAATTTGATATGGATTCCTTGAGTAGGGACTAGTTTTACAATTTACAGATTTAATTTGAATGGTCGGACTAGCTTTATACACGTATGTTTTGAACAGAGATGGACTGGACTAGTTCTTTATTTGTACGATGAATGTATACTGATTTATTTTGATTTGTTGAATTATTTTAGAAAATGGATGGATATCGATGTATGTCTTGTGGTATTTTAGTATACGGGTTAGATTTACTCGTATTTTAGAGTAACACGACAGTTGTCATGTACTCAACCCAAGAGTCGAGGCGTGATAATTTTATTGGTCTCAGAACTTAAACTCTTGTTTTTGTCAAAGTTTGAAAGGTTTTCAAAAATTCTCAAGTATTTTTAAAAGTTTTCAATTATTTTCAAATTATTTTGAAAAGTTTGATATTCAAAATATTTCAAATGATTTTAAAAACCTTTTACGAGTCCTAAAAAGTTAGTAATATTATTTTTAGGGTTTAAATATTTACTTTAATTTCTATTACATTTGTTAAGTTTAGATTTTCTTTTATAGAACTATGCCTCTCAGACGAAGAATAAGGTATCCGAATGAAATTCCTTTTATTTGACCTCGTCAACCCGAGACCACATTATCTTCAAATGCACCTCCTCTGACATCGACGCACCTGGCTCTTCCAACCAGGATCTTTACTCCTCCCTTAACTGCCCTCCATCAAGTAATAGAATGGTATAACGCTTACAAATTTCAGTTATAAACTCCAAATCAAACCTTAGTTCTCCCACCGATTCCTTCTTTTAGATCTTTTCTCATTTGACTTGAGATGAATTCCTTAGGGAATTCAACAAAAAGTGCTACATCCGTTTCTATAGAGACCAAAAGCGGGAGAAATATTGCAAGTTAGTGCAAGAAAACAAAACGATGAACAAATATGATGTAGATTTAGGGAGCTGTCTACATATGTCTCGGAGTTTATCAACTTCAAAGAGTCCTTTTGTGTTAAGTTTAAAGCAAGCTTGAATGGTGTAACGCTTACAAAGTTCAGTTATAAACTCCACATCAAACCTTAGTTCTCCCACCGATTCCTTCTTTTAGATCTTTTCTCCTTTGACTTGAGATGAATTCCTTAGGGAATTCAACAAAAAGTGCTACATCCGTTTCTATAGAGACCAAAAGCAAGAGAAATATTACAAGTTAGTGCAAGGAAACAAAACGATGAACGAATATGATGTAGACTTAGGGAGCTGTCTACATATGTCTGGAGTTTATCAACTTCAAAGAGTTCTTGTGTGTTAAGTTTAAAGCAAGCTTGAATTTGAACCTAAGGGAGAAAATGTCGGTGATCGAAACCGATACATACAAAGATATGTTGCAATTGGCCTTACAAGTCAAGAAAATAGTGATTGAGCAGGGAAAAATTAGAGAGAAGCATGGTAAAAGAAAGAAGAGGTCCAAATTCACTTCAAACTAAGGCCCCAAAAAGAGTAGAAGTACGGACCCCTATAGTGGTGTTTCCATTACCGGCTTCATTGGCACTCTACAAAGCCAACGGCCACCCCATTTTGGTACTCCCACCTCTAATGCCATATTTGGAAACAAGTCGGCAGGGAGTAAAAAGGATTCTTGTATGAATGACAAGAAATTTCACTTCGGCCCTTGTAAGGCTACTGATGAGGGTAGGAAAGATATTTCCACAATACCTACCTCGAATTGGGCCTAAGTTGACATGGAGACCTGTCGAGCAAAGACCACCAAAGTGGCTTAAGGAGTGATCTATCAAACATGCATACACTATTGGATAGTATCGCTTCACAGATGGAGATCGGGAGCAATACAGTGACCGCTCCTCCTCAACATTTTCAATTAAGAACTCAAACGAGAATCTATATAATGACTAATGAGGAGGCCCAAATCAATTTGGGTGTGGCCACAGGTATTTTCTTGGACTTAAACTTTGATGATTTAAAAATCATGATATGAATGCCACATAATTTATAACGTTGTGGAAAAATAGTGGTAGATGATTTTGATTGAAGAAAAATTTCAATATTGTATGATGGTTAAGCAATTGGACTGAAATCTGGTATACTCTTGTGAAATGGTTGTTGGTTCATAAAAGGATTCTTGTATGAATGACAAGAAATTTTACTTCGGCCCTTGTAAGGGACCTCCAAAAATGCTACCGATGAGGGTTGGAAAGATATTTCCACAATACCTACCTCGAATTGGGCCTAAGTTGACATGGAGACCAGTCGAGCAGAGACCACCAAAGTGGCTTAAGGAGTGATCTATCAAACATGCATACACTATTGACTAGTACCGCTCCACAGATGGAGATCGGAAGCAATACAGTGACCGCTCCTCCTCAACATTTTCACTAAGAACTCAAACGAGAATCTATATAATGACTAATGAGGAGGCCCAGATCAATTTGGGTGTGGCCACATGTATTTTTCTTGGACTTAAACTTTGATGATTTAAAAATCATGATATGAATGCCACATAATTTATGACGTTGTGGAAAAATAGTGGCAGATGATTTTGATTAAAGAAAAATTATAATATTGTATGATGGTTAAGCAATTGGATTGAAATTTGGTATACTCTTGTGAAATGGTTGTTGGTTCATTGTATAACTAAAAGGGATATACGATAGGGTTATTAGAAAGTCTTAATTATTGTCTTCTTGTCCTCACACTTTTGGATACCGTGGCATTGCTTGCTTTGTGTTGTATTCGATCAGTTTTGCATTCTTATGCAATTAGATCTACTCATTTAGATAAGATAGCTTTCAAAGCTCTTGGGAAAAGAAGGCTTTTGTGTTGAATCCTTTTCTTTTACATCTACCATAAAATGGATCAATATTATTTAGATCTCCTTTACAACATTTATGATGATGAAATTAGCATAAGAATAATTGAAAACTATGTCAGGTAAACATTATGCAACAACACCTCAATTATTGATATTAGTTACATGCAGTAGTATTTAGCGCAACGGTTGAATTGTTCTTTTGGTGACCTCGAGGTTACGGGTTCGAGACGTGAAAACGGTCTCTTTATAAAAATATAAGGGAAAAACTGCGTACATATACGTCGACTCCAAAGCTGACCCCAATTGTTGGGACTAACACTGATTGTTGTTGTTTGTTATTGTTGTTTGAAGTCGTATTAAGTATATCGATGAATTTCGTGAACGTGTTCTTTTACAAATAACATATCTTAGAATTGAGGTCTAATTCTAGTTTTTAGTTTTGAGAATTTTTATTAAATTATTTTGTATAGAACTTGAGAATTTGAAAGATACCGATTGTTAGAATATTGTTAATGTAGACTTCTTTATATATATATATTGGATTAATCAACTGCTACAGTGGCCAAAGATTGAGTTATCAGGTCTTAGTCTTAGTATACAATTATGGAGTTGATGGTACTTGATTATTATATTTGTAAAATCATTCTTTAAAAGACACTTAAAAATGATGTTGGCAAACATATTTAACAGAAGAGTTGAATAGGCCATTTTTTTCCTAATAAGAACAAGAGTTGAATTATTTTTCAATTTGTGTATATATAAATGATATATTCCTACAGAACAAAAAGGCTGATCTTCCCATGAAAATCTTTATAGCATATTGCATAGATAGATGCTATCAGAATAACTTCTTTAAAACTAGATTTTCACTTAGATTCTTTTTCACGTTGTAATATTATTACAATGACTATTACTTTCTATCTCAATTGGTTTGACAGTCTGTGTTGGTGACTTTTTTATTTAAGAAGTGATAGACCATGATATCTTATGTTTTCCCTTTTCATTTATGATTGTCATCATAACGTTGTTTGGTCACAATGGGGTAGTCAACCAAATCAAATATCATTTATCTCTCCATTGCCTGTTGTGCTTCAAATGAGTTACATGGGTTGTTTAGAGTAAGATGAAACTTTGTTAGAGAATGTCAGAGATATTAAAGAGAAAAATATACATTTCTATGAAAGATTATCAGTTTGGTGGCACAAACCAAATTCTCCTTTTTGCCAAAGAGAAAATGAGAATTTTGCACAGATAAGGGTGCCAAGTATAAATGAGACTTTAGATTAATTTGACTTCTTAATGAAGTTAGAAAAGAGGTAAATGTAAGTTTGCAATGAACACTACTTTTCCTTTTGTTGGTTTTTCGATTAGTATTAGGGAGTATAATCTTTGTCAGGATTTTCTTACAAGTGTGTTGATGGTTGTTTATGGAAATCATTTCAATTTGCGGAACCATTTTATACCTAATAAAATAGTTTCTGATACTATAGTTTCCCATTTTATCTTGATCTTGTGAACGGAACAAATACAAATTTCATTGTTATGGTAGCCCCTTTAATGATGAGAAGTATGATTTGATGAGTTCGATGAGTTCTTGTTATAGGTGATACATTGTATTATGTCTACTATTACAGGTTAGAAGTGTACTAGTATTTTTTTCACCACTATTATATATGGGGCATGAATATGTCAGGTTATAGTTGATATAGCTAGTGCCATGGATGTGATGTCCAATTCTGTTGTTAAGAAGTTGAGATAGAAAGTGAAAGCCTACTGGATACTTTACATGTTGGTTCGGTAGACAATACCACTTTAACTGTGACTGAGAGATGTAAAATTCTCATACACTTTGGTGTATATTCCAAGAATAGCTATTGTGATATTTTTCTGTTAGATGTTTCCCATATTCTATTGGGTGATTCTTGGTTATATGATTATGTCAAAACTATGAATGGCATGGACAATACCTGTATATTCCTATTGCAAAATAAAACTATTCAATTACATCCGGCACCACCTGTGGAGCCAACCTCCAAACCTAAGTATAAGATATCCCCACCAATATGAGAAGTTCTAGACATAGGCTCATGTTAGCCTTAATTCCTTCTGATTTTATTCTTTCCATCGATGCTCTTAACATTAATTAGCCCTAAAAATTTCTCACTTGTTGCATGTGTTTGTTAATGTCACTCTCAAGCTTCTTGATGAGTTTCTACCTTTAGGGATTGTTTAACACTCTATATAGTTATTTCCATTGTCTCAATTACTAGTTTACCTCACAATGGAATGAATCTAGAAGATCATGAAGAGTTGAATGTGCAAGCGGAAGAGTAAACTTGGAGTACCGAAGAGTTGATGCGAAAACAATACGCCCACCTTTTTATGTATAAATTTTCTTTTAAATTTTGAGAATAAAATTTATTTTTAGAGAGTTAAAAATTGTAATACGAATATAAAGAGAGACAGAGAGAAACAAATAAACAAAACCTACTTACTCTCCCCCGCTCATTCTCTCTCTTCAGTCAAACCCACACCCTTTCACTCTCCCTCACCCTCACACTTTCTCCCCCTCATTCACTCTCTCCCTCTCGACTCCCTTTCCCCTCTCTCGCCAACCTCTCTCTCACTCTCCTTCCCTCCCTAAAACTCACCCAAACCATACCCAAAACCAATTATTAAAGTTTCCAAATACCCAAATATCAACCCTAAAATAAAATCCTAGTGGGAAATCTAAGAAATTTTAGAGAAATAAAATCTAGGATTTTGGAAAATTGAGTTTTGGATAAGATTGGTATCTCAAATTAAGACAATAACCCATTTTGAACATATATTTGAATTATTTATGATTGTATTGATGATTTATATAATTTTTTAGAATTTTGTAAAGAGAAAAGAATTAGGGTTTGTTGTGGCTCGATTTTGAGAACGAAATTGGTGACCTTATTTGATGTAAATCACATTTCTCAACTTAGATTTGTATTATTTATGCAAATATTTGAATTCTAGGATGAGAATGGAATGAAAGTTATGAATGTTATAAATTGAATAACTTGAGCTTGCTATGGTTTTTTTACCATAACTTTCTTTGCATAATAATAAACGGAATAGGGTTTGTTTTTTCTGAAATTAGACTTCTAGGGGCTCTAAATTGACATATTGCAGTAAATATTTCAATAAGAATTGAATTTTTAGTAATTTTTCAAAAGAATATATTTTACAGAAATCCTCTGCTTTCTGTTCTATTTTGGCCATTGAATTTGCTGTAATTTTAAGTTGTCTTTTAGATTGAATTAGGCTAAAGTATGGAAGTTATAGATTCATATCTTATTTTTAATTTAAGACTTGAATCATGTAAATTGGATTTATGTAGTGAAAATTATGACAATTTCTCAGTGACTGCTTAAAAATTAGATTATGAAATTAGGATATCACATTATAGATTTGAATATTTTTGTTTGAATGGAATGGACTTTGCGTATAAACATAAAAGTCATAGTGTTATGTTTCATCTTTAAGTGAAAATTGGAATTTATACAACTCGAGAATTTTAGTTCGAGATATAATCATTTTTCTAAAACTTGTATGTATTGAAATTATGTTATATTAATTAGATTTGATGATTTGGAATGAAAATGAGCAACACATTAGTGTCTAATTTTACTTCTATATTATGGTACATAAAAAAATTTAAGTGAAGGTCTTTCAACCAAAAATAAAGTTAGAATCTAGATTAATAGGAGTGCACACCCTCTCTAAACAATGAGTAGTTGCATATTTACGCTCAAATAAGAAAAATATTTTTATTAAATTTTTTAAATAATTTTCAAAACTTGAATTTTATATCCTTTGGTGTATGTGAAATATCCCAAATATTAGATTTTGAACTTCTATACATCTTATATGTTTTGAATGAATAAATGTACAAGTTGATTTTTTGATATTGAATATATTATCATGTTGGCTACTATTGAACAATTGTTAAATTGATGATACATGAAATAGATTTATGAATTTTGAGAAATGGTGCATATAATTGGTTTGGGAGGAAAGCCTGATCCCCAAAAAATGACTAGTCATTTCTTCTCTACGGCATAAACCGTTAAGTGACGTGGTGGGGTTAGTAGATCATGTGATATAATTGAGCACATGCGGTGCATTTATAGCCAGAAATTACACTTAAGGGTGTGAGATAGTTGCTTGTACCACCAATAAAACATCGCCTCCAATGCCAAGGAATGGGGCATTTGTAAAGTTAAATTTCTAGAACTCTTGACAATTCCACCCTAAATCGTTGTAGACATTTGTTGGAAATAATGATTTTGATTGTCCATGTTTGAAAATATGAACTGATTGGATGCAAATGTTATTGAATCATAATGATTGAAAATTTATTTTTATTGAATGAATTTGAGAATAACATGATAGTTTGAAATATATATATATATTTGATATATCCACTATACAAATCTTATTTATGTACAATATGCATATCAGTCATCGAATATTGTTTATATTTACCTCTTCAATTTCTATTTTTTTAATAGAGAAAACTTAGTTAAGATTTGTGGTCGTCTAGTGCTGAATTTGTAAAAGCCTATTTTGTTGGACTCATGCGAGTACTAGTCTTTTTTTGGTTTTAAGTATTAGTAGATCCAAATGAAGACAAATTTTGTAATTGTTTTGGGAATCTATTGAACTCTATACTATATCTATTTGAATATTAGATTTGGATATTGTTTGGTATATTTGAATTGAGAACCTCCTTTTATTTTTTTGATTTTTTTTTTTTAAATTGTTTTTTGTGGGATTTGATATGGATCCACTTAGTAGAGAATGTTTTACATTTTACGGATTGGATTTGAATGGCCAGATTGGATTAGGCCAGATTGGATTTATGCATACATGTTTTGAATAGGGATGGACTGAACTGGTCCTTCGTTTGTGCGATGAATGCATATTTGTTTATTTTGATTTATTAAATTATTTTAAAAAATAGATGAATATCGATGAATATTTTACTGTATTTTGGTATACGGGTTATGTTTACTCATATCCCGAGGTAATACAATAGTTGTCGCGTGTTTGACCCAAGGGTCGAGATGTGACATGGAGAGAAAAATGTATTGGTTTGGGAATATGCAACAAGATTTTGCAAAGATAAAAAAGGGTTCTAGTGTGTGTGATGGTTGTATTTTAAGAATGAATTATGGAGTTTCAAGGTTTAGACATTTTTAAAGGGCTATCATGTGAGAAAAAGAAAATCAATGAAAGTAATTAATGATAAGCTCCTGAGATTTTTTTGCGGAGGGTGTTTAGATTATATAGCACACAAACGACATGAGAAAGAGAGAGAAAGTCTAACTGCAGAATACAACGAGTACTCGAGGGCAGAGGAATGGTTTCCATAGATCTTTTTTTTTTCAAAAGGATAGAGGGAAGGTAGTTTTACAAAAGTTGTCAAACTCCTAAATCATCATAAAAGCAAAACAAAAGTCTATTTTAAAATAAATGGAGCCAAAATATAAATTTTCAAAGAGTCTACTACTACTGCAAGCATGCATTCCCTGAAATGAGTCACAAAATCAAATACAAGATTTGATTCAATTAATATTTCTAAAAAAAAAAAAAACAAAAAATACGCCACACCACATATCCAACTCTCCAATAACCAATCACCCCTGCCAATTGGAGGACGACCAAAACCGAAGTGGCAAGAGACCTTCCATACTTATATCTATATGGTTAATGAAAAAAATACTTTTTATTTTTTTTATCAATAATTAAATATAGAGTTTTAAATTTTTAACATATTTTTTATTTAACTCTTCACCTAAAAAATTTTATATGAAGTTATAAAGGTAGAAATTTGAGTTTTATTTTTGTCTTATAATGAAATTATTAATAAATCAAATCGGTATGTTTTGCATGACATGATCATAATATCGTGACTCCCCTTACATATCAAATCAATTAGGAGGAAAGCATAAAAAAGTAGGTAAAAAAATACACCTTTTAATAAATATATATACTAATAATTAAATTTTTATTCCATTAAATTAGATTCTAATTTAATTGAGAACTGTTATATAAATATTTTTATGTTAATATACTATATTTCAAATCATATATTCATCTATCTGATTTTTTTTTTTTTTAATATAACAATACCTTTCAATGTGCATATAGGGGTTTCAAAACAAAAATTATTAAAACAATAATAATTTCAATTTTTTTTAATTTTAATTCAAAATAAAAATATATGTATATTTTTTTCTGATCAATTATAAGTTTTATAATTTAAAATAAAATAAATATTTTATAATCGGTGCATTCTTCTGAATTGTTTTGCAATCAAAAATAGTATATTTTTTTAGTAAGAAAAATATAAATCTTTTTTTCTATGCAAAATTTCCTCTCATGCACACACAATTTTCCCTTCATCCAATGCAAAACTTCCCTAAAACCATGTCCCATGAAAATAAATAAATAAATAAATAAATAAATATTAAACTCGCTAAACCCAAAAGGCACGTACGTCGTTCTCAAAATAATTCCATTGAACTCAACCCAACGCCGTTCGATCTACATCTGCAAATCAAAAAACGAAATCAGCCCTAATCAAGGTAAATCGGACGCACCAGAATGCTCATATTAAGCTCGTATCGGCCTCACTAGATCACTAGTTTTTTGAGATCCGTCGCCTAAATTCCTCACATTCGCCTCGCTTCTTCCAACCATTCCCCACAAATCTTACTAATTTTAGAGTGTTTTAGCGAGAAAGAGCGAGATTTCAGAAATTTCATTTGCGTTTTCTCGTCAGCTTGGAGAGAGAGAGAGAGAGACAGAGAGATAGAGAGAGATGTCTCTAACGTCAGTGAAAATGTCGGAAGACGTGTGGTTGACGTGTCTGACGCACGCATTGTCGACGGAGACGGAAGAGATCATGGGGCTTTTGCTTGGTGATATTCAGGTTTGTTCAACAATTAGTGGTTTTCCCTTTTCCTAATTTTGCTGTGAACTATTATTCTGAAATTACTCAAATAGTTCATTTGAACAAAATAGTGTAGCTCTTACTAGTAATAGAGTGTGTGATCGTTGATTTTACTTCTCATTTTGCAGTTTTGAAATGTGGGTTTTGTTAGGTTTTTGTTGTATTGGGTTCATGGCATATTAGGCCTTTTTCTTGAATTAGGGTTTTTACTAAACTTGCATTTATAGTGTTGTTTATTTTTCTCCGAAAGCGATTTTTGAATGTACGGAAAAATTTAAAGTATGTGATCTGACGTACATTTGGGGGTGGCTAAGAAGCACATTTGATAGTACACAATACAATGTTTTCAACCAATGAAACTGTCTCAAGTAGAAATTTTTTCTTAATGTGCGTCATTACTCATGATTTATATGTGGTTGTTTTAAATTAGGATGTGTTTTGTGATGTTTTAGAAATCCAAGAGTGGAAATTCGACAGCACTAATATGGGGAGCAATGCCACAGACAAGGTCTGATCGGCGGAAGGACCGGGTTGAAGTTAGTCCTGAGCAGTTGACTGCTGCATCTGCTGAGGCTGAGATATCCTTTGACCAATTTACAGTTATAATTTCACATATATATGTATATATATAAATATAAATGAAAATACACTGATGCAAATTACATTGAATATTAGAATATACCAAGGCTTAAACTACATTGGAACGAATACTAGATGTCTACTAACAAAAATTCAAACAAACGTGGATAGATTGCAATCGATCCTTTCCGACAGCTGTTTGTTCTTAGGTTTAAAGATTAAGAACAGCTGTAGTTGTACTTTTGTTTCTGAGGATATGAAGTTTCAAGTTATCTTTGAAGTGAAATTATGACAATGCAAGTTGTGAATGGCTGCAAAATTACAACCCTATGCTTGGGATTTTCTGTTAAGTGAAATTTTATGTTAGGTGGAAGCGAGAAGTGAAGGAAAAGAACCTATTAGGTATTGCGTCTTCCTCTAAATAGGCCCATTCTGATTCTTTAATGAGTTCTAACTTCTGTGGCTACACAAACAGAATGAAGCAGTCAGTAACCTTGTGATATTAAAACAGAAACAAGGGAAAAATGAAAAATGAAAGATGAAGCAGTTAGAGTGTCTTTTTGATAGCATATCTGCATCTTCTACCATGTGCTGCTTGAAGTTCAAGATTCCTGTCATTGTGTAATTAACTCTAGAGCACAGAATGACCACACTTACAGGGAGAACAACAAGAGTGATTGGCTGGTACCATTCACATCCTCATATTACAGTTCTTCCATCCCATGTTGGTAAGCAAGGCTAATTGTTGAAAGGTTTATAATTTATTGTTTGTCCAGGTCTGAATTTGTTGGGTGGGTTCTGTTCATATGTCTGTAATTTATCCACATTATGTCTCTTTTTTTGATTCCTTCTTGTCGTTTAGTTGTGATCTGACGTTCAAAATTTCTTGTTTTCCATGCATTATCCAATTGGAACTAAAATAGAAGACAGTAGATTAAGGTTCTCATAACTTGGTATTAGCTAAGCTAAGAAGTGGAATCTGCTGCGGTAAATCAAAACTTCAGTTGTTTTGCAACAAGATGCTATTCTCAATTTGAGAATTGTAGTGGCAGTAATTATCTTCAGGATTATAGTGGACATGTGGGGATGAACAGGAATTTTGAGGTAGGGGCCCAGAACTCTGAGTCCTCTCATGTGCAATATAATTCTAATTTTGGGTACCGTGGATAAATAAAAAAAATGAAAAATTTAATGTAAAATCATAAATCTTTGTATTCTTATTTAGAATCTAATAAATCTGAAATTTTAATAAATTATGGCGATGCTTGGGAATCATCCTCTTTCATTTTCTTCTTTACTAATTTGATTGCAAAAAAAATCAAGGATATGATGACAAATTTTGACATTATATGAAGAAATTTTAGTTTAGTGTGAAAAATTACACATCTTGTGTAAAATAGTTTTATCTCTAATTGATGAATGCTACAAGTGGAATAAGACAAATAGAATGTCAAAGTTTTTATACTCTTAAGAGCTATTTCCAACTGTAACCTTAACAATGACATGTCCATGTGCTGACAAAACAAAATCCACTTATTTATAAATTTAAATTTTGTTAGCCAACATTTTAACATTTTATACTTTTATAAAGGTGGTAACTTGATCGGTTACATGCACCCAAAAGAAAGAGATCGTCCATCTGAGGTTTGGGTTACTGCAATGTCAAACCCAAACTTTATAAAAGCTAGAATGTGTGTTAATATGGTACAAAGAGTGCTCAATTCACCAAGTGTGTTCTAAGTGAATTGTTTTTCACGGGGGGAGAGAGAGAGAGAGAGAGAGAGAGAGAGAGAGAGAGAGAGAGAGAGAGAGAGAGTTGTAGTAATAGTGTTCATGTGTTATTTGACTTTTATTGACAAGAAAAAAGATTGGACCAGCAAATTGGTGTAAAAGATTTTTTTTTTTTTTTTTTTTTTTGAAGTTGTAGGTGTGCCATCTTATGGTTTGTGAGAGGTGGCCAAACAAGATAAACTACCCAAATTTGAGGGATGCAGCCCAATTAGAAATATTTCTGAAAAGGAGGGGGGTGGATTCCCAAGCACAGTCCATCTCTCTTTCATTTAACAATTATAAGTCATTATATTCTACGGTATGTATTTGGCATGATAAGGTTTCAAACATTGGTATTGCCAATCAATGGCACACCCAACTATGACTTAGAGGTGGACAGTGATTAGGTCTAGAAACAATACTGCAACTAAATGATCCTTTTTCTTCATAGCAGCATGAACAACCCTCCTAATCCTCTCTACCCCCTGTAGTCTCAATGCAAATGCTTAAAAAAATGAACAAGAGAAATACTAGATAACAAACGTGAACATGAGTAATTTGACTTACTAATGAAAAGATATCCCTTCCTGCTGTACACTAGGTTGGAGGAATGGGGTTAAACAACCCCACCAAATGTTTGAAAGTTATTCAAGTTTTAGCATTTTTTCTACATTTGATCTAATTAGACACCAATAAAAATTTATTAAATAATACTAAGGATAGTAGTGGGGTAAATGTGTACTTGGATTTAAGTGAGCAATATAAAAAAACATATTTTTTGAGTATCCAACATGTTTCATTCTCATGATGTTAAGGTTCTTATCTTTTTTTTTCTTATAGTATACCACTTTAACTTCAAAATTTGTTACTGTTGGTGCTGAATTTATTGATTAAACTTATCTAACACTCTGGCAAAGATGGTTTCCCCCCCCTCCTTTCCCCCAAGGATGAAATCTTAAAAGTTGAATTTGCCAACTCTAGTGGTCTTATCATAATTAGTTTCAAGTTAAAAAATCATGAAAAAAAATGAAAATTTAATAACAACTTTAACATGTGAAAAATTTTATGTAAGATAATATTATGTCATTAATTGACCCTGTTGTAATAGTTTCATGAGCCATTCCCGTGATTGGGTGAGACACTCCCCCCCTCCCCCGGGGAATCTCGAATAGGCATCGACTTTGGTTTCCCACTTAAAGATTAGCTGAATAAGATGTTGTATCACATTCACCAAGGGAGAGAATATGAACAATGGCTTCCCAGTTTTCTACACATAGACTCCAAGGATATTAAACGACTTTGGTCTTAAGGCAAGATCCTTTTAGCAATCTTGACCGTGGTAGGATATTCATCACACCTCGTCCGTTTAAAAGAAAGAGAATATAGTTGCTGGCAGTGGCAAGAGCTTCATGCTTTTGGCTCCCTTATAAAATAGTATCTCTGGCTGACTTGATATGGGAAATAAGAGAACCTTCAAAACCAATCCAAGCGCCATTGTCATTGTTATTTTGAACCAGTCTTCTCTATCTGTGACAATAATCAAAGAAAATCATGAGAATGAAAAAAAAAAAAAAAGTAGAAAAAGAAATAACTGCCTAAGTCCTCAAGAAGTTGAAAACCAAGAATTGGGTTCTCCATTTGCATGGTGAAATTTAGTAGACGCTATGTACACCCTATTCCAACTTCATTTAAATATGAGACTTTTTTTTCCACATGACTTGTGTGAATTTTTTCACCCCTTCTTTTTGACTTGATTGGTGTAAATTTCTTTTTGAGTATTGATGGATATATATATATATATATATTTAATCTCATTTATAAAGGGAAAAGCAAAAAGGAGAAGGTTTTATGCCCATACGATGATGTGTTGTTAAAGCGTTGAGGTGATAGGATCTGAGGCTTGACATTCAGAGACTCAGTAGAGCATGAACAACAAATGATGATATTTTCTGAGTTCTTATAATTATGATAACAAATGCAGGTTTGAGTTCTAGACCAATAAATGCTAGTTTTCGAATGGGGAAGCAACTTGTTTAGTATTAAACAAAAATGTTGATTTGATCAATGGAATTAAAAGTCAAAATGTTAATGGCTATATTGACCATTAGGCTGCAACATGGTCAATGCTCGATGAACAAGATAGCTCCACAAAGTGGTTTATATCCATCGAGACTGATTTTGTTACTTTACACTCATCATGCCTTTGTCAAGGTTGCAATTGCAACCATGTCCAGAATTCACAGTTATGGATCTCATTTATTTGGCTGGTTAGCTTTGCACATGGATTGTTTTATTCCCGCATTTTTTCAGAACAAAGTAAGCGTTATCTTCACCTCATATAAAGAAAGCAGCTAAAAGAGCAATACTTCTTCACCTCATACTAAGAAAACAGCTGGAAAAACCATACTCTGGATTCCCTGCACATCTGATTTCCAGTAGGACCAAATATCAGTTTTCCCTTTTATCATACCTCAACACTCACAAAAAAATGAGTGAGAAAAGAAAAGCCCATGGTTGATGCTTTTCCGTACCTTTTATGCTCTTGAATTTTTTGCACCTTATTCAGAAAAAAATATTGCTAGACATATTTTCACATTAGTCTATGATGGCTGACAAAACACTCCTGTTCTCTGATGAAAGTTTTGATTAGAAATATAAACCTTAAGTCTTCTTTTATGGGTGATATTTAACAACAAATATATAGGACATTAGTAGGAAAAGAAAATGGAACCACCCCCCCAAAAAAAAGAAAAATGAAAAAGACCAAAAAAAAAAGAAGGCTCAATAATCAAAGTCAGTGTAAATGGGGACCAATTTGAACTTTTGGTGGGAGATATAATTTTGTTCAATTTTAAGCACTTTCGAATGTTTGATTTCATGTGTTGTGGCAGCAAACATCTGATGATATACTCCTCATATGGGTAGTTAAGTAGTAATTGTTCGCTCATAAGTTGACATTAACTCTTCTCTCTCTTTTTTTTTGGGTTCTTTTTCAGATGTGCGTACCCAGGCCTTGTACCAACTTCTTGATTCTGGGTTCATTGGGTTGATATTTTCTTGTTTTAGTGAAGATGCCCATAAGGTCTGTCGGTTACAAGGCTTCCCCCTCCCTCCCCCCCCCCAAAAAAAAGAAAAACGAAATCATGGCATTTGTTAATGTTTATCGAATGAAGCATTTTGCATGTTTTCAGGTTGGTAGGATTCAAGTTATTGCTTTTCAGTCCTTGGATGGGAAGCAGAGTCATATTGCAAGGCCGGTTTCCCTTTCTCCGGTAAATAAAAGTTCGGTTATAGATGTCGACTCATCATTGAGTTTGTCCGAGAATACATCAGCAAGATTGGGATCTGCCAGGGCAGATTCTCTTGAGCAAGATACTGCTGATTCTGGGTCCACATCTGGAAGCACAAAGGTATGTTTCTTATGGTTTGTTCTGGGTAAAGCATGTCATAGTGGATTTTTGTTGGGAAAATTACACCATAAGTTATTGAAGTTCGGTTGAATTTGACATTTGCCCTTAACGTGGATTTTGCATTTGCCCTTAATGGTTCACTTTGTAACAAAATAGTTCTCAATGTTTTCACTTGGTAATACATCCATCCTTAGACCTAATTTCCATTATGTTTGTGTTGAGTTGGCATTAATAAAGTTGAGTGGCATTTTATTTGGTCTGAGGAGGACGTGGGTAGTATAGAAATATTGCAACTTTAAAAGAAAAAAAAAGACATGAAATGTAGTGGTTTAATTAATTCCTACAATTGACCACCAGAAACGATGAAGGGTTTCATGGGTTGCTCCTGCTCTGTACCATACGCAGCCTAACCCAGACAAAGTTCTCCCACCGATTAAGTCTTCTTGCTTTGCAAAGGTTGCATTATCTTGCATGTAATGTAATGCTTAATTGTATTATTTTGTATTTGGATTTGTTTTTTCTTCTTTTGGAAATCTGAATGGGAAGGTGAAGTGAAAGAGAGAAGAAATGGCGTTGTCTGGTTTGCAAGTTGGAGCATTACAATTTCTAATTCAATCAGCTCATTCAGTTTAAACTAGCCTTCATTTTTAACCATCCCATCTGGGAGTTAAATTCTATTGTGAGGAAGCAAACATCTTCTTTATTTTTCCACAGAAAAGTGGATTCTGATACTCTGAAATCTGCAGATGGTTCTTGGTTATGGATGTTGTTTCGGAAGATTGTGTGTTTGTCGATTAATTTCATGGAGGAATTTTATTGGCCCTATGATACATGTATATATTTATATATGTTTTTTTTTTATTATTATTATTTTTTTTTATATGAGAGCAAAGGTGCAAACGGTTGCATTTCCCCAGGAACCTCTTCATTGCCACCTCATCCCCTTTTTTGCTTTATTTATTTATTTTTTTTTGAATTTGTATAATTTAAATATTATCTTACCTGAGTCAATAAAATGCCACTCAACTGTATTAATGCCATCTATGCAAAAACACAACAGAAGTTAGGCATAAGAAGGGATGCGTCATATTATAAAAACATTGAGAGGACTGTTTTGTTACCAAGAAAAATATTGAGGATAATTATGAAATTTAATACACACTATTAGCCCTTGAGGTGTAATCTTTCCAATTTTATTAGCAGATATTTTGGAGAGTAACTGAGGACAATAAATGAGTTTCTTTCCAGTTGCAGTAACAGTATGGATCTTCTGCATTGAAATGGACCACTTTGCCTTGCATCACATTCTTTCGCCCTCTAGAATATGGTTTCATCATTGTTACCAGACCCCTTGTGTAATCTGCTATTCTAATCATACAATCCAAAATGTGGTACTTTTGTAATCCAGATCACCAAAAAGGATGATTTGGATTGAAGTTTGAAGAAATTTAGACAATGCAAAACCATAAAACTTGAAAGGAATATTTAATAGAAATTTCTTTATTTCTTTTAATGTCGAGTAAATTTTACTTTATACACTTGTGAGTAAGGCCACACTTGGGAACATAAGGACATAAATAGAGGCAAACTGCAACTACAAAGGTTGTTGACCTAGTCCTACATACTAAATACAATGAAGGTAGCATACTACATACCCGAATCCCTACCTTGTACTAAAGCAAACCATAATCTGTGTAAAATTTTCTATCTATTTCCTACCGCATACTCCTTTTTGAGGTCTGGGTTGTGCCTGAACTTCTTGACAATCATGGATTTTTCCAGAAACTTTTAGGCCTTCGACTTGTCACTTTTTTGTCCCCAACCCTGTTATTTGTTTATAGTCAACTTAGCGAATACGCCATCACAATATTTACATTTGGGCCACTTGTTTCTTATCGTTCAACAAACAAATGGTAAATTCTTTGTCCGCCTACTTTTATATGTATGCAGCAGATATTCTTGTAGATTTAATTTTAGGATGAATTACAAAGAAACCATTTGGCCTATTTTGCAGAGTCATCCCATGATTTGAAATGTGACATTTCACTACACTATGCTTAACAACTTAGCACTTGACCCTACTATATTGAATATCGGAATTGAAAGTTATGTGCAAAGCACATAATTGTTAAAAAAAAAAAAGGTTGTCTTCATCCTCTGGCAGGTCAAATGTGACCCTTTTTGCATCAACATGGAGCCCAAATTTGATCTAAGCCATCATTGGCTATTTTGAGTGATTCAAGACATCATTTTCATCTTTAGCAATTGAATGACAAAATTTAATTATCTTTTGATCTAATTTGGTTAATTTATGGCAATTTTGAAGAGCTTCAAACAAAATTCAATGTTGAAGGATTTGTCATTCCTTGTTGGCTTGAAAAACAAAATTGATTCTTTTTCACATAAATGAAACCCACTTTCTGGACAATTTAAACACAGCTATATATACATATACATACATACATATGTATATATATATTCTGGATGACATACAGTCAGTTTTTTTTTTTTTTTTTTTTTTTAATTGATTCATATTTGGCTTTTATTAATGAAGTCCCACTTTCCTTTGAAAACAAAGTTATTTCTTGGTCCATTTTTATCATCAGTGGAATCTTTTCCATCTTCTTCCACATCTCCTCCTCTTTTTAAATTGATAAAATCTTTTAATTTATCTAGAAAGTGAACCTCAGAGAGGTGAATCAACAATCAAATGAATTGTCTGGGAAAAGAGGATTGGTTGCCAGTTGTGGAGTGCAGACTTGGACATGGACATGGACAAAAAAAATGTCCCATTATTGGGCAATACAAACATGACTCGATTCTAGAAGTATGTATTGGTGCAACTTAGGTTGCGATAGATCAAAACTAGAGGTTGAAGATATTGCTTTTTATTCTTTAAAACTGTCTCATGCAATTGCGTGACTTTTCCTCAGATCCTTAATGGAGGGGGTGTTACTTGCTAATAGTATTAAGCACAAGGTAGTGAAGTGTCAATTTTTGAACTATGTTGCGGCAATGGACAACAGAGCCGAACCACATGGGAGTTTTCTGAAGTTTACAATTATTTTATTTTGTGGAGATTTTCTGCCAGTTAGACATGCAATTATTGAAATGAGAACACCCTCAACTTCTTCATAAGATTTGATGGTCCTCTGTTGAGCAGGATTCAAATGCTATTCAAAGCTGCTTTTTTTTTTTTTTATTTTTTTACATAATATCATGAGTAGCAACATTCATGGTTACTGCTTGATTTGGATTAGAAGTTGAAACCAGAAAAAAACTTTTTGCAGGAACAATGTTGCAGACTTGTTCTTTTTAGTTGGGCAATGGTTATCTCCTATTTGTTAATTGCTTTGTAATGGTGGACAAATTCCTGCTTTCTCTAATTCTTCGATTAATTGTTATGTATGATTTGCTAGGGTGCTGGCAGATCTTCAGATTTGGGTGGATTCTTTGCTAATGCCGATGCAAATTATCTAAAGAGAGAGAAAATAGTTGGAAACTATCATAGTGACTACTCACAAAAAGCAATTGTTGATGTTGACCCGATGGATTTGTCAGACAGTATGCAGGAAGCGATGCTTCGTTCAAATCTGGACATGAGGTATAGATGAGTATGTTCTTGATCACTCAACATCTTTTATGCTTTTTCTTAAGTAATTAAAGTGCTTTATTTGTCATTACATAAAATAAGTTGATTCTCTCTCTCCTCCCTTTCTATCTCACCTGAGTCATGGGGTGCTCTTCTTTTTCCTATTCATTTTATACAAATGGGTGCACAAGTGCTCGAGTGTGTGGTCTTTTTATTTATTTATGTATCTTTTTAGGGCTGTGTACTTGCACAACCTTCGCAACCCAGTGATTCATAACTTTGTGAAAGGCAATTATACATGAGAAGAACATGACATATCTTCAGGACCTTGACATATTCAGGAACTTCCGTCCCGGTTATGGCTGTGTATTTGCTCAACTTTTGCAACCCAGTTATGCATCACTTTGTGAAAGGCAATTATACATGAGATGAGAAGAGCATGACATATCTTAAAATGGACACTTGACATATTCAGGAACAAAATTTTTGCTAAGATGGTTCAGACCTAGATAAATTTGATACTCTGTGACTCCATTTTCAAAATATGTAGATAATTTCTCTTCATCAATCAGTATATGTATTTGATCTCAGTTCCAAGTTAAGCAGCTCAATGATAACATTTTTTGACAGTGGTGCAGAGTATGTGAGAAAGGAAATCCCTCTACAAGTTTTACCAACCTGGTCACTTATCAAGCTTGAGTCACCCTTGAATTCATTCACTGATTTACAACGTGTACTTTTTGAAGAAGAGCGGACGGCCTATAATCAAGCTATCTCACAGAACTTGAGGTAACAATGAGACTGTTCATCACCTCATAATTTATATTTTTTCCATACAAAGATCACGTGTTCACAAGTTTATACAACAACCAAGCCTTTATCCCACTTAGTGGGGCTAGCTATATGGATTCTTCTACGTTATTGTACTCTATTTCATATCACATGCTTATCTCTATGATTGTTTTCTTTATATGTGTTCATAAGTTTATATAAAATGAATAACAGAAATCACACTTTCACAAGGAACCTCCTTTTGCAGGGATGGCAGGGTTCACCCACTTACTTATATCCATCACACATCAACTTATCAGGCTTCAACGTGCAAGTTAATGGAGTATTGGTTAGTATCTGATGCCACGTTTCAACTTGTGCTCCTGCTCTCCACTGTTCTGCCATTTACTTTCTTTGCTGTTCATTGTTTGCAGTTTAAGTCCTGCCATTTGTGCGCTTCAGGATTGGTTGAGGGAAAATGAAATTCGGGTATTGTACAATATCAGATTCACCAAGTAGATGACTGTTTCAATTTCTAGCCTCTGTTTTGGGGGGAAATATTGACATCTGATTTCTTGTTATTTGGTCCAAAGTTTTTGCAGCACTTCCTGTTATAGAATTTAATTTAACATTGTTCACTTAAATACTTTGGGATGTTCCTTGTCATTTTATTGTCTAAAACTTGTTCAAGATACCCAGTTCTTAGATGGGCAGAAATTTTTAGGAACACGAATTTTGGCAAACACATGCAATATTGCCATGGAAAACTTCAAACTCTGAACTTTTAATATCAAATTGATTTTTTTCCTTCTTCCAATCTTTCTTATACTCTTTGATGATGGATCTACTGCATGAGTCCTTTTCTTCCATAAAGGTCTGCATTTTTGGTATAGTGAATATCTCTGTAACTTTGCTTAAATTATAATTGATCATCCAACCTAGGCTGATCCCACCCGTCTGATCCACGAGGTGCCAGTAACCACCAGTGGACTAGTAGTAGACTGCAAATGTGGTAGTTTAGTTCTTCCTCTTCTCCCCTTCCTTTCTTGCTCTTTTGACCTATTTTTTCTTTGAGCAGTTGGCTATGCTGGTCAAGGAAGCCAAGGCTCTGGAGAGTGATGCCTCTAGAGCTTTTGAACTGAGTTCTGGATCTCCTCGGAATTTGCCATCTCCTAGTCACCGGGGGAGTGCTTCATTTGGTCATAGAGACTTGTATAATCCACCTGAATCCCCCAATTCAAGAATGGTTGGTCCAGGTAGCAGGAGCAGAAAAGGATCTTGATTGCATCTGTAGTTGAATTATTTACTAGAGCATCTGTAAGTGGTCTATGTAGCTGTTGTGCCCATTTTGCTCTCTATATGCCTCTGCTTCATGCTTTTCTTGTATCTCTTGATGTTGCCATGCAATTTTGAGATGGGCTTCAGAATTACATCTTTCTATGATGATTGTAAATGTTGATCAACTTCAACTGGTGTATTCAAAAAAAAAAAAAAAATTATATATACGAGCCAATTTTAAGCTTTTTGTTTATTTGGAATTTTTATTTCTGTTATACCAAAGATTCTGTATGAACTTTTGAAACTCATTGTACGTGTATGGCTGATTCTGAATGTCATCCATGTTTGACCTCAGGGCTATTGGGCAATTTCCAAATAAATGGCTCTTTTTGTAAATTGATTGCAGTGGAATTTATGTCATTATGTCAATTTTCTAGTCCACTGAAATGATGGAAATGGTTTTGTGCATGAATTTGTGAGGTTATGTGTTCTTGGACATCTCACATTGAAACTTTAGTATATTTACTTTATGTGGAAATATTTTTCTAAATTTCATGAGGATTATTTGATAAATTTGCTCCAGCACCAACCCCCCCCCCCCAAAAAAAAATAAAAATAAAATAAAATCCCAAATTTATGTTCTGCTTTAGATAGAACCCCCTAACAGAATTTGCACAAGTATATGAATGCATTAGCATAGGATGTAATGACGGTTTTTTTTTTTTTTTTTTTTTTTTTTTTTTAAATATGTCACTCATTAACTATTAATCAAGACAATGCCTATTCCTCCAAATTTTATCACTGTGAATATGCATCATTGCCCTTGAACTCAGATTTTGGTCATTTGTTTAGTGGAATTTTCAACTACTTGTGGATGGTGATACCCACAAGGTTCGGTAATTATTCTATTATCCCCGTCCAGCAGAGAATAATAGCTGTTGGATGACTATCTAATCTACTATTAATCTTGTGGATATCAATTCCTAAAGGTGATAGAAGTCATCGATGATAGAACGACGACGTTTGTTTAGTTCATGCCACTTGGTCTAATTTTTCGACCACTTTTGATAATTAAAAAATTTTCATTCACTATTAGCATTTTTTTTTTCAACATTGCATCTACAATTTTCATCGACATAAGAAAAAAATGGATCTCTTTATCAACACGTAAGCTATTAGCTTAATTAAGCAAGTTTTAAATGACATGTTATGCCATGATAAGTTTGCAAACCAGTGCCACGTTTAGCTATGATGAATAATGCTTTTAGTTGAGTTTTATTGCATTCAAATTTACGTTCTATTAATTAAAGTATCAGTTGATTCAGTGATTTTAGATAAGAAAAAAAACAAAATATATATATATATATATATATATTAATATACAGTCGACTTAGTGAGATGAGATGTTAGATTTCTTAATCAAGTTTTGAGTTTAAAACTTGAAAATAAAAAACATATTATACTAGGAGAGCTGTTTCTAAATAGAGTCCGACAGATACTTGAATCGTATTAATCAGAGTATGACTTCGGATACCTATGGTAGAAATTAAAAAAAAAAAAAAAAATTATGGGTATTTGTGTAAATATTAAATATTTGAGCTTGAACAAATAAGGCTGTTCAATATATCAATTTATTCATCTTCTACAGCCTAGCTTGCTGTTTGTGCGCGAGTGCGTGTACGTTAAGAGCAATAAGGGGGAGGAATTGTGATTTGGTCATGGTCATTGCATGGAAACAGTTTACGAGGAGAATGAGAATCGAATCAACACCCTTTCTCTTTGTTCTTCTTTACAGTTAGCCTTGGCTTCCTTTAACGGCCCCCGAGAGAATTGGAGGCCAGATCTTATTTTTAGAGAGAGAGAGAGAGAGCAGCCACAAGCACTACAGTAGCAGTGTTTGTGAAGAAAGCAAAAGGAGGGGGTGTTTGGTATTGGTATTAGTTGAATGAAGGGAGAAAAAGGAAAGATGGTCAAAATGCAAACCTCGAAGACTCATAATATTCCATCATCAGCTTCCCACCCCCCACTCTTTATTGATAGTCACCATCTCTTAAAGCTCTCTCTTTCTTTTTTATCCCCTTCTTCGCCCCCTCCCCTTTTCTTTTAATCCAACATTTTGTTCCTTAATTCCATTTGCCTATCTACATAATTTTAGACAAGAATATTCATAAGGAGGTTCTCTCTCTCTCATGTAACTTAGAAACTAAGAAAAGATCCTCAAAAAAATGTCCCCAAGTCTAAAACTATAAGCTACCTTATAATTTAATCAAAAAAGTCAATAATTAGAGTACAAATTTAACTGCATAGTAGTTTAGTTGTCCAATCATTGGCGGACCAGTTATAAAATATGTCACATTGAGCACGTGGAGGGCTACAATTTTTTTTTGATTCCCCACAAATGGTCAAATGAGGGGCCTCTAAAATTGGTATGTTCAAAGGTGTTTCTAAGGTTTCTGTTTATGGTTCAATTGATTGAATTGATTCATAATGAAATATGTTGTGTTCATGGGTTACAAGATCTCCTGTTATTCTTTATGTGGGATCACCAAAAAAGTCAGGCCCCCAATCTCCTCTTCTAACACTTAGTCCGTAAAACCAATAATCTGTGGGTGTAATATTTTTTTTAATTAAAATCTTGAATTCAAATTTTGAAAATAGAAAAATAGGTATTGAGAGAAAGTCAACCCCTTAATGGGCCCCACAGCATTCGATCGGATTAGTCGGATTAAATTCAAAAACTGGTTGATGGCAGGTATCTGCTTATGCAAAAAAAAAAAAAAAGTACTTAGTCCGTCAACCCCATTTTGATTACAAACAACTAGGTCCAACTCCATTGAATATTCCTTCAAACCTCCACTACATTTTTCAATCATGTTAGATTTTGTTCTCTATGGTTTCATCACAAGCTAGGACTTGAACCCCAATTGCTTTTCCTGCTCCTAGTTTTGAAGGTTAAAGAAGTGTAGGAACTGGGAAGAGGGTGTGCCAATATACTTTTGCTTTTTCCTTGGCTTGCTCATTATAGGTGTTTCCAACTTATTCTTGCAAGATTGAAAATAATGTTAATTATGGCCATCATCGTACATGTCCAAATTTTAAATTGAAAATGCTATTCATGTTTTCTTTGGTGTCAATCAATCATTCAAAAAACCTTTTGTTTACAATTCCTCATATTGAAACATTGAAAAAGAAAAACAATCCTTATTATGTTATGACCTTTCTAATTTGTATATAGGGCCAAGCTTATTACTAAAGAAGGTGAAAGGAAAGGAAATTGTACTGCTAAACTGAGTTACATGCAAGGTTCAACGATCAAAATATTATGAAACTTGAAAAAATCATTAAAGAAAAGGATTATAACCAGGAAATCCATCCGAATATTCTAATAGGATAATATATAACATGACAAAATCATAAAGAAAAAGACTATGAAGAGGCTGCATATTTAAGGAAAGAATCATGTAAAGAGGGGCATGAGCACAACGTTGTGTGCCTTGTGTGTGCGACTGCAAGTATTCTCTCACCCTCTTCCCATAAAAATCACAAAAGAAGCTTCACTTGACACACTTGGGTGTTTTTGTTTTCTTCTTTCTATTTAATTCAACAATTTTCAAAATTTTGCAACTTTGGAAACATAGAGGAATTTTTCCCTTTATTCTCTTTTGCTTCTTTTGGATTTTGTTTTGATTCCATTTTTCAAGGTTGGGCTTTGGTTAGGAGAACTAAAAAATACGCACACGGCCCTCTATTTATTCCCTTTTTCTTTTCCTTCTCTCTCTCTCTCTCTCTCTCTCTGTGTGTGAGTGCATGCATCTCTCTATATATACACAGACTTACACACAACATCACAAACATCACTCACTCACTCAGTCACTCCAACTTTCTCTCTTGTTCTTTTCTCTCCTTCACACCCTTTTCTAGTCACTCTTAATTAAGGTGAGCCCTCCAAAAATTTCCATTCTTCATTTTGTTTCAAATCATTCGAAACTTCAAAACTAAGCCAAAAAGCTTATATGTTGCCCTTCTTTTTGTTTTTGGGTCTTAAATTCTAATTAACATTTTTGGTTATGTACACATGTACATATATACAATAATATAATATGTATACGCACTATATCTAAACTTCTTTTTTTGGGTAGATATTGACATGCCTGTGTCAAATTTTATATTTTATTACATGGTATTATAGGCAATATGAGTAGGCCGGGGGACTGGACCTGCAGGTCATGCCAGCATCTCAACTTCCAACGGCGGGATTCATGTCAACGTTGTGGAGATCCCAAGTCTGGAGGAGACTTTGGAAGCTTTGGAGGGAGAGGTGGCTTGTCATTTGGTTTCAGTGGATCTGATGTGAGGCCTGGTGATTGGTACTGCAGTGTTGGCAACTGTGGTGCACACAATTTTGCTAGCCGTTCAAGCTGCTTCAAGTGTGGTGCTTTAAAGGAAGATTTGGGTGGTGGTGGTGGTGGCGGCTTTGATTTTGACATGCCACGCTCTAGAGGCTTTGGTTTTGGTAGTAGTGGCAGCGGTGGCAGTGGAAGGTCTAGTTGGAAGTCCGGCGACTGGATTTGCAATAGGTAAAATGACTTATTTATATAAATTTCGATTCTACTTTTTTAAATTTTCATAAAATCTCAACATGATACTAAAATTTTAACAATTCTTATGTCATTTGTAGTTTATAATGCATAACTTTTTGCTTACGAGAATTTTGGTGCATTTTGGAAATGGACACAGGTTGGGATGCAATGAGCACAACTTTGCCAGCAGAACGGAATGTTTCAGATGCTGTGCACCAAGAGACTTCAGTAACAAATCTTCTTACTAAGCATGTAATTTCCAAAAATGGGTATGGAACAGAATTTCACAATTTGGTTATCTTCTTTTGAATTTTAATCAATGCTTTAATTTATAGATATCCATTGATTTACTTGCAGGTATTGCAGTAGAAGGGGAGAGACAAGACAGAGAGATCAATCTTGATGAATTTTCCCAAGACTTTAATTTTCCTTTTTTTCCTCTCTTTATTTAAGGTACCAGCTGAAACATGGTTAGAAACAAAATCCTTGTTCTTATTATGAGCATTTTGTTTGTTACTCCCAAAACAAGTACAACAATGGAGTTCGTTCAATATTTTCTATATCTTTTAGTATTGGAGAGAGATTTAAATTTTTATTTTCATGTTTTTCTAAATGAAGATGGTTCTCCTTTGTTTTTCTACCAATGATATGCAACAACTTGGTATCTCTCTCTCTCTCTCCCCCGTTCTATTTATTGTAACTAACAGTATACAAAGTCATATTCTAACTAATTCGATTTGAGTGTTATCGGATCTAATTTAAGAAAGAACTCTTTCAACAATATCATTTCCATTCCCAAATTTCTCTCTCTCTCTCTCTCTCACAATCTTTGGTGATGGGATGGTTCAGACAATGTACAATTAAAGGTTGCTTTTCTCAAGTGGACCAAGGATACTGTCTAAGCAAAGAAGGCTTTTATGTAACTCTAGAGGCACTAATCTTTGTTGTATAGTACATGGCAACCAAAGCAAATATCGAAGGCTACATTGGGACCACAATTGTTTCAACAAATGCAAAGAAAGAATAATTGGGTCAAGATTCAAGGAATATCATCTTTGATAGTTTTAAAGTTAAAGAGGCTTTGATATGAATATTATATCCCTCTAAGCATTAATTCTTAAAAAGCAGGTGATTATTATTATTATCATTAAAACATTTCATTTTGATTTGGTCAGTCCCACACCAAATCCAAAGTGACTCAAAATTCTTGCTTTTTTTCCCTTTTTTGGGGTAGGAATTGTTGTGTAAGGCAAATTCAAACTATTTTTTGCATTGGTTGCTGTTGTTTAGGTCACTTTAAGCATGCGAATGCTACTATATATGAAGGCAATTCCAACTACACTACATTGTTTTTTTTTTTTTAATTTTATTTTTTTGTTATATATATACAAACAAAAGATATTAAGAATTATATTTTGATTAATCTGATTCGAGCGTTATTGGGCTCAATTTAGGGGAAGTCTCCCCATGTAATCTTTTTCATTTTCAAGTTTCGAATCTAAAACTTAAGGAACCTAACACTCTTACGCATTAGATTGATTGTTCACTGATCTATACTGCAGTGTTTCAATAATTCTGATTCACAAATTTCAATTATCACACTAACAGCTTTAAAGAGCATATAAGAACAACTATTATTATGCCTTCAAATCATATAAATTTGAAAGAATTTTCTACCGTTTCCATGCTATGAATCATGAGATGAATGTCATACGTGAGTAAGAGCTGAGATGTTTTAGAATTATGAGAAATGTCGTATTTAGATATTATCGTAAGGCTTTTTACTTATCATAAAATGTCTGATTTGAGTTAAAATAGAGAAAATTTATGTTAGCATACTGAAATACCATATCAGAGAATGCCGTCTATAACACGTTGAAGTTCTTTTTCTCTCTCTTCATTTGGTGAAAAAATGGTAGTGAAATTTTTACGAATTTTTGGTTCTTGTAAATACCAGACAACTTGTATCACATTTTACATACAATCATTGGGTAACTATGCAGGTATTCCACCTGTAACCAAGAATTTCCATAACATTTTGGGCATCCATCCATTTTACACAAACTTCCTACTAAAGATAATTTAAATTTTAAGAAGCTAAATAATTTTTTTTAGTAGCAAACTACATTTATCTAGAGTCATATTCCAGTTTGAGTATCTGTAGAGGACCCTATTTAGGTGCAACTCTTTCGGTATAGTTTTTTTCATTCCAAATTTAAAATCCAAAACTTAATTAAGAGATCTAACACCTTATTCTATTGGGCCAACTGTTGATTAACAAGTTAAATGATAAAAACACTTGAATAAGAATTTTTTACTACTTGGATGTCCCTACAATGACATATTATTCAACTATTTCATCCTATAAAAAAATGGTGATTATTAAATAACGATTCGATGACCATTAGTTTCATCATATTAAATATCTGTAGGGATGAAAGAAAAACTCTTGAAAATAATATAAAAGAATTTATTTCGTAATAATTTATCAATTTAGTATATGTAAATAAAATGAATATCCGAAATATTTGATCGTTTTTGAATTTCACCAGGGAGAATAAATGATTAAAACTTGGTTTTTACCAAGCTAAGAAGTAGAGTTTGGAAGATTTCAGAGTTGGGATAGTGCATATTAAAGGCATTTTTCACATTGGATTCCCTTACATTTGACCACATGGAGGATATCTTTTAACCTCAAGTGTGGGATTCAAAAGAATGCATTTTGTTTTATGGATACAAAAAAAGTAAGTGTTGCATTTTATCAGTGTCTCCTTCTCCAATCCACTGATTGCCTAAAAGCAGGATTCTCTTGTCTTCCTTTTAAGGTAGCTTTATGTTTCTTTTTATGTGCTTTGGGTTGGTGTTAGTCAAGCCTCCAATTTGTATGTAAACAAACATTTTATTTTGAAAGCATGGCAATCTAATGGTCACACCATCTTCAAAGTTCTCTCATTTTTATCTTATCACATCAAAAGCAAAACATAGGACTTGATTTCACGTAAAAATTGACATCATTTTGTTGTCATATAGAGATCATAAAAATTACGAAAATATACGCATTCACGAAAATTTGAATATTAGATCTGGAGGAAGAAATAATTTTATAATTTAATTATAATTAAGATTTAAAATTTCATAATTTTAGGCAAATTGCTGGTTACAAAGAGGAGTTTTTAAGTATTTGATTGGTTCTTTGGGAGCCTTAATATGATTTTTTTTTTTTTTTAAATTTTTAGTATTAATACTATTATTCAATTCATAAGGCATTTACAATTGTAGATCGGATGTCCCCAAAAGGACCATTTACAATTTATATTTACAAACCGATTGGACGTGCTGGGTCGATTTCTTTTCACTGTGTTGACTGGTTAACCGCTGGGCCTTCATGGAGTGGGTTAATACCTTGTGATTTTGGGCCTTTAGGGCTCAGCAGCTTTCTGGTCTGGCTTGCTTTTATTCCTGGTGGGGCTTTATTTATTTATTTATTTATTTTTGTAAATGGATATTTGTTACCGATCAATATTCAGATTTCGTTCGATTAATTCAATTCAAATATTATAAAATCTATTAAGGGTTTGGTTATCTCAATCCCATTTTTCTATTTTCATTGCTCGAACCTGAGTTCAATGGTTAAGGGGTACAACGTCTTGCTGTGAGTTTGGTTTAATGGAGCTTTATTCAAATGCTGGCCTTTATTTCTTTATTTTTTTGGTATATTATCAACTGAATATTTGGAGTTATATTATGATTAATTCGATTTATATATTATCAGGTTGATTTTAGAGGGTAGCTATTTCAACGTAATATTTTCTATTCCCAAATTTTAAATCCGAAACTTAATTAAGAGCCCTAACACGCTTATCCACTAAATCGATTATTCGTTTGTGCTTTCTTCCTTTATGATTTAGCTCAGATGTTGGCAATTTTAATTTGAGTTTGAGCATTCCTAAAAACATTAGCAACTACTATATTTTCAACAAAGAGACTCCTAGTCCTGACTAGGTTTCTTGATAGAGTATAAATTAGTGTAATATTTGTAATTAATTTTGAGTATTTTTTAGTAAATATTACACTAATTTGTGGTATTTGATATGTTATAATTGATGGAGGAAGTTCATGAAGGAAAGTGGAGAAGAAAAACCAAATTGGAGCTTTTCATGCAAGGAAGAGAAAAAATGGGCACCAATACTCTTTTACTAGTGTGTGGGCACATGGATTTCAGAAGATAATGAAAGATTTTATTAAAGAATCACTATAGCAAACTTCATTTCCTAATTGGACATTCAAGGAAGAATTGAGATGGATTTGCAGATATTGAAAATTTGTAAGATACATTGATTTATTCTTGAGATTTAGGAATAGGAATTTTGGAAACTCTAACCTTTGTGACCTTCTATTTTATTCCGTTTATTATTATTATTATTATTATTATTATTATTATTATTATTTTAACTTTGTAGTTATTAGAAATTTTCTTTTTAATTATTTGGTGGCTGCCATAAGGTTTAGAAATTTTCCCTTTTGGAAATAGGGTTATCACTTGTCTCAAAAAAGAGAATATTTATAGGAAGTCTCGTCTAGCAACCACAAGACATACACATTCCTGTAGTTTAGTAAGAAGGGGACAACAGGTCATGGCTTTAGTTGTGTTCTTTTCCAGCACTCTTAACCATTTTTTCAGCATATTAATCCAAGCAATATTTCATTTATTTTTTGACTTTTTTTTCCCTCTATGTGTTTATTCTAAATTTATTTTCTCGTCAAAAGATTGTTGAAAACTTGATGGATGAAAATTGTGAGATCTAATTGAGATTATTGACTTAATATTTTGTAAGTATTTACTTAATCTCTATTTTTTAATGTTTATGATTGTTTTGAGTTTATTGAATAGAGATCTATATTTGATAACCCTATAACACTCTACAACTAATTAAAAACGACAAAATTTGTTTGTTTTTAATAAAATAGTAATTGGTATTATTTTATGGCCTTACAAGTGATTTAACTTATGTCATTAAATTGAATAATCAAACTTAAATAAATCCACATTGGAATTTGTTATTTAGAATTGACTCTCTCTATATCTTAAAACTATCGAAATACTAAATCCAACAAAGGTTTCTTAGATTATATTTCGATTAGGAAATTAATTGATAATAATATCTTAATTACAGAAAAGTAAGGAGAGATTGGTCATTTCGCGATATTTAATGGCTATAACCAATTTATTTACATAATGTTGAGTAATTTTTGTATTAATAATCAATTAAGTACATTGAGGTGGAAATAATTCCTTTTACTAGAAGTTGATTTCCCATTCAATTTTATTCCTTTAATCTCATAGTTAATTATTTCTTTGTTTCATTGATTCATTAGTTTAATTAAAATCAACCCCTCATATTTATTTTTATTTTTATTTTATTTTTTTAAAAAAATAAATAAATCCGTCTCTTCCCTGTGGATACGACTATATTCTCTCTAAACTCATCTTTTGTGAAATAGGCATTTTTATTTTTATTGACTTGACATATACTAAATTTTGGTGCCGTTATCGGGAAACGGTATTAAGTGATTTATTTCTTTGAAATTTTGTTTTCTCTTTGTTTCCAAACTAACTCTTGCAGTGAACTTACTAGAAGTTGTCAATGATATAGAAGAGGACTTCAAACATGAAGATATAGCTACCCAAAGGACTTTAAGGGAGTTATTAAGCTCTGATGTTAATGAACATTCTTTTTACATTGATTTTCTTAATATTAAGGCTCTTTTTAAATTAAATTATGGATTGATACGTTTATTATCTAATTTCTATGGTCTTGTAGGAGAGGATTTTTACAAGTATCTAAAAAAGTTCCATGTTGTGTGTTTGATAATAAGGCCATAAGGGGTAACTGAAGAACAACATGAATTAAGAGTTTTTCATTTTTCTTTAACTAATAAAGCAAATGATTAGTTTTACTATTTGCCATTTGGTTCTATCACTATTTGGAATGACATGAAAAAATTGTTTTTAGAAAAAATTTTTCCAACATCACATGTAGCCATGATTAGGAAAGAGATGTGGTGCAAGGCAATTTAATGGGGAAACTTTATACGAATATTGGGAAAAATTTAAGCAATTATGTACAAACTGCCTACAGTACCAAATTCCCAAACAATTGCTCATTTAATAAAAGTTGACAGAAAGAAATATAATTAATGAAACAAGTGGTGGTACAATGATGAACAAAACACCCGAGAAAATAATATCGAGTCAAAAATACTAAACAAAGACATTTGTTGGGAGACAACCCAATTTTTTTATGATTTTTATTTAATATTTATTTTTGTTGGTTTGATTTGAATTTAAGTTTTGATGGTATTTTTTTAGGTGAATCAAGACTAAAAAATTTTGATGACCACAAGTGTTTTGTTATTAAAGCGTGCCCACGCTCTAATAGATTTTCATTTCTGCTCATAATCCGGACTGCTTTTAAAAAATGGAAAGAAATATTCCAACATTAAAGCGTGCCCGCGCCTTACAAAAATTTTGCTACTGCTCATTTAAGGACCATCCTCTATTTACCACTCGACCCTAGGGAAATCTTATCCTTACTTTATCTTTTTATTTTTGTTTTTATTTGAGCTGGTTGTTACTTCTTTTACTTTTCTCTCTCACTTAGCAATACATTGGGGACAATGTATGAATTAGATGTGAGGGGATGTTTTATACTTTTGTTTTTTAGTAGTATGTTTGTTTCTCTATAATTGGTTAAGTTTTGTTTCATTTAAAAAAGAAAAAAAGAAAACAAACAAAAAAAAAAATTGAATTTTCTAGCTTGATATGTGTTATTTGGTTGGTTGAAAATCTATGAAAAAATGACTTGTATTAATGGTTTTTGTGTTTAAAATGATTATTTGTTTTTTTATGGTTTTCTTTGAAGGATTAATATGTAAGATTTGATGCAAACCCTACTTAAAAGTGAGGTTTTGAGTTTAAAATAAGCAAATTTATTTTATGTGCTCGAAATTATTTTTTTCTTATTAAGTGATTATCATAATTGGATTGGTTATTTTAGAAATTGCTATATTATGCATGTCGAGATCACACTTTAGAATTTCATGTATTGAAGTAATAAAGGCACCTAGGTTTACCATTTTGTGGCTTTCATAAAAATTTCTACCTTGATTTTATGATCCTTTTAGTTAACCAAGTTGAGTCTATAATCCATTTTCTTCTTTATAACCATCTCAATACAATACCTAACCTTTTATTTAGTTTTCGTTTCAAACCCTTGTACCAAAGGTATATATAATTAATTGCATGATTTTGGTTATTTGTTTGCCTTAAGGGAAAGATGATTATTGGCATCTTAATGTTGATGTTTTCATGAATATGATGTGACAAATAAATTTTGCGATTGAGTAAGGTAGAATAAGCTTGAATATCCTCTTAGCTATTCTTTGTTGAAAGATTATTATTTTTGAAAAAAAAAAGTGTAAAAAGCAGTAAAAAAGAAGAAGAAAAAAATAGAGAAGAAGAAGAGAAAGAATAGTGCTGCATCTTGATTGAATTTCTATTCATTTATATTTTATACATGAAAATTAGAGAAAATTATTGGCAAAGAGTATGTGAGCAGCAAAGAGTCTTTTTTTTTTGCTATTTGTTTGGGACAAAATTGATCAATGTTGAAAGAAAAAAAAAATTGTGTAGTTAATTATATATTTCCTATGATACGTTTTAACTCTCAAATATCTCCTTTACCCTATCCTTAACCCTAACCTCATTACAATCAAATGAAAGATTTTTTTATTGATGCATGGATTTCAAAATTTTTAAGTGGTGAAAATTTAATATATTTACAAATTTATGGTAATATCAATTTTATTGTATTGATTTGAGTGATAAATATATTCTTCACCCCTTTTTGAGTATATTTGAGTGAACCTTTAGAGAGGATTGTCGAATCTTGCAGTTTTCATTTCATAAGGAGCTGTTACGATATGTAATGGTTGTTCTTGCAAAAAAACCCTGTGAAGTATTTGTTGTTCTGATTACGCTTTCAGTTTGACTTTTATGGCATATATTGATTTGGGAGTTTGGAAGAAAAATAAGTTAGTTTTAGTTTTATTTGAGTTAGAAATGCTTGAGGGCAAGTATCGTTTAGGTGTGGAGGAATTTGATTTTGAGTTATTTTTGAGTGAATAATACACTAATTTATGTTATTTGACATGTTAGAATTGATGGAAGAAGTTTATGAAGGAAAGTGGAGAAAAAGAACCAAATTGGAGCTTTTTGTGCAAGAAATAGAAAAAATTGGCAACAACACTCTTTTACTAGTGTGTGGACATGTGGATTTTAGGAGATAATGCAAGATTTTATTATTGAAGAATTGCTACAACAATCTTCCTTTCCTAATTGCACATTCAAGGAAGAATTGAGATAAATTTGGAAACATTGAAAATTTGTAACATACATTGATTTATTTTTGATATTTAGGAATATGAATTTTGGAAATTCTAGTTTTTGTGACCTTCTATTTTATTTAGTTTATTTTTTTTAGGATTTGTAGTCATTAGAAGCTTTCTTTTTAATTACTTGGAGGCTGTCATAAGGTTTAAAAATTTTCTTTTTTGAAAATAGGGTTGTCACTTGTCTCAAAAAGGGGAATATTTAGAGGAAATCTCATCTAGCAGTCGCAAGACATACATATTCCTGTAGTTTAGTAAAAAGTGGGCAGCAGGTCACGGCTTTAGTTTTGTTCTTTTCTAGCACTCTTAATCATTTTTTCAGCATATTAATCCAAGCAATATTTCATTCATTTTGTGAGTTTTTTTTCCTCTATATGTTTATTGTAAATTTATTTTCTAGTATAAGGATTATTAAAACATTGATGGATAAAAATTGTGAAATCTAATTAAGATTATTAACTCAATATTTTATAAATATTTATTTAATCTTTATTCCTTAATGTTTATAATTGTTTTGAGTTTATTGAATAGAGATTTATATTTGATAACTCTATAATACTTTACAACTAATTGAAAACAATAAGATTTGTTTATTTTTAATAAAATGGTAATTGACATTGTTTTATGACTCCACAAACAGTTTAACTTATGTCATGAGATTAAATAATTTAATTTAAATAAATTTAGATTAGAATTTATTAATTAGAATTAGATCTCTTTATATCTTTATTTTGTTGAAACACTAAATTCAATAAGACTCTCTTGAGTTATTTTTTGATTAAAGAAGTAATTAATGATGGAATCTTAATTACTAAAAAAGTAAGAAAAAATTAGTCATTTCATAGTAATTAACGGTTAAAACCAATTTATTTACATAATGTCGAGTAATTTTTACATCAATGATCAATCAAGTATATCGAGGTGAAAATAATTCCTTTGACTTGAAATTGATTTCCCATTCGATTTTATTCTTTTAATCTCTGGTTGTTTAGTTATAGTTAATTATTTTTTTTGTTCGATTGATTCATTAGTTTTGTTAAAATCAACCCTATATTTATTTTTATTATTTTTTTTAAAATAGATAAATTTGTCTCTTCCCTATGGATATGACCTTACTCACTCTAAAATAGGAATTTTTATTTTTGTTGGTTTGGCACCCACTATTTCTTTAAGAATATTTCTTCAAATGTGCCATACATGGACTTACCCTATGATGAGAAATTCCATTCAATATACATGAAATTTCTTAGTTCCACGTAAAGCAATTTTAGTCCTATTAACGCGAGTTGCTGCATCACCTCAAAAACCTTCTATGCATATTAGATTATTGCAATGTGATCAACTAATACGAAGAATCCCTTCTGTAGTTCTTTAATAGTATGTTTGATAGTTTTGGGGAGAAAAAAAAAAGATTAGTTAGGAGAGAAAAGAAAAAAACAATTATAATTTTCTCTTATGTTGTTTGGGAGTAGACGTGGAATTCATCCGAAATTAAATATTTAATTATCACCATTTTAATGATAAATTTGATATATTAAAAAGTTAATGTGAAACAACTTTTCTTTTCTTTCCTTTTCTTCTCATTTTTGGGAAGAAAATTTTTTATGTTTTTAAGAATAAAAAATCATTTCATTTTATTTCTTTTCTCTCCACATAAAACACCCAAACAAAAAAATTACAGACATTTTCTCTCTTAATCTTTTTTTTTCCCAAATCACTCCATTCAAACGTACTGTAAATGCTTTAACTGTAAATTTTAGTTTGATTTTGGTTTAATTGATTTATCAATCTTTATATTTTTAATTTATTTATTCGGCAACTTTAAGCTACAATAAGCAAAGTCGATACATTCTTAACAATTTTGTTAAATTTAACCCCGTACAACTTGTAAAATTTCACACTCAACCACCTCACCACTTCTCTCTCTCTCTCTCTCTTTGATTTTCACCGATCAATATCCGGATTTTGCCTAGAATTCAAGATTTCTGATTAAGGGAGTAAAGTGTCCGACCATTCAATCCAAAGAAATTTGGTCTGTCTCTCTTTCTCTCTCTCTCTCTCTGGTTTAATATTATTTACTTTCTATATTCACCAATTTCTTCTTTTTTCTTATTTAAAAAAGAAATAAAAGGTTTTCAATTAAAAAAAAATGAAAGATTAGCATAAAAATTTGTTTTACATTGTCATAAATCATCAGTTTCAACAGTTTAACGATCATTTCGACAATATAACTTCCAAAATTTTAATTTGTGCTGCAAGCTTAACTACTTATGATAATTTTGTTATTTTTGATAAGAAGAGAGTAATTTTACTAAATTCTATCCTCATAACTTTTTTTCATTACAATTAATCAGTTTAAAATTTATATAATTGATATCCATATTTATGAGTGGTTGTGGGGACTCAAACGAATTGGAGAGTTTTTTTGCAAGATTTGAATAAATATATATTTCATATCCATTGTTTTTTTTTTTTTTAAAAAAAATTAATTTGTCATTGCAACTGCTAATGTTGAGAGGGTTTTCTTTGCTATGAATATTGAAAAAAGTCGACTGCATAACGAAATGAGAAACTAATGACTAAATGATTATTTGATAACATAGATTGAAAATGATATATTCTCTATTATAAAGAATAACAACTGAATAAATTCTTTTTTGATAATAAAAATAGATATATTTTTTAATGATATCATTACATGTTTTGTTTTTAATATTTAGATAATTATGTTATTTATATTTACTACGCTTTCAATTTTTTATATAGATATGAATTTATATATTTATATATTTTTTTTAATGATATGAAATTTTTTTTATTTGTATACATAGACTTTTCAAATATATATTTTTTATTTTCGTAACACAATAAACTATAGAGAAAAAAAAATACTTATGGTAGGTTAATATATCAAAAAAAAGTTAATCACATGGAATTCTTGCCAATTATGAAATCATGGGAAGAAAGTTAGCAACCTTGTAAACCATAAAGGGAAGCTTTGGACCGAATTAATTGAAAAATAGTTCTAGATACCGATTGATATAGTACTAAAAAAAAATAAAGGGAAGCTTTCACAAGTAATCTACTATAACTATTATATTTTTTATTATTATTGTTATTGTTATTATTATTATTATTATTTTAATGAAGAAAACAATACAAAGGAATATGGAATTGGAAATCCTCTTTCAATGTAATTTTTGGAGTACTTATCAACTGTAAAATATCTAACTTATATATGATAACTATTTGAAGAGAAAGTTGTCACGACAGTTTCTAACGAGATGTTGTAGATCTGGATGTTGTTTATAAGATGTTTAGTTTATAAGCAATGATGGTAAAAGAATTCAAACTTGAGATCATATAAGAATTTAAATTGTGATCTCGGGTTGTTTATAAGATCTTTTGTCCTTAAGGGGATAATCTAGTAGTCATAACTCCCTCCCCTAACTTGGTGATTTCGAATTCAAATAGTGATATAATCAAAAAAAAAAAAAAAAGAATTCAAACTTGAGATCATGTGAAAACACCAAAGCCACTCATCATTATTAAGTGCTAGACCAAAAAAAATTATATTTATTATGGCAACAAACTTTTAGATTATATTTTCTCCCTGTTTTGTGTTTTGAGAAGAGAAAGAGGTGGATCCCCAAGGGAACAACCTAGTATGGTCACAACTCTCATTTCCCAATTCAGTAATCTTGAATTCAAATCTTGATGTAACAAACAAAAAGAGAGAGAAAGAGGTGGAAAAATGTAGGAAAGAAAAAGTGGGAAGAAAAATAAAGGAAAAAAAGGGAGAAATAGATGAGAAAGGAAGTAGGGGAAAACCTTTCCCCAGAGTATTATTTTTTCAAATTTGAAACTTGGATTTTCCTCTCCCCTCTTAAAACCAATGTTTTCAAAACCGAACTAGTAAATAACTTGATCAATCTACTGATTCATTGGTTCCTTAGTCAAACTAGTCGGACCGTTTTACAAACTGAATGACATAACCATGATGTCATATATATAATTTATATATTATATATTTTAAAATAAAATAAAATCTATATATCTCTATGAAAAAAAGGAATTTGTTCCATCAACAACGGTTTATACATTATATAATTTTTTCTTTTGACTAATTTGAACGGTTCATCAATTTTACCAGTTTTGATCGATTTTAAACGGTTTTGACCGAATTTAATTTCATTTGGTTTAATAGTGAAAACGGAATCAAATTACAGAACAATTCATAGTTAAACCAGTCGAACTGACTTGTGCGGTCCTATTTTAAAAACATTACCTAAAACAAAGATGGTAATTTATGACCATGACCACAGAGCAATATATTATAATAATTATTTTTTTAATGGTAAAAGCATCATCAAATTTAATTATATCTTCTTAATTTCAATTTTCTCACTTAATCTGATCTTTTATTATTTTTTACATATTGCTTTTAAATTTAATGTGAAATTCTCTTATGGTGATTTATAATATATCAGTAACTTTTTACCCCAATTACTTTAAATTAGTTATTATTTTCTAATTTTAATAAAAATACTGAGGCAAAACTATAAATAATCACATTTTATTTCTCTTTTTTGGAGGAAATTTAGCAAAATATTGTATCATATATCCATCTTTTAAAGAGCAACTATTTTCTGCGAAAACCAATAAGAATTCAATCTACCCTTTTGAATATTAGAATTATAACTATCCTTTAATTTAAAATTTAAGAATTATTAAAAATTAAAAAATGTGCAATGTCGTTCTAAAATATTTATTTTGCAATGACAAGCTTTTTTAGATGAATTACCCCATAACAAAATTTGAATGTTAATATTCATACTATTTAATTAATATATTTTTTTCATATTAATTATTTTTCTTTCAATTTTAAATTCTTAAATTTCAAAAAAAAAAAAAATAATTTGAGAGGTGATGGCTTCAATTGAGGTAAGGAGTTTTTATTTCTACGATACTACAACATTAGTAGCAATAAATCCCTTATCCCCTTAAGTAAGATCGATTATATGAATGTTTTCATATCATTGTACTCTATTTCATATCGCATACTTATTTATATGATTGTTTTTTTATATGAAAACAATAATAATACTTTTATTCCATTAATTCAGATTGGCAATATGATAATTTTATGACATTATAGTTTATTTTGTATTGTATTTTTATTTATATTTAGATAATTTATATCAAGTTTTATTGAGATTATCTAAATTTTGTTAGGTCTCCCTTTCCTTCAATTAATATGAGTATTTATTATAATTTTGCACCGTTTAATTGGAACTCTATTAGTCACCTTTGTATGTGTATATATCATCTTAATCGTGTTTTGATAAGGTATAAATTAGTGTAATTATTATGGTTTATTTTATTCTATTTTTGAATAAATATTACACTAATAATTATTGTGTTTTATAGTCATTGATATAATAGGAATGATGGAAGAGATTTTTGAAGAAAAAGGAAGGAAAAGAAGTCAAAATTGGAAGTTTTGAAAATTTTTCAAAATCATTGATTTATTCCTAATATTTAGGGATAAATTTTAGAATTTTAACTTTTAAAAACTTTTATATTTTAAGAAATTTTTCTTCTTCAAAATAGGGTTATTATCCCTATTTATAGAGCGCTTCATGGGGCAAAAAAGGAAGAGAGGAGGCGGCAGCCCTAAGGGGGCAACACCCCTGTTCCTGTAGAAGAAAGCAATCACTTCCTGTAAACTTTTGTTTCTCCAACAATCAGCCATGTTTGTCTTGGAGAGGATCAATTTGTTTTAATAGAAACACAATTTTCTTTTTCATTTTTTTGTGAGTTTTTCTCCTCCTTTTTCTCTTTAATTTTATTTTCTAGTTAAAGGATATTGAAATCTTCATGATTGATGATTGTGAGATTTAATTGAGTTTATTAAATTAATATTTTATAAGTATTTATTTGATTCCTACAATTCATGAATCATGATTTTCTAGAGTTTGTTAAATAGTAGTCAATATTTAAAGTCTTAGAATAATCTACAACTAATTAAAACGATAAATCCATAATTATTTGTTAGTTTTAATAAAGTGATAAATGACATTCATATCGTGGAATTAAATAATCTAATTTAAATGAACCTGATGTGTTTTTATTAATTAGAATTGAGTCTTTCTAGATCTTAATGCTGTTAAGACTTTCAATTCTAAGAGTTTCTCTAGGGTTGACTCTCGATTAGAGAAATAATACACGAATTTCTCTTAATTATTGACGAAGTAAGGAGAGATTGGTTATTAGGCGTTTGTCGATGATTATAATCAATTTATTTATGGGTGTTGAGATCTTTAGATAGTTCAATGATTAATCACATAAAATCAAGGTGGATATAATTCCTTTGACTAGAAAATTTTATTTTCCATTTTTGAGTAATTTATTTTTATTTAATTAGTTTGGTTAGTTTTCCAAACCCCCATATTTTTATTTTATTTTATTTTTCTTAAAAGAAGTAAATCCACCGTTCTCTGTGAAAATGATCATATTCACTCTATACTAGTATTTAGTGAAATGTGTATTTTATTTTTGGTTATTTAACGACACACCAAATTTTGGCGCCTTTGTCGGAGAACGGTGTTAAGAGATTTATTTCTTTTAAGTTTTATTTTCTCTTTATTTTGGGGACTAACCATTGTCAGTGAACTTACTGGAAGTTTGTCAACGACATAGAAGATAATGATTTTAAACACTCGAACATGGTCATACAAAAGTTTTTAAAAGAGTTGTTATTTTCTGTTTTTAATGAACATACTTTTTGCAGTGATTTTCCTAATATTGGAATTTCTCAATAATTTGAAATATGACAAGATGTTCCAAAGAGGGTCAACAAGGTAAGTGAATTTTCCCTTGGTCAAGAACTAAATAAACTAATTTCTCTTATGCGTAATTTGTTGTAAGACAAATGTGACCAGTACAAATTTGTGGAATTTGTTCAGAGATTGATCATCCAACTGATAAATGTCTCATTCTTTATGGTAACACATATTCGAACATCTATAACCAAGGATGGTGTAATGAACCATACTTCAATTATGGACATTGGGAACAAAGATTCCAACAACAACCACAAGTCCAATCTCAATTTCAGTTTCAACAAACTTTTTCAAACCAAGGTACGTCTCTAAAAGAGATTGTTAAAAGTTTGGCTAACAGCACTTTGAGATTTCAATAGGAGACAAGAGTCAGCATTCAAAATTTGGAGAATCAAATGTTACAATTGATGACAACCGTGAGTCGATTGGAAAAATCATCAAGAAAAATGGAAGACAATTCATCAAAAGCCGAAAAAGATATAAAAATCGAGCAAATAGAGAAATCATCAACAGCGAATGAATCTACCGAGGAGATAAGTAACGAGCTCGACACTTTCAAAACAAAAATTTTGATTTTATCATCTTTTACTATCAAGTTGGCACAACCGAAAGAGGAGGAAGAGAAAGAGATTTTGAAAACTTCTCCAAAAGAAGGATTCAACATATCTCTCTTAGAAGCAATAAAGTGAATGCCAAAGTCATTCATGAAAGAAGTTAAGATAAAAATTGATGCAGATTTTAATACTTTAACTCTTGAGTTTGATGGTAAAGTTGCTACTTTTAATATTTTTGACGTCATGAAATATCCAAATGATTTTAAGTTTATTTTTCATGATAGCGTGGTGGATTTTATTATTCATGATAATTTTGTATAAGATGAATTTGATTTTGTGTTAAAGAAAAATTTGACAAACAAGGTTGCACAATGTGGCAAATTTCTTGATAACAAACTCTTATATTAGAAACAAATATTGGTAGGCCATAAAATCATTCACTTCAATTCAAAATTGAAGTTTATGCCAGGTAAATTGAAGTCAAAATGGATCAGACCAGTCTTTGAATGAGGTTGAAATGAGGAGACAATGTCGAGTCAAAGACATTAAACAAAAGCGCTTGTTGGGAGGCAACCCAATATATTCTTTTATGATTTTTATTTCATATTTATTTGGTTTGATTTAGATTTGATTTAGATTTTTTTAGGTGAATAAATACAGAAAAATTCGGTGACCAGAACTACTTTACCATTAAGGCATGCCCACGCCTTAACAAGCCTTCATTGTTGTCCAAATTTTACTAATGTTCTCAAATGACTAGAATTGCACAGAGTTAGGGCGTGCCCACGCCCTAAGAAGGGGTCCATTGCTGTCACAATAATTTTTTCTTCAAGACTTGTTGAATTTGACTCTCCATTCATCACTTCACCCTAGGGAAGTCTTGTTCTCATTTTATTTTTTTATTTTTGCTTTTATTTGAGATGATGATTATTTATTTTTATTTTTATTTTTTTCTCTCTCATTTGGCATACATTGGGGACAATGTATGATTTAGGTGTGAGGGGATATTTCATTGTTTTGTTTTTTTATAATAGGTTAAGTTTTGTTTCATTTTATTTAATTAAAAAAAGCCCAAAAAAAGAGAGAAAAATAAAAAAAAAAAATTTCTGAACTTTCTAAATTGATATGTGTTGTTTGGTTGACAAGAAATTTATGAAAAAATAGCTCGTATCAATAATTTTTGTACTTGTAATAACTATGCATGTCTTTAATAGTTTTCTTTAAATGATAAATATGCAAAATTCAATACAAACCTCATTTAAAAGTGAGATTTTGAATCTAAAACGGGCAAATTCATTTTTTGTGTTTGGAATTTCTTTTCTTCTTGAGTGAATATCACACTTGGAATGGTTATTCTAGAAGTTGCAATGTTATGCATTTCGAAATTACATCATGAGTTTCATGCATTGAAATGATAAAGACATCCGGTTTTATCTCATTTTGGTTTTCGTAAAAATCAATACCTTGATTTATAATCCCTCTTAATGAACCAATTTGAGTCTGAAATCCATTCTTTCTTCAAAACCTTTCAATACAATACCAAAACCCTTCTTTTTGACTTGCGTTTCAACCCTTGTACCAAAGATATATGTAATTAGTTGTATGATTTTCGTATATTTTTGCCTCATGAGACATGTATTGATTAGTGTTTTGATATTGATATTTGCTACATATGAAAGAGGAAGAGACTTGATGATTCAAAAAGAAAGGAAAAAGTTTGATTTTGTTCATCTTTTGCACTCGAGTATTCTTTATGGAAAAAAAGAAAGAAAGAGAACAAAAATAAGAAAAAAAAGCAGTAGAAAAAAAAGAAGAAAAAAAAATGTTGCATTTTTGAGAATTTCATTTCAGTCATGGATCGTAGAGAAAAAGTCTGACATTTTTATATATTCTTGACTGTTGGCTATGTTGAGCACATGTGGATAGCAAAATAATATATTTTTGACGTACTATTTGTGAGAGGCAAATATATTATTGGAGAAAAATTATGTGATTAGTTGCATATTTTCTTTAGTACATTTTAAATCCTTGATATCCCCTTTTAACATACCTTTAACCCCAACCTCATTACAACCAAATGAAAGACCTTTTGATTAGTATATGAAATTCAAATTTATAAGTGGTGGAGATTTGATATATTTACAAACATATGGTAATGTCAATTCCAATATATTGATTTGAGTGTTATTGATATATTTTTTACCCTTTTTTGAGTGAATTTGAGTGAACTCTTGGAAAGGATGTGGGATTTTGCAGTTTTGATTTCATAAGGAGTTGTTGAAATTTGTAATAGTTGTTCTCGTACGAAATATTGTGAAATACTTGTTATTTTGATTATTTTTCTAATTTGACTCTTATGGCATATGTTGGCTTAGTAGTTCGAAAAAAAGTAGGTTGATTTCAGTAGTTTTAATTTTATTTGAGTTAGGAATGCTTAAGGACAATCATTATCTAAATGTGGGGGAATTTGATAGGGTATAAATTAGTGTAATTATTATGATTTATTTTATTCTATTTTTGAATAAATATTATACTAATTATTGTGTTTTATGGTCATTGATATAATATGAATGATGGATGAGACTTTTGAAGAAAAAATGAAGGAAAGAAGTCAAAATTAGAAATTTTCAAAATTTTCAAAATCATTGATTTATTCATAATATTTAGGGATAAATTTTAGAAATTTAATTTTTAAAAACTTTTATCTTTTAAGAAATTTTCCTTCTTCAAAATAGGGTTACTATCCATATTTATAGAGTGCTTCACTGTGCAAAAAAAGAGGAGAGGAGGCGACAGCCCCAAGGGGGGCAACACCCCCGTTCCTGTAGAAGAAAGCAATCACTTCCTGTAAACTTTTGTTTCTCCAACAATCAGTCATATTTTTCTTGGAGATGATCAATTTGTTTTAATAGAAACACAATTTTCTTTTTCATTTTTTTTGTGAGTTTTTCTCTTTTTTTTCTCTTTAATTTTATTTTCTAGTTAAAGAGTATGAAATCTTGATGATTGATGATTGTGAGATTTAATTGAATTTATTAAATCAATATCTCATAGAAAATTATTTGATTCATGCACTTCATGGATCATAATGTTCTAGAGTTTATTAAATAGTGACCAATATTTAATAATTATAAAATAATCTATAACTAATTAAAACGGTAAATCCATAATTGTTTGTTAGTTTTAATAAAGTGGTAAATGACATTCATGTCATGGAATTAAATAATCTAATTTAAATGAACCCACTGTGTGTTTGTTAATTAGAATTGGGTCTCTCTAGAACTTAATGCTGTTGAGACTTTCAATTCTAAGATCTTCTCTAGGGTTGACTCTCGATTAGGGAAATAATTAACGAGTTTCTCTTAATTATTGACGAAGTAAGGAGAGATTAGTCATTGTACGTTTGTCAACAGTTATAACCAATTTATTTATGAGTGTTGAGATTTTTAGATAAATCGATAATTAATCACATAAAATCAAGATGAATCTAAATCCTTTAACTAGAAAATTTTATTTTCCATTAGTTTTTATTTTTATTTTTTTGAGTTATTTATTTTTATTTAATTAGTTTAATTAGTTTTCCAAACCCCCATATTTTTATTTTATTTTATTTTTCTTAAATGAAGTAAATCCACCGTTCGCTGTGGAGATGACTATATTTACTCTATATTAGTATTTTGTGAAATATGTATTTTATTTTTTGTTGTTTAACAACACACCATGTTTCTCTTAATTTTTTCTCGATAAGCACAACCCCGACTTTCTCGCAACCCCAACTTTCTCTTTAATACATTCATTTCTTATCCTTTTAATTCTTACTTGTTTACACATCCACCTTAACACTTTTTATCTTTATAACTGCTTGTACTTTTGTTTCATTGCACAATATTTAAATCAATACAACAAAATAGGTTTAATTGTTATTTGATAAAACTTCACTTTATTTTTGGTGAAACCTTTTGATCATACAGAATATCCGATAATTTTCTCCATTTTCACTATGCTTATATTCTCGAAAATTGATATTCAAGTTTTAATATAATATATTTTTATTGATATTCAAGTTTCAATCTTCAATGACCTTTTTATTTTTCCATTATTGTGTATGGGTTACTGGGCATTTGAATTTGGGTCGGGTCGTTTCTCCGGCTATGTATCCGAAATTTGAAATGGAACCCAACAGATAACATGAAGACAAAAATTGTGAAGTGAGAGAGAGAGAAGGCCAAGCATCGGCCTAGTTATATTCACTTCATTGGTTTCATCTGTCATATCTCTCGCTAGCGTGTCATTGTTTTACTTTCTCTCTCTCTTCACAATTACTAACTGGCGATGGACTCACCGTGCATTATGCGGTATGTGTCCCGAAAAGAAACAGTTAAAAACAATTATAATTTATTAGATTTATAATTTAATTATCAAATTGTTGATAGTATAATCTAAACCATTAAAGTTTCGATTGTAAGTGGTATAAAAACAAAGGGAAGACCATCCAAACACGTTATGGACAAGTGGGGTGCAAAAAAAAAACAGAAGAGAAAAAACTATGTAAAAAAACAAAGAACTTAAGTGAAAAAAAAAGAGAAAAAAATTTAAAAGATGAAAGATGAAATAGCAAACAGTGTCAATATATGTTGGTCATGTGAAGGACGACCACAAAACCTAGATGTAAAAAAAAAAGTGTATGAAAAAAAAATTGGTCACATGGGGGGTGTGGTCACGTGTTTGGACTATCACATGCAAATCCTTTTTAAGTTTATACTTGGACTAGGAGGAGTATACCTTGCATGTACTTAGTGTGGAGTTTGAAATTTGTATGAAATATTGAGACCATGTGCCCATTAGAAATATGTGTAAAAGAAATAATAATTGAAATATTGTTATTATTATGAAATGTGTTGAATTTTAAATATATGGAGGGTTAAATTAAAATAAATTAGAAGATTAGAATTTGTTAGAAAAATGACGAATATTTAATTAATTAGTACAATTAATAATTATAAAGGTTTGAAATTGTTGATAAAATTGGGTTTTGATAATGATCAATTTAAGGAAAACGAAGCATAAACGAATCTAAAAATATATGATTCAAAGCTATAATTAAAATTTCGTGACACATACACAGAATAGGTTGACCCAAGTATTTTGTGTAACTTTCTTAGAAAATACTAGTACTTTGTGGAGCTCTCTTGATTAAATCTCTCAATCTCTTGGTAGAGTTCTCATGGTTAGAGTCTCTCGATTGAGTCTCTTGGCCTAATCTTAAAGCAAAGTACTGATACTCTATGTTTATTTTTGCATAAATTTTATTTTTCATTTCTATTTTTTTTTTTTTGCTACTCATCAAACACATGGTTAAAAGAAGTGAGAGAAATATTGTCATCTTGATTAAAATAACGGGCAACTCTTGGTGATGTTGTGAAAGCTCTCGGTTAAAGTAGTGAGAGAGAGAAATAGAGTTCTTAATGATGACAAATGGGTAAATATACAAAGAGAGAGAGAGAGAGAGATGGTTAAAAATAATGATAAATGGGTTTATGTGTGTATGATGGTGTGAAGGAAGCTTACTGTTGAAATAATGGGTGTCTTCTGATCGACCTAATGTATAGGTAGCTCTTGGTTGAGATAGTAGGCATCTCTTGGTCATCCAAAGCGAAGGTTGCTCTTGATTAAGAAAATGTCTCTAGGTTAGCTAAAATTAGTTCAAAATAAATGTCTCTCGGTAAACATGGTTGGGCCTTCAAATAGTTCAAGAGAATGCTTGGCTAATGGGTGTCTTTCGAGAAAGTACTGGTACTTTATGGAACTCTCTCGATTAAACCTCCCGATTAACCAAGAAAGTACTGATATTTTGTGGACTCTCTCGGTTAAATCTATCAATCTCTTGGTGGAGTTGTATCGGTCAGACTCTCTGATTGAATCTCTCAACCTGACCTTAAATTCTATTTTTCATTTTCAACTTTTTTTGTTACTTATCAAACACATGGTTAAAGTAATGAGAGAAATATTATCATCTCGATCAAAATAATGGGCAACTCTCGATCATCTAAAGCAAAGGTTGCTCTATCTCCCGATGAATTTGGTTGGACCCTCCAACTGTGTAAGAGAATATTTCGCAAATGGGTGTCTTTCGAGTCACAAAGTATTAGTCCTTCGCGATTGCAAGAGCTTTGACGATTGGTTGGTCGAATACCTAAAGTGGACGTTGGACCGATAGCTTTGTTCATCGACTGGTTTGCCTGGTCGGTCATTTGAGTCACAAAATACTAGTACTTTGGCTTTGCTCGTAGACTGATCTGCATGATTCGTCAGTTGAGTCACAAAAGTATTTGTACCCTGTGACTGCAAGAGCTTTGAGGATTGGTCAGTCAGTTGGTTTGCTTGGTTGGTTATCTGAATCACAAAGTGTCACGCCTCGAACCGGGAACTGTGAACAGCCGCCCGTTGCCCTGGATGCCAGCTGTATTTCTACAGAAAATCGGGCAGAACCTCCCCATAAATCGAAGGTCTCCCATGTACAAATATACCTGTATAAATTAAAATCATCATGTAAATTAAACACATGGCCATCCCGGCCTCAAAACAATCCACCAAATCTCCCAACCGACATCCAGACAACGCAAGGCTAACAAATCACCAACAGTCCTAGCCACAGACCTCTATTGTCATGCCCAACTAGAGCATGAACAGCCGCCACACTGAGCGGGCCTAAATTTGTACAATTATATTACAAATTCCCAAGTTAACACTGTAAATAGTTACAAATGCCTCAATGCACGTGAAATGAGAGTTTCGCAAACAAAAGTCCAAAAATTATACAGTCATCCAAAAATATGTACACGGTTAACTACGGACCTCAATATCAAGACCACGCAGGGTCGACACAAAATACGAAATTCATATTTTCAATTAAAACTTAATCTCACCGTCGTAACCACCAAATCCGCCAACGAGCTATCAAGCCCTCGAGCCAAATACATCGCCCTAGCACCATAATCCTGTCTGGGGAGGGAAAGAGGAGGGGTGAGTACTCAGGGAAGAATACTCAGTGAGTGAGTGGGTCAATGTAATCGTGTAATATGGGGTGTGAAACTGGAGTGTCAAAGCATAAGTATACAAATCATATTTCAAATCATCATGCTTTTCATTTCAACAATATATCATTTGCACGCATCAGCAAATCAAATATGCATCCAAAACACTGTCATTAAAATCATAGAGCTGCCAGCCGAGAAACTCCCAGCAGAGGTCTACCACGACCTATGACAGGCGCACCGGGGGTGTTTTATGCGATTTTTATTTAAAGTGCTCTCTACCCCGGCGTTGGCGACGAACCTCGTCCAGGTGCTAGACTTGGAAAGTGTATCCAAATCCTCCCCCTTTCGGGTTCAACCTGGCTAGTACCGTGTCGTAAATATAATCTCAAATATCATCTCGACAACTCGTGGGATACCCCAGGCCTAGGCATATCCGGACGCCACCCAAGCGCCTCTCACGGTGTCCTTCGTAGCTACGGAACAATACATATCACAGCCCTCAAGGCCAATATCAATATCAACAATACATATCACAGTCCTCAAGGCCAATATCAAAATCATATCAAACATGTACCGTAAATCAGGTTCACAAACCAAATGCAACATATATCATAAAATGGAACATTTTACATTTCAACCACATGGATGCATATTTCATAATTCAACCACATTTTTGGACACTCCATCGGTTCACAAAAATCATTTCCAAAACTAGTCAAAACATTTTAAGCACACGATAAATCATGCTCATTTATCAAACTGTTGTAAAGCAGAGTTTACATATTAAACGAAAACATTGAAATAAAACCCACTCACTTATACGGGAGGGTCAATCACTCCCTATAATGCACAACAAGTGTTGAAACTGTGCTCCCCTCGATCAAGACATCCAACACTTACGCATGTATAAAATCAGCAAGTTTCAAACCTGCGCAGTTATAGAAAATAGGCTATAACTTCTAATACACCTTTACAAATCAAGGGGTTTCTTATTTCATTTTTAAAGCTAAGGATGTCTAGTGTCTAAGGCAGAAAACCTCATGTCATTCGGAGCTGTGTAGAGAAAGTTAAGCTAAAAGACTATATACTGTTCAATTGGCTAAAATGCATGTTCTTCACTTTCAAATTTCCAATGTCAAGTCAAGTATTTTAAGCCACTACCTTAACTCTTCATATTTTGTTCATGCTTATAACATGGCCACAAGACTCAAGTGATGGTACTCAACCAATGCTACACAAAGCTCACACCAATCCAATCTCTCGCTGCACATAAGAGTCAGCATATACACCAACACACTTTTATTCAAAATTCTTTATCAACTTCTTCTCTTTAATACACCAATACAATTCTATACATTTATCATATAAATACAAACACATGCTTTTGCTCATTCTTTACAATTGCACATTTTTATATCACTTTAACACACCAATATCACTATATATATGCATACACTTTCTATACCTTATTACATACACATATAAACCTCCATCTTGCTTACTAGAGTCATTCCCAATCTCTCCAATGGATTCGATCAAGACATTTTTACATCCACATACTCACTAACCTCTATCCAAAATTCAGCATACATAATTCCTCACACTCTTGACCTCAATTTCACATATACATAGCCAATAACACACCACACTTCAATGCCAAAAACACAAGTACATCAAATCCACATTTTAACACTCAAAATCATATTAAAACCCATCAAATTTCATATTCAAAGTTCTACATTTTCCAGTACATGTTTCCTTAGGGCTTCTCCCCTCAATATGTGTTCATTTAAGACTTAAATCAAACATTTACACAATCACCTTTCTAGATTCTCATTTCATCAATTTCATTCCATTCATAAACAATTAATCAAATCAAAATCATGCCTGATTCAATCCTAAAACCAATCAAAATTAGAAATACGCTTAAAATAAATACGTTTCCTATAAATTGGAAAATCTTTGAAAAATCATACACTTTTCGATTCTCATCCGATTTCTTCAAACCATATGTCATTTTAAAGGTATTGAAACCTATTTTCATAATATAGAGAGTGTATTTAACTTACCTATATGCAACACCCACTAAAATGTAAAACAACGCATCAATCCTTAGGCTCAAATCCCAAATTTCGACTATTTTCATACATATGTCAAATTAAACTCTAAAAGAAAGTATTCAAATCAATTCAACTCGATCTCATTATCCTTTAATATACTTTTTCCATGCTAAGCAACCAATTTCGCATAAATTTTTAAACTAAATCCTCACATTCAGGCATATTCCAATCAAATTTTCAACTAAAACTATACAAACGAATCAAACAAACCTCTATCATTATCTAACACATTCTATTATGTAACGCAGCCCTATTTATATCAAATTCTAAACTTAACATAAATAATTTCATATGAAATTGCAGGAAAGTACATTTCCTTTTAATCTAACTTATTTCAAAGCATACATATAGTTTCCAATTCTAATTTCAATCCTACAATCGATAAAATAACTCAAATATCGAAAGGATTGCATTTCCCTCACCTAGGGTTTCAAAAATTTGCAACTCTAGTGTCCGTGCGCCATTCGATTCATTCCAAGACGTGCAATGTCTCCAAATTGAAGCAAATTTTAGCAATTTGACTTATCACTATGGAAATCAAAACCCTAGAACTAAGATCTAACTCAGCCCTTACCTATGCAGTGAAAGGGTCGCAGTGGGCTCTCGAAGGAGTGCAGACTACTCGAGTGAGCGAACAAGGGAAAAGCAGTGCTGCAGCCGCGCGCTAGGGCAGTCGCGCGCGGGGTCACGCGCGCTGGGGCTGTCTTGCTCTGCAGAGGCGCGCGCAGGAGAGGCAGTCTCGCGCGAGCAGACACGCGCTGAGGGGCTGTCTCGCGCGAGCAGTCGCGCTCTGTTGCGCGGGGAAGAAAACAAGCGGCCGGAGGGAAAGGTTTCAGCCGCGGGTGGTCAACGGGTTGGCGGTGGACGACCGCGGTGGCGGCGGAGGAAGGATCGTGATAGAAATCGCGAGCGGGAGGGAGTGAGAGAGCAACCGAAAGAGAGAAAGAGAGAGAGATAGAGCCGAGAGAAAAAAGGAGAGAGAGCCGAGAGAGAGGGAGACGGTGGGGTGGCTGCGGTTGCAGCGGCGACGGCGGCGGCAGGGCGGAGGCGCGAGGAAGAAGCCGCGGGAAGGGAGATGAAGAGGCGGCGAGGGAGAGAAAGAGGGAAAGAGGAAAGAATAAGGGAAATTAGGGCTAGCCCTAATTTCGATTCTTTTCCTTTTTTTTTTATAATTAAATTTATAATAATTATTATTATTATTATATTTCTTTTTGTAAATAAATTTATAAATAATTAAGTGAGTAAATGTATAAATTAATAAATGAATAAATAATCATCTATAAAATTTTTATACTCACTTTACTTTACAAATCATAAATACGGATACTTTAAATATCCCAAAAATTTCAAATTTCATACCTCAAAATCGAAAATTAATATAATTAAAAATCTCTCTCTTTATATATAAACTGCGAAATATTTTATTTAATTTCGTGAACAACATTACTAGTACGGACACCGCAGTGTCGGTGTTACACAAAGTGTCACGCCCCGAATCGGGAATCGTGAACAGCCGCCCGTTGCCTTGGATGCCGACTACATTTCTACAGAAAATCGAACAGAACCTCCCCATCAATCGGAGGTCTCCCATGTACAAATAAACCTGTACACCTGTATAATTCAAAATCGTCTTGAAAATAAATCAAATGGCCATCCCGGCCTCTCCAAAACCAACAACTCACATAGCCGATATCCAGAACAACGCAAGGCTATAAAAAATCTATCAACAAACCTAGCCACAGACCTCTACTGTCATGCCCAATTAGAGCATGAGCAGCCGTCACACCGAGCGGACCTAAATTAATACAAATATATTACAAATTCCCAAGTTAACACTTTAAATAGTTACAAATGCCTCAATGCAAGTGAAATGAGAGTTTCGCAAACAGAAGTCCAAAAATTATACAGTCATCCCAAAATATGTACACAGTCAACTACGGACCTCAACAAGACCACACAGGGTCGACAATAAAATATGAGATTCATCTTTTAAATTTAAACTTTGATCTCACCGTTGTAAATACCAAATCTACCAAGCTATCAAACCCTCCAGAGCCAAATGCGTCGCCCTAACACCATAATCCTGTCTGGGGAGGGAAAGAGGAGGGGTGAGTACTCAGGGAAGAATACTCAGTGAGTGAGTGGGTTAATGTAATCGTGTAATATGGGGTGTGAAACTGGAGTGTCAAAACATAAGTATACAAATCATATCTCAAATCAGCATGCTTTTCATTTCAACAATATATCATTTACACGCATTATCAAGTCAAATATGCATCCAAAACACTGTCATCAAAATCATAGAGTTGCCAGTCGAAAATGTCCCAGCAGAGGTCTACCACGACCTATGACAGGAGCACCGGGGGTGTTATATGCGATTTTATTTAAAGTGCTCTCTACCCCGGCGTTGGCGACGAACCTCGTCCAGGTGCTAGACTTGGAGAGTGTATCCAAATCCTCCCCCTTTTGGGTTCAACCTGGCTAGTACCGTATCGTAAATATAATCTCGACCACTTGTGGGATACCCCAGGTCTAGGCATATCCGGACGCCACCAAAGCGCCTCTCACGGTGTCCTTCGTAGCTACGGAACAATACATACCAAAGCCCTCAAGGCCAAAATCAATATCATATCAAATATGTGCCGTAAATCAGGTTCACAAACCAAATGCAATATATAGCATAAAATGACACATTATACATTTCAACCACATGGATGCATATTTTCATAATTCAACCAAATTTTTGGACACTCCATCGGTTCACAAAATCAGTTCCAAAACCAGTCAAAACATTTCAAACACACGATAAATCATGCTCATTTATCAAACTGTTATAAAACAGGGTTTACATATTAAGCAAAAGCATTGAAATAAATCTCACTCACTATATACGGGAGGGTCAATCACTCCCTACAATGCACAACAAGTGTCGAAACTATGCTCCCCTAGATCAGTCTCCAAGCAAGTCATTACAATGACAAAACACAATATGTATATATATGATTTGTGCTACATATTTCAAAAGCCACTATGTTAAATTTATACTTTTAATTAATCCTATGTCTAGAATTAAGACTTAGGGTCTCATAGCTAGGCTTCACATGTGCACAAGTGCTGTCCCCTTTTCATCACCAAATATAAATTTCAATTCCTCATTTCCGAAGGCACACAATTCAACCCATAAGCTCTAAGGTTTCCCATACCTTCCTAACAAACAATGCGATTTTAAATCATCCAAAACCACCCCTTTCACACCCTATCAAAGGTACAAAATTAAATCAACACAATGTCATTTTCAACCATCAAGATCATCATTCATACATATACAACTCAAAATTTACATAACCCTCTATTTCCAAATCTCTTCAATGTTCTCAGTCAAAGTAAATACACACATTTACACTCCAAATTCTTACAAACTTCTCTCTTTCGACATACCTACACAACATATATATAACAACTATACAAGGATACATATTACTCTTTACATATGCTCTGCATTCGGAAACATCGTTTTCAACTCACAAATCATATTAGCATAATCCATCATCTTGGCCAAGGTTCATACACACACTCATACTCATATACCTTTATTCAAATCTCTTCTTCAACACCAATACACACATACATTTTCTCATACATACACATACACATATTCTTCTTTTCCATTTCAATCAATACACATACATCATTCTCTCCCTAACACTCTACACATCTTTCAACTTCATCTCCACCAACAAACACACATATAATACACCACTTTAGCACTATAATTCAGCACATACATTTGTACATTAAAACCAAATTTTCAACACTCCAAAATACACTCAAATCATCCCAAATTCTAGCCACACAATCTTGTCATCAATGGTATTTCATTTATAAATAATTAACAAAATCAAATTCGAGTCAACTTCAATCCTAAAATCTCTCAAAGTCGGAAGCAAGTCTAAAATAATTAAATTTCCTTCAAGATAGAAAATATTTGAAAAATCATACACTTTTCGATTCTCATCCGATTTCTTCAACCCATATGTCATTTCCAAGGTATTGAAATCTATTTTCATAATATAGAGAGTGTATTTTGATTGCCTATATGCAGGACGACTTATAATGTAAAATACCACGACAGTTCTTAAACTATAACCACAACTTTTAATCTATTCTTCATATACATACCATTATGCAAATTTAACAACTTAATATAACCTGAGAAAGACACAAAATGCTACAGTATGCTTCATTTCATGGCACATCTCATTCCAACTCTGATCTCAAATGCTTTCATGCATATTTCAAATAAACTTTAAAGGAAACTATTCCATTTAAGCAAACATGAATCATTCATCTTTTAGCATGCTTCTTTTATACTAAACAGTCTAATTCGTGTAAATTTTTAAACTTAACCCTAACATTTAGGCATAGCATTTTCAAAATTTCATCCTATTCCAATCGAACATAATTTCTAAATGCATGTAAGCCTTTTCACCCTAAATTCACTCTAATTTCATTCAATTAATGAAAAGACCAAAAATCTCTTTACCTAGGGTTTCCCCAGTCCACAACCCTAATGTCCGTGCGCCTACAACTCAGTACGGACCTGCAATACTTCAAATTGAAGCAAATTTCAGTAATTAAGCTTAATTAATATAAGAATCAAAACCTTAAATCTATAGGTCAGAACTTTCGTCCTTACCTTCGCAAGAAATGAGTGCAGGCAGTCTAGGGTTTGGGCGACTGTAGTTTGGGGCTCTGCAAGAGTGACAGAAAATGCGAGCGTGCGAGCAGTGAAGGAGCGCTGTAGCCGCGTGCGCAGGAGCCATCGCGCGCTACACGGGCTGGAGCCATCGCGTGTTGCACGGGCGCGCAAGGCGGTCGCGTGCTGGCGTTGTACAGGAGGGGGGGCTATCTCGCGTGGGGTCACGCGCACGTAGGGGCAGACTCACGCGCAGTCGAGCGAACAGTTGCGAGCAGTCGCGCACGTAAGGAACTGTCGCGTGCGACGCGCGCGTAGGGAGAGAGACAGGGAGACTGAGAGACAGAGAGGGAGCGAAAACAGCGGTGGTTGAGCGCGACAGGGCGCGGCGGTCGCGGTGGAGGAGATGATGGTGGAGATTTGCAGCGGGAGGGAGAGAGTGCCGAGAGTGAGAGAGACGAACGAGAGAAGGAGAGAGATAGACAGTGAGACCGAGAGAGAGAGAAAACAGAGATGGAGATGAAGAGAGAGTGGGTGGTGGCCGAGTGAGCGGCGAAGACGATGGCGGGTCGCAGCGGGGGAGAGGGAGCCGCGGGGAAAGGGAGGTGAAGCGGCGGCGAGGGAGAGAAAGAGGGGAAGAGAGAGAGAAATTAGGGCTTTAAGCCCTAATTTTGATTTTTTTTATTATTATTATTTATTAATATATATTTTTATAAAAATAGATTTATAAATATTTAAATGAGTAAATAAATAATTTAATTAATAAAGGAAAATATATATATATTTTTATACTCACTTTATTTTACAAATCGGAATTACGGATACTTTAAATATCCCAAAATTTCAATTACTTACCTCAAAATCGAAAATCAATATAATTAAAATTCTCTCTCTATATATAAACGGACAAATATTTTATTTAATTTCATGAATAGTATACTTGTACGAACACCGCTATGTCGGTGTTACACAAAGTATTGGCACTTTGGCTTTGTTCGTCGACTTGTTTGCCTAGTCAGTCATTTGAGTCATAAAGCACCAATACTTTGTGACTGCAAGAGCTTTGAGGATTGGTCGATTAGCTGCCTAGAGTGCGTATTCGACCGATAGCTTTGTTCACAAACTAGTTTGCCTGGTTGCTCATTTGAGTTACAAAGTACTGATACTTTGAATTTGTTCATCGATTGGTTTGCGACTGTAAGAGCACCGAACAACAAATTCAATCGGGCACCGAATACTCTACTAAACAAGGACTCTAGTAATTAAAAACTTAAAAATTGAGGGTCAATCAACCGAGTCATAAAGTACTGGTACTTAGCGATCGCAAGAGCATGGAACATCGAATTTTACTAAGCACCTAACACTCTAGTAAACGAGGACTCAAAAATTGAGGGTCTATTAACTGAGTCACAAAGTACTGGTACTTTGCTCGATTGGCAGTTTTGTTGGACCTCATGTAAATGAAACAACACTAAAATTGACAGTTATATGGAAGAATAAAATGAGTGTGGCTGATGATTCTCTAGAGGTGTTGGCATTTTTGCTGCTTGTATGTTCTTATGAATTGACCTTTGTTTTTGCTGCAAGTAAGCCCATACTCCTGGTTTCCTATGTTGGTTGGTACAAACAAGTGGTCGAATTGTTCAGTCGCCTTGTTTACTTTCTTTTGTTGTTCTTTCTGGCCCTTATTTTGTGGATGGTATTGCACAAAGTGTTGGTACTTTATTCATCGTCGACTGGTTTGCTTGGTTCGTCAGCTATTACAAATAATGGTGCTTTACAACTGCAAACGCACCGAACACCGAATTCAATCGAGCACTGAACACTTTAGTAACGAGAATTCTAATAATCGAGAACTTAGAATTTGAGGGCCTATCGACCGAGCAACAAAGTATTGGTACTTTGTTCGTTGTCGTCTGGTTTGTCTGGTCAACCTTCAGCTGAGTCACAAAATATTGGTACTTTACAGAGCTCTCTCAATTAAATCTCTTAGTCTCATGGTGGAGTTCTCTCAATCAGACTCTCTCAGTTGAGTCTCTCGGCCTGACCTTAGATTTTATTTTTCTTTTTTAACTTTTTTTGATACTCATCAAACACATGGTTAAAGTAATGAGAGAAATATTGTCATCTCAATCAAAATAATTGGCAGCTCTCAGTCAACCAAAGTGAAGGTTGCTCTCGGTTAAGAAAATGTCTCTTGGTAAACTTGGTTGGGCCCTCCAATGTGCAAAAGAATGTTTGGAAAATGGGTGTCTTCTGAGTTACAAAGTACTGGAACCTTGCGACTATGAGAGCTTTGACCATTGGTAGGTTGGATACTTAGAGTGAATGTTGGACTAGCAAATTTGTTTATCGACTAGTTTGCTTGGTCGGTCATCTGAGTCACAAAGTACTGGTACTTTGGCTTTGTTTGTTAACTGGTTTGTCTGATTCATTATTTAAGTCACAAAGTACTTGTACTCTGTGACTATAAGAGCTTTGAGGATTGGTCGGTTGGCTGGTTTGCATGGTTGGTCGTATGAGTCACAAAGTACTGATACTTTGGCTTTGTTCGTTGACTCGTTTGCGACTACAAGAACACCGAACACCGAATTCAATCATGCACCAAACACTCTAGCAAATGAGAACTCTGGTAAACAAGGACTTAAAATTGAGGGTTTATCAATTAAGTTACAAAGTACTGGTACTTTACTTGATTGACAGCTTTGTTGGACCTTATTAAAAGAAATAGCACTGAAATTGGCAATTATGTGGAATAAAATGAGTGTGGCTAATGATTCTCTAGAGGTGTTGGCATTTTTGCTGTTTGTATATTCTTATGAATTGGCCTTTGTTTTTGGTGCAAGTGATGTGAGCCCAAACTCCTCGTTTCCCATGTTTGTTGATACAATCAAGTGGTTGAATTGTTCAGTCGCCTTGTTTACTTTCTTTTGTTGTTCTTTCTGTCCCTTATTCTATGGATGGTATTGTACAAAGTATTAGTACTTTATTCATCGTCGACTAGTTTGCCTGGTCAATCATCGACTGAGTCACAAAGTACTTATGCTTTCGACTGCAGCAGAACACCGAATTCAACCGAGCACTAAACACTCTAGTAAATGAGAATTCTAGTAATCAAGAATTTAAAATTTAAGGGTCTATCAACCAAGCCACAAAAATACTGATACTTTGTTCATTGTCGACTGGTTTGCCTGGTCAACCGTCGTCTGAGTCATAAAATACTTGTAGTTTGCGACTACAAGAGCAATGAACACCGAACACTCTAGCAAAGGAGGACTTTAATAATCAAGAATTTAAAAATTGAGGATCTATGGATCAAGAGCCTAAGAAAGTTCCCGTACAGTCTAAGAATAAAATCCACATTCATATCTAAATTAATTATTCTCGCATATTTTATAAAATATAGAGATTTCTCGTATATTTTACAAAATATCGAGATCTCAAATGATTCTTTATAGTCAATACTATAGCTAAAGTTTCCCAGTGTTACATGTTTAGAAGTAAGAAAGATAAACATAAACCTTCACAACAGAAGAATGTCTTCTATACACCACGATTATCATTAAGCACACCACTTTTTTCAATTGGAACTGAAAAATAACATTTTTTGAATCAGTAGTAAATATAAAGAGCAGCAGAACAAATGTCAAACAAAGCAAATGTTTAAAAACATGGAAGACAAACACAAATTTTCACCATGATTATCCTTAGACATATCAATCATTTCAACTGGAATTGAAAAATAATAACTTTTTGGGAGAAAGGCACATAATGAGCAATTTATTGTCCTCATTTGCCCCACTTAGAGAGAGCATAATTTGTTTAATAAATACTTATTCATGTCCATTTATCTCTACTTATATATAGAAAGAACATAAATGAGTGGTTTCTATACACCATGATTATTAAGATCATGACACGTTATTTTCCCTAGTTACTTCAGCTTAGGGAGAGAGAGAGTATAAATCTCCATTTTATAATTCCTGTAATAAAGAGAGAGATATCATCGTAGTGTTTTGCTTCAAAATGCTCCGTTATACTCTGACTCACCCAATGACAATTGGGTAAATAATGTGACGGTGGAGAGGGATTGAAGCAGGACTATATATTGATGGAATTATGGGACAATCTCTCAGTCAAACCCACTTCAATTCACAAAAAAAAAAAAAAAAAAAAAAAAAAAAAAAAAAATATTGACGCATTATACTCTTAACTCACCTCACCTCCTGCCAATTGGAGTACGTGGTCATTCACGCTTATATCACTGATATGGTTTATGATGTCCCAGATACTTGTGGTATTCACTTATTTACTCTCTTCCTTGTTCGATTCGTTTCTCTCTAATTTCTCTCTCTAGTTGTAGATCTCAGTTGGACTCCTCTGACTTGGTTTCAATTCGCAATCTTTTTTTTCTCTGTTCCTCATCATCGGACGGTTTCAATGGCTTCATGTAACTACTCTTAACTCTCTCTCTCTCTCTCTCTCTCTCTTGCTCGTTGTATCTCTTTCTGTATCTGTAGATTCTGCATATTATGTATGTGCTTGAAAATTCTGATCACCGTCTCAATCATTTTGCATGCAAAATGGGGTTTTGTAAGATGGTTTTTTATTTTTTTATTTCTCTGAATGAATTGATTTTGGTCTTTCTGCGTAATATTGTTATTCTGGATTGGTCTTGTATCATCTGGATTGGTCTTAAGTTAGTATGACTCTGGACTACGTTATGATCATGACTTCTTAACATGTTAGACTATTTCACACTTCATGTTATTGAAATATGAATAATCAATGTTGTTATCTTTTATTGCTTTGCACTCTACGAAGCTGTTAGCCTCTCAAAAGTTGGTCAACAAAAAAAATTTCTTAAAAAGTTTTCTGCAAGCCATTTTCATGAATTTTGTCTCCTTTTTTTTTTTTGACTAGACAGTATCTTCATCGGTTAGATTATTTACTGGCTGCTAAACACTTGCGAGTACAGAAAAATATATGCCAATGAAAAAGTCATTTTATGTGGGGAAAAAAATGCAGCCTTAATACCTGAAAATTGTTCTCCAAAACGGAAGAGCACAATTAAGATTCAGGAACATTGATTAGCCCTCAGAAATCTAATTACTTTTATTAGTAACTTAAATATTGTGCACGGTTGAAATATGGGAATCTTTGTCAATACACGTGCAAACCATATCCCTCTTCTATTGAAACTGAGTGATGGAATTCTAAGAGCTGATCTAAGTGGGGTTTGCTCTCTGGTCTTGGCGATTTAACTGTCTCACTATGAGGCAATGCAAATCCAACAACAACCACCACATCTCTTTGTTTACCAAGGAATATTCTTGGACTCCAATTTCCCAAGGTCTAGATCCTCGTATTTGGATTGCTGAGTTCATGCATTTGAGTTATGATTACCTGATATGGCAATGGTGTTGAATTTGGAACTGAGAGACAATATGTTAAGTAACAAGTCATGCTTCATTCAACCCCCTTATTTTTTAATAAATAAGTTATATGATAGTAATAATGGTATAAAGGCCTCACTAAATGCTCTTAAATGGTTTCTTGGTAATACACCTCATTGCTTCCACGTGTTTTGCGCCTCTTATAGCATTGCAAGAGTCTAACATGAACAAAACTCATCTTAAGCTTATATATGGCATATTAGTGAGAGAGAGAGAGAGAGAGAGAGGGAGAGAGACTGTGTGTATTCCAAGTCTACAAATCTTTTGAAACAAAAAGTTCTTATAATGACATTGAAATCAACAAGTGGTAAAATATTTTTAATCCTTTTTGGAATTAGAAATAACATCTTGAGTGGTATTTGTTTGGTGATGGTCCTGTTAATGGCCTAAAAAATCATATTATCGCAGAAGTTGCTGCAGGCAGCTATCAAGTTTGGCATCTGTTTGTAAATTGAAGGATGGTATGCCATGTGAGCTCAAGAAACTTAGGGATTTTTAAATTGCTTTGTAGTTCTATACAGTTCATGATGTTTATTTGGTAGACAAGGTTTCCTCAACTTTTATAATATATAGATATGCTACTGCTTCTTTCAGGTAGCTTGGGAGCTTCAAATATAAAAGTTTCAAACTTGGCTTATGGTAGAACAAAATTTGGTATTTCAGAACCTCTAAGTCGCATGAGTCCTTTGGCGAAGTGGAAATTACTTCCATTCACAGGTTTAAGGACATCATCAAGGTCATATGAAACATCAATTGTTTGTTGCATCCCATCTTCAGAAATTAAGAATGGGGAGTTTTCTCCTTAAATTTCTTGTCTTATGCAGGCTAACCATGTTTCCAAACCATATACCTTGTGTTATCTGAGTTCCTAGAATTGAACCATATACTATGTATTATCTGAGTTCATAGAATTGAATTTATCTTGTTACTAATTTGAGAAGCATAGATCTAACATTGACAATTGTTGTGAAGGAGATTTATACTCCATATTGCAATTGTTGTTAATGATAAATGTCACACAAGTGTCAATCAGTCACAGAGATATCCACACCCTTTACTAGAAGCTACTGATCTCTCTCTCTCTCTCTCATATTCTAATGACTGGGATAGATTTGAATAGGATAGAGCATCGGCAATGACTACTCAATCTTGTGAATTATGAAATTTGAACACCGACTTCTTAGTATCTGGTCTGACTATATAAAAATCTTAGGGATACTGGCCTGATTATTGTTAAATTAAACGAGAGTCTTGACCATCCTTTGATTGAGCGTTTGCTACTTAGATGAATTTGCGGACAATCCATCCTTTGTAGATTTGTGTGAAACACCCAAAGTTGATGGACATCTATATTCATTGCTTAAGGTTGTAGTTGTTCAGTTATCCAAGTTTAGTGCTCCGTTCTGATGTTCTGAAGTTCTTGACATATTTATTTTCACTTTTGCAATGAAAAATGCAAACTAGTTTGTAATTGTGGGTCTTTAATTAGATAGCAGCTGCAACAGGAGTAGATGATTGTTCTGAAGGAAAGCATCTGCTTTGGCAAGCCAATTTGTTCCAAATTCCCATGAGGTGATTATGCTGCTATAACTTGAGTATAATTTTGGTGTTGATTGTCCATCATTCTGAGGATTGGGGGGGGGGGTGCACAATGCTGTAGAAAATCTGAGTTATGTCAAGTTCCACTGAGAAGGTAAGTTAACTTACATCTAGTGTGATGTCTCTCCTTACCCCTCTGAAACTTTGCGCTTTGTGATCAGATTAGGGAATCTCATACATTTGATGTCCTTTATACAGCATGGATATATTATCCATGTGATATTAATGCATGGAGGATGCATCTCTTACAGCAATACTAGTAGAATGAGCTTTTTGTTTCTGTTACTCTTCATTTGTGTTGCGTTTAATCATATAACCACACACGGTCATGGTGGCTGCATTCTCCGATCCATTTCTTTTTAATGGAATGCTAAAAGCCATGTTTTTTGGCTTGTTGGACCCACAGCTGTTACTTGAGTCACTATTCAATATTCAAGCTGCTCATTATCTTCACCTTGTCTCTTCCTTTTGTCAAGATAGGTCAAGTAGCCATGAGCCCCTTTATGTTTCCTAATGGAAACTTTCAGCTATAGTATGCTGTGCATCATATCGCACAATAGAAATGAAAAAAAACTTCTGAAGTAGAATATGCAGATGTGTAGCTGATCTTGTCACTTGTTTCTACATGTTTACTGTAATTTCTACTGGTGATTGTTATCTAAATAAATCCTGTATGCAGGTTCAATGCCTACTCGAAAATATATGTAATACAACTTCAATCTCAGAGTTTTAACTAAAGGTAAGTAATTTCTAGATTTGTTCACTTCTTATGTCGTGTTTTAATATGTTCTTTCAGCTTGGTCTAAACTTGGAAAATCGGAACCAATTTTTTCCTCATCTTTGTTGTTTCTTTTGCTTCCCTTTTTATCCTTGTTTGTACTGGCGGTGGATTTCGGCTCTCTGTGAAGAGAGACATGGCTGGTGGAGCCGTACCTCCAACTCCTTCCCCACTTTAGTTCCTGTTAGCATAAATACTAACCCTGGGGTTTCTGATATAAATGGTTTTGCTTCTTCACCTTCATTAGCCATCTCCAAACCCATATCCTCGACAGCTGGAGTTCAGACTTTACTTGATAAGGCTGTGGATGAAAGCTTAGTGATAATTCTATCTCCAAGGGTAAGAATCTCAGTCTCATTTTTCCATTTACAGAAAAGATGTATGTACACTGGCACATGTGGGCAATGCAGGTTGGATTTTTCAGGAGATCTCGTACTATAAAGGGCAAGCGTGAGCCTCTGTCATGTAAAGAGGTACTGTGCTTTTAAAATTATGGCAGAATGATTATTTTCTTTAAGAAAACAAACTTTTGTTTCTTCGGAGTGTCTATTCATGGAGCTTTCAGGATACAACTTTGGATGATGAGTTTCTAATAAAAGACTAAACTAATACACAATTTCCTTTTACTATCAAGTATTGGTCACGTTAAGACTACTTGGGTTGAATTGAATGGTCTTCTTTCAAAATCATGTGCATGCAGTTATATAAAGAGGGGAAATCTGAAAGTTTTAAATCATTTCATGGTTTTTTTCGGAAATGCAAGTGAAATGGTGTCTAAGCTATATTTAAGGTATTCTGGTTTCATAGTATTTGCATGTCTTCCATTTGTAGACGTTATAGATAGTGCACGGACAAGGAAGTGCTAATTAGTGTGTATTTGTTTTAAAGGCTTTCTGCCTGGAAACAATTCCTCATATGGCTCAAGTTTATCAACTGGTTTTTCTTTTGAATCAAAGAGATTTGGTGCTTTTTTGTGAACTTATCTTCTTCATCATTGTTAGTTTAACTTGTCAAAATTATCCTGATGCTTGCTTCTGCAACAACAAACAGAAACAATTAGTGAAGGAGGGACAAGTTATTTGTTACATCGAACAGCTTGGTTGGGAGCTCCCTATTGAGGTTTGGATCTTGATCTTATGGTTTTATTCTGTTGAACATGAAGCATTGGGAAACAGATATCTATCTATTTATATTTCTGCATGCATATAACTAAACTCTTTAATATACATGACTTGAAAAGGAACATAATTTTCCTATCCTCTTGCAGGCTGATGTATCTGGGGAGGTGGTCAGGATTCTATGAGAAGATGGAGGTATGTCTGACCTTATGAGTTTCTCAATTAAGTTCATTTTACTTTTTTCTTATGCGTATTTTGGTGGATTCCTTGTTCTCATTTGGCTCTCTCCACCAAACAGAACCTGTTGGATATGGCGATGCACTTATATCGATTCTGCCTTCATTTTCTGGAATAAAGAATCTTCAGTAACAATTTTATTGAAATTTTATAATCTGAGCTTTTTGAATGCTGAGGTCTTACGTGGTTTAAACAACAATGTACTCTAATTCATTTATTAAATTTATTTCTCCAAATCAACTTGCTTTGCCATTAGAACTTTGCAGTTAGTCTGCATGTTTGTTTGATAAAAACCTAGGGGTTGTTTAATCCTTGAGAACTTTGTTGGATGCATCGTACTGCTTATTTACATTTGCCACGTCAGTGACTCAAATGCTATTTGAGGTTACTATACCTGACCATCTCCGAAGGGAGAAAATATAGAAGGAAAGGAGAAAATGAATACTATTGGCGCTATGGTGAAAATGAAGCCATGCAGGGAGCATGGTTGTCTAGCAGCTAGCATGCATTGAATTCGATACCTGTGAGTGTTTTCATTGGCCACAAGTTGGGCAAGTTGACAACTGACATTGGTGGAGAGGGATACGAACATAGCTATTCCTAATACCATAGTTTTGGTAATAGAATTTATGCCCCAGATGAGATGGGATTAGAGTAAATTTTTTGGTAATTGCTAGCAAAGCAGTTGTTTCTCCAATTATATATAAATCAACTCTATCTTTGATGTATACATAAATCGACTTTATCTTGTGAATTTGATTAGGTGGTTGCTTTTTGAACTTCTTGCTCAACCAAGTTGGGAAAAAAACCATAGAAGACATTTTCATAATCCAATCAATTGAGGCTTTGCAGTAACCTTGGGACGGATGCACCTACTAAAAAGTAGGTAAGTAAATTGAAGAGGCATCTTCCTAAAAGGTCTTTTGATCTATCAGAGTTTTTCGATGGGTCTGAAGCAAGGCATATTGTAGGACAAATGCACCCACTTGGATGGCATGAGAGAAGGAAGCATAATAAAGAAAATAAATTAGTAAGAGGGAAGTGCCAAGAAGTTGAGGATGTGGCCCACAAATAATATCAAAAAAGAAAAAATTTTACTAAAATTTAGTACTTTTTAAGCCATTTTCTTAACATTTAGTACTTCAAATTTTAGTTTGTAACAGATACAGCTAATATATTCGATTACTTTATTATTAGTTCATAATTTGGATAGTTGCAGCTTGCAGGTGATAGATGGAAACACAAATATTATAGTTAAGATGAGTAGTGGTGAAATTTTGCTTTCCCTTCAACAAATTTCAATTGTTTATCAATTTCTTAATTTATGATTTTCCTTGTTCCCCTACTTTTTGCTTGGAGGTTAAACTGAAAAATAAAAGGAAGTAGTCTCAAATTTCCCAGCCACATTGGCCCTTTTCTTTTGTTTATTTTTACTAAACAGTAAGATACATCTTATTATAGGAAAAGAAGAAAAGGGTTTGTTAAAAGGCTCATGAGGTCTATTATTCGTTTAGTTGATTATTGATAGAGATTGGAATTTATGAAATTTTAACCCATTTAGAAAAGTTCAAACTAGTGTCAAATGGGATCAAATGAGAATTTTAATAACAATTATTAATATAATAATGATAAGATGTGTCCTATAAAAAATGATCTCTTTATTTAATTCAAAATATTAAAAATAATATGGGTAATTCAAATTAAGACAAATTGAGGTTCCGAGAGGTCTTTACAAGCATTGCCCTTCCTCTAACCCCATCTCATGAGAAACCTTAGGGGTGAGAGTTGAGGTGTTATGGTTGTTGCCAGGAATTTATTTATTTATTTATTTTTTAAAGAGGGTATTTCAGATCCTAGTTGGTTATTCGGCTACCTCTTTTTTATGCCTTGTTGATGCCTACATTCAGTTAGTGTCTGGGCAATCTCTCCACAACATCCTTTTTTTTCTTTTTCTTTTTTCTTTTCTAATCGCCTTTTGTTTTCTTTTTGTATTATTTGATTTGATTTTATTTATGATCTTTTTTCATGAGAACTATATTGTCAGACACAGGATATTCCCCCGCTCTATATCATGGAACCTTTGGCTCATCCATTCTGCCCAGCACTCTTTCTGTTGCAGGCATAAGCGCTGCAAACATGGCCAGAGAAAGTTCATTCAATAAGCGTAATGGGGTCAAGTATAATGATTGGTTCAATGGACCAATCACCCTCACAATAATTAAGAAAACCATAATTAAATATGTTAAAATTATTTATTAATACATCTATTTGTTTATTTGAACTTTTGTGATCATAGATTATTTTATAAATATTTAAATATCCCATAATAGGGAATTCTAAATTCAAATTATTTATTTTGTTTTCACTAATTTTAAAAATTTTATCAAATACAATAGGTTACTGGAAAAAGAATATTAAAATATAGAATAATTAGTGAGAGTTTAAAAAAAAAAAAAAGGCTTTACTCATTGTTTGGCGCAAATTTTAGAAGAGACAAGAATAAGAACAAGCAATAAAGATCTTCAATCTTATAATTGGTGCCCGACAAAATAATTCTGTTAAGAAATGTATTATGTATTAAAATTAAATCAATTATTGATTTGATTTTGAGAATATTTGATTTTATTTGTTTCCCTATTTGTAGTAATTGTTTTTATATTTGTAACAATGGATTTTCTATATAAACCTATAATATTTTATTGCAACAATTGAATCTTAGGGTTACATTTTTTTATTATTGCTTCCAATATCTTTAACATGATATTATAACCATATTCATCTATATTTAATGTTGATATTCTTTTTTTAATATGGTATCAAAGCTATCTTCGATTTATTCAACTTGTCATCAAAGACATATTCAAAATTATTTTTCTTCAGAGCCAGAGCCAGAGTGCCGGAACCAAAATCCTTTATCCAAATTCTCTATCAAAGTAAAGTGATTTTCACTACACCATATTGAGTTTGACAGATATTAGGAAATATATTATATATCAAATTTAAATCAATTACTGATTTCATTTTGAGAATATTTGATTTTTTTTTGTTTCCATATTTATAACAATGAGTTTTTTATATAAAGTCAATATATTATAATACTTCATTCAAGCGATTGAAACAATTGAGCCTTAGAGTTACATATTCTTATTATTGATTTCATTATCTTATATTGAGTTTCATTATCTTGTTCCTGTGGCCTTTGACTTGCTCTTTGTTTTCAATCTCACACTCTCAATTCAACCTCAAATTTACAAATTTCATGAGACATCATCATCCCATTATTTCTTTCGTGAATTGAATTATGGGTAATGTTGTTTCTCTCTCAATTTCCATCAACAACCTTTTCAATCAATGCTGGAATTCTACTTGTGGGAATGCTCAGTATTTGAATGACTTCGAGAAAAATCTTTCTAATTTGAGAGAAGCCTTGGAGGAGTTAAAACAACATAGAAATGATGTTAAAAGAAAGATTGAATTAGCTGAGAGACGACACATGAAGAGAACAGACACAGTACAAGGTTGGCTTACTAGGGTTTCAGTTATTGAAGCTGAAGTTAATGAATTGCTAAGTGATTGTGGTAAAGAAACTGAGAGCAGGTGTTGGGGTTGCTTTTGTAGAAACTGCAGCTCAAGATACAGTTTGGGGAGAAGAACTTTTGAAAAGATTGATGAGGTTTGGGCTTTGAAGAACAGTGGTCAGTTTGATGAAGTTGCTACTAAACAAGTTCCATCCCTTCTGGATAGGCTTACTGGATCAAGACCAGTTGGCTTACAAGCAACATTTGAAAAGGTGTGGAGTTGCCTTGAAAAGGAGCATGTGGGAATTATTGGTTTATATGGAATTGGTGGGGTTGGCAAAACCACCCTGTTGGACCACATCAATTATGCATTGTCTGAATCAACTCTTAGTTTTGATCATGTGATTTGTGTTGTGGTCTCCAGAAACTCTAGTATTGAGCAGATTCAGGTTGTCATTGGGAGAAATATTGGGCTTTTTGATGCTTTGTGGAAGGAGAAAAACCCGGAGGAGAAGTGTATTGATATCTATAATTCCTTGAAGTTAAAGAAGTTTGTGCTCTTGTTGGATGATGTATGGGAAAGATTTGATATGCAGAAAGTGGGCATTCCAGTTCCTGATGCGCATAATAAATCAAAGATTATGTTTACTACGCGGTCAGAGATGGTATGTGGATACGTGGGCGCTCAAGTGAAGATTAGGATGGAGTGCTTGGGTTGGGATGATGCTTGGAATTTGTTTAAGAAGGAGGTTGGTGAAGACACCATCAATAGTGATGCAAAGATACCTCAGCTTGCTGAAGTTCTGGCCAAAGAATGTGGGGGTCTACCCCTTGCCCTCGTTACCATTGGTCGCACCATGTCATGCAAGAGGACCCCTGAAGAATGGAATTATGCTATAGACGTGTTGCAGAGGACTGCTGCAGAATTTTCTGGTATGGGAGATGAAGTCTTTCCTCTTTTAAAGTTGAGTTATGACAACTTACCTGGTCCTCTTCTCAAATCTTGTTTTCTATATTGTTCATTATTTCCTGAGGATTTTCCAATTAATAAGAATGAATTGGTGGATTATTGGATTAGTGAAGGTTTTTTGGAAGAATTTGATGACATAAGTGGTGCGCAAAACCAAGTTTACCACTTGGTAGGTATTCTCGTTAATGCTGGTTTGTTGGAAGAGGTGGAAAAATACACTGTGAAGATGCATGATGTGATTCGGGACATGGCTTTGTGGATAGCCTCTGATTGTGGTAAGGTGAAAGACAAGTATTTGGTGCATGCACGCTCGAAGTTGATTGAAGCACCAGTCGATAGGAAGTGGAAAGGTGTTGAAAGGGTCTCATTGATGGACAATTCAATTGAGAAATTAACAGGTAAACCTAGTTGCCCCAATCTTTTGACATTATTTCTCAACCGTAATCAATTGAAGATGATCTCCGATGGGTTCTTTCAGTCAATGCATAATTTGAGAGTGCTAAACCTCTCAAGAAACAATAATCTGACTGATTTGCCATCGGAAATCTTTGGCTTGGTTAATTTGAAGTATCTTGATTTATCTGAGACAAGCATAAAAAATTTACCAGCTTCATTTGCACAATTGAAGCTTCTCAAATGTTTGAACTTGAGTTATATGAAAATGCTTGAGAAAATCCCAAACAATGTGATCCGTAGCTTCTCCATGCTTCTTGTGTTGCGGATGTTTGCCTGTGGTTCTTCGGATCAATTGGTGGAAGGAAGTGTCTTGTCAGGTGGTAATGAGGACTTGGTAGAGGAATTGGGGTGTTTGGAAGACCTAAAATCATTAAGTATCACGCTAAACAGTGTTAATTCGCTCCAGAAGTTTCTGAACTCTGATAGGTTACAAAGTTGTACCCAAGAATTAACCCTCCAGTTTTGTCAAGACTCAGTTTCTCTTGATATATTGTCCCTTGAAACTATGAAGGCCTTAGATTCCCTTGACATTAGCTATTGTCATAAGTTGGAGAAATTAACGTTAAGAGAAGGACATGAGATCATTGGCCGTGAACGCTTCCAAAACCTTCGGATTTTGAATATCTATGATTGTTCAAGGTTGGCAGATTTAACATGGCTTGTCTACGTTCCAAACCTTGAGATTCTTGTGGTCCAAAAATGCAATAGGCTGGAAGCTATAATGCAAAGCCAGGAAGGTCACAGAGCTTTCCAGGTGGCAGAAAATTTCTATCCTTTTTCTTGCTTGACTACCTTAGTTTTATGGAATCTTCCAGAACTAAAGAGTATCTTTGGGTCAGCCTTGCCCTTCCCTTGTCTGAGGGAAATTAGAGTCAATTATTGCCCAAAGCTGAAGAAGCTTCCTCTTAACTCCCAAACTACTAAGAACCACATTTATGAGATTGAAGGGACTGAGGAATGGTGGAATGCATTGGAGTGGGATGATGAAGACACATGGACTACCTTTATTCGTTTTTTCAAGGCTAGAGAAGCAAGAGCCCCCACAAGGTGGCGGCGGAGAATTGGATGAATACAGGTACTTCAATCTCTAAATTTTTGCATTTTCAGTTCTCTATATTCCAGATATCTAAGAATTCTGTGTGAATTGGTGACTGTGTTGTTGTTGGCTATTGTTGCTGGTGGATTAGTTTCCTACGTAATGATTGACTGATTCTTAATGTTTGCATGCTGTTGTGTGTGTGCGACGTGGACATTCCAAGGTAGAAGTTGTCTGTTTAAACATTTTACATAAATTTGGTTCAGTGCTTGATGTTCCTGTATTTTGACATGAAAACCAACATTTGTTGTTTCAATGAGATAACCTTTTTTTCCCCCCCAAAGGAACATGTCCAAGAACATCATCAATTTGAAGGACATGGTTAGACCTTAGCTGACTACAGCGGTAAATGAAACCCTGGCATAGTGCCTATTTATCATGTGGATTCAAAAGCACCTACTGCCTTGAGTATATACACAAGCACATATTCTGAATGATAGGTTATAAAGTTTATCAGTGGAAGTTATTGATGTACAAGGTACATTTTTACCAGCCAAAAATAAAGACAACCAAATACCATTCTTTTTATAGCATTCTATTTCATGGAAATTACAGCAACTCTTTTGATAGTAGCCATTCACAATGATTGCAGTTGTATTTGCAATGATTTTATTCATTGTCTGGTATTTTACTATGAAATTTTGCAAATACGTTGCAGTCACTCAATTTTGTCAAATGAATGAGCCCATTGAGAGGCTAAGTATGCGCATACAGTTCATTCCTGAGATTGCAAGATGCAATAGAAGTTGCATCCACCTTTCAAGAATTAGTATATTTCTGAGATGTTTCTGGGTGGATTGAAATAGAAAATTTTTGATGTTGGGGTTCCAATGTACCATGCACGTTTTCTTTGACTTGTCCATAGTTATATCATTGTCATTGTCATATTTCAGAACCAGTTTCTACTATTCTACCTACAGCATCTGCTTTTGAATGATTGACTACAATGATAGACAAAATTACTCAACTATTGTAGCAAAGAGAAGAGGGAAAAAGAACATTTGAAGGGAGAAAAAAAGTAGAAAGAAATTTAGGAAATGCACCATGCTGTGAAGCAAAATATCTTCATTACAAACCTCTTCCGAATTGCTAAATGCAAATACATGCAAGGAAAGGGAGAAAATAGCAAGCAAGCAGAGCAATGGCAGAGCATCGTCTTACTTTCATTATGCAAGTGCAATTTGGCTGGTTTTTGCCTACAATTTTTGGGAAAAGTGTAACTAATATCCATGGGCAAAAAGCCACATTGAGGGCACAGGGGCGGCCGCCCCACTGATTTTGTTTATTTATTTTTTTAAATTACTATGTATTTTAAAAAATTATAATGGTTGCCCCCACTATATTTTTAACTCCGTGCTCCCAAAAATTTTTAAGAAAAAAATTTCAGATATTATTTGCCAATTAAAATTTTGATTTACTAAAAATTTCATACATATATATATATATATATATATATATATATATATATCTGAAAATGTGTCCAACTAAACCGCATATCTCTCTCTCTTTTTTTTTTTAAACCACTTGTCATAACTTGTTTTCCCCCTCTCTTGGCTCTCTCCCATTACTCGTCTAAGAAAAGAAATCCTCTCCATCTCTTGGCTCTCCGGTCTTTGGCATTGATCCACCAGCATCTGGTGACCAGCTCCACCTCTTTGTGATTCTGACTTTCTTTGATTCATAAAGATTTAAGTAGTAAGCGACTCTCTCTGGTCTCTCTGTCTGTCTCCTCTCTTTTCATCTCCTTTTTTAATTGCCAAAAATTGCCACAGCTTCTCAATTCTCTTCAATTAAGTCACTGAGTCAGCAAATTTTATCCCCCTTGAAATTTTTTTGTCTTCACTCCTGCTAATACCCAAGCTTGCCTCCCACGTCTGTTCAACATTTACATGTGACATATTTGTATCTCCATTTGTATTGCAAAGATCAACTCAAATCTCCTTGTTTTGCCTTGCCAAATAGGTGACAAGCTGTGAAAGGATAAAGAATTCAATTGATGGTGTCATTTTTCCATCTTGTTGCTGATCTGAACCTTTGGTGCTGCTTTTTGTTGGAGTTCCTTCTCGTGCTTTTGTTTGTTCTCTTACTGAGTTGCCGGGGCTGCTCCTGTGTGGTATCTCCATGATATGCTGCATCTGGTTGTTGTATGTTACTGCTGTCTTGGTGCTGTCTTTCTACTGCTGTCTAAAGTCAAATAAATAGAGCTTGATTGGACTATGCCAACTGCTCAATCAAGTCATCTCCCTCTTTTTTTTTTTTTTTTAATAAGCATGCAGCTTCTGGTAAGCTGTCTGCTCAATGGTCTGTTGCCTTGAAGCTTAGTGTTGGGTTCTAATGTTTGTGAGCTACATTTGTTCTTCAAATGACAACTTAGGATACTGTAAGTGCCGTTCCAAATGTTCAATCTACTACTATGACTTTGGAGGTTCTTCAGAACCTTCTATATATATATATATTTATATATATCTCTGATCTTTTGCCTTCCTATGCAGCTATTTGCTGTATGTTTGCATCCCGCCTGCTATGGTGAGTTTGAGCTGACACAGCTTGGTGCTGCTATTGGTGATTAATAATGTTGATGGCCGACTGGTGCGTGGTATGCTTATTGTAATTCTTAACTGGTTTGGTCCTTTTTCTTTTATCTCTTGCAGGCATTTCGTTATCATGTTGTCACCATTGTTTATTTCTGGGTGGTGTTGCCTGTGATAGAATTGTATGTATAACAATGAATATTTGAATCTGCTATGGTACATATAAATATAAAACATTATATTTTCGCTTGATCTTTTTCCTCCAATTAAAGGATTGATACCAAAAGGAAAAAAATTGAGTGTCAATTTCCTGAATGAGCGGGAGCCAAATGATTAGAAGAACATGATGAATATCATAGCAAGTGTAGCTACGTTCTTGCCTCTGGAGAAGGACATTGCTTCTGAGTTCTGATAAGCAAAAATTCAATTCTGGCAAAGTCAATCTCTTCTTGTAAGTTACTACCAAGTAGGTTGTTCAAATGATACTATGGTGCTCGTGGTTCGCTGGATGTTGGATGCATTACCTTAAAATGAAACAATGACTCTGGATGAGGTCAAACTGCAATTGTCACTTGGGATGAATTTGAGATAAGTTACAGATATGCTGTAACAACAAGGATTTCATACATGGCAGGGAGTTCATGTCTGATTGTGGATCGAATTCATATCCGGCTCTCATTTATTTTTCTTCTTCAGCCAGATCTTTCATTTACTGATTGTGCTATGCCAGTATATTCTTTTTTATCTTCTTTCTTAACATAGGCAACCCCTGCTCAATTTTGATCTCCATTGAGAGCATGCTCCCCAAGTTTAAGGACTGGATTTTTTTTTTGGGGGGGGGGGGGTACCAACATCTTTGCAATATTAAAATAGTTGAGGAAACAGAAGAATGATTTGAGCAGAGGGATCAAGACAGCAGAATGGCAACAAATGAAGTACTTTGATTGAGTTCGAGGTTGGCTTTCCAGAATTGAAGCCATGGAAGTTTGAAGTGAACGAACTTAGAAGAAATGCCAGCCAAGCAACTACAACTGCCAAAAATATTCTAGGTTGTTATTCGAGGAATTGCAAGTCCGGGTACCAGCTATCCAAGGAAAAGAGGTGGCTGATTTGAAGAGCAATGGACGTATTGATGAGGTTGTTGATATGCTAACTTCCTTGGGGGATGAAAGGCCATGGCCTAGCCAGCCTGCATTGGACTTGGAATCAGCTTTCAATGCAGTTTGGATGTTTTGAGCACTGACGAAAAGTAAAACTTTAAATATACCAGTGGGTACCCGTGAGATATACCAACATAATTGTTAATATATGCATATATTTATAATTGATCAAAATGATGCATATTACAGACTCTATTGAAAAGTTAAATATTATGTTATTTTTAAGCGTCATGCCTGCATATTTTTATAGTTAATCAAAATAATAATGTGATAAATAAAATACTTAAAAGTTTAGTTTTTATAAAAATAGAAGTGGCACAGAAGTAGAGTTTTTAAAAAAAAAAATTCCTTGCTCCTAAAATAATTGTACATGAGTTGCATATGAATGATTGTGTGTACTCATGAACGCTATTTCCATGACCACACATGCATACCCTTTTTTTTTTTTTTTTTTTATCTAGCTGAACAACCACTCGATATCTGGGATTTTATCCAGATTAATCTGAATCGATCTGCTGTCAGCTTCATTTTTTGAGAGAGGTCTCCCAATGATATCTTTTCAGTTTCCAAAAAGGTTCGAACCCAAATACTTGATTAAGGGGTTATAACGTCTTTCTCACTGTTCCGATCAACTGTTGATACACATGCATACTATATAAGAAAAACCTTGACCAAGAGACCAATATGGGGATAATTTAAAGAAATCATCTCACAAATTTTGAGGAGACCTGTTCCCTTGTCAATCTCAGTAATATATTCTTCCCTAAAGGATAGCATGGCTCCATGTTTTGAAGATCTATCATTCCTCAAAATGATCCACCGGAGATAGGACCTAGGACTGCAAAATCAAAAATACCCCAAATGCACATTGCATAGTCTCACATAAAAATTAAAACATATTTAATAGGAAATAATTTGAAATATTATAACAGAATTCCAGAAATAAATATTTTTAAAACATTATATATATTTATAGAAAGAGAAATTATTTATGATTACCAAAAAAAAGTTGTTAAATAGTTTTCTTAAAAAAATTAAAAATTTATTCAAATATTTAAATTTGCATCTTCTTACTTCCACATTTTTTGAAAAGAAAAATAAAATTTTAAACAAATAAAATACTAAATGACTTTGAGTTATTATAAAATTTTATTTTATTTATAAATTATAATAGTGTTTATTCATTCCACTAACCTAGCCTAAGCTTTGCCCAATTCTTTTCGGTTTTGAGAAAATAGGATCAATATTAAGGATGGTGTGTGTGGGAAGACCAAAGGTTTCTGATTTAGAGAATCACTCCCTGAACTACGAGATTAGCATATGTTTTAATCACTAAACTTCAAAATATAATACCCAAGAATTCAGATTTCAAAAAATTTAACGAAATAGTATCTCCATTAGTACAGTGATATGCTTAACAATAAAGGCTGAGTTGAATTGATGTGGTTTTTGACGTGGCATATCTGTTGCTTATTTGGCATTCAACCTAGCAAGTTTTGCTGATTTCACAAGCGCCATGTCAACATGCCCTGCAACCTCACCTACCATGTCATCCACATGTTGACCTGGCACCTATGACGTTAGCAAGTGGCTAACTTTTTCACTTAGGTTCACGTCATATGCATCACATACATACATACATACATTACTCAAACCACACCTACTTGAGCTCCCATCTCTCATCAATTTAAAAAAAGGCAGTCTTTGCTCCAGATGAAATCCCTTTTCCAAAGAGAGATAGAGAGATGGGATTTTCATGCGAATCAAAAACAAGGGCCTATTCAGATGAAAATCCAAGCATGACCCAGGCCTTAGAATACCTAGAAGGAACCCCAAATTTCCATGACCAACCATACCCAAATCCTTTGTTCTCTTGATTCAAAAAATAACGGCTTAGAACTAAAAAACCTCAAAAAAAGCAAAAGCAAAGAGAAGAGGAGTAAAACCCATGTTTGTTTAGGGGGTTATGTTGAAGCCGAAGATCTTGAATCAAAGATAGTGGTGAGAACAAAGAGCTCGACAGATGAAGATTTGGATGAGTTGAAAGGGTGTTTAGTATAAGAATTTTCTATTAAGTGGGCTGCTATATTAATCGGTGATTTTAAGTTTTAATAAAAATAGATGGGTAAATTTAGTCCTAATAGAGTTAGTATGGTTTGGCAGGTGTATTGGCTTGGGCCCAAGAAGCCTTTTATGGGAAGACAACTAGGGTTTCAAAAATATATCGAATATTGGTTACGTCCTCTCTTCACTTCAATGAACGGTTACCTACCCATTGAGAATCGTCATTTTGTGAAGATCGAAGAGGAAGACAAAGTCTGTCTAACTTGTTTTCACAAAGTTTGATTTTGTTTACATAGTGTTTTGATTATGGTGACAAGCAAATAGGTATGCCTTATGATGTTCTAATTTTCACACAACGATCCCAGGTTATGTGTTTCATTTGGTATTAGACCTTGATTTGTGTAAGATTAGGAACTTAAATCTACAATTTTTATATTTATTTATAATTTTGCAAATAGAAAATTGTAAGGGTTTGTTATTTGAATTATCAGAATCATATTTTTGGGTCATCGATCTTGGGCACAACTTCACCAACAGATATGATAGTCTCCCATTTGATTTGATTTGGTAAAAATATGATGTTTAAAAAAGGTGTGCATTACGTGCCGATTGTTGGTTGACGGGGAGATAATTGATGTTGGAGTCGTAAATTGATTACGTTTCCCGATTTTACACAAGGGAAGATATGAATTTTTTAGAGAAGGCTATACTTGGGAATGATTAATACAAGAATGACACAAAATTAATTAGAAATGCCATCTGGCAGAACGTTCTTGTTCGTGTTGCACGTTCTTTGGCTGATTCTCTGCTGTTTGACAACGCTACATTTATGGGACTCATAACTCAAATAAATTTCTGTAGGAATAGCTAAGGATTCTCCCTGATGCAGCATATGTAAGTAGTTCATCAATATTAAGGGTATTAGAATATTTTAAAATTTTATTTCTAATATCTTATTGATTGTAATTTATCTTATTCCCATATTCATTTAGACATTTGTCTATATTTTTTGGTATTATGGTTTATTGAATGTTATGCCTTGAATAACGAATTGATCATTGATATTAGTATCTCTTTCTCTTAGTGTTGGCCTCTCTCTTCTTCCCTTCTCTAATTTCTTCTTCTCTTTCGCTCTCTTCTCTATTTATCTTAGTTCTGCATTACTACCATGATGAGTATTGCCTGTTATATATTGTGCTGTTTGAAATGCTACATTTATGGTACTGATCACTCTAAATTTCTGTCGAAATAGCTAAGGATTCTACCTGCTACAGAGTACGTTAGTAGTTCATCAATATCTACGGTATTAGAACATTTTAAACATTTATCTTTAATTTGTAATTGATTTAATTATCTCACTCCTATATTCACATTATTCATTTTAGACCTTCATCTATATTTTTTGGCATTACGGTTTATTGAATGTTATGCTTTGATTAACAAATTGATCATTGATATTGGGATCTCTATCTTTCTCTTCATGTTGGCCTCTCTCTTTTTCCCCTCTTTGGTTTCTCCTTTTCTCTCTCCAGTTATCTTATTTCTCCACTACTACCATGATACTAATATATACTAATATATACGATGCTTTTGGTGCATTAGCTCCTGGAGAAGATATTTGTGGAATTTGCAAGCCTTTGGATGGAAACGAAAACTCAAGAGAAGCAAAAATACGACTTTGAAATGCAAAAATTCAAGTTCAGGCCTCGCGCCTTTGAGATAGAAAGAATATTCGAAATGGATATATCAAGCCTCAGCAATTCGCTTGCATATAATAGCTTCTCTGAGTGGCAGGACCTGCTGACAAAAGATGAATCCTCCAAAAGGGTAAGGCACTTATGCTGTTGGAAACAGAAATTGTTATCACTTCATTCAATTGCAGAAACTTTTATCCTAAACAGATAATGAATGTTTCTTTATTTTAAATGAAGGAAACTGGTGGAAAGCATGACTCTCAAGAGGACAAGTGGGATGTTATAGAGGAGTCCATTCTGAAAAATGTTGTCAGCACGCATAATCAGTTATTTGGATCACTTGACCTATTTCTAACAGTAAGTTCTGAAGCTACTCACCATATTAAATGATGTCATGCCATATGTATCATGCTTTAAACAGCTGGACAATCCAATTGCTTCTAGCTTTCACTTCAGTCTTGTATGACTGAATTATTGCAGCAGATAGCCACTATTGATCCTTCTGAGTATGCTCCAACAGATCCCTGTCTTTCTAGAAAACTTGAGCTTTCCAAATCTGCTTCTCAATTGATAACTAAGTTGCATTAGGGAAGGGAGACAAGTTATAAAATTATATTCTACAGAAGATTTCTCTGCTTCCTGCATTTCAAGATCCAGTTCAAATGATAGTCCATGTTTGGAGTGATTAAATTCTTTTCTTGTCATCTCTCTAACATAGTTTAGAAATGGATTCAGACAAATAACTAGAATTGAGTGCCTTACGAATGACAGGAATTGAACTAGGTTGCAGAATGTACGTACTCTTACATATGAAATGAAATCCACCTCTTGGAAGCTCCATATTCATCTTTCAGCTGGTACAGTGGACTATGCAATCCACACTTATTTATAGGTCTCGTGTAATTGTGAGAATTAATCTTATGAAATTTGGTTTGGTACTATATTGTTTCTGAACCTTGTTATTGAAATGAGCTCACATCCTATTTCTATAGCGCCTAACTCTTCTTCGCCTATTGTTGAAAAGCTCAAATTTTTTGATTCTATTGACATCTAGGTCTCCTGTAATTGTGAGCATTTAACATCGAAAATTAGTTTGTTATTATGTTGTTGCAAAAGGTAGTTATGGAAATGAGCTCACATCTTACTTCTAATAACTCCATTCATTTTTGCCCAATTGTTGCACAGTGGAAAATTTACGCTTCTTGGGTGTCGTTTCCCTTTATTAACTCACGTACTTATGCCTACATCTCTGGATGATTTGAAAAGAGTACTTTGGACTTTTTCCTCTTGCTTTATTGGCATTAGCCAATTATTGTTAAAATAACCTGCTTAGTTTAATCCATGATGTTGAACATATGGCTGCCTTTTTTGTTAAATCCTATTGCATACCTTTTGCTGCTGCTAAGTATGTCAGTTCACTGGTTTAGCCTGGATCGCTTTGGGTCTTGGAGGCTGACAGACTTCTCTCCTTCAAGGACTCTTACACATTAGGAGTTGCTATGCTGAAAGGTAATTATTGCCTATGTTTCTTCAGAGTTAGCTTGCTAAGTGGTTATGCAAAGCATGCATCTCTAGCTGGGCCTGCTTATTCCTTCATTCCAGATCCAGTAGGTTTATTTTCCTCCAATTTGGATGGCAAACTTGTTCCAGAAAATTTACTGCATGTTTGCCTCGAGCATGAGCTGAAGTTTGATCCACCTACAGATTCAACTGATATTTACAGTTTTTATAAGGTTGTATTTTCCACTTGTGAGCACTGACATAATTTTATAAATCCACTTCTAATCTACATTTATGGTTAGCAGGATCCAAATCCTCGAGAAATGGCTAAAATGGTGAAACCACTAATTACTCTTTGGAATCAAGTCTTATCCCTTCTGAATGAGTGGGAAGATCATCCTGGACTTCAGAAGTTTCTGGATGTAACTGAAATGCTTTTGGCTATTCCATCAAGCACTCCATTGGCTAAGGTATGAGATTGACCAGTTGTGCTGCATTTACCTTCTTATAGCTGCTTGTTAGACCTTAATTCACTCAGTGGAAAAGGACCTGGACACTGGCCTAGTCCTGATGATCCCATTTATAGTGGCCAGGGTACTGGTTCTCATAAATTTTTTTATCCAAAAGGAGAACACATACAAATACTGAGTTATGATTTAGTCCAGCATGGCCAAAGCAGTAATAAAGTAGTATTAAAATTGAAACTTTTTCACAACTAATCTAGTCCTATGTTTCTGTTCTTTTTATTATTATTGTTTGCTTATGGCTTGTTAAATTAGTTTCCTTTTGCCATTGAAGGCTGTTTCAGGTTTGGAATTTCTGCTAAACAGAGCTGAGGTGTTTCAGGAAACAGTTTCCAAGTTTTCTCTTTCTTGTAAGATTCTCACCCTGTAACAGAGTTTCTGTTTGTTTTCTTCTTCTTTAAATTCCCATGCTTCATTTTTGGCAAGTGGCAGTTCTCCTTGATGCTTTCACTCAATATTGCTTATTATTTAGAATTATTGTCATGTGAAACTTTTTCATATAATCTGTTTCACGGCTGTACTACCGTAACTAATGTTTACTTAAAAGAGCTCGGTGCAAGACTTTTTTGGGGATAGATGGTCTTATATTACTTTTGCTTTTTGTTTTTGTTTTTGTTTTTGTTTTTGTTTTTTTTTTTTAACATTTGTTCTTTGATTGTTAATTGGTATTTTTCTTGTAGTTCATCTGGACCCTATTTTTGATCTGGTGAAATCATGGCAAAAGATTGAGTTTGACTCTTGGCCTACTTTGCTTGATGAAGTTCAGCACCGCCAGGAGATAAATGCTGGAAAGGTAACATATGAATCGTATGAATCATGGATGCTTTTATCTACTACTGCATGATATCTAACAATTTGTGATCCAATGCATGGAAAATGAGTAGCAATGCTGTTGAAACTTCAGGAGCACAAAATACCAATCCCATACATTTCAGGGAACCAAGAAAAGTAAGAAACCTGTTGTCAGTATTGCTTCCCACCCACAGACATGCAAATAACTTCTGTAGATACTCATCAGGAGAGAAGGATGTTGACTGAACTAGAATACGATCCTAATGTCAAACTTTACCACTACAACTTTTATTATCTTACAATAGGATATGGTACTGGTAAACATTCTAGACAGAACTATTCTTTCATAGATTCACTAATGTGCTGCATTAAGCATGTCTTTTGTCATACAGAAGAGCCCTTGCCTGCTATAGAACAAGGAGGTCATTAACTTAGGCAACCTTGTTTTCAATTGTGGGCATGCTTCAGAGGCCAATTCATGGATGCGCGATAGGAGGTCGACAATGTATTACTTTGACAAGCTGCTTCAAAACACATGGAATCAAAATAAATCCTCTCCTTACATTGGCATTTTGCTTTATGATTTTTTTTTTCTCTATTTATTGCTCTTATAAGATCTATAAAACAAAGTACAAGCACTTAATTTTATTTTTTTCTTGCAGCTATGGTTCCCTTTATATGCAGCTCTCCAGCAAAGAGATTCTGTTGATGTTGCTGCTTATAGTCAATCTACGATCCAAAGGCATGTACTAACCTAGATGTATTGTACATTTCTTGTAATTGTATATTGCACAAAGAAATTACCTAGGTTGCACGGAAATGGAAACGGAAACGGGGAAATAGAAATGGATATGAAACGATATGGGAAAATGGTACTTTATAATAATACATAAAATAGAAAACATAAACGTGGGCAAACACGTAAATATAAAAAAGTATAAATATTTTTATAAATTATAAATAACATAAAAAATAAAAATTATAATTAAATAAACAAATAATTTATTAAATATGGAAGAATGTGTAAATATAAAAAATATAATGATTTTTATGTAAATATTAGTTAACTTAGAATGTTGAAACATTTTGGAAACGGGAGACATTAGTGTTGAGAAGTTCTGTGTATCAGAAGAAATTACATACTGAATATATATGCATACAGAATATATAACTCTGGAAGAGGGATGGGAATAGAGAGGCAAAATTCAAAGGGAAAACTTGTAGGAAGACTAAGTTAGCAATGGCATAGACACAAACTTAAGTGGGTTTCTTTGTCATCAAAATTCTATAAAAGTTAGATGCCCTCCTTAATAAGGTTTTGTTTCTAGTTTCAAACCAGATCCACCAAATTAAGTAGCATTTCAGCATCTCTCTACAATATTGGCCTCTTTTTTAATATGCTAGCCTGTCCAATGTATTCTTGGGAAGTCTGGTCACTTTTTTGCTATGTTTCTTTGAGGCAATTAGAACTGCTTTGGTTTGCAATGTGTTTTTATAAAATAAAATATTATAATTTGCTAACTTGTTCAATGTAACTGGAAGTGCTCCAAGTTAAGTATTATTCTCTTACTAAAATGAACCTACACCTTTCGCTTGGTCCTATGCTGTTAGCAAGTATATGCTAAGAACAGTTATGAGGGTTAAGTGTGTAAATAAGGACATCAATGAGTTGTTAGAGAGTTTTGAGTAAAATTGATCTATTCTTCTTGGAGAAAAATGCCCATTATATCATGGATACAAGCTGAAGTTTAGTTCTAAAACATAGCTAAACTACCATATACAGATTTGTCTAAAGAAAAAATCTATAGCTAATATATCCTAAATAAGGAAAATATAGAAAATTTACAATCATAAAGATTATAATTACAGGTGTATAGGGTATAAAATCAGCTATAGAATCAGTCATAGGATGACATAGAATTTGCCATAGAATCAGTCATAGAATGATATAGAATCTACCATAAAATCAGCCATAGAATCTGGTAGTTTTGAATGACCAGCTAATACCTTTGACATCTCCCCTCAAATTGATGCTGGTAAGTCAACAAGCATCAATTTGCTAACAAGAAAGTTATGTCGCTGATGTGTCATGGATTTAGTGAAAATATCTGCATTCTGTAGAGTAGTGGAGATGTGTGGGAAAGTGATAACTTGGCAATCATTGGCCTCCCAAATAGAGTGGCAGTCAACCTCTATGTGCTTTGTGTGTTTATGGTAGACAGGATTGGCAACAATTTGGATGGCACTAGTGTTGTCAGCATATAATGGAGTAGGTTGATCTTGGGAGAAACCAAGCTCTATTAAAAGACCACGCAACCAAATGATCTCGGAGCATGCAGTAGACATGGCATGGTATTCTGCCTCAGTGGATGATTTGGAGACCGAGTCTTGCTTCTTGCATTTCCAAGAGATAAGAGCATCACCAAGAAACATACACCATCCTGTAGTTGATTTTCTTGTGTCCGGTGACAATATGGACAACATAAGAGATGTCCGGGCGGGTGATAGTTAGATAGATAAGACTTCCAATCAGCTTTCGATATAAAGTAGGATCCTCAAGACGTTCCCCTTCATCACATTGATATTTCATATTAATTTCCATTGGGTGTCAACAGAATTAGTGTTGATGAGTCCTGCTAGCTGAATCAAATCCATAATATACTTGTGCTGATTCAAGAAGATACCTTGAGGCTGATGATGCACCTCTAACCCCCAAAAATTAGGTGAGTGGGCCGAGATTTTTCATGTGGAAAGTAGAGTGCAACAAATTCTGAAGTTTAGAAATAGCCTCCATATCAGAACCGATGATGACAATGTCATCCACATAAACAAGGAGAACAACTATGCCCTTGGATGTCCGTTGGAGAAAAAGTGAGGAGTCATAGTGGCTTGTGTAAATGAAAAGCCAAGGAGAGTCGATTGAAACTTTTCAAACCATACTTGCTGTGCCTGCTTCAATCCATACAAAGAGCGTTTTAGTTTGCAAACATCATTAGGGGAAGAAGTAGGCATACCGTAGGGAAGTTTCATGTAAACTTCATCCTTGAGATCACCATGTAAGAAAGCATTTTTTATATCCATTTGATGTAAAGACCATGATTGTGATGCTGCAAGGGCGAGTATTGTTCGTACAGTGGTTATTTTGGCTACTGGTGTGAAGGTCTCATCATAGTTTAGGCCATACTCTTGCTTGTTACCAAGAACCACCAATCGAGCCTTGTAACGTTCTATGGATCCATCAGAACGGAGCTTGATAGAAAACACTAACTTACTACCAAGAGATTTCATAGATGGTAGACACGGAACAATATCCCAGGTCTGGTTTTCTTCAAGTGCAAGAAGTTCTGTTTCAATAGCTTTCCGCCAACATTTATGCTCCATAGCCTGCTTATAGGATGAAGAAATAGGAATAGAAGACACGGTGGCTGTCAAAGATAAAGGAGAGGTGAAACCATACCTATCTGGTGGTCTACGAACTCGAATACTTCATCTGAGAGGTGCTGGTGTAGTTGTTGGAACAGGATCAGCATTAAGGAAATGAGATGGAGGGGACCCAAGAGGTGCTGAAATCTTGTGTCGTTGGTAGACTCTGAGAGGCTTAGACGGCACGAAATCTGTAGAGGAGTTAGGAAACATTGGCAAAATAGAGAATGAAGGAGAAAGGTCATCCTTGTGTATGGAAAAAAATACTAATTTTCAAAAAGAAAATCACATTTCGAGAAACCCGAATACGTCGTAGGTTGGGATCATAACAAAGAAAACCTTTTTGGTGCATCAAATAGCCTAGAAAAGCACATTGAACAGCTTGAGCTGTTAGTTTTGTGCGTTCGTGTGTAAGAAGATGAAAATAGCACACACAACCAAAGGTACGAAGATTAGAGTAATTTGAGGTATGACCAAATAACCGAAAGAAAGGGGAAACATGGTTCAAGGAGGGAGAATGTAACCTATTGATGAGATAGACAGTAGTGGAGAGAGCTTCACACCAAAAAGGAGGGTACAAATGACTCTAATAGAAGGGTGCGAACAACATCTAGAAGGTGTCGGTTCTTTCTTTCAGCAACCCCATTCTGTTGAGGGGTTAAAGGACAAGACCTTTGAGAAATTATACCATTGGTTTGTAAAAATTCTTGAAATAAATGAGACATGTACTCACCCCCATTATCAGAACGAAAAATTTTGATACTAGCAGAAAATTGGGTTTGAATGTGCATGAAAAAGCTTAAAAACAAAAAACAATTCATCTTTAGAATGCAAAAAATAAATTCATGTGAAGCGACTATAGTCATCAATAAAAGTGACAAAGTACTTGTAATTAGCATGGGAAGTAACTGGTGCCATTTCCCACACATCACTATGTATCAAATCAAAAGACTGGACTACCTTAGGTGTGTGAGTGGGAAATGACAGAACTTTACTTTTTTCAAGCCTACAAGAATTGCAATCAAATTGAATAGTACTAAGAGACGGTGACCCTTTATTGCCAAGTAAACCAGAATTTAGCAAAGCATAAAGTACATTAGAGTTTGGGTGTCCAAGGCATTTATGCCATGCTCGGTAATCAACATAAGCAAAATTACAAGTGATAACAGGTAAAGAGGAACATGGAGACATAGGAAATTGAAGATGAAAAAGACGTCTTACTTTAGGCCCCCTTGCGATCATCTTCCCCGATTGCTAATCCTGCACAACACAACCAGATTTAGAAAATTTCACTTTACAATCATTTTCAACTAATTGTGCAACAGAAACAAGATTAGTGGTAAGGTTTGGAGAAACAAAGACATCGGTTATGGATGAAGAAACATCACCGGTGGCAGTGATAGGCAAAGAGTTGCCATCAGTTGTATAAATCTTGAGATTTTCAGGATATTTAATTACATTGGTGAAGAATTTAGCATTGTTTGTCATGTGACGGGAAGCCCCAGAATCAAAATACCAAGGAGAAGGTTTAGAGAAGGGTTCACCTGAGAGTCCTAATGCGGAAAATGCAGAAATGATCATTTGCTGAATCATTTCAGGTGTCACAGATTGAACAGGAGCAGGAGCACTTTATGTCAGATGTGCTGTATCCTCAGAACTACTAGCACTATAAGAACTAACTGAGACAGTATATGTTGTTTCAGATCTCTTGGGAGGTCTAATAGGACATTCCTTGATGATATGTCCATCCTTTTTGCAATAGTTGTAGAATTTTTTTGAACAACTCGAAGAATAATGGCCAAATTCTTTGTAACAATACCACTGAATAGTACTCATGTCCTTACTTTTTGACTTGCCTTGAGCTGCATAAGCCATAGGAATATGAGTGGATTTAAATTCCATGCTGGCTTGAGTAAGAAGTCGTTGCTCCTCGCGAAATAAATCATTGAGACATGCATCCAAGGCTGGGATAGTTTCTTGATTCATAAGATTATACCTAGTGCTTTCAAATTTAGATCTCAATTTCATAAGAAATTGATCACTCTTAGTAGTTTCATGTACAGATTGAACAGAATTAAGACCTTCGTCAGGTAAGGTAGCATAGACAATATCAGTATATTCAGTCCAAAGATTCATGAAGTTAGAATAAAAATCAGAGATTGAGAGACTGCCCTGTTGGAGACTTGCTAGCTCATGTTCAAGCTGAAACCGACAAGCAGTGTTGTGTTGACTGTAAAGTTTTTTAGATAATTTCACATTTCTGCTGCAGTTTTGAAGGGTTGAAGATTCAAGATGATGTTGGATGCACGTTTGCTTCCATCAATATGATCTATAGATTTTTCCCTTTGACAAATATCTTGAAGTGAAATGCCCAGGTTGAGTAGTTTCTGCCATTGAAACAAATCAAGAAGATATCATGCTTGTCTGAAGACATGAGGCTGAGATAACTTGATCAAAATAACTAAGAATAAGGAACTGAACTATGACTGAAAAGAAGAGACACAGGAGAATTCAGAACTGAGACTCTGATACCGTGATAATCTTAGAGAGTTTTGAGTAAAACTGATCTATTCTTCTTGAAGAAGAACGCCCATTATATCATGGATACAAGCTGAAGTTTAGTTCTAAAATATAGCTAAACTACCATATACAGATTTGTCTAAAGGAAAAGTCTACCGCTAGTATATCCTAAATAAGGAAAACATAGAGAATTTACAATCATAAAGATAATAATTACAGGTGTACAGGGTATAAAATCAGCTCTAGAATCAGCTATAGGATGGCATAGAATTAGCCATAGGATGATATAGAATCTGCCATAAAATCAGCCATAGAATCTGGTAGGTTTGAATGACCAGCTAATTCCTTTGACAAGACAGAAGCATGATGAGTTGTCACATAACAGCCTCTACATCTAACCAGTTTTGTGCACATTCTTTGCACATTAATAGAAGTTTAGATTTATATTGAATCATAAGCATCAAATATAATTTTCATAAAGGTGTAAATTAGGACTCCGTGTCTTTTGGATGCTGAATAAATTTATATCTGGCAAATACCAGAAGTGTAAACTTTCTGATTTAAAAATATAAATAAATAAAAGTGTAAAATTGGAATTTCCAAAAGAATCTCAATAGTGACTCAAGCAATATGGACACGTCAAAGGAAAGAAAGGAGTAAAGGATAGAAGCAAGCTCTTTCAAATATAATTTTAATCCAATAAAATGCACCCTGCACCTATGCAAAGGACTTTCCTACAAATGTTGTTTGCAACAAAAATACCTCAACTTGTTCACCCTTGAAGTTATCTTTTGTGTCTAAACTATGGATTGAAATTTCTTATTTTATAATTTCTTTTATACAGCTTGAAGGAGTTTATGGAGTTATCAAGCATTGGTGAGTACAGAAAACGTCTCCAACTTCTCCTTGCGTTTCATGGCCAGATTTGTGTTGGCTTGGACTTGGGATATTATTCAAGGTAAGAACTACCATGTTTACTCCACTGGTTTCAGTTATTTAGATGTTGTCATGAGCGGTTTAAACAGGCTACCTGGAAATGGACTAAAATATATGGTTGCCTTTTCCTCTAGCTCCTTTCAATGGCCTTTCTGAGATGATAATGATTTGTTCAATTTTCTTATATGATATTTACATATATGTGCATCATACTATTGACATTCGACTGATTTGGATTCTTAAATATGTGCACAATCCAACAATTCAAAGTTTCTAATCTCCAATTGTATGTTGAAGTCCATTCCAGAAGGAAAATCTAAAGATTTTATACAATGTTTTTGGTTACCATATGCAATTCTTGCCAAGGTGTGTGTTCCATCAACTATTTCCTTGCTAGAAAGCTTTACCCCCTTCGACTTCCTGCATTTGAAATTTTCTTTTATATTATATCTCAGAACTTTGGAGCACATAGAAGAAAAAAGAAGAGTTGCTGAGAAGGAGCTGGGTGAGCATTTGAAATTATGCTGGTGGGAGCGTGTCGAGAGTCACTTGTCCTTAGAAAAGTCAAAAAGGATCAGGGTGAAGCTTAGGAAGTTTATTGACAAATACAACGTAAACCATCTTATCTTGATGCTTAAAATCTTGTTTACCAACTGTATAAATTATGGTGTAAATCATCAACTTCTCATTAGTGTCCCTTGTTTAGCTACAAATATCTGGAGGAATATATCTTGTCTCACAATCATGAAGTTTACAAGCTTTGGATGAAGCCTCTTTATCTCTCTTAAAAATTATCTATGGACGCTTGTTTCTGGATCTTTCACTCTTGACATTAGAAGGGCAATAGGCTCATATTTCCCTTCATTTTTTTTTGGGTATTATGTAGGAAATCCTGCAACTGCCCATGGTCCATATATTTGATCAAGAAGCTGCGCAAAGACGAATTGGTGCTCAGTTTTCACATTGTGTCGAAGTCTGCAGTGATCGATCCATGAAGCATGGGGTTTTGTTGCAGGCTACAATTAACTCAACAGAGCTTAGTCAGAACGAGAGGTCTGCCCCTGTCCTTAACCCATTTTTCATACTAAAAGTTTTAACTGTTTTATGCTCCAATAATCTGCTTCTTGATCTTTAATACAACTTGTTTGGTGTCAGCTTTAATCGGTATGTAGATTGGACGAAGAAACTAAACTTCCCTCGGATACTTGCAACAGCAGAGGACTCATGGTTTAGATTATGCTGAAGGTTTTCCTTTTTCTTCATTGTCCTCAAAATCTTATTTTTGTTCTGTTACTTTGTTTGATGTTCAGTGAACTCATTAAAATTGTATGTGCAGAGGTTGCTGCTTTCATTTAGAGCTGCTCCGATTCTGTTTTCTTCTCATATCAGAAAGACTTGAAGGAGCTATGGGGCGTAATTGAACAAATATGCAACACTATAGCAGACTGTGGTGACCTTTGGAAGGATGAAACTTGTAGCTTAGGGAAGAGAAGAGCTTTATCTGACCTTTTAAAGCTGTTAGCAAGTTGTGGATTCTCCAGGCCAAAGACTCTCTCTGTGGAGGTAAATTGCACTTCAAGTCCTTAGATGAACTTTGATTTGATGATACCTTTTGTGACGACAGTAAAATTCAATGTTCACAGCTTTGTTGTGATTATTGTAAGGTAAAGTACTTTAGGTTTGATTAACCTTTATTTTGGTTTTATGTAGGATGATCGAAGGCCTAGTGAACCAATTTGGTGGCTCCTGGAGACATCATATGATATACGGCATTTGCTATCAACTCAGAGAATATATTCCTCTGGTTACAAATCCACTGCCCTGAGTGGGCTTGAGTATTTCGATGGTGAAGCTTCGGATATGGAATGGAAAACTATAAACATGTTCTATTTCAAAAGCTTGGCTTCCGTGCAGCTTCTTAGGCAGACATGTATAGATTTCCACAAAGATTTTACTGTCGAGCAGGTAGGTCCACTGGCTTTCTGATAGAAATAGTTTTTGAGTCGGTATCTTTAATCTGTTTCTTGAACTGCTCAACTCAAGCTAGAAACTTGTGAACACTTAGAGATCTTCTACCCCTAGGAAATGACAATATGGCCATGGTCTTGTCTCATTCATTTTAATTGCTAATAAAGAATGCCATTTATGAAGATGACATTACACAATTTGGTCCAATCAAGGTCAACAGAAATTTCTCTAATTTTTATATTCCAATCTCTCTCTCTCTATTTTATTTTATTTCATTTTATTTTTTTCATAATTCATCCTACGCTGCCCAAATGGGTCTGCCTTGTGGAGCTTCAGATGGCTTAGAGTAGGCAGGAGACTGTATAACTTTTTAAACTTGCAAAAGTACCAAATATAAAATGTCTTTACTGTTGAACTTATATTGATATGGTATTTTGTGCCTCTGCTTTTGCAGATCAACAAGTCCGTAAATTTTCTTGAACATCTTCTACTAATACAACAAGAGCAAAGGGCTGCTGCATATGGCTATGCAGAGAACATCAAACGGCTGAGAAAATGGTTAACTTCTGTGAAAAACTTGTGTACTAATCCTGCTGCTTCAAGTGGTGGCGTGCTCAAAAGCCAGCATGTCCTACTTCAATGCATGTGGCAACAAAAGGTAGGTCACCCCCACCCACCCCCCCCCAAAACAACCCCAAAAAAATTGTTCGGTTGCTCCATGCTTGGTAGAGCCAATGATCATTTTTGTTCCCTTAATTTTGCAGCTACTACTGGATGGTTTGTGCACAATGTTGCATGAGGAATGTTTACTACCGAAATCTGTTGAGACCACCCATTTCGATGGGTGCCATAGCATCAAATCTGAAGCAAAGGGGATGTCTGATTTTATGAAAAAATTTGTTCTAATTTTCCAGGAATCAAAGGTTCTTATTCGATTTATTGATGTAGGTTCTTTAAGATTAAACTCTTGATTTTTCTTTTTATACTAAAATGATCCTGCACAGAAATTATTGGATGGTTGCTTACTCGGAAGCAGTGAAGTTCCTACTACATTTCCGGATACTCTGCATCCATGTTGTGTTTCCAAATGGATGGAAGAGCTGGTGCTTCAAAACTTCCAGAGGATTAAGGAATTTGAGATACAAGTTTGTGTTTTCCGAGGGCATGAACCTGATAGAAGAACAGTTAAAGATATTCTGCTCGGTCATTTTGGTTGCATATTGAAGAAGGTATTCTCGGTATCCTCTTGGTTAAATAAAGAGGCATAGTTTAAAACTTTCACTGCATTTTGCTCCTAAGGGCTCAACAAGATATTTAACATGATTTCATTAATTTTTCCAGGGGAAACAAATTGCAGAAGAGTTTGATTCTGCTCCGAGTCTGAGTGATCCATCAAATGCAACTGAAGAGGGTATTCCTCATATTAACACCTCTGAACTAGGGGCTGTTTTCCTCGAGTCTTTCAGGACAACTGTTAAACATATTGCTGTTGCTTTTGAAAAGCTACGTCCATGCCATGCACCTCCTGAAGAGTTGTTAGGGAAGCTCACATATTGGACAGCGATGCTTACCTCATGCGCAGAGCAATTAGGAACTATAGGCAATGAATTAATTAATACATTATGTGCTGCGGTGAGTTTGATTACCGTAATGCAATCTGGGGTTAGCTTTCACGTTATGGACAGCAATCTTATATCTAGTTGCATTTCTCAGGGAAACATAGCTTGCAATGGCGGAAGTGGAATGGACAATTCGAGTTCTCAACTCAGGGCATGCATTGAGCATCTTAGTTTGTTGCTAGACCTTGTGTTGAACTTTGGCGATAATCTTTTGCATGATTTTGTTTCTGTGCACAAAATGGTAATTTTTTTTTCTTCTCTATTTGAACCTTATCTCTCTTTACATTTACCACTTTCAAATTCTATAATGCTCTAAATAGGAGTTCTGTATAAGCGTTTGTTCTTTGGGAAACTTATTCAAGAACTTTCGCATGGCTTTTGGCATGATTCCTTTTTCTCGACTTCATCTAGGTATCAAAGATGGCACACGTGCTTGCAAATGTGTTGGCATCATTGTTCTCCAAAGGCTTTGGCAGATCTAAAGAGGATGAAGATGATGATACAGCCCCTGATAAACCACAAGATGCAAAGGGAACTGGTATGGGGGAAGGTGTTGGAGTTAATGATGTCAGTGAGCAGATAAATGATGAAGATCAGCTTTTAGGGACCTCCGACATGGTATCCTTTTCAAAGCTGCTATTTTAATGTATCTTCTGTATACCTTTTCTTATATGGAATTGAAAACGAATATCCTGTGCATTTTTTACGGTCGAATGAAGAACAAGATGCTGCTAATGAGGTTCCAAGTAAGACTGATGAAGGAATAGAGATGGACAATGACTTTGCTGCTGATACATTCAGTGTTAGTGAAAAATCCGGAGATGAAGGTGACAATGATGATGATGATGGGGATGGACAACTTGAATCTTTTATGGGGGAAACTGGGGCTGACAGTGAAATGGTTGATGAGAAACTTTGGGATAAGGAGGAAGACAAAGACAGCAGTAACAAAAATGATAAGTATGAATGTGGGCCATCAGTCAAAGACAAGGATTCGACATCTAGGGAGCTCAGAGCCAAGGAAGACTCTGCTTCTGCTCTTGATGAACCGTCAGACCTCAATGCTGATGAATCTGGAGAGCAAAATGATAAGGATGTTGACCAAGATGGTGTTGATGATTCCGAAGACATTGAAGACACGAAGCTAGATAAAGACGATGCATTTGCTGATCCTACAGGACTAGAGCTTGAAGAGCCAAACAAAGGTTGCGAAGAGGAAATGGAGATGGATCAAGGTGAAGATGCAGACACGATGGAAGATGTTGAACAAGAAGAGCATGTGGAGGCTGATAATGAGGAAATGTCTGCTTATGAAAAGAATGGAGTAGATGAAAAGACCGATGGAATAGATGAAAGCGTGGCAGGTGCTGAATCTGAGCAAGCAGAAGAAAATCATGAAAGGGATGACACTGAGAAGGACCATGACAGTAACACCAATATGGACCTGGCAGCACCAAAAACAGATGCTCTTGAAGTTGGAAATTCCAACTTTACAAGCGATAATCTACCCAATCTGGAATCTGCAACAGAATCAAAGGATCACTTTCAGGCTGAAGAAGCAAGGCATGCGCCACAACAGGCGGATTGGTCCAATGGGGACAGTGCCCAAAATGACCTTGCTCCTATCAGAGGACCACCTTCCAGTAGCACCATGGAGATGGAATTAATGGCAGCTGACTCATCAAGGGGGGATTATACCAATGATGAGTCAAAAAGTCAATTGCCTCAGTCTGATCCTTTATCTACGAGGATGCAAACTAATCCCTATCGAAATGTAGGAGATGCATTAGAAGAATGGAAGGAAAGGGTCAAAGTGTCTACTGATCTTCAAGAAAATCGTCCAGAGCCTACCAATGATATGGTGGACAAACAGTGGGATGAACAGGCGGAGTATGGCTTTGTCTCCGAGTTTGAAAAAGGAAGAGCTCAGGCATTAGGACCTGCAACTCCAGATCAGCTAGACAAGAACATTAATGCTAAAAACTCAGTGGGGGATGGTCCTAAACAAGCAAAGAGGACATTGCCGAGATGGAGATTGAAAAGCAAGATCCAGAACAGCACCCTATAGTGAGTTCTACCTCCAGTCTAAGAAACAAGATTGAAGAGCAAAAGGAAATCTCAAACCTGGAGGAGCCACATAAGAAGGAAAACCCAGAAGTTAATGGTTATATTGGCATAGATAGAGCTACTACGTCAGAGAGTGTGGTCTCAGTCAAGTCAAACATGAAAGAAGAAATACATCAACTAAGTAAACTTTCTATGAGTGATGATGAGCCGGGAACAGCCCGACATTTGGAGATGTCCGGTGACATGAAGGATAATGCTACCAGGCTTTGGAGGAGGTTTGAGCTGCAAACAACGAGGTTGTCTCAGGAGTTGGCTGAACAGTTGCGCTTGGCTATGGAACCCACTCTCGCCAGCATGCTCCAAGGGGACTACAAGACTGGTAAAAGGATTAATATGAAAAAGGTAGGTGCCAAAGTTTAGGTGTTTAAACTTATTTCCTCCTGTCAATTTTTGAGTGTTTCTTATTTTGTAATTGTATAAATGGGACTTCTCAGGTGATTCCATATATAGCAAGCCATTATCGAAAAGATAAAATATGGCTGAGACGCACTCGGCCAAATAAACGCGATTACCAAGTGATCGTAGCCGTAGATGACTCCCGCAGCATGTCTGAGAGTTGTTGTGGAGATGTTGCTATTGAAGCTTTGGTGACTGTATGCCTTGCAATGTCTCAACTGGAAGTAGGAAATCTGGCAGTTGCTAGCTTCGGAAAGAAGGGAAATGTACAGTTGCTTCACGATTTCAATCAGCCTTTTACAGGAGAGGCTGGAATCAAGGTTAAAACTTAGTTACTGCATTTAATCCATGGTCCTATACTTGAGAAAAATATGAGAGAACTGTTTTAGTAATACTGATATATTTTTTTTTTGGGGGGGGGGGGCAGATGATCTCCAATTTGACATTTAAGCAAGAGAATACTATAGCGGATGAACCTATGGTTGATCTTTTGAAGTATTTAAACAACTTGCTGGATGTTGCTGTGGCGAATGCTAGACTCCCATCTGGACAGAACCCACTACAGCAGCTTGCTTTGATAATTGCTGATGGCCGCTTCCATGAAAAGGTACCTTTTAATGATAATAAATGGCGATTTAGTCATTGAGTAGTCCACCTGCTGCAATGACTAAAACTTCTTAGTTGGGACTGACATGAGCTTTTCAAATTGGCACAGGAGCATCATAAACTTAGAGATGTATTAAGTAGAAAGCGAATGGTCGCATTTATACTACTGGACAGCCCGCAGGAATCTATTATGGATCTCATGGTGTGTTCTCTTACATTGATCTTTAAAGCATGGTGTATGGTTTATGTTATAGAAAATATTCACTTGACATAATATTTCCTCCTTGTCATGTCCCTGGCAGGCAGGAAGCATCCTTCCAGGGTGATAACATCAAATTTACAAAGTATCTTGATTCCTTCCCTTTCCCTTACTATATCGTGCTGAAAAATATTAATGCCCTTCCAAGGACCCTTGCTGACTTACTGAGACAGGTAAATCTTCTTTGCTATCATAGTACTTTTATCATATGCTCTATGGCCAATTTTAGTTTCTATAATTCTGATTATTTTTGTTGTACCGAAACTGTGCTATTCCTATGATCTTCTCAATTGCAGTGGTTCGAGGTTATGCAATATTGGAAAGACTAAACTGAATCAGGCACAACAGCTATGGAAATTCAATGGATGCTTGTGGCAATCTTAACAGCTGGGAATTTCTTATCCTTGTACAGTTTGTACGGATTTCACTTGAAAGGAAAGGTATAAAACAGTTCGTTTTGTGGGAAAAAACAGTACAGAGAAAAATTGTTAGAGAAACAGGATAAGGATGATCATTCATGTTACAGTGTCTATGTAAAGATGCTCATCATCAATGCAGCGCTTCAAACGGGGCAATTTTGAATATCTCTTGTCGTCCTTTTTGCATTTTTCTGGGAAGTGGTAATTTTGTTGCTGTTAATGTGTGTGAGTAATAGTTTTTGTGTCTAGATTGGGAGGTGTTGATCCGAGCAAATGAGCAGAACTTGCTTGGTTTCTTTCAAACATACTCATATCAAATGCAGCTTCTTTCGACCTTAGAAGACATCGAACAAGGACATTACCATGAAAACCATTTTTCTGAGACTTGGGGGAGTACTATTATCAGCAAGATGTCTACGGGTGAAATTTCAGACGGATGGAAATACAACACTACAAAACAGCCAGTAGTACAAAGATGATAGCCTAAGGAGACATGAAAGGAAAATTCAACTAGCCGCTGTTCTGATTGAACTGTAGAGCTAGACGAACTGAACTGTGGTCAATGAAAGGAAAATTCAACCAGAGTAGATGTGGTTGTGGTTTTAACCGAGACATGGAACCGGACGAACCAAACAGTGGTCAACAGTTCAAAGAACTGTTGACTAGTTTGCTATTTAAGAACAAGAATCGGAACTGGAATTGTATGGGTTCTTTGATGAATCGAATTGGTGATTTTCAGTTCGAACCGTCAAGAACCATTGATTTGAACCGAATGCTTTTTTTTTTTTTTTTAAATATATATATATTTAATTTGCTAATTGTAAAATAAAATTATTTTGCTTAATATTGCATTTAGTAATGAAAATGGTATATCCACAAGGGGATAGTCCAGTGGCAACAGCTTTCTCTCAATCTCGCGAACCGGGTTTTGGAACAAAAAAAAAATGATATTGATATTGTGATTTTTTTTTTCAATCACAAAAATGTTAAAAGCAATTTTTAGAAATGTGCTTTTTTAAGTTGATTTTTTGAAAGTTGTTTTTATAATTTTTTTTGCTTGTTTTCTGAAAGCACTTTTCAGTAAATCGACTTCAAAAAATGTATTTTCAGTTTTTTTACTATTTTTGCTATTTTCCAAAATTGAATTTTATAAAAAATAATTTTATAAAAACGTATTTTCAGTTTTTTTACTATTTTTGCTATTTTCCAAAATTGAATTTTATAAAAAATAATTTTATAAAAACAACTTTAAGAAAATCGATACCAAAAACTATTTTCTTGGAAGTTATTTTCAACATTTTTGTGATTGAAATAAAAACCACAATATCAATGTTATTTTTAATTATAAATACAATATTAAAGAAAATAACTATTGTAAAATAATAATAACAACAAACAAAGAGAGTATTTATCTTAAATTTTGGGATCAGTTATTTAAGAAATCAATATATGAGAAAATAATAATAACAATAATAATAATCATCATCATATTATTATCAAAATTGATTTGATTTGACTTAAATTTTTAACGAGCAAATTTCTTCACTTGTTTTCTCCATTCACAAAATTTTAAATTAAAATTTTATTTAAAAGATATCAATATACTGACCAACCACGTGTTGACATCTTCAAAATTGAAGAAATAACACATGGAAGAAAATGGAGTCGAGGAAGAATTGCAGAGGGACAAAATAATGACGACGATGTCAAGACTAAAGCACATGTTTGTGACATCTAAGAGAACTGAACAGCATCTGTTGGCGGGCATTGCCTTTACCCCAAGGAATCAGTGTGCACATCAGTCCAAATCTGAAGAAACTTTTCAACTCTAATAGTGCGAAACTGACTAGCATCACGATTGAGGGGAGAGAAGACTAGTGGAATGCTTTAGAATGGGAGGACAGAGCTGCTTAAAATGCTTTAGGACCCTACTTCAAGCGCCAAATAACCTTGACAAGATTAGCCAAAGTTTCTGTATCAAGTCAATCAAATCTCAACAACCAGCAACTTTGAGAAATGATCATAGACGCTGTTCCCAGTTTGACTAACGTATGCTTTTCTTTTGGTGTGCCAAGATGATGGTTACTCAGCGTAGCGCTTCCCCTTTGTCCATGTCATCTTCTTGTGTGTTAGCATGTCTGACGCTCATAAGACATCATCTATCTTCAGGGCTTGTTATATTTATATTTTTTGCAATAGCTAAACTCATATCCCTTGAAACTATCACACACACACATTTATGTCTTCTTGGACCGGAAGCTCTACTCCAAAAAAGATACAATTGTTAACCCTTCATTTTTTTTGTCTACAACTTTTATTTTAGCAGCTAGTAAAATGAATAAAATTACCCAAATTTCTTTTACTAAAAGTACTTTTCTCAAATAGATCTCCCAAACATCCAATGATGAATTGAATTTGGCATACTTTCCAGACTTTACTAGAGAAGAAATAAATTCACAAGATTCAACCATGAAACTTCCCGACTAATAATGTTGATTATCTTATAAAACTACCTTATACTTCTAAATGCAAGTAGTTACTGTAAAGAACCAACATAAACCAGATGCGAGGATGGGGATCCACGGCTTCACTAGAACGTTGATGTAACATCTCTTTTTCTGCAAATTAATTTTATAAATACGGCAACCCCAGACTCTTCAGCAAAACTCTTAATAAACAAGGAAAAAATTATGACTCACTACAAACATCTAATGTAAATTTGTATTTCATGAAATAATTAATCTAACGCCAAATCCTACAATATCCTTTCACAGACATATATCTATTTGAAAAAATAGACAATAATTATACCACAAGTTTAGACATTAATTATGAGGTACACAAGCTTCAAGCATGGTGGTGTTTGACAAAAGCCAGGAATCTAGGACCCTTCTCTTTCACAAACCACTCTCTTTTCTATTTTTGGTCCTTACATCTTGTTCTGCTCTTTTTGTAATAAGTTGTTTCCTTGTTGATTTTACAAGTTTCGCAGTTGTTTTATTGCATCATAAAAAACTTAAGTAAATTAGATATCTAATTTTGTATTCAATATTTTTGAGTATTGAAACCTGAAATTACATCCTATACTGGCAAAAGTACATAATGTTGAACTTTGTAGCAATTTCAGGGTGTACAAAGATAGTTTATGTTAATCATATGTGATGACATGTATGTTAATCATATGTGATGATATGTATATTCTTGAATTACAATGAATATGTTAGGATTAAGACAACTTCATCTTTAATACATAGAAGTTTATCTAAATTAGTGTCACACTTCACTTAGATGAGCACCTAAAGCATAAGGGCAGTATGAGATCCTAGCACCAAATAGCAAATATTTCTTTTCTCTCAATAATGTTCACATCTCATGTTGATTGGGATCTGCTAGAACAGAGAGCAACATAATTGGCAATGCCATGGGCGCAATTTCAGCAAACAAATTTCCCTAGTATGATTCCCTCAAACAACTAATTTTATCACAAGATATGCACATTAAAAATTCTGAAGAAAAACAAGATTGTGTATACATTACCAATCAAGCCACAGGGTGGACCTCCTCCTTTTTTTTTTAATTTTTTTTTAAAGCACTTCTATTCAGCTGATTGAGCCCACTTGATAGTTGACCTTGCCAGAGCATCCGTTGGATCAATACATTTTTTAAGAAGAGGATCATCTCGAGGCAAAAGATCCCGCATATCATCAGAGGCCAGGATGATGGTATTCACAGCCCTCACAAGAAGAACTTGCAGTGCAATTCTCAACAAATTTCGAGCCCCTTCCATGTCCTTTCGATTTAAGGCTTCAGTTGCAGGAATTACTGTGTGTTCCATGGTTGCTTTATCAGGAAGCACTACTTCAAACCCCTAGATATATAACACATAAGAGCAAACCAATGTCAGAAAGTTCATAATTTTAAGTAGAGAAGGTGCCAAGCAGAGACTAATATTTAAAATCTTATTTTTCACAGAGGAAAGGCAACACTATCTCATTGCGTTTGCTATATCCAGTCAAGAACAAAATTCCGAGGAACCACCTGAGTGCAACTGATGTAACAGTCACCAGAGTCGATACCGAACAGTGACATGAAATGAAACACGAGTATGAGAAAATCTACATTATTTGGAACCTCCTCCTTTGTCAATATTAAAAGTTTAAGGTAAAGGTTAAAGCATTAGGCAAGGCCTCTCCACATTCTTGTCCTCAAATATGTCATTGCGTTGGTATATCTCATCGCAAAGCAAATGTCCAATAGTGTCATTATTTACAGAGAGAAAGATGTCATAAAATTGGTGCCACCACAAATAAATAAGTTCAAACAGATATGAAATGGAGGAAGAACCCAGATAAAACAGTGAGGATATTTTGAAGAAGGATGATCTTGAATGAGATGCCACAAGAATCAACTGAATGCAATGCAAAACAGAATTTTCATGAGAATTCAATTCCAACGATTACCACGATTTCAGTTTTTTGAACTCCTCACTTTGTTCAAAAGCTAACCACCTTTAGCACAAAGAAAAAACAATATACACACATTGAAGTCAGATAGCATCACACCGATTCTAATTGCCATTATCTCCAAACGGATTCATATATTTAAGTAAATTCTGCACTTTGTCTCTTAAGAAGACCACCAAGAATGGAACCAAAAACTTTTCCAATTATGTAATGACCCTTGTATGGTGATTTATATTCCATCTTAATAAAACAAATCGTGTGAGCACATGCCCAAACCCAAATCTCAGGATACTTCTGTAAAATTTACCTCTAAACAAGATTTAGAATGTCGCTCTTTTATGTGTCATTAAAAATTCAGGAAAACTATAACTCGTGTGCCACATTTTGTTGCTGTTTAGGAATTGAAATTTATTCAAGGACAATCTAATGCTAGTGCAGTCTGCATAAAAAATATTCAAAATACAAGCTTCCAATTAATGCAAGACTCAGAAGTTGGAGAAACCAAAACATAAATTAGAAATGACATTAAAGAAAACATATTGACTTACCAAACAGGACAAAATTTAAGGACATCACTCTTGGAAATTAAGATAGACAAAGTGGAATGGAATGTAGCAAAAGAAAAATGCTAGTGTGGAGCCATATTTATTGTCTATATCCTGAAAGTATACTGAAGAACCACCCGTTGTCCATGGAAATATATGCAAATGATTGTCCATCAAAACCATTGTTCTCTAGACTTCAAGTTTTTATAGATCAATAGCGTAACATGTAACAAGCTGTCATTAGTTCAACATAGATGAATTCCTCCAGCAAAAAACTACTATTGAGTAGGAAAAATAACAGTTCTAGAGCAACTACTATCCCAAACTTTACTAGTTAAAGGAATCCAAGCAAATAGTTCTAAGCCACGGAAAATTACCTTACTCTCTAGCTTCTCCTGGTAAATTCCTGCTGCCAAAGTCGCATTTGTGGCAAGTAGCCCAATTCTAACAGGACTCCCAGCTTCAAGTGGCTTTAGTTTCACTTCCTTCAGCTCCTTTGAAACACACTCACCCATGTGAAGGAACGGAACAGAACATCCTTTAGAGATATAAGCATGCCAGGAATGTGAAATATGACATGGCATAACAATGCATCGAGCTCCAGAATGCTCGAGAAAAATCCTCTTTTGCTGCAGATTATCCATCAGTGAAGTACAGTCCTGTCTGCTGCTTTCACTTTTGCTATGGAGGGAAGGAAAGCAGTTTCTTTCATGATTGGAAAGCTCCTTGCTTATAATTGGATCACAGCATAGAATAAAAGGAATCTGATCTTCACCATGTTTCGAACTCCACTGAGCTAGCTTTTTCACAAATTTCAAAGTACAATTTATCGATAGCCCCCCAATGATACCTACTACATTAGCTTGACCTAGAAGTGGACCACCAGAGTCCTTGCTTGTAACAGCTTCACCTGAACCAGCCTTCTTGGACTCCCGCAAGTTACCACTCTCATCAGCCTGTAAGAGAATTGATGATGGAGGAACAGCCAGAACTGGATTCTGCCTCATTTTCCAGGGGGTCCTTTGCTTGCTTGTATTGCCTAAAACATGTGATGGTATATTCAAAGTTTGGAACAATGTTGACATGCTTCTGTCGAACATCTATTAGGTGAATTTCAACCTGAACTAGATCCCAGGGTTGTATGCGTGTAACCTATGGCTTAAAACATAAGTATGAATGCACAACCCAGGAAAAATCCACCATCTCATGCTATTTGAATCCAACCTTCATAAACTCACAAGTATTGTCAGCGGAAATGTTCCCAAACTCCAAAATTCAGATATACAAACTGCTCTATGCTATCTATTTTCAGCAACCAAAAAAAAAACCCCTTTTCACTCTAAATGAAACCCACTCAATTGGGATTAATTTCAAAGGGAACTTCAGTTCACAAATAGTCAAATAAGAAAAACCCACCTCTAAAATAGATGTAACAAGGTACGTTTGTAGGCAATTTCAGCCCTAAAAGCAAAAACCCAGATATAATTTCCGAATTTATTCACCTGTAAATGAATATCTGCTTCAAATTCAATGTTCAATTTCTCAAATAGAAAACCCAGAAACCAAGCAAGAAGAATAAAAAAAAAAAAACCAAGAATAAAACAAACCAGAGTATAAAAAATGGGAAGTGGGGCACAAAGAAAGCAACTATTATTTAACTCCAATCATTCACTTTCAGATTCACAGATCATTTCCATTTGGGCATGGGAGTGTAGAGCAATTTCATTGCTTGTCCTTACATTCCATGTCCTTTTTTTTCCAACAAAAATTTGAAATCACCTGAGCTGTTAAGTTAAAAGCATGGTGAAAATTGAAGCTGAAAACAAGGAAAACCATTACCGACGTGGGTTTTGTTTTTGAGTTTGAAAAGTGGAGCTCCTTGGATTTGAGAAGGTGAGCAGAGAGAGTGGGGCCTTAAAAATAGAGTGAGTGGGGGCCATGGGCCCTGGATTTCTTACGGACCAAAATGTCTGTCTCGGTTTCTGTCAATTTTAGAGACGCTGGTTTCTGACTTTTCTGAAGAACTCCACTTGTTTGCCGCACAGCATCTGATATTGGGAGTGATCCCATCATCCTCATCTTCCCATTTAGCCTACGGGTGCAGTGCATGCTAATGGTTCACGTCTCCACGGCACGAACCATATGGACTGTGGTTGGACATTCACCATCTCCGATGTTTTTTTTTTTTTTTTTTTTGTATTTTAAGGAAAAGAGTATAGAGTGTTTACTCTTAATTATCAAATATTACCCCCTCCAGTATTATTTGAGGACCTTATAAAATTTTTCATCTATATTATTAAATAACAACAACAATTATTATTATTATTATTATTATTATTGTTATTTGTCAATTTAAGAACTAATATGCACACTACCAAAAAATAGTGATTCTTTTTTTGAATCACTGTAGATTTATAACTTTTGTGGTAACTATAGATTTGAATCCATAGGAAGTCTTAATAAAATATTTTTTACTCAGATTTTCAAAAGAAAACAATTATATTGTTACATTTTTTTTAAAAAAAAAAATTGTAACAATAAAAATGTCTATTGCTACTTTTAAATTAACTTGTCAAGAGGTCATTTATTTCATTTGTTCATCTACCATAGCTATGAACAGATTTACATTTTCCTTAAAATATCAATTATGCCAAATTTCTTCATGTTTGAAATTGTTTGTAATATACACAAGATAATATTGTTTAACACCTTATTAGACCGTGACAAAAAAAAATGGATGAGTAAATGACAAAATCTTTTATTATATGATTCTATTGGCGGTGCAAAGTTAGCAAAATTTTCATATTTAAGGGCCACATTGACCCTTTTTAGTCCAAGTAAATTACTTTTCTTTGGGTGGTTTTATTTTCCCTTTTTTATTTCATTTCAAACTTTGATCTTATAGAATTCCCAAGTTGGCTAACAAAGAGAGGAATCAAAGGGATCTTTGTCTCTGCTTTATTATTATTTTTTTAATAATCAATCGGTATCTAAAATTTTATTTTGATTAATTTGATTTAAATATTATCTAATCCAATTTAAGGAGGAGTTCTCCCCACATAATATTTTTATTTTTAAATTTTAAATTTTAAATTTAATTAAAAAATTTAATATTTTTATTTACTAAATCGTCTCTTCACCTTACTACGGTGAAAGGCTGTGTCAGCTTATCGTCAACTTGTTTCAGAATGTCATGTGCACTAAAAGTAACAAAATGGACATAGAAGCATGAATGACAAAATTGTTGTCGAGCCGAGTGGATGGTCTGGTAATAAGAAATGTTACAGGTCTCCAAAAGCTATCACAAAAACAAGCAACTTGTGTGTATGATTTCTAAAACTCTGCATATCACGGGTTTATACATGTATGCCCCGAAGAATAATAATAGAACATTCTCACCATTATCAAACACTATTCATGGAACTATTAACCTTGCTCTGGGGACCGAAACCAAGTTGCAAATTGATGATACCCTATTTAATAGGTCTATAAAATTATGCTATGCATGGTTATCTGATAAGAAGGACAATCACCATCAAAGTTAAATCTTTTCATATCTCTTGAGAAATTCTAAATCTTTTAGAAAATTCTAATTACAATTCTTACCATCTTGAAATATTGGAAGCAAAAGGAAACTAGGGTTTTCTATACCTCTAAAAAGGCTATAAATATAGAGCATAGACAACTCTCGGAAGAGACTCAGTTTTTACACACTAGAGGGAGAAATTCTATATGCCATTCAAGATAGGGTTCTATACCAAATTCCATACATCAGTAAAGGTAGGGTTTCGTACCCGATTCCATACATCAACGAAAGTAGGACTCCATACCCAATTGTAGATAACTCGATAGCCAATCCTATATATCATTCAGATGGAGAGTTCTATACCCGATCCTACATGTCATTCAGAGGGGGGTTCTATACCCAATTTTATACATCATTCAGAGAGAGGGTTTTATACCCGATTCTATATGTCATTCAGAAGGGGGATTCTATACCCAATCTTATGTCATTCGGAGGGAGATTTCATACCCGTTTATATACAGTGCCAAAGGTATGATATCTACGACTACTATCAGTCCTATTATCACTCATACTGATTTTTACATCGGAGTCCCCCTGCCAGGCCAACCCCGGTGGGGTTTTTGCAGGTTTTTCATCCGAGAAGAACGGACGAACATATCGGCGCAGACTTCCTATTCAATTCGGAAGAGTAGGTATCTGTGGGGCGAAAATTGACTCCAACAGATTGGCGCCGTTTGTGGGAAATGACTGATTGACCAGTCGTAGAAATCTCAAATCTGGCTTCACTTCTTTGACAGTCTGAGTTCATTTGGCTATGCGACAATCGGGACGAAGGTACATTATCTAATGAACGGGCTCATGTCGCACTGATCTACCGATGGGATCTGTCTCCCTGAACGGGCCATGTCGCCCTGATTTACCGATGGAATTTATCTTCCCGAATGGGTCTATGCCACCCTCGATTTTCGACCTGTCGGTCTCTCCATCGTTCGGTCTGTCGGCCTTTCAATCTCTTGTCAGTTTCCTGACTTAAGGATCGTTCGATTTTTCGACCTGTCGGTCTCTCCATTGCTCGGCCTGTCGACCTCTCAATCTCTTGTCAGTCTTCTAACGTAAGGATCGTTTGATTTTTTGATCTGTCGGTCTCTCCATTGTTTGGCCTATCGGCCTCTTAATCTCTTGTCAGTTTCCTGACTTAAGGATAGTTTGATTTTTTGACCTGTCGGTCTCTCCATTGTTCGGCCTGTCGACTTCTCAATCTCTTGTCAGTCTTCTGACGCAAGGATCGTTTGATTTTTTGACCTGTCGGTTTTTCCATTGTTCGGCTTGTCGACCTCTCAATCTCTTGTCAGCTTCCTGACTCAAGGATCGTTTGATTTTTCGACCTGTCAATCTCTCCATTGTTCGGCCTGTCGACCTCCCAATCTCTTGTCAGTCTCTTAACTCCTTGATTTTTTGATTTTTTGACCTATCGGTCTCTCCATTGTTCGGCCTGTCGGCCTCTCAATTTCTTGTCAGTTTTCTAATTCGTTCTGATCTACCGATGGAATCTATCTCCCCGAACGGGCCATGTCGCCCTGATTTACCGATGGGATTTATCTCCCCGAATAGGACTATGCCGCCCTCAATTATTCGACCTGTCAGTCTCTTCATCATTCGGCATATTGGCCTCTCAATCTCTTGTCAGTTTTCTGACTCAATGATCGTTTGATTTTTTGACCTGTCGATCTCTCCATCGTTCGGCCTATCGGCCTCTTAGTCTCTTGTCAGTCTTCTGACACCCAGATCGTTTGATTTTTCGACCTATCGATCTCTCCATTGTTCGGTCTGTCGGCCTCTCAATCTCTTGTCAGTTTCTTGACTCCCGGATTATTTGATTTTTTGACCTATCGGTCTCTCCATCGTTCAGTCTGTCGACCCATTTATCTAAAGTTTTCTATCATTTGGAGGGCCTTAGTCGCCCAGTTCATATCGTTCGTTTGGAGGGCCTAAGTTGTCAGCGCTTATCATTCGGAGGGTCTTAGTCGCCCATCTCTTATTATTCGTTCGGAGGGTCTCAGTCGCCCAACTCCTATCATTCAGAGGGCCTGAGTCGCCCAACTCTTATCGTTCGGAGGGTCTCATCGCCCAGCTCCTATCGTTTGGAGGGTCTCAGTTGCCCAGCTCCTGTCATTCGAAGGGCCTCAGTCGCCCAGTTCCTCTCATTCGGAGGGCCTCAGTCGCTTAGCACCTATCATTCGTACACGTCGTCAATAAGGGATGTAACTTTCTGAACGGGTGAACGCGGCCCAACAATCTAAAGATTTTCTATTGCTCGGACGGTTTCAGTCACCCAGTTCCTATCGTTCGTACGCATCATCAATAAGAGATATAACTCGCCGAACGAGTGGACCGGCCCAACAATCTAAAGATTTCCTATTGTTCGGAGGGCCTCAGTCACTCAGTTCCTATCGCTCGTACGCGTCGTCAATAAGGGATGTAACTTCCTGAACGAGTCGATGCGGCCTAACAATCTAAAGATTTCCTATTGCTCGTAAAGTCTCAGTCACCCAGCACCTATCATTCATACACGTCGTCAATAAGAGATGGAATTCCCCGAACGGGACTATAACGCCCTGATCTACTGCTCGACCTGTCGGTCTGGTATTCTATAGATCGTTCGACCTGTCGGTCTGGTGTCCTCTCGATCGTTTGACCTGTCGGTCTGGTATTCTCTCGATCGTTTGACCCGTAGGTCTGGTATTCTCTCAATTGTTCGACCTGTTGGTCCGGTATTCTCTAGATCGTTCGACCTGTCGATCTGGTATTCTCTCGATCGTTCGACCCATAGGTCTGGTATTCTCTCGATCGTTCGACCTGTAAGTCTGGTATTCTCTCGATCGTTCGACTTGTCGGTTTGGTATTCTCTAGATCGTTATACCTGTCAGTCTGGTATTCTGCTCAATCGTTCGACCTCTCGATCTCACGATCACTCTACCTGTTGATTTGCCAATCTCTCGATCACCTGATGACTCAGTCTCTCGATGACTCGATCTCTCGACCATTTGATCTCTCAGTCTACTGGCCTGCTGATCTCTTAACCTTTCGATCTTTTGGAAGACCTCTTATAATATATTTTACTCCTAATACCATTTCTTAAAAATACAATTAGGAGTGGGGGCAAATGATGGTACCCTATTTAATAGGTTTCCAAAATCATACATGGTTATCCGATAAGGAATGCAATCACCATCAAGGTCAAATCTTTCCGTATCTCTTAAGGAATTCTAAATTTTTTAGAAAACTCTAATTACAATCCTTACCATCTTGAAAGACTGGAAGCAAAAGGAAATTATGATTTTTACACCCCTGGTAAGACTATAAATACAGAGTATAGGCAACCCTCGGAGGGGACTCAATTTTTATACACCAGAGGGAGACAATTCTATATGTCGTTCAAAGTAGTGTTTTATACCCAATTCCATACATCAGCAAAGGTAAGGTTCTATACTCGATTCCATACATCAACGAAGGTAGGGCTCCATGCCCAATTCTAGATGACTCAATAGCCAATCCTATATATCATTTAAAGTGAGGGTTTATACCCAATCCTATATGTCATTCAGAGGGGGGTTCTATACCCAGTTCTATACATGGAGGGTTCTATACCCGATTCTATATGTCATTCGGAGGGAGAGTTCTATACCCAATCTTATATGTCATTCGGAGGGGGATTTCATACCCATTTACATACACTACCAAAGGTATGATATCTACGACTACTATCAGTCCTATCATCACTCATACTGACTTGAGCGTCGGAGTCCCCCGTCGGGCCAACGTCGGTGGGGTTTTTACAGGTTTCCATCCGAGGAGACCGGACGAACATATCATCGCAGGCTTCCTATTCAAGTCGGAAGAGCAGGTATCTGTGGGGTAAAAATTGACTCCAACACACATATTTTATTTTCTAGGACAATCCTGCTTAAGGTGCTCAAAAAATTTGCATCCAAAATAATGAAAATCATTTAAATCATTTGACTTTGAATCTTGATGGAATATGGCCCAAAGGGCCATCGTCATAAGATTTGAGATTCCTTAAGTCCGCAGCCCAACAGGTCAATATAACTCACCCTCTTGGCATTTACCGACTAAACCCTTCTCGAACGATTAATTGATCTGCTCGCCACCTATTCGGTGTTTGGTATTGCGATTTAACTAACTGAAATAATATTCAACTTTCCCCAAATTGCGAGAACAATCTCCTATAACTAGGAAAGAGATCACTAATCATTGTCAATAAGGAAAGGAATCTCCAACACAATCCGAACTTCCCAAATTGATAGAATATTGAATCTTTAGAAATCTTTCACTACGATCCTTGTAATCTCAGGATATTTTCACAAGAAAGTTAGGATTTTCATCCTCCGATGACATATGAGACTTACTATGCATGTAGACTATATATACATTATAAAGGTCGACAATCAAGCACGTTCTCTAGACTCTTCACTCAACACACAAAAGGTATTACAGAGTTCCCTCTCTTTTATTTTGTTTCTATTCTCGAAAACTGCTCTCTGATTTGAGCATCAGAGTCTCCCTCATCGAAACATCTTCTGGTGGCTTTTTGCATATTCAATTAATCAAATTAATCAAGTGGTCCAACAACCACTCACCTTGTTCGGATTAGCAGAGATATTATCAGTGGAGTGAAACTCACCTCCAACAGATTGGCATCTGCCATAAGGCCAGACTAATCCTTTTAGCCAAACGTGCTTCTCATCCCATTTCCTTTCTTCGTAGTCATGGCGTCGAATAAAAGGAAAAATCCAACAATTGGTTTTGACGATGATGATTTGATAAGGGTCGACACCAACTTAAACAACTCGTGTTAGTCATTACTGCTGGAATATGGTCATTCCTTGTTAAAAGAACTTTTGTTGATTAAGGAGTTAATCAAGATCTCCTCTTTTGGAATGCTTTCTAACAAATAGGTCTCACTCAATCCCACCTTTAACCCCGATGGACAATTGAAGGGATTTGTCAACGAATACATACTCCCGGAAGGTGCCATCTCACTTGCTGTAACTTTAGGGACGCCTCCTCATCATGCTACTACCATAACCACTTTTCACGTGATTAACCTCATGTCTCCTTATAACGCTATCTTAGACCATTCTAATTTGAATGGCTTTGAAGCACTACCAAGCATAAAAACATATGAAAATCAAGTTTATGACACCTTTAGAGGTCGCGACCTTTCACGATGACCCCAACCCATCAACTATACCTATGGCAAAATAAGAAAAAGAAATTCTTTTAATAGAAAACTTAGAACTCATAAATGAATCCAAGCAACTATCCAAGCCACAACCCGAAGAGAAAGTAATGAAAGTTCCTATTATGGATGTACCCAAACAGACAGTACAAATTGGAGCCCGCCTACTGTCATCCCTCTAGCAAGCAATTGTGGACTGTCTAAGGCGACATTTTAGAATCTTGCATGGTCTTCGAAAGACATGTCAAGTATCCACTCTTCGGTTATAATTCATAAACCGACTATAGATGCAAGCTGTAATCTAGTGAAGCAGAAAAAAGGGTATTCGCATTAGAACTGCAATGTGTTATATAAGAAGACGTCTGAAAACTCTTAACAACAAGGTTTATTCGAGAAGTAGAATACCCTGAGTGGTTAGTTAATATAGTTATGGTAAAAAAAATGACAAGTGAAAAAATGTGCATAGATTTCACTGATCTCAATAAAGCATGCTTAAAGGATAGTTATCTGCTTCCCAATATCAACAATTTGGTGGACAACTCGTCGGGTCACCAATTTTTGAGTTTTATGAATACGTACTTCGGTTATAATTAGATTTGCATGGCCCTGAGGACGAGGAAAAAACCAGTTTTATTACGAAGTTCGACACCTATTATTATAAAGTAATGTCATTTGGCCTAAAAAACACTGGAACAACCTTCCAACAGTTGGTCAACAGAGTCTTTGATGAACAGTTTGGCAGGAATGTGGAGGCCTACATTGACAACATACTTATCAAGAGTGTTAGAGCTGAAGACCATGTTACAGACTTGGAAGAAATATTCCAAAAACTAGAACATTATAACATGAGATTAAATCTAGCAAAATGCATCTTTGAGATCACATCAGGAAAATTTTTAGGTTTCCTAATTATCAATCGAGGGATCCAAGAAAATCCAAAGAAAATACAAGTCATACTTAACATGGCATCGCCGAGAACGCCAAAAAAAATGCAACGCCTCACGGGAAGGATCACAACTTTAAATCAATTCATGTCAAAGGTGGGGGAGAAATACATGCCATTTTATGACATTGTGAAAAAGTCCTAGAAATTTCTGTGGACACCAGAATATCAAGCAGTGTTTGATCAGCTCAAAGAATACCTTGCGTCACCCCCACTACTTCTCAGCCCACTCCTGGTGAGAAACTCTACCTATACTCTATCTCTCTATCTTTGACCGATCACTCTGCTCTGTTCTTATAAGACGGGAGTCCGCCATACAAAAGTCGGTGTACTACATCAGCCGTATACTAGGTGGAAGTTAATTACAGACCCATTGAGAAGATGTCGTTTGCCCTAATCATTACCGCCAGACGTCTCCGGCCCTACTTTCAAGCCCACACAATTGTAGTATTGACCAACCAGCCTCTGAAGCAGATTTTACAGAAGTGGGACATTTCAGGTCGGCTTATTAAATGAAGTATTGAGTTAGGTAAGTATTATTGAATATCAACCAAGGCCAATAATGCCAAGCTTTTGACGATTTCATCCTCGAATGCATCTTCCTGACACCTTTCGAGAAAGCCCCTGTTGATGACCAAGAACAATGCTCGTTACCGGAATGAACACTCCACATGGACGGGTCATCGAACTCCTTAGGAAGTGGACCTAGACTCATTCTCGTAGGATCGGACCATTCTAAGACTGAGTACGTCCTCCGTTTTGATTTTCAACTGACTAATAATAAGGCCGAATACGAAACCTTCTTGATCAGACTGCAAATCACAATATCATTAGGAGGTTAGAACATACAGGTCTTCACTGATAATTAATTGATCGTCAAGCAGATTAATGGAATTTATGAAACTAAGGAGTCGACGATGGTAAAATACTTATCTAACTTATGAGAGGTTGTGAACAAATTTGACAAGGTAGACATATAACATATTTCTTGATCAGAGAATGCACGATCCGACACGCTCTCCAAGTTAGCCAATTCTGACTCGATTGCAATCAATCGAACAGTCTATATCGAGAGCTTGCCATATCTGAGCATTGACGAAACTGAGTAAATCCTATCGGCAAATAGTTCACCAAATTGGAAGGACCCTATAGAGGCCTATTTGAAACACGGGCAACTACCAAGTTCACCCTCCGAGACCACTAAGCTAAGGCATAGAGCTAACCATTATGCTATCATCAATGGGGACCTTTACAAGAAGTTCTTCACCCATCCATATTTAAAATGTTTAACACCTAAAGAAGAAATTAAGTGCTCAGAGAAATCCATGAAAGGATATGTTGCAACTATTTAGGCACTCAAAATCTAATAAATAAAACTCTTCGGCAAGGATATTTTTGGCCGACCATGAAGGCCGACCAGATGATTATATGAAAAGGTGCAACAAATGCCAACGCTTCTTCTTAATACCATGCCAACCCTCCACTAAATTCTACCCAATAGCAAGTCTGTGGCTGTTTGCATGGTGGGGACCAGCTATCAAACAGTGAAAGTTTATAGTCATAGTAATTGATTACTTCACCAAGTGGATAAAAACTAAACCATTAGCCCAGATCACCATTAGCAAGATACAAAATTTCATGTGAACATCCATCATCACTAGATTCAATATACCTCATAATCTAATTATCGACAACAAAAGCAGTTTGATAACAAAAGCTTTTAAGACTTTTGCAGCAAGTTGAAAATCTAGCATCATTTTACCTCCGTTGATAGTGCTCTCACATTCCCTATTTAGCACCCAATAAAATATTAAAACTAACAAAGCAGTTAGATGCTAAATAGAAATTAAAAAGCACTTTGTTAGCCATCAAATTACTCTTAATCCCTGATAACAAAAGATCATAAGAGTAATGATGAGCTACATGAGCCCAGTCAGAACACTCCAGTACAAGACCGCCATAACGCAACCTATGACTTACCTAACTGATATGATGGGACCTTGTACCCATGGTTCCTTTACTGACAGAATCTTGTAGCCGTTGCTTTTGCCGCCAATGCTCTTTTAGAAGCCAAACTTGCAAAATGCCTTTCCAACTTGGAGCCCCTGCAAAAAACACAACCTTTTCCCTCACCCATTTCTTCTCAAACAACCATTCTAAATCCAATATCACATAGCCATATATATGTATATATAGTCCAAAGATGGGAACCGTATCACCAAATCTCCCAAAAGTCGAAGAAATGCTTTGCATTTAATAAATATAACTCACTCTTAACGCCTCCCCTAACGTCCTTTCTACTTACCCATGATGCTCACGCCTTTTGGCTTCCCAATTACTATCACATTGATTCATGTCTCTAGCACCAAACGACGATATCGGCAATATTGTATTTAATTAGTGTATTTTAAAATTCCCATTTGAAACTACTTCTAAAGCCCTTCCTCCAGAATGATGCTAGGAATAGGGGGTAAGTGATGGAGTATGACCCAAAGGCCTATCATCATAAGATATGGGATCCCTTGAGTCCACAGCCCAACAGGTCAATATAACTTACCCTTGCCAACTGACCCTCCTTGGGCGATCGGCTGATCAACTCGTCACCTATTCGATGTTTGGTATTGCTATTTGATTAACTGAAATGATATTCACCTTTTTCCAAATCGTGGGAACAATTGACGGGTTATCGAAACGCTCAAAATTAATATTGATTCCTCGATACAACAAATTTATAAAAATAGTGATACCATGTCGAATCCCAAGAGAACTAAATTGATTTAATTTCTTAGTTAAGTGTTAAAAATAAAAATATGGGGTTTTGTTAAATAAATTCCTAAATTAAAAATAACAACTAAAAAAAATAAGAAAATATTAACAATGAAAATAATAAATATTGAAAGAAAATCTATCTACCCAAACTCTGATCCAATGGTTCATCACATTCAATTGTTTCACTGATCATTAGTTAAAAATATTTTTCTTTCAATTCAAGCATTTAACCTTAGATTCATTAGGATAGCTGTAATAAATCTTGTGTTTTTCTAAATTAATTGACCAAATCCAGTATTCAATCAAAACTTATTAATCGACTGGACATGATAGCGTTCCATATCAATATAATAATAACATTAAGATTTGTGAAAACAGTTAAACCAAAATACAAATAATTAGGATAGTCGTAATTATTTAATTTTGTTTCATTGATTCCCTAGGTTAAATATAAATACCGGTAAAAGACCTATAAATATAAATAATCGATTTGCTACTTGTATCATTCATTCATGACAATTACGGATCACTAAAATTCTAGATAGCAATAGAAAAAATTAATATTGAATTAAATTATCAAATTAACCAATATCAATTTTTCATTTAAATAAATTAAGAATCAACGAATACTTGAATTAAAAGGGCAAGAAATTAAATTAAATACCTAACCTCACAGTGACAATCAAATGAAAATTCTCTTTGAATCAAAAAATAAACTAACCACTCATAGTGGTGAGTTTTCAAAATAAAAATAAAAAGAAAAAGAAAAAAATGTTATACAATGGAGGAAGTGACACAGCAGCCGGCCCTCTTTGAAAAATTCTCTCAATTTGTTCCTCCTTGGTTAATATATATAGAATGGGCAGCCGTCCTTTTTTGGGAGAATTGAGTGTTTCCATTTTTTTTTTTCTTCAATGTGCAGGAGACGCAGGGAATGTGCTTTTGCCTTGCAGCCGCCGACTCTACCTTCTTTTTCTGATTTTTGTTTACTTATTTTAAAAAGAAAACACCCAACAAAATAAGGACTCTTCAATAAGCAAAATAAAAATTAACTCCTAAAATAATTTTATCTAAAGTAAAATTCATACTAAAATTAACTAAAACTAAAAAAATCAAGTTTCTTCTTTTCTTCATAGGCCCAATAAGATGTTTTTTTCATTTAGCTCTAAATTGTCTTTTTAAACCCATTTTATCCAAGTCTTCTAATTCCAAATACCTAAAAATAAAAATCAATAAAATCAATTATTAGAATATTAACCAGTGCAAAATCAAACCATAATATCAACAATAAATTCAATAATTTTCACGTTATCAACAATCTCCTGTAACTAAGAAGGAGATCACTAATCATTGCCACTAAGGAAAGGATCTCCAACACAATCCAAACTTCCCAAATTGGAAGAACACTGAATCTTTAGAAATCTTCACTACGATCCCTACAGTCTTGGGACACTTGTATAAGAAAACTAGAGTTTTAATACCCCGGTGCCATACGGGACTTACCATGCATGCAGACCATATATACATCACGAAGTTGACAGACTCTTCACTCAGCACACAAAAAAGGCATTACAAAGTTTCCTCTCTTTCAGTCTGTTTTTATTCTCAAAAACCGCTCTCTAATTTGAGTATCGGAGTCTCCTCCATCATAGTGCAGGTTCAATCAATCAAGCGATCTAGCAACCACTCACCTCGTTTGAATCAATGGAGCTATTATCTGTGGAGTGAAACCCACTTCCAACAGATCTAATTCTACCTCGTTGAAATTTTTATTTGTGGCAAATTACTAGTTTATCCTTGTATATGTGAAGAATAATAATTAAAATTCTCACCATTATCAAAATATATACAAATTTTGTTTTTATTAAAAGATGTTCGAATATTAGTCTGATACTATGTTAAAAAAGGAAAGTAATATAAAAATATAAAATTTTAATAATCTATTATTTTTAATAAAGTATTACAATAGAATGGATTTAGATAAAAATCTCATTATTACAAATATAAAAATAAAAAATAAAAATATTAAATATTATCAAAATCAAATCAATTATTGATTTATTTTAATACAAAATATTTTTTAATAATTGATTTAATTTTGATATGTAATATAATCAAACTTTACTAACTATCAAGATAATCCCAACTGCAATAACCAAATTTTATTGTAGCCTCATTATCACTATTCTTTTTAGATCATATATTGTTGTTTTTATTAGAGCATCTCTGTCATTACTCTTATTAGAAATTCTGTTTTGCTGCACTTAAAAGTCCCAATAGCCTTGGTGAAGTCAACGGCCCATTCGAGGTGCATCAGTTCTTTTTAATTCAAATAGTTTTTATTATAATACATTGAATTTGAAAGGATATTAAAAAATATCATGTATAAAATTTAAACCAATTATTGATTTATTCTAATACATAATATTTTTCAATAATCGATTTGATTTTTATATATGATATTTTCTAAAAACCTTCCAAACTCAGTGTTTTATAATAAAATTCATTTAATTTTAAAAGAGACAATATATCGTAAAAGGGCTACTAACTTCATCAACGCTATTAAAACTCTTAAATACAGCGATAGAGAAGTTCTAATAAGAGTAAGGACAGAAATACTCAGATAAGAACAATAATAGATACTCTAATAATAGTAGTGATAAAAAAACTCTGATAAAATTTTGTTTATCATGGTTGAGATTGTTTTAAGAGATGGTAAAATTTGGTATATGTTAGAGATTACTTTTTTGGTTTTTTTTTTTTTTTTTTTTTTGGGTTCAAAGATTGCTAGATGATCTGATAAATGGCAGAGAGTCGAAAAAGATGATTTGAACAAAGAAACTATTATGTGGATTCGGATGATTGTTGTAGAGATTTCTAGACACGCGTGTGAGCACTTGGTTGATTTTTTTGAGGTTTGATTCTAACCATCGGGATCGTTTCGAAAAGTAGAACCGTTTAGTATATATTAGATGATTATTAGATGATCTAATGAATGACACCAAATTTAAATAGAGGACCTATAAATCTAAAGGTATTTTTGTATTCTTTTTGTAAAGGGGGTTTTGATACTATATTAAAAGATATTTGAATATGACTATAATATCTTGTTAAAATAGGAAGTAATATAAAAAATGTGAAAGTTTAAAGATTCATTACTTTCTATAAGATATTACAATAGGATGAATTTATATAATAAATTCTTTATTATAAATATAAAAATATAAAAATAAAAAGTTAAATATTTTTATAATCAAATCAATTATTAATTTATTATAATACATAATATTTTTTAATAATTGATTTGATTTTGATATATTATATTTTCTAACAATTTTATTTATGTAAATTTAAGTAAAAAAAATTAAAAAAAAAAAAGATTTTCAAACACATTTGTTTTTGAACATTTGTAAAGAATCAATACATACAAATGGTACATCATGCATTTTGCGGTGCTCGCATTTCATTGATATACAATTGCCCATCTATAGACTGTTGACAAGGGATTTTCTAATGCGCCGACGTCTGCAATTTCTCAGTATCTTTCTAACATCACCTCTTATAGACAAGAAGGCACAGGCTGCAGCAATATACATTGCCGGATAGATACGTGTGTGCTGCATGTGATATGATGGTCTCCCAGGTTTTCCAACAATGGCTTCCTTCAATAGACCCCACATGATTAGAACTACACCAAACAAGCTAATCCTCCCTGGACTTAGTAGACCCAAAATTGCTCCCACTGTAGAGAGATAACATCCGACAAGAACCTGAGCAGAGAAAAGTTAGTGTAAACAATAAGCATTACTTGATCAAATGAGCATTAAAGTCCTTGAAAGACCTCAAAGTGCCGGAGATCGACTGTAGATGGCGCCTTCTTAGCATTGTTGAGGTTATGAAGCTTCAGGAGGCTGTCATAGCTGGGAATGGGTGTGTTGTTGAGAAGAGCATAAGCTATTGCTCGTGGATAAAGAAGGGCTTTCACCAAATTTGGATGAACAATCCCACTTGCAAGAATCTGGGAAGATGTCACCTCTATTGGTGTTGTGCATACCCCGGCTCTGCAGGGGACTCTGCCAAGTAAGTTAAAAGTAAACAAATTAGGTAGTAATCAAGAAATTCTGGTCTCAAACCATGCTACCTCACTTATTCTTGGTTCGGTCATTGTTGAGAACTTTTAAGGGGAAGAGCGATGGTACCAGTGGAGGTATAACTCATTAGCGATTTATTGACTAATTTTAAGACAGAAATTAAATTCTTTCAAATCACACTATTAGGTTACTTTTTTCCCCTAAGGTTGGAATTTTGAATTTGTTTCTTTGGATCACTTTTTGGAACTTTATTAGATGGTATCATAGAGAGCTTCAAAAGTTAGATCTCAGGGTAGATGTTAGGGTTCACCATGGGTTGTCTTTTTTCACTTTTTTTTTTCCTTGGGTTATCTGAAATTTTAAAAATTAGATCCAAACCCAAAGGTGATATGGTGACATTAATAAAAGAAGGAAATTACGATTTAATTTTGCATAGACAATGCATTTCAATCATACCCATAAATCTAAAACAGGAATTAGGACAGAAAATATACCAAACCCAGATCTAAGAACAGAAGGAAGAGGTGTTTTTTTTTGTTTTTTTTTTTTATAAAAAAAGTATTATTTAGAAAATAAACCAAAAAACAATAAAATAAAAAGAAAAATGACATGGAGAAATTAAAAAACAAAATTACCTGAAAAGAGGGAACTGAAAAATGATGAGGATGAAATAGATGCGGGAAGCCATTGAAGAGATGAAGCAAGCCCATTTTTTGGAAGAAGAAGAAGCCATTTGCACAGCATTTTTTTTTTCTATTTTGTTTATTTTTGTTTCCTGTTGATTAAGGGCAAATTGTAATCATGCAGCAAATAGAAAATGTGAACACACGTGTTAGGACATCACCGCTGTTTTCCCCCTCTCTTATTTTCACGATTTTATCCGATTAATTTTATCTAAATATTTTAAAATTTATTAAAATATTAACTCTTATTTTAATTTTTTATTTTTATTACTCAGACCCAAAATTTATTAAAGTACGATTCCCTATTACTATGCTCATAGAAATTTAGTAGCCCCTCTCCCCCCCCCCTCTCTCTCTCTCTCTCTCTCTCTCATTCAAAAATGGAATTTGGTGATTTCATTTGTTTTATGTCAGGACGGGATTTTCTCAAATTTGGTTGCAGGTGTGGACCACGAGAGCACCCACTTGCCTCAGGTCAGATTTGGTTGTCCCACTTTTCGATTTATTTCTGCCAAGTCCAAATTTGATGAGATTTAGTAGTATTAAAATACTTTTATGCCGTTAAAAATATTAGAGTAGTTCATTTTTCATTAATTAAAATATTTGAATGTAAATATTCAACTATTTCATATTATTTATGTTTTTTTTTCCATCTGATATCTAGAGTTTCATTCCAACTAATCCAGATCGATCTACTGTCGGACCCTTTTCGAGAGGAGGTCTCCCAACGTGATTTTTTTTATACCTATGGGGAGTCAAACTCACGACCATGGTTAAGAAAACTCAACCATCTGAATCAACTAACATTGGTTCCATATTATTTATGTTAATAAATTATAATTCAACTGACATCTTTTCTTCCTTTTTTATAAAAATCTCGAGTCCGAATCTTTTTATATATATTAAAAAAACTATTTTATACTTTTATCATATATAACTAATATATAATAGATATAGTTCAAACTCAATTTCATATTGTACACGCGCATAAATATATATAAAGAAATTGTCGTTTGAAATTTTACATTAAAAAAATTATACACACACACACAGATATATATATATATATATAAGTTGGGAGAATTTGTGTGCAAAAGTGCGTAAGTGCACTTTTTGGTTAACAAAAAGTTTGAAAAAATTCTATCTCTACCGACATTTTAATTCTTTCACTCTCTAGGTTTTTTTTCCTCAACTATTTAAGAAAAATTTTATCCTCTACTCTAAAAAAATTTCTTACAAATTCTCTCTCTCTCTCTAGCTCGCTCGCAACTTTAGAGAGCTTATAATTCAAGAAGATTTTCTCTTGCATTGATATGTAAAGAGGTGAGGAAGGGAGGGCTATGTTCTAAAATAATTATAATTATTTTAGAAATCAAAATAAATATGTTCTAAATTCATTCTCTATCTCAAAAATCTGTTGATATTGATTACCTATTCAACGCAATTTTATTTTTGCGTTAAATTAGTTAGAAAAGAGATTGAGCTGATTTATAATTTTTTAAAAACTATTATAACGATTTTGTAAATTTCAAAACATGTTACAACTGCTTTATTGTTGATTATTTTGTAATTTCTAAAAATTATTTTAGTTGTTTTGTAATTTTGAGAAATTTTAAAAAATCATAAAAGAATTGCAAGCCCTATAGTTTTGTTATTTATTTATTTTTTGGTTATAACAGGAATCAAACGTCAGATCACGGGATCAGAGAAAGGGCAGCTGTTGTCGCTGGACTATTCCTTGAAGATAGAGTTTTATTATTTATTCTAACATGTATTTTGTGCTTCTCTACGAATGACTTTTTATACTCAAGAAATCATTTTTTTTTTTAATCAATTTGCCCATTCAAATCAAAAAACATTGAGAGTAGGTTAAAAAAAATAAATCAAACTTCCGTATAAAATTTTAGGTGAGATTTTAAACCGATTTACAGAAGGAGAAATCACTATAAATTTAGAGCAGTTCAGATTTTTTGGAAAAAAACAAAGCAATCCATAAGAGAAAGAAGAGTAAAATTCTTTTGAATTCTTAATTGCTATCTCTTCTTTATTTTATTGTAACATTATTCTTTATTATTATTTTGCATTCGATTCAAAAATTTAATCCACTGCATATTCTGTTTTATTATTGAATGAAATATACATAATCAAGATTCCCAACCCTAATCTTTTAATGATAGCGTAGGTAGCAATGCCTGCATCAATAATAGCATAGGTGACAATGGCTGACGATGAATTGAAAGGAAGTTGACCCTTTTGTGTTGTGAAATCAACTGGAAAATTCAAGATCAAGACACCCCAATCAAAGTTTTGTTGAAGATAAATTCATAAACTTCACGCCACTATCTTCTTAGAAAAATGATGGAGATGAAAATACAGGTCTATCCCTGCTGGGCCAACGTATGTCTTCCAACTTTTTCAATTTTAGATTGGACCACTGCAAAGTGGTCCTACTTTAGGGTCAGGGATCAGAGACAGATCACGGAGAAAGGCATCTAGGCAGATTCCTCTACAGAGGAGAATGCATCTCTTTGTCCTTTGGGCTCCTTCAAGGACCATATTTTCATCTATTATCTTAACTCACATTGTACTAATGAATGATTTAACGTATAGACAAACTCTCATGTGGGGTCAGATACAAAGCAATTAGTGTCCCGATGGTAACAAACACCCCCCAAAAAAAATCTTCTCTCCAATAATTGCCCACCACACCCATTACCCACTTGAGCATATATACCCAACATTTCCTATTTTCATAGCCCTTCACTTTGTTATCATGTGGAACCACCTCCCATTTGATATTCTAGCCAACATTTTCTCCTACCTCCCTCCACACTCCTTGGCATGTGCCAACGCCGTTTGCCGGCATTGGCACGCGTGTGCCACAGCATGGCCACTACAACCTCGACAGCACCCACCATGGTTTATGGCCTTGCCTGCCCGAAATTGTGAGCTTGGTTGCTTGGCACACAACCCAGTATGCGACAGCTGGGTCGAGCTACCCTTAGATTTTGTTCCCAACCCGGTTCGACCCGTTGGCTCTAAAGAAGGCCTTGTGCTCTTTAGAGTTCAGAGCTCAAGAAATTTTCGACTAGCTATTTGCAATCCATTCACTCAAGAGTATAGGCAATTACCAATGCTTAATGTTGAGAGATCAAGCCCTGCAGTGGGTGTAGTAGCGACAAACACAGGCCAGAGTGCTCCCCTCTCTTCCTATAAGAGCCAGAGTGCTCCCCTCTCTTCCTATAAGATCTATGTTGCCGGGGGCATGTCGGAGAGGCCAGGTAGCATTGCCACTTATGAGCCCATGTTGGAAATGTATGACTCAGATCATGACAAGTGGCAAATTCTCGGGCCAATGCCTATCGAATTTGCAGTGAGGTTAACAGTTTGGACGCCTAATGACAATGTGTACTCTGAAGGAAAGTTGTATTGGATGACCTCGGCTCGTGCCTATAGCATAATGTGCTTTGACATTGGCACAAACACATGGAAAGAACTCAAAGTACCAATGGCAGATCGGCTGGAGTTTGCGGCACTGGTGCAGCAAACTGGAAAGTTGACACTGGTCGGTGGCATTGGTGGTGGGGATGCCTGTGTTTGGCAACTTTCTGAGGGGAACAAATGGGATTTGATCCAAAAGGTGCCCTATGTTATCAAAAGGAAGCTTTTGGGTGAGAACGCTAGTTGGGAACATACCAATTGTGTGGGCAGTGACAAGGCTATTTACCTGTATAAAGATGTTTGGTCAGGAATGGCAGTTTGGAGAGAAGTGGAAAATGGCAGATGGGAATGGTTTTGGATTGAGGGCTATTCAGTAAGAGGTAAAAGTAAAAGATTGCAGAATTTCCCACTCAAGGGGTTGCTTCTTCACCCAAATCTTGCACATTTTGTGAGCATAGAAAATAAATGAAATACCATCCTCTATTAATGCCTTACCAAAGAATTTTACCTTTTCACCAAGGAATGGCAGTTTGAATTACCATTGGCACATTTTGTGATACATCCTCTCCCATGTGAGTGCCTGCAACAACAGATCAAGTGCATGTGAATATGATGTAACTATATCCTACAACTTGTCTGTATCAAAGGGTAATGCGCAGAATTTCCTCCTTTTTTTCTTTTTTTTTTTCAGGAATCAAAGAAAATTGTAGTATTATGACACTCATGGATTACCTTGACCAAAACCGCATCAGACTCATCACCTCAGTGAAACAGCAAGCAGTCCAGTATTTAAATCAATAGACAACAGAAATAGCATCCTTAAAAGATTTTGACCTCCTGCAAAAAAATAATAATAATAATAAAATCTGGTAAATTTCTTTTTACCACACTGTCAATGGCAGTGTAATTGTGTCTGATGCATAATATCTGCAAAATGGTCATAAAAAAAAAAAGAAAAGAAACTCTTTGTCCACCACTCATCATTTCACTCCGATTGAAGGCAGCTCATCCAGAACATATATTGAATTAAATTTAGAACTGTGCATGATAGTTATGCCATCCCCCCCCCCCCGGGGTGATAATCAAGTACAAACAAGAACATTCTGTAGCTATAGGAAAGAAAAAATGGGGGCGGGCACTTTCCATGGAATACCAAGTTGGAATATGCCCAAAACAAAATACAGATGGTGGACAGGATCTCAATTGATGCCAAATCTTCAGTTTATCATCTCTAGCCATCAAAATTTTCCAAGCTGTGGAAATTTATTGCTGGCCGCATCAATAGAATATCATGAATCATATTTGATCACGTTCTTGATGGCTATAGTTCCAGAAAAACATTCCATATCTAAGGTGAGGTCAGCCTATAAGCTCCTCCGTCAAGCCCCGTTGACCATGGACATAGATTTGAATGTTTTTAGAGGAGTTCAAGAAGCCCATGTAGTACAGGAACTTCAAAGTTCAGTTCCTGAGTTCAGAATTAACTCACCTGTGAGATGAATTGCTCAGCATCAGTTCGCTTAATAAAATGCATGCAGTGACGTGCCAGATTTGCTGACTGATCACTGAGCAGCACTTCACCAATATCATCTACGACTCTCACTTGGATGTAAGGATATTTTGGTGGCACCATGTCCTATCAAATGCACCATAGTAGCATTGAATTGGGGAGAGAACAAGAAGTTTTATCTACTTGTTAGTCATTGCATATCTAAAAAGGTGTAGCATGTGCTGATGGTGGACTAATGTGTCCTAATATTTGTAATTAATGATAACTGTAAAAAATTTTTACACATGTATAGCCAACCTGCCTTAGTCTTAGAAAATCCAAGAGGGAAAAGATGAATTACCACAGTCAAATCCAGTTCAAGTTCCGACAAATATGATTCTAAAGCTGCAGAATGATTCTTAAAATATCCTTCCTCAGAATAACTCAGCTTCTCTTGAATTTCCTGAGGGAGCACAGGCCCTGCTTTCCATCTTAAATTTTGTACAAGTTCAGCTCTACTGTACATACGTGGAAGCAAAGATCTATAAATCATGAGCCATACGCAAAGAAGAATATTGTAGCTCAAGCCCAGAAACCAGGCAAAAGGTATGCCAAGCAGGACAGTCCAAAATCAGCTAGACTGAACAAGCATAAACTAAATGCTATGTAGCATAGACACAAACACAGTACATGGACCCAACAAGAGAGAACCATAAAAGATTTACTCAATTGCAAGTTAAAAGTGTCATTTTCTATATGTATAAAGGATGTGTCTAACACAAACAAGACATGGATAGGCTCACTTCTAGAAATGTCCATGCAATATAGACCAAATGCAGCAGTGAAGACTTATGAACATCCCTATTTGTGCTTTCAATTTGTGCTGGCCAACAGAGCAGATTAACAGTATATCACAGGTGGTCATAGAAATAAAACCATCGAGTTCACAATAAGAAACAAAACTTGCCATGTGTATATTTAAGATACATGTTCAGTGATTTCAAGATTCTTCTTTACAATTACATTTTATTTATAAGAGCGAGGGACCATCGTTTGTTTGATGGCAAGCATTAGGATCACCCAAGCATATTATTACTTGAGCTAGTTCAGTCAATGATATGGACTTAGCTCCATTTTATCAATATATCAGTCTAAGCAAGCTCAGCAACAAGCAAAGGGTATGATAATCATGAAAACTATACTACTTAAGAGTTTGCTTATGTAGATCTAAAGCATGGCTGATGATGATAATTTATATGTATGCCATTAAGCACCACTTATTACAGACTGAGGAAAGGTGATGGATGATCGCCCCAAAGTAATCTGCATTTCTGGTTGTTTGGATGTCCAATCCTTCATCCTGGATTTTCCTGGTCATAAAAAGTCATATGACAGAAAATTCAAAGTCAGCGCTTCTCCCTAAATTTGCATCGGTGGAGAGTAATAGTAGTTGGAAATTGCTAACCCCCAACCCTCAAAAGGGGAAAGAAAAGGGCAACTTTGCACTGAGTTTCATTTGCACCATGACCATAGTTTCGTTACAGGTCAAAAGAACAAGTAATAAAATGAGAAAAAATAGGGAAAAGAAAACATGCACTTTCATAAATAAAACATGTATGGATAAAATCTTATTGGTTTGCCATTTCATTATTGTGTGCAAGGCCATGTATGTCTGTTTTGCTATTTGAATGGCCAAGAGTCAATCTGGAATCTATGCATACATTTAAACAATAATATTGGCCATATGTCATGCTAAACTCAGCAAAAATGTTATGAAATGATTGTTGACTTTTTAGAGAGAGAATACTAGTTTTTGCATTCTATAGGTATTTCTGCTTGATTTATTTGATTCTAAAAACAGCAACTAGATTTATGCGTTGAACTATGGTTGCCAAGATGGCAAAATAGTTTGTGTCTTTATATCTAGGACTACTTACTTTAACAACATAGTAACCAAGATAAATCTTATAAAACCAAGAGTTAAGACATAGTTTGCTCTAACATGATTCAAACCACTTTAATATGATCCAAAATCAGGCTGATCTGCTTCCCCACTAGAATGTAAGATCACATACACATAGCAGGCAACAGAAAAAAGGATTACCTCATAAGATTTTGAAGTTCAAGATGATGTGCATTCCCTAGTTACTTGGTCAACCATGTCACTCTGTATGGTCATGAAAAAGTATTTAATGTTATATGCATCATTTATCAACCAAAATATGAATAGCCAAGAGCCCATCATCTAATATTGATTTTCTCAAAGTAAAGTTGAGCGGGAAAGAAATCATTGAAACAAGATAACTTATGTTTTGCAGCATAGTTGAAAGATTTCCTAGAGATGACATAAACAGGTGGAAGAAAAGACACATCACATACACCACTCGATGATATAGTGTTAAAAATGATGTTTTGAAGCAAGCCCTCCCATTCTGTGTGTTTGTGATTGTGTGGAGTTTGAAGTAGTAACTGGTTTTCAAATATTTACATCATGGAAGTGGATGAGCTTTATAATTTCTATATATTCTAGATAGTTTGAGAGCGAACCTTGGTGCAACGATGGAATTGCCCCTTTGGTGATCTCGAGGTCACGGGTTCGAGGTGTGGAAACAGTCTCTTTGCAAAAATATAAGGGGAAGCTTCGTACATATACGTACACCCTCCCTCTACCTCTACACTAAGCCGAGAAGCACTTTGTACACCGGGGTGAACCCTTTTATATTCTCGATAGTTTAGTAATTTGATACTGTCCACACTAATAGTAACAGGAATATACCACAAGATATCAAATCCAACTTCAATAGCTTGAGAAGCTCACAAGCTAATTACAAAAATTTGAATGACAGATAATATCATGAAATATCAACTCAAGAAAAAAGGAAAATGACCATTATCAACAAGTAAGCATTTCTCGTGCGGTATATTTCTAATCCCAACAAGAAGTGGTTAGAGATTTAAAAACAACTCCAGACTATTAATGCATGTATTCAGAAATAATTGATCCTAGAAAGAATGCATTACATATAGTTAGATAGCTAACGTCCCCCACACCCCCCCCCCCCCAAAGAAAAATAGCAGACTTTGACCATAAAAAGTCAGCAAGGAGGCAGGGGAAAAAATTGAAATTTGTCATTCTATAGATAATCAGAAGTGTAAGCATAGACTAGAGATCCATCATTAATGGCCATAAAAACATACTTAAATTTATTGCTGCTTACCTCTTAGAAGGCTGTTTTGCACCAGCTACACTACATACACACACACACATATAGATTCACATGCATTGATACAGGGTATGTTCCGATCAGTGCCTCAAATAGGAATGTGTTATCACAAGCTGAGCCTTGTATAGAACTGAAACATGCCAAGCAAAAACAAGAAGAAAGTATTAATCAAGGACCTTGCTTGAGTTTCCTAACTTCCAGAGTTCTCAGCAAACCTAATTCAATTAATTTCCTTTCTAATGTCTCTTCAGCTTTTATACCCATTCTAACGGGTGGGAATTTACCAAAGCAGACAACTCATGAAACAAAACTTCTATTACTCTGTGACCCTCCAAGGATTGACAAAAAAAAAAAAAAAAGCACGAAATGAGTCAAGGGGTTCTAAATAAAGATATGACGCAACTCAAAAACTCAGCTACGATATAAAGAAAGCGAAAAATCATGGAACTAAAATCACAGGGAGACATAGTTAAATAACAGACGTCCCAAAAGCAGAGAGAGGGGGGTTAAACTCACATTATAAGCGCTAAGATGCCCTTTTTCACCTGCAAAAAATTCTTTAACCAGCTGAGAAGCCTTTCTATATTCAACAAATCCTGCATCCAGTGAAACATTTTGTCAAGCACATGAAAGGCGCCAAAAAAAAAAGGGATCAAATTGTAGACAGAATCAAACGAAGAACTTTGACTAAGAGATCTAAATCAGACAAGTGTGACTCCGTCACTATGAGAGAAAGAAGCAATGTAGGATTCCGATGACATGTTTGCTCGCTTTTTTAGTCTTACGGTTTCGGTTTTGGCGGTAACTTCAAAATTTTTGCAGATAACACCCGGAATTAGACAGGTGTGAGTGAGAGTAGGTGGACAAGCACCCAATGGATACACCAAGGCGGATCTTCCTCAAGCCTTTTCACTCTGATCAAGCCCAGCACAGAGTGCCCATGTGTTTTCTCCAAGCCCAATCAGTTATGCCCTTTATTATTTTCCTTCGATTGATGGTAATCGGTAATTTTACCCTTTTCATTTTTTTTTTTTTTTTATATCAGTGGCATTCGGAGTTAATATTATGACTAATTCGATTTGAAACTTATAATGGTTCATTTTGAAAACTACCTTGTAGACATGGGATCGGGCCAGACTAGGCTAGTTTTAGTCCGGCTCCTGGATGGGCCCAGGAACCACATGCCGATTCGGCCATGGTTTCAAGGCTTTTCAGGGTCGGGTCGGACTGATTCTCAAAAAATTTATTTGGAACAGGCCGACATTCCGGGCTAATTCCCTTTTTTTTTTTTTTTTTCTAAAACTCTTATTTTTAATCTCTCTGTTTTCTTTTTTTTTTTTTATGTTTTGAACTCTTTTTTTAAACACTCATTTTTTATACTCTCTTTGTTTTTTTAACTCATTTTTTTATTTTAACAAATAAATAAATAAATAAAAAATTAAAGACAAAAAATTTTTAGAGTGATTTCACCAAATTCGATATACTTCCACTACCAAGTTTGGTTTGAATTTTCAACTCCACTAATTAAATATTATTACATTTTTTTAATTTTTACAATGATGATTTTTTATTATATATTTATATAATTCTCCTATGTACTAAAAATTTATTATTCTTCTTCCTCTTTTGTATTCGAGTTATTTTCCATATCTTGCTTCATTTTTTTTTACATCCTTCTTATTTTTAATACAGATCAAAGTTTCTAAAGTATCGTCCGTCAAATTTATACGCCTTTTTGTTAAAACTCTACCACTTGCACCAAAATCATTTTCCAATAATACTGTGGACATTGGAGGGAATAGTATATTTAGTATCTTACATTATTTTTCTACCAACCTAATATATCAAAATAATCATCATCGTCACAACCTTCTAAATTATAAGTTTGTTAGTATAAAATTAATTCATTAAGTGACAATGAGAAAGTTTTTTGTTTTTTTTCCTGAAATATGTAAAGGATTAAATGGAATTGACGATGAGCAAGATATTGAGGTACCACTACCGCTTATATCACTTCAACCTATATTGTTATGTTCTTTTTCATAGAATGCAAACATGGATTGTAAAATTTTGGATATTTTATTTTTTAATTAAATACATTAATATATATTTGTGATAGAAAATTTTGAGCAAAACAATCTAATAAAGTTTTTATAACTTTAACTTTAACACGTTGATTTAAAGTACTTGCCACTGAATATAAAATAAAAATTTCTTCGTAATATTTCAAAATTTTTGTTTTTATTAATTGAACAATATCGTTAAATCTATCTTTAATTTTTAAATTGATTAAATACAAAAAAAATTATAAAAATTAGATAACATTAAATGAGTTGTTGGATATTAAATTCCAAAAAATAAATTTGTACATATATAAAAAATTTCTAATAATTGAGTTAGTATATTTATAAATTCAAAAGCGATATTATTTATAAAACCATATTCATAATTAGAATTACCAAATTCAATTAAAATATTTTTAAAAGAAAGTACACATTGTTACATATCGTAAGTTGAGTTCCACCTAGTGTCATATTTTTGTTTAAAATTTTTTAATTTTTACATTATATAAATTACATAATTCTCTCATTTCTTATATTTTTGTCGAAAATTTTCTAATTTGATAAATTAAATCATGAATGAATTGTAAAACAATTTCCACCGCTTCTAAACCATCTTTAACATATAAGTTTAAAATATGACATACACATCTATTATAAAAAATAATTCATCTAATATTGTTTTTAAAGTAATTTTTAAAGTATTTACGACACTAATATTAGTCGGACACTAATATTAGTCGACGCATTATCGAAAGATAAAGTAAAAATTTTATCATTAATTTCATATTCATGAATAACATTCGTAACTATTCTAACTGTGTAAGTATCAGAATGAGAGTAATCCCAACGTTGAAAATCTAAAATTCTTTTTTTTAAAACCCAGAAATCACTAATCCAATAACTTTTACTATAATAAAATGTTCTTTTCTATATTCACTTTTTCAAGTATCTGAAATTATTGAAAATTTATAATTAGTATTCATAAAAATTGTAATTAAACTATCTTTTAAAGTTTGATATCGGTCTATTGATCTTTTCCTATCCTTTTTTTGACTACCATTTTTATAATTCGATTGTAAATATTTTTAAATATATTTTTTAAAAACTTCACATTTAATTATACTAAATGATAATTCTTTTCTTGTTATCCATTCTATTTGACCAATTTTTTCCATCTCTACATTATACCTAAATATACTTACGACATTCCCCCCTCGATAGCTATTTGTGTTTGCCTAATTTAAGATAATTTATCCAGATGATCTCTAGCTATGTGTCTCTTAAGTATTTCCACACTCCAACCCTTCAAAAATTTATATTTTTGATGACAAATTTTATAAGTTACTCTTTACTCCTCATAATTTTTAATAAAATAATCTCATACATTAAAATCATCTTTTCTAGTGCGTACTGTATTAAATTGTGTGTCATTAGATTTGTTTTCTTCAAAAAGATTATCTATATCTATGTATTCCGGAATACTCTCTTGACAAAATGAAAATAGGGGGAGAGGAGATTGTTATAAAGAATATGAAAAATGTGTTTTGGTCTTTTTTTTATTTTTAATTAAGTTAAAATATGCAAAAAAAATTAATGCAAAAAAATTAAATATGCAAAAAAGTAAAGTTGCCAAAAATAAATTTTACCGACTTAATGGTGATTGTGGTTGTTTATTGCTAAATTTTGAAAATTTGAACTCTCAATTTTGAAATCTTGCTGAATCTTGAGGGTTATTGTAGATAGTTGTAAATGGGTAGGTAGAGAATTTGAAAATGTATATGTAGAAAATTTGAGAATTTAAAAATATGTATGTAGAGAATTTGAGGGAGTTTGAGAGAGTGTAGTAGAGAATTTGAGAATATTATTGGAAATGAATATTGTTGTATAGGGAATTTAAGAGAGTGTAGTAGAGAGAACAAGGTTATGAGAGAGGACATGAGATTTTATTGTGTGAGATTTGGAAATAAGTTGTGGTTAATTTATAGGAAAAATTTTCTACTTTATGGATCAAAATACTCCTCAAATTTGCTATTTTATAACTATTGGGAGAGATAAAATTGAAAAAAATTAAAAAAAAATTAAATAGCCGTTGAAACCAGCTGGACAGGGCCGGTTCCAACATCCCAACCCGGTCCGATTCAATGAGGGCTGAACCGGACTGGCTCGTTTATTGTAGTAGGCTGGTTTGGTTTGGGTTTACTACAGACCCGAGCCATTACTTGTCTGGGCCCAAACAAGCTGGTTAGGCCTATTTTTGAGTCAGACTGGCCCAATTCACATCTCAACTACCCTATTAGAAACCCTAGTTTGATTAAAATCATCAATATATTCACATATCTTAAATTTCATGTTAAATCATCAAGAAATATATAATATATATATATATATTTATATATATCAAAGAAAACATACCCAATTCCATTTTGATCCAAATATGTCTTCAAATCCCTGGTTTTTGATCTTTCAGATTATACATATCCCTGGGTTTCTCTCTCTGAATGATGGGGAATCAAAAGAAGTTATGAGACACGTTAATCTGGAGACCATAACCCCTTTTAAGATAATTGTTAGTAACTTTTTTCCCTTTTTAAAGGTCATATCTTATATATTTTTATATTTCTATTCTAACTTATCACAAAATAGAAATTACTATTTGGTCTCTATACTTTTAAAAGTTCTATTCACTTTTATATTCATTAAATCTCTATAACAAATATACTGTAAAAGATCATTTTCATTGGGCTATACTTAAATGATAGTTTAAATACGTAATTATTTTATATATCAGCCCAATATTAGATTAAAAATGTAATAATCTCTCATTTAGACTATATGTATAACCTTATAATTATGTATAACTGTATGAGTTCAACTTTGTAATGTATTTATAAATAATCTCGTTCATCAATTATATCAACATAAGATCAAGGTAGCATTCGTTACATTTATCGTAACTTAACCCAACAATGGTCATATACACAAATACAACTAAATGACATAGATCATGATGTAGACGTGCAGTATGGAAATTATATGTGATGTGATTTATAATATGTCTATTTCCAATTGATCCTCCTTAAACTATAGTGAGATCAACTATACTTTATATCAGAGTGTGATGAAAACTAAATTTTTATTTCTACAAAAAACAATCTTTATGTACAACCGAAAATGTCTACAAAATGAGGTTAAAAAAATACAAACTCTCACCAAAACTGTATATTCTCAAGTGACATGACACCCATATAAGTAGTGTGCTCATGAAATGTTTTGGGTGGCACTCCCTTAATAAGCAGATTCACAATCATGGAGTTTGTGCCAAGATACTCTATAAATAACTGTCAACTCTGAAACCTTTCTTTAACAACCAAAAACTTGATATCTATATATTTTGATTTCGTCGAGCTCCTATTGTTATTGGAGTGTAGTATCGCTGACTTATTGTCACAAAATAACTTGAGTAGTCATTCAATATGATCCATTATATGCAATCTCCGTGACAAAATTTTACAACCACATCTGGTTGGATGTCTCGTAATATGTTATAAACACTATTGCCATGGTGAAAGAAGTTATAAGTGACTGTTTAGCACTTTTCCAAGAGGTGGCACCTTCGGCAAGTAGATAGATGTAGCCTGAAGTTGACTTCATGTTGTTTTAACATCCCGTAAAATCAGAATTAGTATACCCAATGATCTCAAACTGATCTGACATCTGATAAGTGAGCATGTACTTTTTTTATCTTTGTAAATATGTGAATACCCGTTTGACTGCTCTCCAATGATCTGCTCTTAGGTTACTTAAATACCTGCCAAACATTCCTGTAATATACACAACATCCGACGTATACAAACTTGAGCATAAGTTAGACTTCCCACTGCTGACGTATAGAGAATTTTCTACATTTCCCTTTGCTCAAAATCATTATTAAGGGATTGATTGAGACTAAACTTGTCTTTTTTAGCCACAGGGGTATCTCCTAGCGTATAATCTTGTATATCATATTTTTGTAAAACCCTTTTGATATAGCTCTTTTTTGATAATCTGAGAATTCTCTGAGAGTGATCTTGATAAATTTGGATTCCTAATACAAAAAAGATATCACCAAGATCTTTCATCTCAAAATTCTTAACTAGAAAACTCTTGGTTTTATACACTAAACCTATATCATTACTGGCAAACAATATGTCATCAACATACAAAACAAAAAAAATTATCTAATCCCACAGAACTTATGATATGCACAATTATCAACCAAATTTATATCAAAGCCAAATAAGATGATGATTTGATGAACTGCGGGGATGCCTGTTTAAGTCCATAAATGGAATTCTTAAGTTTACAAATCATTTCTTTTGACTCATTTGACCCAAAATACTCTAGTTGTATCATCTAAATTGTTTCATCAATGTCACCATTGAGAAACACCATCCTTACATCCATTTGGTGTCATTCAAGATCAAAATATATCACTAATACCATTATAATCTTTAAAGAGTCTTTCAAAGAAACTGGAAATAAAGTCTCTTTATAATCGATGTCTTCCTTTTGTGTGAAATCTTTTGTGACAAGACGAACCCCATATCTCTCTGCATTGCCTTTCGAATCCCTTTTAGTTTTAAAAATCCATTTACAACCAATGGATTTCACATCTTCAGGTAATGAGACGATTTCTTGATGGCGTAGGTTCTAAAGGTGGTTGAGTTTATTCTTCAGATTGTTCTTGTAGAATAATTTGTTGATTGGAAGGTTCTTCAATATTGTCTTGATATGTTATGTCTTGAATACTATTAGGTAAATCCTAAATATGAACTAAGACACATGTGACAATATTTATATATTCCTCTTAAAAAACAGTGTTCCTAATTGAATCTCTCCCCCCTTCCCCACAAACTCAACTTCCTTAAAAAACCAAACATTTATTGACTCGAACAGAACTTTATTTATGGGATCATAGAATTTATACCCTTTAAATCCTTCAGACAACCCTATAAAATAACAAATCACCATCCTGGACTCCAGTTTCCCTTCATTAGGCTGATAAGGTTTAACCTCAACTGGAAAACCCCAAACATGGAAATGCTTTAGAGTAGGATGCCTTCCAATCCAGAGCTCGAAGGGGGTTTTTGGTAGTTGCTTTAGTAAGAACTCTATTCAGGATATATGTTGCAATCTTGAGTTTTCACCCTAGAGTGACATAGGTAAGGTTGAATGAGCAATCATACCCCTTACCATATCTTGAAAAGTCCTATTTCATCTTTCAGTAACACCATTCATGTTTGAAGAGTTAGGCATAGTATACTGTGGGTTGATACCACATTCTTCTAAGAAAAGAGTAAATGGTCCCGAACATTATTCACCTAATCCATCATTTCTATCATACTATTCTCCACCACGATCAGATCTGACTCTTTTAATTCTTTTGCCTAGTTGGTTTTGAACCTCGGCCTTACAAACCTTGAACACGTCTAAAGACTGAGACTTTTTCTATAAAGAGATATATATAGCCATATCTTGAATAATCGTCTACAAATGTAATAAAATAACATTGACCATTACAAGAAGTCGAAAGAAATGGTCTATTGATATTCGTATGAATCAATTTTAAGACATTTGAAGACCTTTTTGCTTCAAATCTCATTTTATTGATTTGTTTACCCTTTATGCAATTCTCACAAATATCAAAATTCGTGAAACAAAGGTATCAAGAATTCTTTCTAACACAAACCTCTCGATTCTCCATTTGGAGATATGACCTAATCGCTTATGCCATAATAAAAATGAATTTTTATTTGTTAATTTACGCTTTAAACTTCTAGTTTTGGTTTGCAGAGATTCATTAAATGAAACAACAACATCGATTAGATATAGATTATCAGATCCTGATAAAGAAATGGAACTAATCAATTTGGAATTAAAAAACAGACCAACTTTTCCATTTTTAAAAGAATAAGTATAATCAGATTTGTCCAATATAGAAATATAAATCAAATTCCATTTAAAAGATAGTACAATAAAAGTTTCATTAAGATCCAAATAAAATCTGGTTTTCAACAATAATCTAAATCTTCTTATAGCTTTAATCAGAACTATATTGCCATCGTCTACTTAGATGTATCTTTCAGCATTAATTGGCAGTCAATAAATTAGGCAACCATATATAAACACACTAATGTAACTAATAGTAACGGAATTTAGTCACCAAGTATGTCTAGATACTGAATTCAAATTAATCTCAGAGCAAAACAAACTAAGGAACGTACCTTTCTTAGCACACGAAGCGTGGTAGTTGATGGATTCCCTTTTTTTTTTTTGTGCCCTTTAGCACTATAGAAAAAGCAACCTTTCTTTTCCAATTCACCTGATCGCTTATGTTGCTTCTTTTGTGATGTCGTATCTGCGACATCCTTATCTTGCTTCTTTTTCTTTCCTTTTCTCTTGTCCTCAGTTGTTAAGTGTGCACTATTCTGCCCTATTTTGCTTTAACATTTCCTCTTCCTGGGCACAGTGCGAAATAAGCTCATTTACATCTCGTTTGGATAGAAAGATTTGGAGAGAAAAGAAAAGATTATGAGAGAAAGTTATAATTTTTTTTTCCTTTGAGAGTTTACATACGAGAGAAAAAGAGGGATTTGGATGGATTTGAGATCCCTTCAAATTTTAAATTTTTTCTCTCCCAAAAGTGGAAAGAAATGGAAGGGAGAGAAAATGTTAAAGTTAAACATTTTTTATATTCCAAAAATACCCCTTAAAAGTTAAAAGCAAACCATTTTATTCCCAATGAATCCCATTTCTTTTTTTTTTTTTTTTTTTTTTTTCCATAAAACTCTCAAACAAGATGGAAAAAATTTATAATTTTTCTCTTCTTTTCTTTTCTCTCAAAAACTCCCAAACATACTGTTAGAGACCAAATCTCTTTTTGATAATTATAGTTTAGTTTGAACTAATTGTACTATGTAGGAAGAAATATGAAAACCAAATGCACTAGTAAGTCTTCAGAGAGTTCAAACTTGAGTGCTTTCAATTTCAAAGTAAAATAAGACAACTCAAGGATATATTCCCTCATGTTGTTTTGACCTTTATAATGTATCGAGATTAGTTTTGTTAAAAGTGTACCAATCTTAGTCTTTTCATTTTTGACAAAATGCTTCTCAATATCCACAAAGAAAGTTTTAGCTGATGTGATAGAATTAGACATGGTGCCTTTAAATGTCTCTAGAATGGCCTGTTTCATAATGATCAGACGCATGAGATCTTATCTCTTCCACATTTCCATCTCCCTCTTTTATTCTGTGGTACTCTTATCAGTAAGTGATGGAGGAGGGTCAGTCCTTAATGTAAAGTCTAAATTCATGACTCTGAAAACTATAAGAAGATTCTCTTACCATTATTTGAAATTTAAACCATTCAACATAGGAATTAAACTAAGTTGGGTATTGATATTCATAGAAGTAGAAGGTAAAGTTGAACAAAGAACAAAAAATAATCAAAAAACAAAATCACAACAACCTAAAATAATTAATTAATAATTCAAATAAATTTAATTATATCACAAGATACCGGTAACTCTATTAATATTTTATCTTTGGATAAAATAATTAAATTATAAGTGATTTCCTAATACATTAATCAAACACAAATTGTAAACTTTTCTTTGTACTGATTCACAATTTACATATAAATCTAAATACTTATCACATGTTTATTATCATAAATACACACAATTCTACTAAATATTAACATTCTTTTGGGTCAGTCAATATTCACATAAGTTGTATATGCATATCCTTTTATATTTTGAAACAAAATAATTTTTACAGGAGAGCTCACTTTGGCGAGATGCTATTTCAATTATAATATCTCAAAATATATGTCTAGCAAATATTTGAATTAAAAATTATATTTTTAATGGAATCTATGTCCGATTTTGATGTAATGGCCTTAATCTTGAAAATCGGACCTATAATTAGTTCCAGTTTTATAATTTATGTCGGTTTCTAAACTTAATGACCCATACTTTATTTTACTTAGTGGGTTTTTATAAATTAGGCTTGCTAAAAGTCTGGTCTGTTACCTAAAAATGGGGCCTGTAAAGGTCCAATTTTTAACATAAAGGCAATTCAAAATTTGGTCCAATAAACTAGACCCACATGCTAATACCATAAAATTGGGCCTATCAATCAAATAATTCATAGTGGGTTTTAGGGTCCAGTAACACTTAAGGCTTGAAAATTTTGGCTCCAAATCTTAAAGGAAATTAGAACCCTTTGGGTACTGCAACACCCAACTAGTGCAGCGGTTAACACCACTTCAATATATATTTTTTTAAATGGTAATTGCTCATCTCTAACTATTTATCTCTCACTGTCCGTCATCACGAAGACTTTTCTTCTTTGTTTCCTTACTTTGTTGTAACCCTTGCTGCGGGCTAGACGTCGCCACCATCAGAGACATCATCGGTGCCTGTGATGGCATTCCATTTTCATAAGGGGAGAGTCAGAGATGATCTCCTCCCTTTTCTCTATGTGATTTGAAGCAGATATGGAGGTCTGAAAGAGACAAAAGTAGAGATGGCACTAGCTCAGAGATCGGCCCAGCCAACCCTTAAAAGCTCGAATCGGAAACCAACCCAGGAGCATAGTAACCTGGAACCGAATCGGCCCGGCTACAATAGCGGACCAATCCGATTCCATGGTTTTTGGAATCGGGAACTAGCTCAAGCTTGGAACTGATCCAGTAATTACAATGTTCCATTAGAATAGGCTCGGCCCGTCCGGTTTCAATGGCATTTCTTTTTTAATTTTTTTTTTCAATTTTACCCCTCCCAATAGCTATAAAACAGCTAATTTGAGAGGTATTTTGTTTATCGCGTCAAAAAGTTTTCCTATAAATAGGTCACACCTCATTTCTAAATTCCAAACAACAAAATTTCATACTCTCTATCACATTCTTATTCTCCCAACTCTACTACACTCTCTCAAATCACTGTACAACAACTCTATTTTAATTTTCTACAACTCTCTTTCACATTAAATATATTTTCATCTTCTACTTATCACACAATTTTTAATCACACTACCATTTTCGATCACACCACGATTTCAGTTTTCAACTCATTTCTAATCTTCTTAATCACACTGCCTACAAGATTTGTCAAGATTTAGCAAGATTTAAAGGTTGGGAGTTCAAATTTTCGAGACTTGGTGAGAAACAACCATGATCTTTGTCAAGTCGATAACATTTAATTTTTTGTGATTTTATTTTTCTTGTATAATTAATTCATTCGTATTAATTTTTTTACATATTTAGTCTTAATTATAAAAAAAATAATAATTGGAACACATTCTTCACAATCTTTCTAATAATTTCTTCTCCCCCATTTTTATTTTTTCAAGAGGGCATTTCGGAATACATAAATATTGAAAATCTTTTTGAAGAAAATAAACCTAGTAACACGCACAAGAAAAGATGATTTTAATGCATGAGATTTTTTGTTAAAAATTATGATGGACAAAAGACAACTTATAAAATTTGTTATCAAAAATATAAATTTTTAAAGGGTTGGAGAGTAGCTACACTTAAGAGACATATAGTTAGAGATCATTCGAATAAATCACCTCAAACTAGGCAAACATAAATAGCCACTGGGGGGAAATGTCACAGTTGCATTTACGTATTATGCGGAAGCAAAAAAATTGATCAAATAGAATGAATAGCAAGAAAAAAAATTACCAATTACGATAGTTGAATGTGAAATTTTTGAGAAATACGTTCAAAAATATCTACAACCGAATTATAAAAAAAGTAGTAGAAAATCTAGTAGAAAGAGGGCACTAGATTGATTTCAAACCTTAAAAGAAGGTATAATTACAAATTTTATGAGCACTAATTGTAAATTTTCATTAATTTCGGATACTTGAAAAAATAAATTTAAAAAAGAACATTTTATTGCATTAATATGTCATTAGGTAATGATTTTTGGGTTTTAGAAACATGAATTTTAGCTTTTCAATGTTAGGAATACTCATATTCTGGTACTCACATAGCTAATGTAATTACAAATGTTATTCATGAATATGAAATTATTAATAGATTTTTTTTATATCTTTCGTTAATATTTCGGTTAATACTAGTACCGTTAATATTTTAAAAAATATTTTAAAAACAATATTAAATGGAACACTTTTTCATAATAGGTGTACATATCATATTTTAAATTTATATGTTAAAAATGGTTTAGAAATGATATAAATAGTTTTATGACCCATTCATGATTTAATTTATCAAATTAGAAAATTTTCAACAAGAATATAAGAAATTGGACAATTATGTCGTTTACATATTATAAAATTTTAATAAATTTAAACAAGAATGTGACATTAGGTAAAATTCAACTTATGATATGTTACAATGTATACTTTCTTTTAGAAATATTTTAATTAAATATGTAAATTCTAATTATGAATATGATTTTATTGATGATATCGTTTTTGATTTTGCAACCACACTAACTCAATTATTGAAAATTTTTAATACATGTACAAATTTATTTTTTGGAGTTTACTATCCAACAACTCATTTAATGTTATTTAATTTTTGTAAAATTTGTTTCATATTTAGTTAATTTGAAAATGAAGATAGGTTTAGTGATATTGTTCAACTAATCAAAATGAAAATTTTAAAATATTATGAAGAAATTCCTATTTTATATTTAGTATCAAGTGTTTTAAATCCACGTATAAAACTTGAAAGTGTTAAAACTCTAATAGATTGTTTTATTGATAGTTTTCCAACGAAAATATATATAAGCTGATAATTTTTAAAACAATTTGCATCTAAAACTTTAAAAACCATATTTACATTATACAAAAAGAAACATAATAATATAAGTGATAGTAATGTAGGTAGTAGTTGTAATTTTCAATTTTGAATTAATTTTATATCAACAAACACATGAATTAAAAGATTGTGATAATGATAATTATTTTGATATATTAGGTTGGTGAAAAAATAATGCATCTTACTATTCAATTTTGGGCAAAATGACCAAAAATATACTAACCCCTCTGATATTCACAGTGTCATCGAAAAGTATTTTTAGTGCAGGTGGTCGAGTATTAATAAAAAAGCATACAAATTTGATGGACAACACTTTAAAATCCTTGATTTGCATTAAAAATTGGAAGAATATAGAAAAAGAAGGCAAGACATGGACAAGAACTCGGATATGGAAGAAGAAGAAAAAAAAAGAATAGATTTTTAGTGTATAAAAAATTTATGTAAATATGTAAAAAAAAAAAAATCATCTTTGTGTAAAAAAAAAAAATTATAACCATAGAAAATTAGTGGATTTGAAAATTCAAATGTAGAGTTTGATAGTGGAAGCATATCGAATTTAGTGAAACTACTCTAAAAATTTTTTGTGTCTCTAATTTCTTTTTTTAATCTATTTATTTGTTGATTTAAAAAAAAAATTGAGTTTAAAAATAAAAGAAAGTTAAAAAAAACAAAGAAAGTAAATAAGAGTTTTTTTTTTTTTTTTAAAACAAGGAGATAAAAAAAACCAAAGAGAGTTTGAAAAAATAAAGTAAAAAAAAAAAGAAAAAAAACCATGAATCAGCCCAGCCAAGCCTAACATAATCAGGCCAATTTCAAGAAAAAATTTTCTGGAACCAGCCTAGCCCGACTCTGGGAAGGCCTTAGAACCGCGTCAAACTAGCCCACGATTTCTGGAATTGCATCGTAACCGACCCAATTCGATTTGTGCTCGTCTCGAGTCAAAAATCTCTCTCTTTTTTTTTTTTTTTAAAGAAGAAAAATAAGAGAGAAAGAAAATGCTATCTCTCCGGCATTCAATGCTCCTGGTGTAGTTGGTGGTGGGGTCTCATGCATTTAATGCTCCTTCATTTTGTTTGTTGATTCTGAAAAATAAAAACTTAATCAGAGACAAAAAACTCTCCTTTGCTTCCACATATATACACCCACACACACATATATATTTTATTTTATTTCAGAAACCAACAAATCCTAAATTTTCATAAATATAAAATGCCCAAAATTGAAAAATCTCTGATTTTCATCACAATTCATTAGTGATCTAAGTATGATTGCTCTAATATCAAATGTTAAAAATCCTAATTTGATGAAAACTATCATCAATATGTTCACATACTCTAAATTTCATGTTAAATCATCAATAAATATCCAAAAAATTAAAGAAAATGTACCTAATTCTATTTTGATCCAAATATGTTTTCAGATCTCTGATTTCTGATCTTCTAGATTGTACATATCCCTGGATTTCTCTCTGAATGATGAGAAATCAAAAGAAATTACGAGACCACTTAATTTGGAGACCCTAACCCTTTTCAAGATATCTGTCGGAAACTTTTATCTCTTGTTAAAAGTCACCCCTTATCTTTTTTATATTTCTATTTTGACCCATCATAGAATAGAAATTACTATTTGATATCTACACTTTTATAAGTTTACACCCTTTTATATATATTAAAACCCTATAACAAATATACTATAATAGATCCCTTTAATTGGACTATACTTAAATGACAATTCAAATACATAATTATTTTACATATCGGTTTAACGTTGGATTAAAAATCCAACATACCCCCCAACGTGTTCTTTTCCGTTCCCAAAACTCGAATTCGAGATCTTGACTAAGAGATCTAGCGTTAAATCTTATTAAACCGCCTTTTTCATTTTTGGTCAAAAGGTTAGCGGATTTCATTAATACAAATCTTATCATACTATTAAATACACATAAATTTGTTTCTTCTTAAATAATTGATTTAATATGTAGTTCCGATGATAATTTCATACTCACAAATAAGAATAATAATGAAGTATTTGTACATAATGTGGATCTAATAATAGGACACTAAATTTTTTAATTAAAATCTTGGAATTGAAAAAAGAGATTTTAAAAGAGTTTGTTTTTAAATTAAATCTCATAATACACGAATAGTATTAATCGAATAATCTGAATACTGATAGTTAAGTAAAAACAAATAAAGTATTTGCATGTCCATATCAACCACCACTGTGGTGATTTCTTTTTCTAGAATTATAAAACATAAGGATATGTTAAAAAAATTATAAATCACTAAATTTTTAAAAATTAAGGTAAAAATAGTAACTTAACTGGAATTATTGTCTACTTACATAACTAAATCAATAAAAAAAAGTGAAAAAAAAAAAGAGTGGAAGAAGCATTTTTTCTGCTGTTCTTTTTCTCTTTTCGTTTGGAAAAGGTTTTTAATTGATTCTAAACAAAAGTATTGTCCTTGTTAGTAATTTTCTAATGTGAAGTGACGGCATACAAGAAAAACCCTAAAGGCCTCTTTGCAGGAAAGAAATTCTTCTGATAAACTCTATTTAAAAAAAAAAGAAAAAAAAATTAAAACTGGCATAAATTTTGAAACACAATTGGACAAAGAATTCATGACTTTAAAAAGGAATTTGTACTTGCCTTGCCTAGATTGGTCACTTTGGAGTCGTCTAACAACAACAATAAACTAGGTTTTTTTTTTTTTTATAATATCTTTAATTTTTTTTATTATATTAGGATTTGAATCCGAGATCACCGGATTGAGAGAGGGGGTTATGATCATTAGACTATCTCCTTGAAGGCTTTTCAATCTCTTTATTATCCATTCTCTTTATCAACAAATTTAATAATGAAACATTGAAAAACAATGATCTTCTCATACCAACAATTTAAGTTTTAAGCTGTCCAAAATTCAATTTCAAGCGAAATTCAAGTCATCCCCACCACAACGAGCCACATTGTGAGCATTTTTTTTTTTTAATAAAAAAATTGCATATATAATTTTGAAAATTATAACTATAAATGATGTTCACCCCCACTGAATTTTTAATTTCACTCTCTGAAGATTTAAAAAAAAAAAATTGTCCCTTCAAAAATTTTAATAAAAGTGTTACTATGTATCAAAATTAAACAATATTAATTTGATTTTAATATATATTAGACTTTTCTTATTTTTATATTTTTATATTTGTAATATTATATTTTCATATTTGTGACAATAAATTTTTTATATAAATCTAATTTATTGTAATAGTTTAATATAGTAATAGAGTATTAGGTTTTATATTTGTATTGTATTGTTTTCATATCTAATATGGTATAAGAGTAATATTTAAATTTATTATAAATATGATATTAGAGCTCTACTATGGTCTTTATTGAATAATATTAATCTATTTTTATGTTAAAATATTTTGTAACTTATTATCAGAATCAGAGCCAGCGCCAGCACTATAAAAAAACATGATTTTAGCTACGAACTTTAGCCACGAAAAAAATTCGTCGTTATTTACCCACGAATTTAACGATAAAAATAAAATTCGTTGCAAATTAGCAACGAATTTAGCCACGAATTTTTGTTCGTGGCTAATTTGTCACAAATTCATTTTCGTCACTAATTTAGCGACGAAAATAATTATGCGTCGCTAATTTAGCGACGAAATTCATAATCCGTCGCTAAATAGCCACGAATTTCCCATTCGTGACAAAATTTAGTCATGAATTCGAAATTCGTGGCTAAATTTCGCCATGAAATTCGAAATTCCTGACTAATTAGCCACGAATTTTTGATTTTCGTCGCTAATTTGAAATTCTGTTAAATATAATTTTATATTTTTATTAAATATAAATTTATATTTTATATGTTTATTAAATTAGGGTATTGATTTTTATTAAATATATTTTTGTATTTTTGTTAAAGATAATTTTTTAATTTTATTAAATATAATTTTGTATTTTTATTAAATATAATTTTATATTTTATATTTTTATTAAATTAGTAAATTATATTTTTAATGGTAAAAGTTAGAAAGAAAATAATGAAGTAGAAAAAAAAATGTATATCAGATAAGTTAATATGGTATAGTGGTTGAGAATGCTCCAGATGTCCTCTTAGTTCCAGATTCGAATCTGGATATATAAAGTAGCAGAAAGTTGGTTCATACACGAGCGGGGGCTGGGGTTGGGCGAGTGGAATTGCACACCGGTGGGCCAGTGGCTTTTAAAATTAAAAATATAAAATGAAAAATTTAGCCACGGATTTAGCCACGAATTAGAATCCGTGGCTAAATTTTGAATTCGTGGCTAAATTTTTGCGACGCACTATTAGCCACGGATATGAGTTCGTGGCTAAATCTGTCGCTAAACAATTTAGCGACGAAGTTTTTTGATATTTTCGTGACTAAATCCTTTGCTAATTTGGTATTTTTTGTAGTGCAGAGCTATATTGAACTATTCAATATGAGTTATAATGAGAGCTCAAGACAACCACTCACGTGTCTACAACACGTCTCCAAAAAACCTTAGTCTGTTCTTTTAAAAAAAAATACCCTTCAAGGTTGCAAAAACATATTAAAATTTTAGATCCTTTATATAGATTTTCGCTCAAATTTAAATGAATTTCTTTATAATATATTGAGTTTGAGAGAAAATATTAAAATATATTATATATCAAATTCAAATCAAATATTGATTTGATTTTTATACGTATTTAACTTTCTTTATTTTTATATTTTTATATTTGTAATATTATATTTTGATATTTATGATAATGCGTTTTTTGTATAAATCCAATTAATTATAACAGTTTAATGAAGTAAAAGAGTATTAAGTTTCATATTATTATTATTATTATTGTTAAGAAAATTATTGTCAAAGTCTAATATTTTAATGATAACAAAACCCTTATATGTGTTATTAATGAATTTATCAAGTGTGCAAGTATTTAAAATATATAACACAAGCATATATATATAGAAAGTTTCAAAATATAAAACTGGTTAGAAAATACTATCATAGAAGTTGGCTAGAAGCAAGAAGGGTAGAAGCAGTTAAAAACCAAAACTGTGCTTTCTACTATAATTTTATTCTATTTTCAATACCTAACTCAGTATATTGAGTACACATTGGGTGCTATACTTGATTAGTAAGCCTATCCAATTGAATGATTCAAATTCAAGTGAAATTCAATCATCTACTTAAGGTAAAACTCAATATTCAGAATTTGACTTCAACAATTCTAGAGTTTAGGCTGATTTTTAGGTGGTTTGTGATCATATATATCTTCTCTACCTCTTAAGTTTTTAAAATTTTTGAACTCTCCACCTTGTGAGAGTGTTGTTGGACTTTGAATTCGAAAAGTTACAGTAGTAAATAGGGTTTTTGAAGTTCCTGAACTGAATGCTAAAAATTAGGACCTGCGGATTGTTTTTCTAAGAGAAGGTTGGTTCTGAAGGTATATTGAAGGACATATATCATTTCAAAACTTGCAGAGTTTTGATAGAACGCGAAGTGAACTAAGAAGAGCCATATTGAGTCCTTGTTTAAAAGTTTTTACAGATCTTATTTGAGTTTTGGGTTAAGAGCAAACAAAAGCTGAAAATACTCATTCGATCACAGTCTTTTATTGTATTCTGTGTTGTCTATTGTGTTCTTCTCTTCTGTAACTTCTGTTTCAGATTTTGTATAAACTCATAAGTCTAAAGGGAGTATGAGAAACATTCTCTTGGGTTGATAGACTAAGTGTAAGAGAGTTTAAGTTGAGTGAGTATTGGATTATGTCATCTTCAAGAGAGAATGTGCAAATTGTCAACATTTCTGCATTATACTGATTTTGTAACTCTCATGATATAGTAGAAACTAGCTATTGTTGGACGTTGTCTTACTGAGTTGGTAGAGTAGATGTAAGCACAAGATCGAACCACTATAAATCGGATTTGATTTCTCTATCTCTACTTTTTGAATTTATGCACTTACATTTACATATTTGATATAGTTTGATCTTAGGTTTTAAGTTAAATTTTTAAGTGGAGTAAAATCTACAATTTGAAACCAACCAATTCAACCCACTTCTTGATTGTATAGGGACCAATAAGTGGTATTAAAGCGAGTGCTTGACTCCATAAAAGTATTAACTTTTGAGCCAAAGATCCAATGGTATCATACTCAACTTTTGGCCAATCTACCAATAAAACTTCTTATTTTGATAGAGTAAATTTTACTCATTAGAAGCGTAGGATGAAGACTTTTATTAAAGCCACTAATTATGATGCTTAAGAGGTTATTTCCTTTGGAGATTTAGATGTTAAATTCCCAATCATAACAGAGGATAATAAGAGAAAAATCTCAATAAACTTTAGGAAAAAATATTTAATTTATGTGCTATTTCTCCCATGAAATTTAATATTGTTTCTTCTTGTTCTATAGCCAAAGAAATTTAGAACAAATTATGCATCACTCATAAAGGCACAAGGATTGTTAAAGATACAAAAATTAACCTTTTAATGTAGGAATATGAACAATTTAATTTTCAGTATGGAAAACAAGTAAATGACATGTTAAATCGACTCACATTTATCACAAATGAATTGAAATCTTTTGGAAAAAGATTTTTAGACTAAGATCTAGTAAGAAAAGTTCTAAAAATTCTTTCTAGAGTTTGGGATGCAAAAAAGATAGCAATTGAGGAAGATCAAAACCTATCAAGGCTATCCTTAAATGAACTAAGAGGGAAACTCATGATTTATGAAGTTAAAATACATTTTCTACTGAAAATGATAGGAAGAAAAAGGCCATTGCACTTGCAGAAAAGAATGAATAGCAATCTGATAAAGAAGACGACTATTAGGATGAGCTGAACTTGTTGTTTAGAAGGTTGTCTCGTGTCCTTAAAAAGAGAAGTAAAAAGTTCAAAAATTTAATAACACTAATATTTTTCAAAAGTCTAAAAATAATACAGGAAAAAGAAGTAAATTGAAGGAAGAAATAATATGCTAATAAAAGACCTAAACATATAAAATACGAATGTCCTATCTTGATGAAGAAACTATAAAAATTTCAGAAGAAAGAAATGGTTAAAATAGTAACATGAAGTGATTTGGATGAATTCGATTCAGACTTAGAAGATGCAAAAGATCATGATGAAATAAATCTCTGTTTAATGGTAGATTCTGAGGTGAATTCTGACTCTGAATGCTGTGATGATTTTAATCTTGATGATGACTATATATTAAGGTTCATTTTTAAGTTTAAATGAAGAATACAAGACTTAGAAAATGAGAAAAGACTTCTAAAATAGATAAATAAAGTGCTGAATACTGAAATTGATGATCTAATATCTAAAAATAATGTTCTAAAATTTAAAAACTCTGTTACAGAATCTGAACTGATAGTTTTAAAATCTAAAAATGAAGTTACAATGTCTGAAAATGATGGTTTAAAATATAAAAATCATGTTCTAAAATCTGAACTCAAGGCTTTAAAAGTTAAAATAGAAGAAGTGAAGTTTGAAAATGATGTTGTAAAATTAAAAAAATTCTACTATAAAAGATAAAGTATGCTTACTGAAATTTAGAGTAGAAGATCCGTCGATGTCCATTAAAAATATATTCCAAAAATCAATGAAAGTAATGAAAAATTAACTAGATTTTTTGCAATTCAAAAACATGATTTTTTAAAAAATGGTTTAGGGTACATTTCTGAAAATATGTTTGAATTACAAACTAATAAAACAATATTTGATAGAGTAGCAAAAAATGTAGAATACAAAAAACTACAAACTGTAGAAACCAAGGTAGAAACAGCGGTTATAGAAACACAACCTTCAAGGGTAAAAGAAGTGATAAACCTATTTATCTTTACAGCAACTTCAGAAATTCTTCTAAATATCAAAAATCTGATTTTTCTGAAGTAAAATATAAATATAGAGATGGTTTTCATAAAATGAAAAATAATTTTGCATGTTATTTTTGTCATAAAATTGGGTATATTGCTAGATTTTGTTATTTGAACAAACTTAGTAACAATCAAAAAAATTATTTCTAACACAAACTTATTTTCTAGAGAACCCAAATTAATTTGAATTTCTAAAAATAGATAATCTTTTGAATGGATATATATATATAAATTAATATATAGATGAAAAAGATACTAAGAATACAGGATCTCTACCATGAAAATGATAAAAATAAAAGTGTGAAAATTGAAAATGAGTCCAGGGAAGAAGTCATTAGAAACTGAAAATTTTCACCTAATTACTCACAAGATGATGCGATTGGAAATATGGATAAAGTCATAAGAACTAGATTAAGAATCAATTTTAATTATTGTCTAACATAAAACCTAAAAGTATAGAAAAATATGTATCAATAGAAAATTATTGTGTTTAAATTCTATCTCTCAAAATGATAAGAAATTTTATGATTTTTGAAAAATTTGTATTCAATATTTTGAATTTCTTAAAATGCTGAAATTGTTTTAATAATTTTAAAAATATTTGGTACTTTATTTATTATCTTTATGAACTTTTTTGTTTTTTTTTTATGATTTAAAAAAATAAAAAAGAAATGATAAATGTCTAATCAAGAGGGAGAATATACATACATTGCATTTTTTATGATAACAAAAAAAGATAAAAAAATTTAAATTTTCTTATTTTTGATGAAATAAAAAGGGAGAGATATGTATAAAAAAAATTATAAAAAATTATGCACATATTAAGGGAGAGATAAAAAAATGTTCATATGTTCATAAATGTAGGGGGAGTATGATTTTGAGCATTCATGAGCAAATTCTTTTATTTTTTATTTTTTTTTATGGTTTTCTGTCATCAAAAGTAAAAGATTGTTAAGGAAATTATTATCAAATCATAATATTTTGATAATAACAAAACTTTTATATATGTTATTAATGAATTTATCAAGTGTGCAAATATTTAGAATATGTAATACAAATATATATATAGAAATTTTCAAAATTTAGAACTAGTCAGAAAATATTGTCACAAAAGTTGGGTAGAAGCAAGAAAGGTAGAAGTAGTGAGAAAGGTAAAAACATTCGAAAGTCAGAACTGTATTTTTTGTTGTGATTTTATATTACTTTCAAGAATTAGTTTAACATGTTGAGTACAGATTAGGTGCCGTACTTAACTAGTAAGTCTATCCAATTGGATATTCAAATTTAGGTTAAATTCAATCATCTACTTAAGGTAAAACTCAATATTCAGAATTTGGCTTCAATAATTTTGAAATTTAGGTTGATTTTTAGGTGGGTTGTGATTATATATATTTTCTCTACCTATTAAGTTTTTTGAATTTTTGAATTCTCTACCTTCTGAGAGTGTTGTTAGATTTTGAATTTAAAAAGTTATAACAGTAAAAAGGGTTTTTGATGCTCCTGAACTGAATGCTGAAAATCAGGGCCTTCAGATTATTTTTCTGAGAGAAGGCTGGTTTTGAAGGTATATTGAAGGACATATATCATTTCAAAACTTGTAAAATTTTTGACCGAACACAAAATGAACTAAGAAGAGTCATATTCAGTTCTTGTTCAGAAGTTTTTACAGATCTTATTTGAATTTTAGGTTGAGAGAAAACAAAAACTGAAAATACCCACTCGATCACAGTCTTTTACTATATTTTTTGCTATCCATTGTGTTCTTTTTTTTTCTATAACTTTTGTTTTAGATTTTGTATAGACTCACAAATCTAAGGAAAGTGTGAAAAACATTCTCTTAGGTTGATAGGTTAGGAGTAAGAGAGTTTTAGTTGAGTGAGTGTTGGACTAAGTCATCTTCAAGAGAGAAGGTGCAGATTGTCAAAGTTTTAGCATTGTACTAGTTTTATAACTCTCATGATATAGTGAAAACTAGTTATCGCTGGACCTTACCTTACTGAGCTGGAAAAGTGGACGTATAAGGTCAAACCACTATAAATTGGGTTTGATGTCTTTATCCCTACTCTTTAAATTTATACACTTACATTTGTATATTTTATATAGTTTGACCTTTCATTTTAAGTTAGATTTTAAGTGAAGTAAAATTTACAATTTAAAATCAACCAATTCAACCTCTTCTTGGTTGCATAGGGACTAACAATTATTAATAATTATTATTATTATTATTATTATTATTATTATTATTATTATTATTATTATTATATATTTGGTTATATCAGAATTTGAATTCAAAATCACTGAATTCGGGATGGGAATTATAACTGTTAAGTTATCCCTGGGACATATTTTTATTTGTTATATGATATCATAATCATATTCAAATTTAATTTGATATCAGAGTTCCAATATGATTTTTATTTAATCATATTCTATATATCTTTCCATTCAAATTTCAGATGTTATTTGTTCATTAATGTTACATTGTTGGACATTTATCCGATAGCCCAATTGAATTTGCTAACATGCCACGGCCAATTGAATTTGGCAATAAGCTAACTCATTTTCTATGTAAGCGTTGTACTGCCCACTGTTTAATGCATAAAATTATAATTTCAAATAGTGTTCGCTCCCTAAAAAATTGTAATCTCGCTACCTGAAATTTTAATAAAACAATTTATGCCTTCAAATAGAGATTTTTTTTTTTTTTTTTTAAATCAGATATTATTTTTCATTAGTATTTTGATTTATGAACAATTAAAAATACTTTTATTTTTTTTAAGAAGTGGGTCTACCTACAAACACTGGGTGTGTTTAGTTGAGGAAAACAAGGGTACACTACAAAATTAAAGCATTGAGATAACGGTAACATTTATAGGCGGTAACATGTAACGACCGTTTTTATGGTATATAGCAATACTTGTGAAGAAACCGTTAGGAAATATATATATTTTACAACGGTATAATATTATTCGTTAGGAAAATTTTAGCAATCGTCAGTAAAGGTTGGACAATCATTTATAAAAAGCGATGTTGAATTTTCACTGTTATTATTTGTGATCAGTAAATATAAAACTTTTAGGGACGATTTGAAAACAGTCAGTATATAACCGTTTTTACTGTCTACCTAACAATACTGTCTGCATAAATTCTATATTTATGCTAACTCATATATTATACAGTTACTAAAAACTATGTTCAATTTAGACGCTTATCTTTTGTGATCAGTAAATAAGATAGAGTTTTAGAAATGGTTTGAAAATAGTCTCGATATGACTACTTTTACTCACTACTTAAGCATATCGTTTTCATAAGTTTCACACAAATCTGACGATTATTATTTGTGGTTAGTAAATATGGCAAAGTTTTAGAAACGGTTTGGAAAATGTCTCTAAATAACTCTTTTTTACTATCTAGTTAACCATACCATGGACATAAGTTGTACATTTATGCTAACTTATTCATTGTACAGTATTTAAAACTTATGTTCAAGTCTGATAATTATCATTTGTGGTTAGTAAATATGGTAGAGTATTAGGGATGATTTGAAAACAGTCTCGATTTAATTTTTTTTACAGTCTAGTTAAGCATATCAGTTTCATAAGTTTTATTCAATTCTGATAGTTATTATTTGTGGTCGGTAGATATGGTAGAGTTTTAGGGACTGTTATTTAAATGTCTCTATATGTCTATTCTTTACTATTTATTTAACCATACTATCTGCATACGTTCTTCATCTATCCTAACTCATATATTTTCCAGTAGTTAAAAGTTATGTTCAAGTGAAACGCTTATCTTTTGTAATCAGTAAATATGACAGAATTTTAGAAACGATTTGAAAACATTCTCAATATAACTACTTTTACTCACTACTTAAGCATATCGTCTTGATAAGTTTCACTCAAATCTGACGATTATTATTTGTGATTAGTAAATATAGCAAAGTTTTAGAGACGATTTGAAAAATGTCTCTAAATAACTCTTCTTTACTATCTAGTTAACCATACCATGGAAATAAGTTGTATATTTATGCTAACTTATTCATTGCACAGTCTTTAAAACATATGTTCAATTCTGACGCTTATCATATGTGGTTAGTAAATATGGCAGAATGTTAGGGACGGTTTGAAAACAGTTTCGATTTGACTCTTTTTACAGTCTAGTTAAGCATACCAGTTTCGTAATTTCTATTCAACTCTGACAGTTATTATTTGTGGTCGGTAGATATGGTAGAGTGTTAGAGACGGTTTGGAAACTATCTCCATATGTCTATTTTTTACTATCTACATAAGCATACTGTCTGCATAAGTTCTTCATCAATCCTAACTCATATATTATCCGGTCATTAAAAGTTATGTTCAATTAAAACGTTTATTTTTTGTGATCAGTAAATATGACAGAGTTTTAGAAACACTTTGAAAATAGTCTCGATATGACTACTTTTACTCACTACTTAATCATATCGTCTTTATAAGTTTTACTTAAATCTGACGATTATTATTTATGGTTAGTAAAAATGGCAAAGTTTTAGAGACAGTTTGAAAAATATCTCTAAATATCTCTTCTTTACTATCTAGTTAACCATACAATGGATGTAAGTTGTATATCTATGCTAACTTATGCATTGTACAGTCTTTAAGACATATATTCAATTCTGAAACTTATCATCTGTGGTTAGTAAATATGACAGAGTTTTAGGGACGATGTGAAAACAGTCTCGATATGACTCTTTTTACAGTCTACGTAAACATACCAGTTTTGTAAGTTTTATTCAATTATGACAGTTATTATTTGTGGTCGGTAGATATAGTAGAGTTTTAGGGACTATTATTTAACTGTCTCTATATGTCTATTCTTTACTATCTACTTAACCATACCATTTGCATAAATTCTTCATCTTTCCTAACTCATATATTATCCAGTCGTTAAAAGTTATATTCAATTGAAACGCTTATCTTTTGTAGTCAGTAAATATGTCAGAGTTTTAGAGAAAATTTGAAAACAGTCTTGATAAGACTATTTTTGCTTACTGCTTAAGCATATTGTCTTCGTAAGTTGTATTCAATTCTAACTGTTATTATTTGTGGTAAGTAAATATGACAGAGTTCTAGAGACGGGTTGAAAAATGTCTCTATATGACTCATCTTTTACAATCTAGTTAACCATACCGTTGGGATAAATTCTATATCTATGCTAACTTATATATTATACAGTATTTAATACCTATGTTCAGTTTTGACGCATATCATTTGTGATTAGTAAAAATGACAGAGTTTTAAGGACGGTTTGAAAATAGTCTCGAAATTTCTCTTTTTTCTGTCTACTTAAGCGTACAAATTTCGTAAGTTCTATTCAATTCTGAGAGTTGAAAATGGTCACTATATGACTATTTTTACTGTCAACCTAACCAAACCGTCTGTATAAGTTCTAAATTGATACGAACTCAAATATTATACAGTCTTTAAAAACTATGCTCAATTCAGACACTTATCTTTTGTAGTAAGTAAATATGCAAAATTTTAGAGACGGTTTGAGAACATTTTCAATATGACTATTTTAACTCACTAGTTAAGCATATCGTTTTTATAAGTTTTACTCAATTCTGATAGTTATTATTTGTGATAAGGAAATATGACAGAGTTTTAGAGATGGTTTGAAAAATGTCTCTATATGACTCTTCTTTACTATCTAGTTAAACAAACCGTTGGTATAAGCTCTATATATATGCTAACTTATATATTGTACGGTCTTTAAAACCTACGTTAAATTCTGACACAAAATCATTTATGGTTAGTAAATATGACAGAGTTTTAGGGACGGTTTGAAAACAGTCTTGATATGATTCTTTTTTCTATCTACTTAAGTGTACCAATTTCATAAGTTCTATTCAATTCTGACAGTTATTATTTATGGTCGTTAGATATGCAAGAGTTTTAGGGATGGTTTGAAAACTATCACTATATGACTATTTTTAACGTTTACCTAACCATATTGTCTGTATAAGTTCTACATCAATACTAACTTATATAATATACTGACTTTTAAAACTATATTTAATTCAGATGCTTATCTTTTGTGGTTAGTAAATATGACAGAAGTTTAGAGATAGTTTGAAAATAGTCTCGATATGACTATTTTTACTTGCTACTTAAGCATATTGTCTTCATAAGTTCTACTTAATTCTGATAGTTATCGTTTGTGGTTAGTAAATTGGACAAAATTTTAAAGACGGTTTGAAAATAGTATCGATATGACTCTTTTTACTGTCTACTCAAAAATATCGTCTTCATAAAGTCTATTCAATTCGAACGCTTACTATTTATGGTACATAAATATGGCAGAGATTTTTATAAACTATTTGTTTCAATAGTGGCTATAGTAAGTGTGGTAAAGTTTGTAGTGAAATACTGTGTAGAGATTTTAGTGTTATAAGTTCGAAATTGCCATGATAAAGTGTAGTAATGGGTGGTTATATTATTATACATTGGAATAGGAGTTAGAGTTGCGGTTATTCTAATAAGTTTAAAGAATTAACTACTTCTACACCCATCTTAGTCTGACTTTGGTTTTGTTTGTACTTTGATTTTTGGTTTTTTTTTTTTTAACACTACCCTTAAACCAGACTAATTTTGCAATGATAATAAGATTGAGATATGGTAGATTGTTATAAGTGTGTTAATTTTGTAACTTGTGTCACTGCTGATAACTAGTGGTAACTTGTGGTAAGTAGTAATAATAAGTAGTGGTAACTTGCAACAATTAGTAATAACTTTACTAACAATAACTTGACTGGTGATAACTACTCGTAACTGGTGTTAAATTCTGGCTGAATTTGAAAAAACTTATCATCTGGTATGTCTAGCGATGCTTCTGGAAACGGAATTGGATTATGTGGTTGGCATGTATGCAGTGACCAAGAGTTAGTGGTCTGTTGTCTTGCATTATTCAAAATGAATATAAGGAGACAGAAGTATACCAAACGCAATAACTAAGCTCTTCAATCAAGCTTCCAGATACTCCCCCCGTGCTTGAAAATACTTAATTTACTGATGTTACACACTAATTTTGATATAAATGATAGCAAAGTTGGACCTATATGGGATAATACACATGAGCAGTAGCTACTCCTAATTTGGCTCCAAGCAGCTGCTGGCAATTTATGGGTTGTGCAAGAAATCTGTATTTTGAATAGTTGAACCCTCAATCCTCCAAGTTAATTGCTTGACAGCCACTGCTGGAGGATCTACTACAAATGTATTTCTATACAGGGAAAAATTGGAGTTTATGCAATTATAAGTGCTTCATAATAACTCTGTCCATGCAATTACAAGTGCTTAATAGTACCTGCCAGAAGATCGAAACCTGGAATCTTGCGATCACAATCTCATCATCAATTGAATAGTTTTGCTTAGCTCCACATATGATTCAGCAGTCTATTGGTAACACTCCAATTGCAATGAAGAATCACTATGATGTACTTATAAAATTGGTAATTGTACAAGGTTGCCTGTAGGCATAAAACATTTTAGAGCCCTTAAATTATCAAGTGATCAGTAAAGGAGTTGCTGAAGCCTATATATCTATCAAAGGCCCTCTTGCTCTTGGTATAACTATGATACCATTCAGCACGCTGCGGACAAATCCATCATAAGGACTACATCATAATTGTTCTTCTCAATATAGGCATAATGCAGAGGAAAACATGCACACAGTAGAACTGTCTAGAATAGAAAGTGAAGGTGATAAGACTCAAGGGAGAGAGTCAAATTATTTTTCATAAAATAAACCTATTTTTTCTTAAATCCAAATCAAGGAAAATCTTAAATCTATGGGACTCCTACCTGAACCACTTTCACCTCTTGGATCGGCCCCCCTTTTTGATCTAGATGAAGCCACATTTGGGACAAGCATTACAAGCGGTTAAGTAAACACGGAGTAAAATCTTACTCCAGCCACCGGACTTACTGCAGTAGAAAATTTTGAAGACTGTAAGACCGTATATCAAACCTATTCAAACTCCTTTTCACCATTACATTCAAGCCCTTTTCACACTCCTTCTTGTCCTTCGTAATAGTGTGGTCTTAGCTTTTGCTTTTCTCAAGAGTGGCTCAAATGGTTCGGAGATTGGTTTGATTGATTTTTTCTTTGTTTCCATCTTTTCTTGCATCTTTTCCATGACACTAGATTTGCTTCTCCTGCTCCTGACACTCACACTCGTGCTCCTGACACTCGGACTAGCCGTGACAATCCTACCCCTAGGCATCCGTTTCCGACATTTGGTTCTCCTCAAACACCCACAATAACTACCTGGGGTAACACTCCTACCCCTACTACTACTCTCAATCCTTTTACCATTGAGCAAGTTGTTACTGGTGTAATAGCAAATCCGGAGTCGGAAGATACTACAAGAGAGAGAGTCAAAAAATTTAAACCAAAAGTTAAAAATTTCAAGTAATTATGTGTACTTTCTTCCCTTCTCCTGCTTTTTGCATTTGTATTTGTAGTTTTGTTCATTTTGTATTTTGATGTGTTGATCTCTTCTATTTTTCAATGTTAAAAAATTCAAGTAATTATGTCAATTTTGTATTTTTCTATTTGTATTTTGATTTGTTTTGTAATTTTTTTTTATTCTCTTTGTATTTTGATTTGTAATGTAATGTTTAGTTATATTTGTAAGTAAGATAGAATTTCATTTGTATTTGAATTTCAAATTTGTAATGTAATGTTCTGTTATAGTTGTAATGTTTATTAAGAACGTGACGTTGGAAATGGTTAAAGTTTGTTGATCAACCAAGCTGTTAGGTGAGTTAAAACAGTAAGGAGTGTTAAACAAAATGTATAAAAAGGGGTAAGCTCTAGAAGGAAAAGGGAAAATAGATTGTTTTCTTTATTTGTTCCGAGTCTTCTCTCTCTCTCTATCTCTATCTCTATCTCTCATCTTCTCCATCTCTGCAACGCCTTTTTTATGCTCTCCTTAAATTTTCCTTTCAATTTCTAACCTTTCTTATATCGCTATAATGATTTCTATCATAATGCCCAAACCAACCATGCTCTGTTTTTACTTCTTACTCTGCTTTTCTATTCCATTTCATATTTATACTTGCTCTATTTTTTATTTCCATTTAGTTTTTAAACCAATGTCTTTAATGTTCTAGAACTGAGTCTTGTGCCACCTAAGAAGTGGGTCGCAGGGTGAGCACCTGTGAAAGCTGCTGTGCTTCCGTGCACCACGGGCGGAGGCCTCTGCTAGCCGCACAAGCCCAGCAACCCCTCGCGGGCGCAGTCTCCTCTCATGCGGGCGCAGTCTCCTGCTCATGCTACCCCCGCCCAGGTATGGGCATAAGCCCGGCAACCCCTCACAGGCGTAGCCTCCTGCTCATGTTGCCCCTGCCCAAGCATGGGCATGAGCTCGACAACCCCTACTAGGTTAAAACAAGTAACAAAAATCTAATATTATAGGTTAAACAAGTTAGGAAAATAAGGAGTGAATAAGAGATTGATAGTATGGCAATGGTTATAGGTTAAAACAAGCTGCAGAAAATAAGGAGTGAATAAGAGACTGATATTATAGGTTAAAACAAGTTACAGAAATCTAATATCCAATCTATCCAATCCAGTTGCAGAAATCACAGACATCTAACATTACAGGTTAAAACAAATTAGAAAAAAAAATATGAAAATTAACAAGTTCTCCTTATTTACCAAATAATAATACTATGTTTAGAAGACAAAATAAGGAGTGAATAAGAGACTGATAGTATGACAATTAGTGTTCATTAGTGTTTAGTCAGCAAGATTCATTAGTGATAGTAATATAAAAAAACAAAAGAAAAAAAACAAATTAACAAAGAAAAAAATATAAAAAAAATGTAGGGTAAAAAAAAATCAAAGAAAAAATGTAACTTCCACTTCCTAAAAAAATAAAAACAAAACAATTGTAAAAATAAAAAAATAAAAAGCTAAAAAAAAAACAAAAAAAAAATTAAGTAAAGAGGGCATACTGTGTAAGTAGGAAGCGATCTCTTTTAAGAAAGCACATACAATGTGCTTTCTTTTTTTTAAAAAAAAAATATAAACTTTTTTTAATTTTATTTTTTTTAACTCTTTCTCTTTTCTTACTACACTCTTTAAATATTAAATAAAATAATAAAATTCACACGAAAATTCAATAAAATTATAAATATTAATATTAATTTAACATAAATTAATAAATACATAAATAATATTACATGATAAATAATATTAATAATTACATAATTTTATATAATATTAATAATTATATGTTTTCTTTACCACCCAAATTGCCGACTCTCACTTTCTCAAAGTAAAATATCTATATATATACATAATTCATATAAAAAAATTTTAATATTTATAAACCTTGAATTCATATTAATAACATTAAATTAATTTTATTAAATATTGAATTAATAATTATGAACTTACCATAAGCAAGAATATACATCCACCAATTACTATCTTCTTCCTCTTCTCCTCTTCTCTTCCTCCTCTCTGAAGAGCTTGAAATTGGCAAATCTCGTAGATAACCATTTTAATACAAAATCAGCCCAGTTATATAGACCCGCTTTATCCACATCAATGGTTGTCTTTAGGTGTCTGGAAGAAGGGAAGACATTTGTGGTAGGATATAAAAAACATCCGAGAAGGAAGAGCAAGAAGTTGTGTTTAAATTTTGGGGACGAGGCATCTTCCATGTGCATCTTTTCTTTCAACTCCGTATGTTTTAGTTTGGAAAAATACTTTCTGATATCTGCAGACTCAACCAAAGATGAAGAGCCCATAACTTTACGTACAGTTAAAGTGATTCCTAGGATTCATCCTACTTCCATAGGTGTCAGCTTAAAGTTTTGATTTAGACCAACACAAAGAAGTTTTTCCATCGTTTCAAATCTCATTATCAATTTTTCACACAATTTTCGGCTTCATGTATCATAGATGAGCTTCAAGATATTGCCAAACCCCATATGTTTTATCACTTCTTTCATCTCATAACTAAGCGAAAGAATTACCTCCTTTAATTACTTTGGAGAGCACCTTGTTTGAATCGGTGCTGGTGTAGGTGATGCCATTGTTCTACTTAGTGTAAGTAATTTCTTTGTTTCATTCACTGCTTTGTTGTAGTTGTCCTTCTCCCATTCCTTTAATTCCCTCAATTCTTCAATACTTTGACTCTATTCTTGCAAAAAATTTTACATTACTAATACTAATAATAATAAAATTATTAATATATGTAGACGATATTAGATTTCATTACCTAACTCGCACGCAAGCCACTCCTCTTCTTTTTGTTCTTAGCCACTCATTTCTTCTTTTCTTCTATATCTAGAAATGTATATAATGTATATTAAATTTCTAAAATTTATAACATAAATCACTAAATCTCAAATCAATTACTAAAAATCCCTAAATACTCTAATAACTAATAACTATAAAAAGCTCAAAAGTAAATTAATTACGCTCAAATTAAGGACAAAAAAATTAATCACGAACCTGCAAAGGTCTCATTGTCGGAAGAAACTTCCATTTCTAGTTCTGGTTCGAAATTTTCAAAATCTTCAAAAAAAATTTCTTCAAAGCTCTGCTCTTGACCTCTCTGTTTTTAAAAAAATTCCTCGATTCTTCTTTTCTCCCCTATCCTTATCTTCACTCTTTAGTCTTCACTCTTTACTCCTCTTACTTTTTTTTTCTCCTCCTCCTCGGTCGTTCTCTCTTTCTCCTCCTCCTCCCTCATTCTCTCCCTCTCTTTGTCACTCAGTTCTGTTTACATACCAATAACTTTTTTTAAGAACAAAATGTGGCTACAAATATTTTTTACTTCTTTAATCTTAATTTTTATCAATGTTGATATGGACAAAGTTTCTTGGCATGAATATTGGCGCCAAAACCATATTTCCTTCTTTTTCTTTTTTTTTTTGGTCAAAAAATCAAATTAATAATCACAATTTATTTCATTTTCCATTTCATTCATTTATTTGACATATACAAATACTTTTCTAATATTTCTTATCTTTGCTTCTACAAAACAGAAAAAATGGAGAGGTCATGGATGTATTCTAAATCAAGAGGAAGTGATGAATATATTTGAGGGGTTAATGCATTTCTTGAATTTGCATCGACAAATATTCAATCTATGGATGACAAGATATCATGTCCTTGTGTTAAATGCTTCAATACATTGAGATTCCCTACACACACCGTGTTCAATCACTTATTACGCCATGGATTTCAATATGGTTATCAGAAGTGGATATTTGATGGAGAGAGTGTTGCAACGTCTAAATCTCATGAATCTGAGGAGACCAACCACAATCTATCCTATGTAACCAACCATGATCCATTGAATAGTAATACTAACAAATTTTTTTGATCACGACATGTATGACATACTATATGATGCATTCACACATTTACATAATTCTCAACCAAATTCTCATGAAACTGAACCAACTAAATAGTTACATTTTCATGAATTAGTTAAAAATGCCAAAAAAACCAGTCTATCCAAATTCTAAATATACAATGCTTACAACTATTGTGCACTTATACCATTTAAAGTGTTAGTCCAGGTGGACTAATAATTCCTTCTCTTTACTGTTAGAGTTGCTCCCAAACCACCGACCGGAGCTGATGTTTTGCAAGAATTAGATGAGATTGACTTAACATGTCCCAATGAAATGCAAGGATGGAAAACAAAAAGTATATTGTTTGATTTGCCTTACTGGCATAATGTTTTGATCAGACACAATATTGACATGATACATACAAAGAAAAATTATTTTGATGCAATTGTTGGCACAATTCTTGGACAACAAGGAAAGTCTAAAGATAATTATAAGGTTAGACTTGATCTTGAAGACATGAGAATAAGAAGGGATCTACATGTATGTAGACAATCTAACTCTACGAACCTATTTCTACCTAAAGCATGTTACCAAATGATCATGCACGAGAAAGATGCATTTCTTAAGATTTTGAAGAATTTAAAACTTCCTGACGGGTGCTTTACTAATATCTCCAGATGTGTTCAACTCAAGCAGAGGAAACTAATACGTTTAAAGAGTTATGACCGTCACGTTTTAATGCAAGAGTTTATTTCCATAGCAATTTGTGAATCACTACCTGATAATGTTGCCTCTGTTATCATTAAAATTTGTAACATTTTTAAATGTCTTTACTCTAGGGTTTTAGACCCACAAGAACTTGAACAACTAGAGACATTAGTTCCACAAATTGTGTGAACTTGAAAAGATTTTCCCTCCATTTTTCACCAGCATGATACACTTGATTGTGCACTTGACAAGTGAAGGAAGGATTGATGGACCAGTGACATATAGGTGGATGTATCTGGTTGAAAGGTAATTTTTTTTAATATTTTATTTAACACTGTTCATTTCATGTAACGATCATGTATATGTATTGACTGTATGTAATATTGTTTATATATATATATATATATATATATATATATATATATATATATATATGCAGATATTTGCTTCAACTCAAGTCCTATGTCCATAACAGAGCACGGCTTGAAGGTTCAATCGCAAAAGGGTACATAGCAAACGAATGCTTACTGTTCTGTTAAAGATATTTAGAGGGAGTTGAAATAAGATTTAATCGTCTATTGCGGAATGATGACAACCAAATTTTTTTTCTAGAAGATGAGTTCACTATTGGAAGACCTTTGGGAATAAGGACACGTAAAAGACATAAAAGAAAAAAAATATCTTAAACTCATCTTGATGAGAAATCATTACAGCAATGCCATAGATACATACTATTCAACAGTGCATCAATTGCCCCATTCAGAGTGTAAGTATACATTGTAACAATATTATAATAATAATGTATATCTATTTTAAAGTCTAATATTATCTATTGTTTTATGTGAATGGAACATTTGCAACATGTTCGAAGATCGAATCATGAGAAGAAATTGAATACTTTCCAAATTGACAAACTTCATAGCAAAGACTTTATTAGTTGGTATAGTCGTCGTGTAAGTATATCAATGTCAACAGCCAATCATTTGTATTGTTCTGAATTTCAGTCTTTTCATATTTTTAACTTTAAACATTTTCTTTTCCAGGTTATGAATCCAAAATACCCCGAAGAGATTACAAATGAAGTTAAATGGATTGCTCATAGACCATATCCATTGGTTAGAAGTTATAATGGATATTTAATCAATGGATATCTAATCAATGGATATCGATTTCATGTAAAAGATCACGAGAACTGTCTTCAAACTCAGAATTCACTCAGAATTCAGGTATTGTTGTAATAGTGGATGACATTAATTATGCAAGTGTGAATGATAAAAGGCCCACCGAAGGTAAAGTTAATTATTATGGAGTGTTACGACAAATTATTCAAGTAAACTATAATGGGATGTATACCTTTGTGTTATTTTGCTGTGATTAGGTTGATCTTCAACAAGGATGCAAGAAGGATAGATTTGGCTCTACACTTTTGAATTTCTCCTATCTGAATCATATGGGTGCGGATTTGCTAGACGATCCTTATGTGTTGGCATCCCAGGCAAAGAAGATATTTTATGTGTCTGATGAAAGAAATAAAGGATAGCGGGTTGTAAAACATGTCAAAGTTAGAGATGAATTTGACATGGGTGATGCAAACCTGAATCAACATCTAAATTCGGAAAGCAACCCCTCAGCCAACCAGGTTTGGGTTCAGACTAATCTTGAAGATGGAGATGGAGGAGATGAATTAACACACATGAATGACGATGATGATGAGGTTGATAGAGTAGGATGAGATGCCTATACGTATGAAATGTAATGTAATGTAATGACATTTTATTGATGTGATTATTAATTTATTTTTCCTTTTTTCTTATTCTTATTCTGATTCATAATAAAAATAAGAAATAGTAAGTCTAATATGAAACCATGATTTTATTTATATAATAATAATATATGTATGATAACAAGTGATAATAGATAAATAAGTAGGCTATAATAACATAGTGATTGCCTATAATTGATGGTAACAAGTGATAAAGCATGGAAACAAGTGATAATAACAGGTAATTGATAGTAACAAGTGATAAAGTAAGGTAACAAGTGATAATAACTGGTAACAACTCCTAAAATTAAATATAGTAATAGTTTACCTTATGATATATTATTAATTACATGATTTCATATTAATAATTATGAATATTATATAAATCAATGTTAATTAATATTAACAATGGAAAAATTAAAAATAAACGATATGCTTATGTGCTCATTACTACATATTACTATATATTACAATCTATTATTATATTATATTTTATATTATAGTCTTAAATATTTTTATTGGTATAGATATATTAGTATTATATAACTATTAGCATATACATAACCTGACACATTTTATACTCATATAATTATATACATTAAGATTCAATTACTATTCACATTATATATTACTATTACATTCTAAAATCACTACTATGTTTTATTACCATATATCACTATATATTATTATATATTACTATATGTTACTATACATTATTGCTATGTACTATGTCAATTTGCCCAATTTAAAGTAACTACATAGTAATATTTAAAATAAGCAATTTAGATAAATAAAGTGATATTTTTATATGAATCAATAAAATTTCACAAAAATGGAAGGATTCTTATTCATTATCAATATTATATAATTATATATAATTTAATTTATACAAAACCAAATAACAACATTATTATTATTTTAAATTTCAAAGTTCATATTTAATTTACACACACATTAATTAATTATTAAATTATTAAAAAATTAAGTATTTACGTTATCTCATAAAATTTTGGGTATATTAGCTTTTGGTGATAAAAATTTAATTGGAAATTAATCTAATCATAAATTTTAGATTAACTTTTTGATCCAGTAAAAATCCTAAAAATTCAATTAATTTACATGGTAACAAGTTATAAAAATTATATAAACTCAAGACATATGACCAACTAAAAATTTAAAAGAATTTAATTACTAAAAGTATGAAAATTACGAGAAAATATGATGTACCGTCTCCACTTGAAAGAATTCTAATGTAAAAAAAATGCGGGTGAAAAAGTGCAACCAAATTCTCAAATCTTAATTCCCGTTAAAAAAAAGTGCTTTGCAATTACCAAATCTTAATTCCCGCTAATGAAAAAAGTGCGGTAAATTAATTGGCGGTAATGATTTCAAATGACAAAAAAAAGGCGGTAAGAAGTGCGGAAAAAAGGCAGGTGAAGAAAAAAAAAGAGCGGTACAAAATGGCGTGCTTTGTAATTGCATTCTAATTCAAAAATATTATATTAAGTATGAAACATTTCTTTCCTCAAATCTCCACAAAGCTCTTTCTCTGAAAACATCTATTGTGCGAACCAACATAGCTATGGGATGAACTAAACACCAGATGAATATTGTTACTTAGCATGAAGAATCACAACAATCCCAACAATCCCAACAACAAGTTCAATATGAAGAAACCCAATCTTGCGAAAATGTTACCCTAGGTATTATTTTAATTTGAGGTTTGACATTACCAGGTATCAACTGACAACTCATGCTTATTTTTTCAGTAGTTGTCAAGAAATGTAGAGGTCCAAAACGCTGTCAAGATGTTTGGGACTTAGAAAAAGGACAATGAATGCTGGTTGAAATGAACAAATTAAATCAACCAATAGGAATTGATGGTACAATCTTTACCAGATTTCTTGGCTCTATAGTTAGAGTCCATGCCATTGTTCCAATCAACTATAAAACTTGGCGTGATATGCCAACAGACTATAAAGATGATATATGGAACATTGTACATGTGTCTATTTTTTTTACTCAATGGTTAGATGGAAAAACTTATCTATAAAATTTTATTTCAATTGAAATCAATGACTATAAAGATGATATATTTTCTTTATTTCAATTGTAGTCGAAGATTACCTTCAGGCCACTTAGGGAAGAGACTAAGAAATGGGTTATTGGAAGTTTGAGTGAAAAATGGAAGAGTTTTAAAAATTCTCTTGAATCAAAATGATTCGATAATTCACTGGAAATAGATGAAAATATCAAGAGAATGGAAGATGAAAGAGTTGATCCACATCAATATAAGGAGTTTGTTACTTTTTGGTTGAGTGATAAGGGAAAGGTGCAAATGCAATCCACTATACAACCCATTTTTTCTATGTGTCATTCTTATACATTTTTCTCTATTCCAGGAAATTAGTAAAAGAAATTCCAAATATCGTTCCAAGTTGACTGATCCACATTGCTTAGGATCGAAATCATTTGCAAAGCCTATACATAAGCAGGTATAAATAATTTATTTCTCTTTTACTTTTAAACATTTCAAACTCTGTTTTGTTTTATTTTTTTTTCATTATAGTTGACACAATCTGGGAGAAAACCTTCTAGAGCTGAACTTTATATTACAAGCAGAATATGAGTAGATGACAGTTTAGTTTCTACAAAAGCATTAGAAGTTGTGGTATAGATGATTATCCTTTTATGTAATTCTAACTGTTTTATTTATGTGACTTTGACATTTTACTTTTTACTTCTTATAGGAAATAATGAAGACTGGAATCGAGTCTACAGAAGATGTGCAAATGGAAAGTTCCAATTTGTCTTGGGAAATCGATATTATATCTAAAGTTAAAGGGCCTGATTCTAGGGAAAGAATTAGATGCATGGGAAATGTTACAACTCCCAGTGTGCATTCAACTAAAGTTGAGAAGCAAGAAATGACTACTATGATGGAATGTTTAATGGAACAAAATCACAATCTTAGTAATTTGGTCCGCAATGTTCTTATACATGTTGCTGCACATGTCGGAAGTGGATAGTAAAATTAATGAAGCAAGGCTTATTCCTGGTGTTCTGGTGTGAATGTGCATAATCTTGCTATTTTCATTTTTATCTTTTAATAATAATCCTAATCATTTATATTATTAGATTACTCCAACACCAGATGCTAGTAGTGCACCATCATCATCAACACCTAATTCCATCCTACGGGTAATATTTTCATTTATAACCATTCTTTATATTCTTTATAATGTTACTACATGATTATATTAACTTCACTTTTTTATTCATTTTTTTATTGACAGGAAGAAAGTTTGACATAAATTTGTTGCTCACTACTTTGCTTAGTTTTGGAAATATGGTGGGATCGTGACCTCCAAATTATAATGGTAATATTTTTTGTAATGAAATGAACGTTTTTTGTTTCATTTTTGGTTTCATCAAGAGATGTTTTTTGTTTCATTTTTGTTTCATCCTCTTACTATTAGTACAAGATAGACATGTTATTGTGGAAAATGAATCTTTCTTTTCTCTTGGTATTGTATCTATTACTCAATGTAATGTACTACTCAATCTTGTATGTTAATACAATTTTGTTTATATTTATAATATTTTTGTAATTCTTTTATACACTCTTAGATCATGTGGTGGTGATAACTAATTTTATCATTACATTATTTAATTTGATAATAATCAAGTGTATTTATTTTAATAATAATATTTTTAAAATAAAAAAATAATAAAGTAATCGCTCTCACATGCATGGTATTGTCTTACGCCCGGCATGCATGCGCGGGCCCCCGTGAGGCATATGCTTACGCCCGTCCATGAACCGATAGTAATTCCAGTAACATATGGTAAGACATGGTAAGCAATAATAAAATCATCAGTAACTATACCCACAATAAAAGTTGTTACATCTCCTAACTAACGGTCACCGACATTTCAGTACTAACATCTGGTAACATCTCCTACCACATTGTAACACATGGTAACGGAATTTCTTCATACTCAATGGTAACCGATGAAAGATGTGTTAGCATTTCCATCGTAATACATGGTAACATTATCAAACTCAATGTTAACGACTCTAAAATACTAACATCTCATAACAATGTTAAATTCACTTACAATTCCTAACTCCATGGTAACCGACTCTTACATTTCCTAACTTAACGATGAAAGTTAATAAAATAGTAACATTTCGTAACACAAAGTAAGCGATGATTAATTCAATAATATTACCTTACCCAATGTAACCAACAATGAAAGTTGTAACATCTCTTAACACTTGTTAACCGATGATGATGATTAGAGTAATAATATAAAGTATAGTAACCGATGATAAAATCATTAATCTTTCCTAACTCGACAGTAACCGACGATGAAAATAGTAACATCTTACAACATATGGTAACTGATGATAGATCACTAACATTTCCGAACTCAATCGTAACCGACAATTAAAGTAACAACATCCAGTAACACATGATAAGCAATATTAAAATCAGTAACTTATCCTAACCATAGCCTATCATAAAAGTAGTAACACATAGTAACACAAAGTAACACATAGTAACTGTATTTTGTCACTCAATGCTAATCACGTTTCGTAACACTTTTCTACCATCAATATTTGGCACCATTTTGTAAGTCAATGGTAACCGATCATAAAAAACTAATTTTACTAATACTTTTCTATCGTCAATATTTTAAAACATTTTGTAATTTAATTACAACCAATGTTAAAACCAAAAATTTTACTAACACTATTCTACTGTCAACAACCATTTTGTAACTCAGTGGTAACCGATGATGAAGTAGTAAGATCTCCTAACACATGATAAGTGACTATAAAACTACCAATTTGATTGACACTTTTTTACCGTGGACATTTTGTACAATTTCATTACTCAATAGTAACCGTCAATATTTACTACAATTTTGTAATTCATTGGTAAGTGTCAACATTTTCTAATATTTTCTATCTCAATGGCAATCGATACTAATGCTAATAACATATGGTAACACATAGTAATCGACCATAAAATCACAAATTTTACTAACATTTTCCACTGTCAACATTTTGTATCATGTGGTAACACATGGTGACTGTAACACATAGTAACATATAGTAACACATAGTAACTGACGATGAAGTCACTAATTCTACTAACATTTTCTACCGTCAATATGTTGTAACATTTTGTCACTCAATAGTAATCGATGATAAAAAGTAGTAACGTCTCGTAACACTTTTCTACTATCTACATTTTACACAATTTTGTAACTCAATAGTAACCGATCATACAATACTAATTTTACTAACACTTTTCTACCGTCAACATTTTGTAACATTGTGTAACTCAATGGTAACCGATGATGGAGTAGTAACATCTCCTAACGCATGATAAGTAACTATACAAACCACTAATTTTACTAACACTTTCTTACCGTTGAAAATTTGTATAATTTTGTAACTCAATAGTAACCATCAATATTTGGTACAATTTTCTAAGTCATTTCTAATCGTCAATATTTTCTAATATTTTCTATCTCAATCGTAACCGAAAATAAAGGTAGTAACATATGGTAACACATGGTAACCATCACAAGTTTTACCATCTGATAACACATGGTAACTGACGATACATCAATAGTTTTACCAACTCTATCCTTCCGTTAGTATACATATGTGACATGCTCTAACAGTAGCCCAAAACGTCACGATATATCTATCCCGACTGGTGTATGCCTAACTGAATGTGCTTCCGTTGAAGAAAGTACTGCTGACGGATTTGATGCGTTATGCAGACGATTTTTGACCATCATCTTAACGCTTTAATTTTGTAGTGGTATTTTCTAGAAAATGTTTTCTAAAAAAATGAAATTGTGTTCAAATTTTTCATTTTTTAATTTTTAAAAAATTAAAATTAGAAGACAAGGTTTTCCAATTTATGAAGAGAAATAGAAAATAGTTTTAAGGTTGTTTCTACTATTTTCTATTATAAATAGAACTCATGTTTTCCAAAATTTTCTAACTTTGTTAGAGAAAATTAGAGATAGGAAAATATATATCTTTTAAACATATTTTCCAAATTTTTTACTTTTTTCTTTGGAGATAGAAAATAGAAGAAAATTAGAGATAAAAAATTAGAAAATATTTTTCAAAACTAAACGCACCCTTAACAATCCGCTCTGCTCCACTAAATTTATTTTTTCGATTTCGCCTATATTGTACTTTGCAAAATTTATAAACTAATATAGAAAATTTCAAGACATGTACATCTCACAAGCATGTTAAAAATTTCGCCTTAGCTAAAGTCTCTCTATCCATCTTTTAAACTTGAGTTGACATTGATAATGATGGTGAGAATGATAATGGCAATGACCATATTAAAAGTTCCTTCATGGATGATGATGTTTTTGGATCTTAATTCTCAATTAATCACCGGAATCAAAAACCCCATTATTGGTGCCATCTTATCCTGTGGGTCCAAGTTATGCTATATGTTCAAGGAGATTGACTTGCAAGTAAGAAAGCACAAAAGGAAGTTGCCTTGCTTGAATGAGAGAGTTCTTCATGGAGGTTATCACATAAAAAGAGGTCTCATTCATTAGGTAACAGATCTCCATCCCATTAATGCATAGTTGAATTAGTAAAAAAGACATGAATTCCCTTAATTGATTAGATTAGTTAAAATATGATTCTGATTACCAATTGGTGCATATATCCAAAAAAAAGATATTATTAATCCCTGCTAGTTTCGCCGATCACAGTTTTCTTTTTTTCTCCTTTATTATTGGAAGGCAATTGCATGAGAATTTATCAAAGTGGGACCTTTAAAATTTCAATTAAAAAAAAATTATTTTTGTATTTCGAATATTGTTAATATTGAATAAGAAAAAAATATTCATGAACACGAAATTATTGGTATAAATTAGATTTTTGTAATATATTTTGGGATCGAAGTCAAATCGGTCCGATCAGTCCAATATAGGGTCGGATCGATCAAGCCGAGTGGGCCGGCTTATTCGTGCCTACCCAATATTTCTTGTGCCCAAGAGGATGAAGTGGGGTTCTTCCATGGGGCAAGTTATGCAATGTGCCCCAAAAGGTTCCAGCTGGGGCCAAATAATTTTGATCTATAATAGGGCACCATATTGATAATTTGGTTGGATTCTTGAACCCCACATGAATAAGGATAACTTGTGTATGGCTGCATGAACCCTTTCATGACAATTGCCAAAGTAGGCAATTGTTAGTGGATAGAGATTTGAATGGATGACTTAAAATATAATTAAAAATGATTCTGATACCATATCAGAAGAATATATAACTATGTTCTAACATCATATTAGAAATGGAAGCAATATAATAAGAATAATATTAACCCTAATATTTCATTATTTCAATTAAATATTATAATAATTTGAATTTATATAGAAAACTCATTATTATACATATAAAAATATAAAAATAAAGAAAGATAATTGAATATGATTCTGGGTTAAAAGAATATATAAATATGGTTCTAATACCATTTCAAAAATGGAAACCATATAATAAGTATAATATTAACCCTAATACTCCATTGTTTTAATTAAATATTATAATAGTTTGGGTTTATATAGAAAATTTATTATTATAAATACAGAAATATAAAAATAAAAAAAATCAAATACGTTAAAAATCAAATCAATTATTAATATATTTTAATCATAATATTTTTTAAATAATTCATTTGATTTTGATATATAATATTTCTTAATAGTACGATAAGCCGTACGGATGGATGAGTTCCCTTGTGGTTCGAGACACGTATTTACAAACATATAAGACTACATTTAGCTAAAATCAATTTATTTTATTTAATTAAATTAATTAATTTAACCAAAATTACTATGGTCTCCATTTCCATCTCTGTTATAAATTATTCTCTCTCTAGAGGGAGAAAGTCTGACATATTTCATTATTTCAATTAAATATTACAATAATTTGGATTTATATATAAAAATCATTATTACACATATAAAAATATAAAAATAAAGAAAAATAACTGAATATGATTCTAATACTGTGTTGGAAGAATATATAAATATGATTCTAATAGCATATTAAAAATAGAAACAATATAATAAAAATAATATTAACCCTAATACTTCATTGTTTTAATTAAATATTATAATAGTTTGATTTTATATAGAAAATTTATTATTATAAATATAAAAATATAAAAATAAGAAAAATCAAATATGTTAAAAATTAAATCAATTATTAATATATTTTAATCATAATATTTTTTTAATAATTGATTTGATTTTGATATATAATATTTTTTAATAGTACAATAAGATGTACGGATAGATAAGTTCCCTTGTGGTTCGATAGTATTTACAAATATATGAGACTACATTTAGTTAAACTCAATTTATTTTATTTAATTAAATTAATTAATTTAATCAAAATTACTGCATTCTCCATTTCCATCTCTGTTATAAATTCATCTCTCTCTAGAGAGAGAGTCCGAAAGGTCATGGAACTTTCTACATTATTAATAAAATCCCTTCGAAGTCTAAACTAAACTCTCCCCATCCAACAACAAGAGGCAGAGAGAGAGAGAGAGAGAGAGATGGCAGGACTTCAAAGATCATCGGTGTCATTCAGGAGACAAGGTTCATCAGGACTTGTTTGGGAAGACCGATTCCTCTCCGGCGAATTGGCCCCGAAACCAAACTCCACTCAAGACTCTAATCAAGTTCAAGACCATTTGCCAGAACCCGACCCTAAATCCGCTGATTCCAAGCCACCAAGAAATTCAACTTCAGCCGTCAGTTCAATCAACACGAACATGGAGAGAAGCCGATCCAACGGCGGAGGACGGGGGTTCAGGACAGGAAGGGTTTCGCCGGCGATTGAGCCGCCGTCTCCGAAATTCTCGGGTTGTGGGTTTTGCGCCCCCTTCAGTACGCCTAAGAAAAGTCGTCACAACCATAATAAGTCCGATAAGCATTCGAGGTTGTGAAAATGTTTTCAAATTTGATGTCCGCCGTGGACGGTGGTTACCGGCGAAGACAACGGTGGGGTCCGGTGGTCGATGCGTCAGATTAGTTGCGTTTAGATTCGGTGGTTATTATAATTTTGATTATGAAATGAAATTGTTTCATAGGAAGGTTTTAATTTGTTAGCATTTTTTTTCCTTATAATTTAAATTAATCTTTCTTTTTCTTTTTATTTTTCCTAAGCATTTTTTCATTACATTGTATTGTTTTTAAATATTTTTTCTTTATAGTGTGTTTGGCAATTCCATCGAAAAGAAAGGAAAAGAATAGAAAAAAAGAAAAGAAAAGTAAATTTAAAAATCATATTTCATAACAAAATATGTAATAAAAAAAATTAAAATAAACTATCATATTTAGTTAGACGAGAGAAATTGTGAGAATATAATTAAAAAATATATAAATATACTATTTTATTCTTTCTGTTTTTTATTAGAATTTTAAAATAGATGACATAAAAGCAAAGTTAGTTCTTATAATTTAAAAAGAAAATTTCTTCCTTCCAAAATCTATCGATTTTATGGAATTAAAAATTTGGGTTTGGAGAGTTTTATAGAAACTATTTCTTTCCCTCCCTTTAAATTAATTATTTTGTCAAATGTATGTAGATTCTACCTTTCCCACCAAAACCGTCCATCCAAACATACCGTTACAGTGTGTTTGGCAATCTCATGGGAAAAGAAGGTAAAAAAAAGAAAGGAAAATGATAGAAAAAATGAAAAGTGAAATAAAATTAAAAATCGCGTTTGACAACAAAAAATGTGATGCGAAAAAAATAGAAAGTAAAATAAAATAAAAAATCATATTTAATTAAACAAGAAAAAGTGAGAAAATATAATTAAAAAGTATATAAATTTAGTATTTTATCATTTCTATTTTTTATTAGAGTTTTAAAATAGAGAATAATCAATCAATTAATCAATCAGAACTTTAATCTCAATAATTTAGGTCGGTTTTGAGAGGGCGTATATGTACGCAATCTTTCCCTTACATTTTTACAAAGAGACTATTTTTTCGTTTCGAATCCGTGACTTTCAATCGTTACGCTAAGGTTTAATAAAAAAAATAAAAACAAAACCAAAAACATCATCTCTAGGAACAACATCAAGCCAAAAAAAAAAAGGCATCATCACTTCTGCCGCTCTTGATTCTTGAAAACAATCTCTACTACCACTTCATCACTCAATTGTTCCCACAATCTATCTCAGCCCATTGATCTATGCACCAGAGAATATAAGGTGGAGACGACTTTTTTAGATCTGAGCCCTTCTTGTTCTTTTCCTTTTTCTCTTGCTCCTTATCTCACAATGATTGAGCAATTGGGAATAACATGATGGGTCTAAACTCCTTCATTTTCTGCAATTTCTTAGCTCCATCTGAAGCTTCTCTGGCTTTTTGCTTCTGGTTTCAAGTTCTTCTTCCTTCTGCTTCAACATCTCATCTCTTTCCTTCAAAAGCTCTTCCGTCTTCTCCTTTTCAAGGCGTATTTGTTGAAACTTTTCTTTCAATTCTTGTAAATCTTTCTCAAAAGAAGATTGCTAGTTCTTGGTTTGCTTGGATTTTGTCTTCTTTGGTTGAGTGGGATTTTTATGGTTTTCTTTCCCAGTGCCTTTAAGATCCGAAATCGACAGAGCCGGTGAAATTTGAGAAAGCTTTCCGGCCAATATATTGGCTTCGTTTGCAGATGAGTTCATCTGCTTCAAAGCTCTCCTGTCGTTGTTCCTTCCCTTCTCTCCTTTCACTTGATCAACCCCAACTTGAATCTCTCATGAACGCCCAAACCTTTCTTGATCATGTGCATTTTCATGCATTTTTTTGAATAGTATTTTCAAATCAAAATTGAATTAAAAATAAATCTTATAAAATCGAATCAGAATTTTAAAAATAGTTTTGATTCAATTTTCAAACCAAAACCTTAAAACCATTAGCTTGGTTTGGATTCTTAAAAATAGTAAATTTAGTTTTAAAATAGAGTACATAAAAATAAATTTAGTTTTTATAATTTTAAAAGGAAATACATCCCCCTCCAAAACCTATTGATTTGGTGGAATTAAAAATTTGGCTTTGACCCTCTCTTTCCCTCCCCTTCAATTAATTTTTTTGCCAAACGTAAGTAGATTTTTTAAAAACTCTCTATTTCTCTCTCTTTTCATCAAAACCGTCTATCCAAACGGACTATTAGGGTTTTTGTTTAATTAATATTAATAACATTTTTCTTAAATTTTGGAGGATTATATGGAAATAATCAATAATTTTTGCTTAATTAATTATTCAATAATTTAAAATTCTTATTTGATTCAAAAGTTTGAATTTTATATTTCTTTTGACCAAGAAAACAAATTATATAGATTTGGGTTTTGGTGTTCGAGTAAATTAGATGTAATTTGATTTAATCTTGTGATTAAGGTTTTGGTTCTTCAGATGAAATTATAGAGTGGCTGACATCAGAAACTTGTTTTATTTGGTCTCTCTTTCTCCATTAAAAACACAATCATAGTGAAAAAAATATAAGGAAATTTCTTAAATTAATTTCTTAAACTGACCTTTCTATTTGAGTAATGTACACCTGTGACAAGCTCAAGGTGATTTAATTACTAAATCAAGCAAAGGAAAATTGTGATAATATTTGAAAATATTACCTAATAAAATCAAATCAATTATTAAAATATTGTATATTAAAATAAATTAATAATTGACTTGATATTAAAAATATTTGATTTTTTATTTTTATATTTGTGTATTAAAATAAATTAATAATTAATTTTATTTTGATACATAATATTTTCTAATATCTATTCAAAATTAATGCGACATAATTAAAATTAATTAAGTTCTAAAAATACAATGACTTTACTAAGATTACCAACACTGATGAGCAAAGCAATAGAAAAGTTTTGATAAGAATAGCAAACAGAGAAAATCTCAAAAGAGTAGCAATACGTGCTCTAATAAGAGAAGTGATAAAGGTGCTATAAGATGTAGTTACCACCATTAGAATCATCTTGGTAAGTAATAAAATTTGGTATATAACAACCAACTATTATATTTCAAATGAGAGATAGAGAATCAAAAAAAGATGAAACTATTGCAGAGATCCGAATGGATATTGCAGATGTTTCTGGTGGCGTGTGGGTGGCGTGTGGGAGGGCTTTTGGAGGTTTGATTATTGCTTGCATAATCGTTCGAAAAATAAAACTGTTTAATATATATTAAATGATTCGCAAAAGACTAAAAAGACTAGAAGTATTTTTTACGACCCGAGATATGATACCATATTAAAGATTGATCTTTAATAGATATAAATTGCTAGATTTGATCGGATTTGAATGGGATAAATTTGTAATAAATATGTAATATTGCCAAAAAAAATTTAATGAATATGTAGAATTTGAAGCATCTTATGCCAAAATATATTTTCTGATTTTTCCTTTATAAACTTTACAAAATGTTTTGCTCATTGAGACAAATGAAATGCATTTAGATGTAAAAGGAATATCTAATTATGATTTTATGTTGAGCACAAAAATTAATCCTATTTATTGATGACTTTACATGAGTAAACATATTTTATATGTTTTAAAATTGAATATAAAGTATTATGTCTTTAATGTTTGATCAATATTTGAGGTATTCATTGACATTAATTGATTTATCAATCCTTTTCAAATCTCGTATCAAATATCTCTTTAATCTTTAATGAGAAAATTTTGACACATTACGACCGATATAATTTTATCGGTCTAATTTTTGTCACGTCTACGACTTCTCAACGTACCATATCAACCCTAAAAATGGAGTTAGCATGATGATAACATGAGATGCCAATAGTTTCTATAAATAATCATAAAATAAATATGGTTGTAATGTTACATTTTTTTGAAGTGTAAAGTTTATACTACATGGATTAGTTTTAATTTGCTACCTTATAATATAAATTTATCTTTGTTTTTTATTTTTTATCTAAGCATTTAGATCTCTTGAATTGAAGGATGTGGATTGGTAAGATTTTTGTTACATAAACAATCATATTGTATTGCCCTTTTGTATTTTTTTTTTTCTTTAGGATTTATGTTTAATTTCATATTAATAACATTTTTCTTAAATTTTTTTGAGGATTACATAGAAATGATGAATATGTTTTTGCTTAATTAATTATTCAATAATTTAAAATTCTTTTTGATTCAAAAGTTTGAGTCTTATATTCCCTTTAATCAAGAAAAGAAATTATATAGATTTGGTCCTTGATGTTTGAGTATATTATAGGGATGACAAGATCCGACTCAACTAGATGGGTATCCGACTGATCTGATTCAATGGAGCGCTTTTTTTTTTTTTTTTTTTTTGTGAAAAGGGGTTAAGGGTGGATTAGAGATGAGTTTTTTAATTGAATAATTGGATCGCTTCATATATAGAATTAGCTCATGAAAAATCCGATCCGACCCGACCCATTAATCAATTTAACATTTTATTATTAAAATGGATTTATTTTCAATTTATTAGGATTTAGTTCACTTTGAAACTCTTTGGCCTTTACTCAAAACACTACAACTATAAAGTGAGGACGCAGCCTTTGCCTCCCTCCTCCCCACCCACATAGCCCACAAAGACAACAATCAACAGATCAACAAAGATCAATCCACCCAGACAGCCACACCAAAAAAGCGAGAGAGTCAGTCAAACAGCCGGACTCTTCATCCCTTTTCCACCTACAAATCGATGGCTAGACTTCGCTAAATTGCCAACCACCCTTCGTACCTTTCCTACCCTTCATCTCTTCTCCATCCACAAAGCCACGACTATCACACCCTTTGTCCTTTCCCATCCATATAGCCACACCGAAAGAAAGAGAGTTAGACATTCAAACTCTACATCCCTTCCTCACCCACAAATTGATGGTCAGACTTTATTAAATCATCCATACAGCCACATTGACTTAAAGAGTTTTTTTTTTTTTTTTTTTTGGTGAAAACATGTATGGTCGGATGTGATTTTCCATTTCACTAATCCAAATAGGGTGAGAGTCGGATATAGATAACATGGTCAGGGTTTTAGGATAGATACGGTATTAGCAAAACCTGCACCATAACTTTAGTGTTGTCATCCCTGATAAATTAGATGGAATTTGATTTAATCTTGTGATTAAGTTTTTGGTTCTTGAGATGAAATTATAGAGTGGCAGACATCTGAAACTTGTTTTATTTGGTCTCTCTTTCTCCGTTAAAAACAAAATCATAGTAAAAAAAATAAAAATATATATATTAGGAAATTTCTTAAATGAATTTATTAAATTGGCCTTTTCTTGTTCAACCCTTAAGTATTTGTCATGTACACATGTGGCCAGCTCCTTGATGGAAGAAGTGATGTAATTCCTATATCAAACAATGGAAAATTGTTCAATTTTTTTATTATAAGTTGCTAGATTTGATTCGGATAAATTTGTATTAAATATATAATATTGTAAAAAATTTATGAATATGTTGAATTTGAAGCTTATTATGACTATACTTTCTGATTTTTCCTTTATCAACTTTACAAATTGTTTTGCTAGTCGAGACAAAAGAAATGCCTTTAGGTGTAAAAGGAATAACTAACTACGATTAGTCCTATTTATTGATGACTTTACGTGAGTGAACATTTTTTACATTTATAAAATCAATGACATATGAATTTAGTGAGTTTTCTCAGATTTTATTTTTAATAATAAAAAAGCAGATATTAAAAGAGAATCATTTCCTAAAATAAATTTTTTAACTTTTTGAATCAGATTAATTAAATTTTCAAATACCAATAATAGATATAATCCAGCCTTTACACAATTTGAACAAGGATGTGGTGGTGGCTATTGAAATAAGTTAGACAATACTCAGCAATTCCTTATTAATGGAGGTGGGTTATGATTCATCAGATACCAGCTCCTTGTTGACTCGAACAATAGCCGTCAATGGGTGGATTCACCTGCAAAAACTGCCAGAGGGTGTTTCGGCAGGGAGGTTCCGACATTCAAGTCAGTAAAGAACGATTTTTGATTAAAAAAACAGGCTGAGAGTTATGGGAAAGTGATTCCCTGTGATCAATGTGCCCCCTGTGTTAGGTCTAGAGAGCGTACCTGATGGAGAGAGTTTTGAGATCTCTTATATCTGTGAGAGTCGTGCGCCGCTGAAGGACTTCCACCCTACCTTCCTTATTGAACTGATCCGGGAATCTCGGAAGTCAATATTACGAATTGATCACGATCCTCATATATCGGGAATACTTTCACTTCGGGATGGATGCTTTCCTTATCCGAGAGATATTGAATTTACTGTTTTGAAATAAGAAACTGAAATTGAGGAATCTCTTACCTTCCTTTTTAATCGATAGGGGTGCTACCCATCGTTTTGTTGCTCGACCGATAAATGATCTTTTGATGCTTGCCCGGTTAGAGGACTGATATTTGCTTAATTGGTTGAGGAGACAGTCTCTGATCAATTAACGGGGCGACTGAGACCCTATCATTCGGTAGACTCGGGTGATTAAGACCCTTCGGTAGATCGATCGGGGCGGCTATGACCCCTCGGTCGATTGTTGTGGTGGACATTCGATACTGTTCGATAGTCCTCCTTTTTTGTGGGCCTTTCGGGAATTGACTCTTTGGATTTGGGTTTCGATCCATGTCCCATCATTTGTCCCCCGAGTTATGGCTTTTTTGGAAAAGAAAAGTTATAAGTGAAGGTTTGTAAAGCGTGTTTTGTACGCCATGAATGCATAAGGGCACTTGGTCCATTCTAATTCGCCCTCCTTGTATGATAGGAATGCGAACTTGTCTCATCATATACGCTTTTATGCGGAACTGAAGACGATTTACTCTCGGCATTCATGACTTGTATCTGTAATGATCCATTTCATCTTCCTTGAATTAATTGAGACTTCTCCTTTTTACTGTTATAAATAACCATGATGCACACCAATTTTCTTTCGCCGAGAATTAATACTCTTCCCTCGTGGTTGTGTGGCCGAGAATGATTCCTTCTGAGGGTCAATTCATAGGATGTTGCAACGCTCCTTGGCTAAAGTGACTTTTGCTCGAATGAGATCTCATTAAAGAAGAGGACTACTGGAATGAGATCTCATTATGTTGGCCATCCCCTTTGGCTAGCATAATCTGATTCCTTGCCACCGAGGGGGTGTATCTTGTACCGCCTTGCATGGTCTCCTCCGATCGGTTCTCGCCATCCAGACGCGGTGGGAGTGTTTCTCGTACTGTTTTTTGGATGGGTAGGTTGAGTTCGGGTCGCTTTAGTGGGACAAATCCCGAACTCGCCTCTTCTTATCCCTAGCGTTACATTGTTTTTTGTGCTCTCCGGTGTAGGGATTATGTTCATCCTCTTTAGGTGAATCAGCAGCCTGATGAGGTAGACCTTTATGTATACTCTCCTTGGCGTAATCAGTAGGATTTAGCGACTTGTTCATGTATCTTGATGTATTTTTTCACATGAAGATGAATAAGAGAATCGCTTTTCACTTACTTGAGTCATATTTTTGCTTCTTTTTGGTTTCTTGCATTGCGATGCAATTTTCTTCCCATTTTCGACTTCAGGTTGAGAGACCAGGTAAGATTAGCTTTCCAGACCGCTTGATGTTCGGTCAATTGGATTCGAGGGTCATATTTTCCCACTCGATAAGTTATATCCCTGATTGGCAACGTATACAATCGGTAAAGGCCAAGCGACTAAGACCTTTCGATAGGAAAATATTTTAAATTGTGGGCCGCGTCTATCCGTCTGGGGAGTTATATCTCCTATTGACGACGCGTATGATCAGTAGAGGCTGGGCGACTGAGGCCCTCCTAGAGATTGGAAAAAAATTGTGGGTCGCGTCCACCCGTCCGGAGAGTTACATTCCCTATTAACGATGCGTACGATCGGTAGAGACTGGACGACTGAGGCCCTCATAGCGATAGGAAAATTTTAAGTTGTGGGTTGCATCCACCCGTTCGGGAAGTTATATCCCGTATTGACGACGCGTATGATCGGTAGAGGCTGTGTGACTGAGACCCTCCTAGCGATAGGAAAATTTTAAGTTATGGGCTGTGTCCACCCGTTCGAGGAGTTATATCCCCTATTTACGACACGTACGATCGATAGAGGCTGAGCGACTGAGACCCTCCTAGCGATAGGAAAGTTTTAAGTTGTGGGCCGCGTCCACCCTTCCGGGGAGTTACATCCCCTATTGACGACGCGTACGATCGGTAGAGGCTGGGCGACTGAAGCCCTTTGGTCGGAGATCTTGAGTCGTGCTTATGAAAGATCTCCTGGCTATCAAATAGCGCTGAAGTTTATTGATAGTATATGCACAAGTTTTCTAAGTTCCAAGTCCTAGGTATCACCGATCCGTCTAGATTGTCAAGTCGGTACGTTCCTGGTCAGACTACGGAACATACTCGATACAGACCTTCCCAATTAGGGGCGAGCTTACCCCCGGGCTGCTGTTGGCCGGTGGCTTCCACTTTCCATAGCACCAATTCTTCGGGTTTGAACACTCGGCTTCTAGCCCTTCGGTTATGATACTGGTCATTTGTTGTTGATAGACCGTCATCCGTATTGATGCAGAATCCCGTAATTATGGAAGTAAGTCCAACCTTTCTCGTATGGTGCGTTCATTTTGCCTGGCATCATAGTGAGCTACTCGGAGCGAGTGAATGCATATTTCCACGGGTATGACTGCTTCACTTCTGTAAATCAGACTGAAAGGTGTTTCTCCTGTTGCCCTTCGAGGGATAATACGATACGACCAAAGGATGCCATAAAGTTTCTCAACCCCTTGTCTCTTGGCGTCATCCAGCGTTGTCTTTAGTCCCTGTAGAATCGTTCGGTTGGTTACTTTGACCAATCCATTGGTTTACAGGTGAGCGACTGATGAGAATCTATGTTGGATCTCCAGCTTTTCGCAAAACTCTCGAAAACGTTGATTGTCGAATTGTTTTCCGTTAGCCATGATAAGAACGTGTGGTATACTGAACCTGGTGATAATATGAGTCCATACGAAGAATTGGATTTAGCGGCCATGATTTGGGCTAAAGGCTCGGCTTCCACCCACTTCGTAAAATAGTCGATCGCCACAATCAAGAATTTTCACTATCCCATGGCTGGAGGAAACGTTCTGAGGATGTCCATGCCCCACTGAGCAAACGGTCAAGGACTGGATATTGGATTAAGCTCGGTTGAGGGTAACCGAGGAACCAATGAGAAGCGCTGACATATGTCGCACCTTTTGACGCAGTTGTCAGAATCGACCCTCATGGTTGGCCAGTAATATCCCTGTCAAAGGGTTTTATAGACTAGGTTTCATGTACTCAGATGATTGCTGCAGACTCCTTCGTGAATCTCCCGAAAGACGTAATTTCCTTTTTCGAAATTCAGACATCGCAGATACGGGTGAGTGAATGACTTGCGGTAGAGAACCCCATCGATTATAGTGTAGTGCGCGACCTTTCGTTTCAGTTTTATTGCTTCCCCTGGGGATTCTGGCAAACGATCGTGTCTCAGATAGTCTTCTATAGCGTCCTTCCAACTAGGCGACTGATCGATTGGGAGGGTCTCCTTAGGCTCGTCAATGCTGGGATATGGTAGGCTTTTAATATACATTGTTCGGCTGGAAGCGACTGAATCGGAACTAGTCAGCTTTGATAGAGTATCTGCTCGTGCATTCTCCGAACAATGGATCTGTTGAATGTCTACTTTGCATAACCGATCCATCGTCTCGCGTAACTTACTTAAATATTTTGCCATGACTGTGTCTCTAGTCTCGTAAACCCCCTCGATTTGCTTCACGACCAACTGGCTATCCGTAAACACCCTGACGTTTCGTGCTGCCATACTGGTGGCGATCCGAAGGCCCGTTAACAGAGCTTCATACCCTGCTTGGTTATTGGTGGCTTGAAAATCAAAGCGAATGGCGTACTCGATCTTAAAATCGTTTGGTCCTACTAATATGAGTCCGGCACCGCTTCCTGAAGAATTTGACAATCCGTCCACGTAGATAGTTCACTCGGGTCTGTCCATTCTTCTTGATAGCTGGGAAGTTACCCTTCAGACGCTGTAGGTAAAGTGCATTCAAGGATAAAATCTGACAGTGCTTGGCCTGTTAAAGCGGGTCGTGATCGGTATTGGATATCGAATTCGCCTAGCTCCACACTCCACTTGATGAGTCATCTTGACGTATCCCTCTTCTGGAGGATTTGTTTCAGTGGTTGATCGGTGAGTACCACAATGGTATGGGCCTGAAAATATGGTCGAATGCGCCTTGTTGAGACGATCAAAGCATAGGCTATCTTATCGATCGGCCGGTAGTTAATTTCAGAATTTTTTAGTATCCTGCTGATGCAATAAACTGGCATTTAGGTGGCGGACTCCTGTCTCACCATTACGGAATAGAGTGCTCGTTCGGAAACGGCCAAATACAGGTAAAGTTCCTCCCCGAGGATGGGCTGTGAGAGTAGCGACGGTTGCATCAGATATTCTTTTAGTCATTCGAAGGTTGCTTAACATTCGAGAGTCCATTTGAACCGTCGGGACCTCTTCAATGCGTCAAATATAGGCTTATACTTTTCGCCAACTCTAGACATGAATCGGTTTAAGGCCGTTATTCGACCAGCCGAGCGTTGTACTTTCTTAAGTGTCTAGGGGGAGTCATGTCTAATATTGTTTGTGTTTTTTTGGGGTTGGCCTCTATCCCTCGATTGGTAAGCATGAAACCCAAAAACTTCCCGGAAGCAATCCCGAATGTGCATTTTTCTGGGTTTAGCAGCATATTGTATCGTTCTAAAGTCTAGAAGGTCTCTTCAAGATCTACAACGTGAGCTTCTGCTGTAACACTCTTTACGAGCATGTCGTCGACATAAATTTCGACATTCCTGCCTAGTTGGTCTTTGAAGACCACATTGACCAGCCGTTGGAAAGTTGCTCTGGCGTTTTTCAAGCCAAAAGGCATGTTCCGGTAACAGTACGTACCGAACTCGGTGATGAAACTAGTTTTCTCTTCGTCTTCTGGTGCCATTCTGATCTGGTTATAGCTAGAGTAGGCAACCATAAAACTCAAAAGTTGGTATCCCGATGAATTGTCTACAAGTTTGTCAATGTTGGAGAGCAGATAGCTATCTTTCGGACATGCTTTGTTGAGGTCGGTAAAGTCTACACACATCCTTCACTTACCATTAGCATTTTTCACCAAGACTACGTTAGCCAGCCATTCGGGATACTTGACTTCGCGGATAAATCCTGCTATCAACAACTTTTGGACCTCTTCCTGGATGGCACGTTGACGTTCAAGGGCGAATACCCTCTTCTTCTGCTTAATCGGTCTGAAGTCGAAATTAACGGTCAGTCTATGGACTATGACCGACGGGTCTATGCCAGGCATGTCTTCTAGAGTCCAGGAGAAAACTTTCGAGTGTCGTCGCAGACAAGTGACTAAGGCCTCTTGTAGAGGAGGTGATAGGTTAGCTCCTATCTTGACCGTTTGACTGGGGTCGTTTGTCAGAAGGATCTCGGTCGTTTCTTCACTTGGCTTAGGCTTAGCTTTCAGCCCAGTGTCATCTCTAAGTTTCAGGTTATCGACCGGGAAAACTTATTGAGCGCCTTGTGTCGCGAAGAGGATATAGGGGTCAGAGTCGCTTCTGATGGTCGCTACCCCTAATGGTGTTCTGGACTTCACTTTCATGTGTCTTGTACTCGGTAGTGCCTATAGATCGTCTAGGCTGGGTCTGTCGAGTATGGCGTTGTAGGGGGAGTAGAGCTTTACCACATGAAAGAGGACGGGAGCGGTTGCGTGATTAGGGGTCTCCCTAGGGTCACAGGAAGATAAATGATGCCTTCGGGATAAGTGGGTTCGTCCGAAAGCCCTTGGAGAGATCCGTTGGATGGCAAAAGTTGAGACGGATTAAAGCTCATCCTACAGAAGGCGTCCCAAGTTAGGAGATCGCAATCGGCCTCCTGATTGACAATGACCATTTTCACAGTATAGGAGTCTATTATGAGGGTGATGACTATAGGGTCATCCCAGAGAAGATCTATCCTGGCTGGAAGGTCATCATCATCAAAACCTATGATTGGCCTTCTTCTTTTGACGGGTGCTGTGTCGGAGATGACCGTTACGAGCATCGCCATAAGATTTCAGAGAATCAGTCTGTTCTCACGGACGACGCCAATCTGATGGAGGTGGGTTTTTTTTTTTTTTTTTTTTTTTTTTTTTTTTTTTTTAATTTAAAAATTTAAATATTTTTTTCTTATTTGAGGATTTTTATTTTTTTTTTTTTTTTTTATTATTTTTTTTTTTTTTTTTTATTTTTTTTTTTTTTTTTTTTTTTTTTTTTTTTTTTTTTTTTTTTTTTTTTTTTTTTTTTTTTTTTTTTTTTTTTTTTTTTTTTTTTTTTTTTTTTTTTTTTTTTTTTTTTTTTTTTTTTTTTTTTTTTTTTTTTTTTTTTTTTTTTTTTTTTTTTTTTTTTTTTTTTTTTTTTTTTTTTTTTTTTTTTTTTTTTTTTTTTTTTTTTTTTTTTTTTTTTTTTTTTTTTTTTTTAATAATTTAAAAAAATTTTTTTTTTTTTTTTTTTTTTTTTTTTTTTTTTTTTTTTTTTTTTTTTTTTTATTTTTTTTTTTTTTTTTATTTTTTTTTTTTTTTTTCTAATCAATTAGCAGGGCGACTGAGACCCTATCATTCGGTAGACCCGGGCGACTAAGACCCTTCGGTAGATCGATCGGGACGGCTATGACCCCTCGGTCGATTGTTGTGGTGGGCATTCGATACTGTTCGGCAGGCCCCCCTTTTTGTGGGCCTTTCGGGAATAGACTTTTTAGATTTGGGTTTTGGGTCATGTCTCATCACTTATTAATATGAAGTTATAGGTGTCCAACATAGAGCCCTATCACTCAACTTTGAGTCGTTGACCATGCTTCAAAGCAACGATTAATGATAAAACAATAATAATCTGTATGTTAATCTCAAAATTAAGATTGATCGTTTAAGAAACAAATATAAGATGACTTAAAAAAAACACACACACACACACACACAAAATTCAAATACATTTTATAATACGAGAAGTGATAATTTAAGTTAATTTAATTCTTTTACGCCATTCATTTCTATCCAAAATCATCTTTTCAGTTAATCGTTTAACTGTTATATCTTTATGAATACATTGCATCCAGATTTTTAATGATCTATCTCGTTGTTTTACTAAATCTCCTATATTTAAACTCTCAAAACAAATGAACCGTTTCTTTTTAACAATAGAAATCAAATTTTAAATTACGGGAATAGATAAGAAAAATTATTATCACTGAATTATTTAGGGTAAAACAAAAGAATTTTTTATCACTACTCGGTGTATTAGATGTTAATTTTTTTTCACTTCTAGATTGATTTAAAATAATATTTGATGTGTCTTCGGCTTCACATTAATTGATTTATCAATCCCATTTAAATCTCACATCAAATATCTCATCAATCTTTACTAAATAAATATCGACACGTGGCCATCGTTATGATCTTATAAAGTCTAATTTGTTTCCCCCCATCTACGACTCCAGGACGTACCACACCAACCCAAAAAATAGTGTTAGCATGATAATATCATGTGATCACATGTGATGACAATTTTTTATATATATGATCAAAAAATAAGTGTAGTTGTAATTTAAAAATCTCATTATAGCTTAAAATTTATACTATCAATAGATAGTCAGTTTAATAAATAAAAATATTAAATTTTTTAATTAAATATTTGATTTAAAAATTAAAAATAAAAAATTTATATTAGAAGAATTTATTTTAAAAATTAGATCTAATAATATTTAAAATAAATTAATTAAAATATAATTATGAATTATTTAAAAAAAAAGTTACATGGTTGGTTTCTACTAAATATTTTCAACCATCGGTTGAATATCAAATCAACCGTCTAATGGTACAAGCAGGGGGAACAAAGTGAATTGTGAAATTTTCTTTTTAACACCATTCACAATGGCATGTGTATTAAAAGATTTGAGTATTTGCGTCGATAATAGTTTCTTTTTTTCGATTTTATAATTTGAGATTTAATTTTTATTATAATAAAATAAAAGATTTATGTGTTTATACCTATAATAATGGATAATTTTTATCATGTAATTATATGATAAAAGGAAATTAACTGAATACATATTCATGACATATATCTCTTTTTACTTTATAAGTATTTTCTATTTTACCCTCCTATTTTTCTATATAAAACATTGGGTAATTTTCTTTTATTGACTACATAAAATCTATAACCACATCATGCTTCCAATATACAAAACCAATTGGGTTTAACTCCTTAATAAAATGTTCAAAATTGTCATTTAGTGAAATAATTTTAATTATTCATAACTACTTACTCTCTCTTAATATTATCAAACAAATTTCATGATCAAAATCACTGAATGATTTAAAACGGTTATTACAAAAAATATAATATGAATTAAAAGATTTTATGACTATAACAAAAATAAACTAAATTTTAATCTCAAATTTTAAAATCGATAATTTATAATCAATATAAAAAATTAAAAATAAAAATAAACTACTAATAGAAACTTAATAATAATAATAATAATAATAATAATAATACATTAATTTAATTGATTCAAATTCTCTTACGCCACTCATTTTTAATTAAAATTATCTCTTCAACTAAATTTTTAAGATTCATATTTTTATAAATAACTTATATTCACGTTTTCAATGGTCTATTTCGACATTTTATTAAATTTTTTATATTTAAGATCTCGTTCCTCTTAATTAGTACGTTTTGGGGTTTTTGTTACATATGTCCAAACTAATTTAAACAATATTTTCTCATTTTATTTATAATTGAATTCACTTCTAACTTACTATATATCTTTTCATTTCTAACTTCATCTTTTCTAATTTTAGCATACATATATTTAAATATTCTCATTTCAGTTATAGAATGATACAACACTTGATATCATTTTATACTCTTATTATTATTTAAACATCCTCTTCGATTATAATGGCATTGTACAATTACAAAAATTTACAAATATACTTTTCTATTTCATTCAACCCACTTATATTCTATGATTTACATCATCATCTATATAATTAACATTTTTCTAAACCAATAAATACAATATACAAATCATAAAAAGATTTTATAACTAATGGATTGAATTGCTTAAAATAATGGTCAATGGTGGCTATGATAATAGATGCTAATTATCAAGAATAATTGTATTTATTAATTTTGTGATGTCGGGCACCAAATTTGTTGGTCCAAGTTGCATATTCTTTTGAGAAAATGTCAAAAAGCAAATTGAGCTACAATCCCTTGATGTATATTTAACCCCTCAAGTCATTTAACGCGGGGCCCTTGATTTGTCTTTATCATGGACACCGTACGATTGCAAGAATAATGTCCAAGAAAATAGTTTATTAATTATAATTCTCTTTTTTTTAATTTAATAATTTTAAATTTGAATACCAATGTAATAAATAAAAAGGACAATGCTACAAATTACACGTAGAAATTCATCAATATATATTTTTTTTAAATCTACGATTTAATAGAAAATTTAAGGTGAGGAAAAAAAATGAGTTTGAGTTTGAAAAAAAAAATGATAAAACTATCCTAAGGATAAATATTATAATTATTTTCAAATAATATAGGGTCCTCCCCAGGGAGGGAAACCCATTTTAATATCGTAATATTGTACTTTTTGTTCCATATTAATCGGTATTTATAATGAAATTTTAAATAATTCGATTTAAATATTTATCAAATCTATTTAACATAATTTTTCTATCGTAATATATTTTATTTTAAATTTTTAAATTTTAAATTTAATTAAAAAATATAATACCATTATCATAATGACTCAGATCATCAATTGATATATTATATATATATATATATATTTTTTTTGATTGCTTGATATATCCTAAAATTGTACATATGTTACAAGGCACCATCGAATTTGGGGACAACTAGGATCAATTATGCCGATAATTTGTCTTATTTTAAAGCTCAATTATTAATTCCTGTCCGCATTTATATAATTTTTAGTGCCTGTCCTTTCTTCTTTGAAGAATACTTGATCCTAGCGCGATTCTCTAATTTTTTATCAGCAGCAGTCTTGCAATAGAAGGGACCCTTGTATTAATTTAATATTCATAATCTCACATTTTAACATTGTGATTTAAGATTTAAATTTTTATATAACAAGAAAAGAAAAGGGACCGTTTATTCAGATTCTAAAGGACTAATTTAGTATTTATAGAATCTTTCTTTAATCTCATAATTTGAGATTTAAATCTTTATATAACAAAAAAAAGGACAATTTGCAATATTCAGATTGAGAAGTGAAAAACGATGAGCAAAAGTATTGGCCTTCTTTATTTTTCATTTTTTTAATTTGTTTTTGCTGGTAAATAAGAATTAGGTTTGCTAAAAATAATATAGTTTTAAGAATAAAGACTAGAAGAATTAAATAATAATTCGGATATTGTTGAACTGTAGGCTTTCTTTATTGTTATTATTATTATTATTATTAAGATGAAGATTGCATGAGTAACATAGTTTACGAATTTCCAAATAAAAACACTTATGTCATTTAATTCTTAATTTTTAACTCATCAATGGTGTCCAGATTGAGAAGATAAATGACATCACTCTGCCAAAGCTGGTGGAACTGGTTTTGTGAAGATGGAATATTTCCTTAACATGTGAGAGAGATATTACCTTTCCTTTAAAAAAAATAATAAAATAAACTATTTTCTACAAAAGGATAGTTTTTATTTATTCCCAAACTTTACGAAGAAATATATTCGTTTCTACAACAATGGCAATATTCAACACGACCCGATAGATATCCAAAATATTTGATCCGTCTGATCAATTTTTTCTTTTTTCTTTTTTAAAAAATTGGATTAAAATCAAGTTAAGGTCAAATTTTAATATAAGAATAATCGAGTCGGTTTGAATATAGATTTAGGTTATAAATAATCTAACTCGATCTGAACCACTAACAATTTATAGTAAAATTAAATTTTATTACAATATTATATTACTAAATTAAAAAAAAAAAAAAGGTTTTAGGTTTTGTTGTAAGTTTCATTTTCATTCTCTTTTTAACAAACATTACTCTTCATTGCCTTAGCCCCTCTACCTCTCATTGCCGCCTTCAAAGCCAAGCTTCACTTTCCTCTTCATCCTTGCCTCTATCTGCTACCACCAAAATCGATCTTCATTTTCCCCTTCATTATTGTCTCTCTCTGCCGGTGTTTTTTTTTAGTCCAACAACTAAATTCTCCTTCACACACTAAACACAACTAGAATAGCTAAAAAAGTCTCCACTCTAGACATCTATGACTATAACCTCTGATGCAAAGGAAAGAAGATTCCAACACAACTCTAAATGGGATTGATAAAGAATTGAAGAAGTTAATCGAACTTAAAGTTAAGAGAAGCTTCCATGAATGAAAATGATGAACTTTATTAAAATGAAAGCAAGGACAGTTATAGAGTTACAGAGGTATAGAGTGAAGGAGAAAGAACAAGAATCAATTCAGAAAGATCATAGCCTAATACTTCTCCTGTCCATCCTTTTATCAGCTATTGTTTCTAACCCGCAAGTCGAGCACGCGAACAGACCGCCGCAACTCCTCGAGGCACGAGTATGTCCTACTCGCACATCGAGATGACGCAAGGCTAATATTATGATCATACTCGATATCATTAAGTCAAAATCATACAGCGGAATATTTAAAAAAAAAAAAAGATAGTTTTCAATAAAAATTTTCGTTAAAACATTTTTCTCCAATTTACATATAATATTTATATGCATGGTCCAATCATAAACAAGAATGGGTATAATCATTTACCCGATAGCATCTCTAAATAAACTCGTGGGATAGCACCTAAATGTATGTCAAATACAGTATAAGCTGAAAATATTAATATGAGGGGTGAGTATAATCCACATACTCAGTGAGTGATATGCAATGACTATATAATGATAATAAATGAATTTGTGAGAGTGGCAAGTCAAAATATCATTTTCAAATTTCATTTCATCCATTTGCAAATATATCGCATAATTCAAAATAATATGCATCCTTATCATTAAATCATACATCAATAGGGTGTCAAAAACGTATTCTACCAGTAGTTTAGCCTAACTAGGGTAAAATCCACCAAGGGGTCACCATAATATCATAAGAATAAAACACATATATCTTCCCCCCTTCCCTTGGTGTTGACACGGTGCTCACGGGTGCTCGTCTATTGGATCCGTTGCCCAGAGACAGGGGACTCAAACCCCTGCTCCCGTGTTACCCACCATGTCATCCCGTCGGGTAGACGCTCAATACCATGGTAGGGAGTGCGCTATAGCTACTAAGCACTATCCCAAATCATACACATGTGCCATATATCATCATTCATAAATCTTTACTCGTAAAAACAAGACACGATCAAGTACCATAATATCATGATGTAATTTTTACCGAACAACATTTCAAGACATGTCACAAACACTAAAGTATTTCTAAATCACATTCCAAATTTCATTTATAAAATCATGATTTTTTATTTAAAGCAAAAAATAGATCATCCCACTCACCTCGATCGGGGAGGGTACGCTACTCCCCCTAACTATCCTCGTTTCTCGAACGAGTCATCCCTCGAATCCAATCCTAAATTAAATAATATCATTTATTAATTCAATATTATATAGTTGGATTACAACATACATATAAAAATGACCTCTTTCATAAAATTAAATTTCAATTTTCATACTTAGAGAAATTTTTACAAACATATAATACGCAGCTTTAGTAAAATCATGATATCTTTAAAAATCTTGATCGGATTCAATTGATTTAAATTTTATCTTAAATATAAGACATATATCTACAACTTTTATGTTCAGACCATTTTCAAATTCTGAATACACGAATTTATAAAAAAAAATTATCACTTTTCATGCTAAGTTCCTAAAACCAATTCTGTATAGTTTTAGGAGAATTTTTATATCTCCCTATGTACTTCTCCAATTTAAGTAATTCTTACCCTAAATTAAAGATAAGACATAGATATAAAACTTTCTAGTTTTGAATATCCTCAGATTCTAAATTTATAATTTTATAAAATTCAGTATTCATCTCAATTTTAGTTTTAGAACTATTTTTGTATAGTTTTAGTAAAATCATCATAACATTTTGCGTACAACTTCGATTCAAGTGATCTTTATCTCAAATTAAAGATAAGACAGAGATCTAAAACTTTCATGTTTAATATTTCTTCAAATTCTCAACAAAAGATACCTCATAAATTTATACAAATTACTAGTCGTACACAGGACATAAAACAGAATTTGTGAAATATTCCAAACTTCCAAAAATCACCAAAAATCGATTTTTTCATGAAATGCCTCACATGATATACTATTTTAAAGTTTAGGAAGTCTAGTTTATAAAGAAATAAATATCATAAATTTTTGAATTCTATAGAATAAGATATCCTCAGAAAACCATACAAAACTCAATCTAAAAATCAACATTTAGCATGTTAGTATGGATATCAAAGTAACTACTCATCAAATAATTTAATCTTAGCATAAGTTAGAATATGTTACCTCCTTTGTAAGATCTCTTGCTAACAATATATATATCACTACTCCCTTTGAATCCTTCAATTTTTATCACTTTAGAAAAAAATCAAATCACAATAAACATAAATTCCTATACAATATCTGTATACTTCCAATTAAAATTCATGAATTCCCAAAAATGTTCTTACCTCTTTGGCTCCATGATTAAACTCAAAATAAATATACAACCCTTATAATTTCATCCAAGGTGAGTTTGAATGAAGAAAATAGGTCAAACTCTTCCTAAACAGTCTCTTTTATAAACCTAATAATATATCCTTGACCATTTGATCATTCTATGCATTATCTTGACCTTCCACTTGTCTTAACACTTAAACCATACAATTATTGATTCAAGCAACCTCTATGCACTCCACCAAGTGTCTTTGGACATCCATGTCAAGGGGAGGAGGTGTCACAAGCTAAAACAAGCTATTCTAGTTAGTTTTCATGCAAAACTTTCTACCCAATAAGTTTTCATGCATAAATTTCTATTCAATGAGTTTTCTTGAATGTGAAAAATCTTATGTGGCCACTAACCAACCTTGTTTCCCTCTTGACCAATCATTTGGCTCCAATTGTCTATCCTTGAGTGGTTTACAACTTAGTCCCTTAACTTTCCTTAATTGTATTTAAACCCCTAACTTTTAACAATTTACACTTTTGGTTCTTATAAAATTTTGTTCGAAATTTCTTAAATATGTGAAATTTCATTTAAATATCTTTATTTAAGTGTGTAGGCCTTCTCTTAACTATTTTTGACTTCTTTAGGCTTTGCCGACGCTTTCCGAGAAATTTTTCGACTTACCGATAAAATTTTCGATTTTAACGATTTTGAGAAGAAATCTTAAAATAAATAAATAGATAATTAAATAGATGTCTCAAAATGATACTTATATATTTAGAATCATGAGAAGTAATACATGATATACAGTCATCAAAAATCGATGTTACAATTCCTAACCCCTTAATAAAAAGTTTATTTCTCAAAACTAAACTGAAACTATACAACAAATAATTGGGGGTACTGTCTTCTCATAGCATCCTCAGGCTCCCAAGTCTGCTCCTCGACTTGGTCGTTCCTCCAAAGTACTCTGACCAGGGAAACCTCTTTGTTCCGTAACTTCTTGATCTGTCTGTCTAAGATGGCTACGGGCTGGACAGGGAAGCTCAAATCATCGCTCAAATCTACCGGTGGAGGTTCCAATACATGGGAAGGATCAGGAAGATACTTCCTCAGCATCGATACATGGAATATATCGTGAATCCGTGCTAACTCAAGTGGTAAGTTCAATCTATATGCCATTTTCCCAATCCTCTCAAGGACTCAGAAGTTAAGCTTTCCCCGCTGTCTGAATCGGATCATTCCCTTCCATGGGGATACCCTCAGAAACACCATGTCTCCCTCTCCGAACTCCAAAGGTCGTCGTCGTCTATCTGCATAGCTTTTCTGCCTATCCTGGGCAGCCTTCATCCGAGCACGGATGTCCTTTACCTTCTCTCAAGTCTCCTCAATCAAATCTATACAATCAAGCTGTTTCTCCCCGACCTCATCCCAACACAAAGGTGTCCGACACTTTCTCCCGTACAATACTTCATATGGTGGCATCCCAATACTAGCATGGTAGCTATTGTTGTAAGCGAAAGCGAACTCGATTAATGGGAGGTACTAGTCCCAATTTCCCTTGAAATCCATGACACAAGATCTCAACATATCCTTTAGTGTCTGAATGGTCCTCTCATTAACTAACTCTAACTAGCATCTAAACTAATGTCAACTAACTTTCAACTAACTAATACAGTCTTGTCTGCTAGCCATCTTGCATGTCAGCTTCCCTCTTGCCAACTCAGCTTGCTTGCGAACTTAGCTGTCACTTATTCTCCTGTATCTCAGCTCGACTGACTAGCTACATTGTTGCAACTACATTGCCTCTGCATAGCTATGTTGCTGTCAACGCTTTTTCTACATTGTTGCATTGCTTCTTCATGTCAGCTAAATTGCCATTGCTTCTTTTTTTATTGCATCAGCCTGGCACAACTAACTCCTCCATCGTCAATTTCTTGGTTTCTCTCACTCTCGCAGGTTTGTCTCCATAACCTACGGTTCATTTTTCCACTTTTATGAACATTGGTTATTTTAGCTTTTAATTTTCCCTATAATGTAAATTCTGTTTTCGTTTTTTTTTTTTTTCCTATTCTTTTTTTTTTTTGAGTTTTGGTTAATGTAGCTATATTTGATGTATCAAGATATTTTTTGATCCGAGTATTTTGATAAATTAGGTTTTTAATCAAAAAAAAATTCTAAAATTGACTAATCTACGTAGACATGGAACCGGGCCGGGCCCAGTCCGGTTCACTGTTGGTTCCAGGAACCACGGGCTGAGCTGGCCGCGATTCCTAGGTCAGTCCGGTCCGGGCCGGGTCGGTTCCAATTTTTTTTTAAGTGGAGCCGGCCCGGCCCATTGAATCAGAACCGGCATGTCGGTTCAGGCCGGGCCAGGCTTGGTTCGATTCCGGCTGGGAATTTTTTTTTTTGCTCCATTGCTTTTTTTTTTTTAGAACCGGTGGGCCGGTTCCCAGTTCCAAACTATAGTACCTGGGCCGGGCCGATTCAGGTTATTGTTCATCCCGGTCTGGTTCACGAGTCGATTTTCGGGTCCAAACCGACCCAATGGCATCTCTAAATCTATGAGTTGAGTGTTTATAATTAATTTTTTTTTATTATTACCAAAGTTTGAAAATTGGCTTTGGACAATTTCTGATGGCTACCTGCATTTTACCATTTTTTTTTTTTGAAATTTTTTGAAATCTCTATTTTATTTTCAAAATTATTGGCTTGAGTAAGTATAATATTTGTGTGTAAAATCTTCATTTAGATGGCCACCTGCATTTTACCATATAATATAAAATTCTTGATTTAATTTCAAGTGGATTCTTTATATGATCGAAATTTATTAACATGAGTTGGGTACTGGTCAGTTCAAGATCAGATCGAATCTGATTTTTAGAATCATATTATATATTGGATTGGATTAGATTTTTAAAAAAATCTATAGGATCAATTATAATCTTCTATTTTTTTGATTCAAGTTGGATTAACGTTAGATATGAATATCAGGGTTTAGACTAGTATATAGTATTAACATGATTTGATCCATAATCATTCTATTGCCAACGATTTGTTGCCCTTGCTCCAGGTTCACGATGGAAAATTAAGAGAACAATTATGCGACAGACTCATATTTATAATAATAAGAAAGGTGGGTTTGACACAATGATGGACTCAATTGTATTTTGAAAATTTAGGATTTGAATCAGTTTTATTGTAAAAAAAATAAGAAAAAAGTTGTTTAAATATTTCTTTCTCTAAAAATTATAATGTAAGAGTTTTGTCGATGAATATTTTTTTTTTTACTCATATTCATAATAATGTATAATAATGTATGGCATTTTCTAAACTATGAACTGGGGTATAGATTTTAGGATAGAAACAAATACTTTCTCAAAAGTAATAGTTTTTTAAAAAATAATTTAAAAATTAGAAGGGTGCTTTGTCTTATTAGGAGGCATTTTAGAAACTTCACTTAACTTATTTTTATATTATTTTATTTAAAATGTTTTTTAATCAAATAAAATATTATATAAAACTAAAAAATAGAAATCAAAATTTGGATTTGACATCAGGAGCTGGGAGGAAACTTAGTTGATAATAGAAGGAGTTGATGTGATAGGGCCCACACCACTGATTACTCACATTGACGTTTGCTTACCTCAGTGTAGTCGGATTCATAAACACTCTCTCGTCTCCCCAGAACTTCTACCAAAGTCTGCAATGGAGGTTTCGTTACTCGGTGCGCAGGCACCCCCAATCACTTCATAATGGGAATGACTGAGCAAATTCTGATGAAAGAAGCCCACACTGGTTTGAATTCCAACTGGATTTTCTCTCCCCTGTCGCTTCAGCTGATGCTCTGCCTAATAGCTTCCGGTGCTAGAGGGCTTACTCTTGTTCAGATGCTCTCATCTATGTGCGTTGAAAATGTTGCTGAACTCTGTTCTCTGTCTTCCAAAATTGTTTCGGTTGCTTCCTCCGGGAAAACAGAGGATATGCAGAGGTTTGAAGGGAAAAGCCCCCATCTCTTTTCGTTAATACTGCTTGGATTGACAACCGATTTTCTATTAAACCATCTTTTAGACAAATTGCTGAAGGCATTTTCGATGCCGAGTTCACAGGAGTCGACTTCAAAACACAGGTTTGTAGTTATTTCACAAGCGTCTTTCGAATTCTAAATATTCCTCTGTTTTTTTTCCTTGTTTCAATGAACATTCTAAGGTTGTTTTTCAATGCAAGCAACAGAAGAAATTAATTCATGGGCCAAAAATGCAACAAAAGGTGTCATCAAAAACCTAATCCCGCACGAAGTTATCGACAGCGAGACACTTGCTGTCCTGGTAAATGCTTTCTACTTCAATGCAACTTGGAAAGAATTTGACCAATCAACAACACAAGAGCAGCCATTTTATTTCCTTGATGGAAAGGTCCTTCCGGTGCCTTTCCTGTCACGCAGTCCTTATGCAGAACACTTTTATGGATCATCAACAGATGGATTCAAAATTCTGAAAATTCCACACCAAATGAATGATGGTGATTCAAGGCAATTTGCATCGTATTTCTTTCTTCCCGATAAAGTTGATGGTTTGTTTGAGCTAGTTCACCGAATTAACTCGAAACCAGAATTTTTAACTCAGGAATTTGGTCTCCAAAAAGTGGAGATCAATCCTCTTCGGATTCCAAAATTCAAAATCTCATATGGGTTTGAAGCATCAGAGAGGCAATTGGGATTGGCTCTGCCATTTTCTAACTTGGCGGAGCTTACTGAGATGATTGAAGAAAGTAAACACGGTGGAGGTGGGGAAGCACAAGCCAAGGTTTCAAAAGTAATCCACAAGTCTTTCTTTGAGGTGACTGAAGATAAAGGCAGACTGGCAGGATGGTGTGGTACTTTTGGAGAGTCGGTCCCCACTTTCATAGCTGATCATCCATTCCTGTTAATGGTCAGGGAAGAAACTACAAGGACTGTGTTCTTCATTGGAGCTCTGATCAACCCTCTCTCTCTTGATTGATTAAAAAACCCATCTTCAATTGTGTTCCACATGTTGGTTCATTTGCCTTTTTTTCCTTCTCATTGAGTTCTTAATAATCAGTACTATCATGCTGAGCATGAAAATTAATCCTATTTATCCAAAGAATGATAAATAATTGTTCTTATTGCTCGAAATTGGATTCAAACCCGTGATGCTAAATAATTGTTCTTATTGTTTCACACGTGTCTGATTCTCCCTTAGTATAGTATCATTTATTCTATTTGTTCTATGTTAGGAACTCTTTTTTCTTCGCATCGGGGAGCTTAAACTCGAGATTAGGAGGATGAACAGTATCAGGTAAACTATAATTTATTCAAATATGATAGAAACTCTCAAAGCACTACCAAATCTGAAGACATCTAAGATCAATTATACTAATAATTTGTCTTATTTATAGCTCAATTATTAATTGATTTATCTCATTTCTAGTGCCTTCCCTTTCTCCCTTGGAGAACGTTGATCCAAGTACAATTCTCTAATTTATCAGCTATAGTCTTCAATGAAAGGGACCCTTGTGCAAGATTCGAGATGGGAAAGTGAGAAATGAAGAAACCAAGAATTTGACCTTCCAAGAATTGTCTTTGCTTAAAACAATATAGTCTCATGATATATCAAAATGACTTTCTATCTATTTATTCTATTTTTCCTATGAGAATGAAGAATAATTGCCTTCATACTTGTGGAACACACTCCGTATATAGAATTTTATAGTAGAAATCATATACTTTTTATTAAAAAAAAGTTAAAACTATTATTATAGTAATATATTTTTTTTAATATTAAAAAACCCTTCCCTCTTTAATTTAATTTCAACTTTCCAAAAGAGGCAGGAGTTGAAATGATAGACCCCACAACATTGATTGCTCATGTTGACGTTTGCATCCCTCAATGTAGTTGAATATCCTTAATTACATGACCCTCCTCTACTTAATCAATCAATTATACAAACTACCATTCTTATTATACAAATAAATATACGAGTGTGTACGTCAAAATGTCCCTACGGGGACATCCGAGATATATATATATATATATATATATCATAAAATTAGTGATAGATATCGAACTTTTTTATTTTGGTTTTTATCAATCGATACACAGATTTTATCTGACTAATCTGATATAAATACTATAAATTTCATCTCTTAAATTTTTTTTTCTATATTTCTAAAATTTAAATTTAAAATTTTATCCAATCAGTCGATTTAAAAGAATATGGTATAATTATCAAACAATAATAAACTACTAAGTTATAGTACATATAGTACCATGATTGACCCACAATTTAGTATGCAGAAACTATGGCTTAAATTATGTTGTATCGATAAAACTCTATTAGGGTACAAACAAAGAGATTCCCTTAATTAGCTTGCTTGTCCACATCTGATATTTAAGGGTTTTACAGGTGCTGTGGCCAACTGCAAAACGTGCTAGTTCTTTTGATTTTGTTGGTATTCAAATTGACTACATTGAGCATATATGGTTAATACAAATAACATATATCGTTTTTCATTGAACATTTATAATATTGAAGTGTGTCCAATGAGTCTCAATTATGGTCAGAATTTCCAAGTGTATGATTGTGGGGAAAGGAATATCAAAGTCAAATAGGAGACAAAGTTAATTGCACTCTAAGTCAATGTTTTCTTATATCATTTTTCTTTTCATGTACAATTGACACTGTTTTCTTTTCCTTCTTTCTCTTAAAAATCTCAAATTCAAGTCTTTCTTATATACTAAAATCTATATATTTAGGAGGATGAAATACATGAAGTGTTGTAGATAGGTGTCTTGATAATGAGCAAAACATATCAAATTAGTGAAGTAAAAATTAGGAGAACATAATTAGAAATCCAAAATAACTGATTCACATAACTGTCGACAGATGTTTGGAATTAGTCGACAAAATAGCTTCACTAAAGAATGAGCCTTCAACTAAATTTATAGGTTAGTCGACACATAGCACATGTTAGTCAACTAAGTCTATGAAGTGGGCAACTAAATCAGTATGCTAGCCAACTAAGTTATTATGATAGCCAACAGAATCCCAAGTATATATTGATATGGTTTACAGATTTTTAAATCTAGCCAACTAAACCTCAAATCTAGCAAATAGAGACATTGACATAGTCGACTAATCTTTAAATATATTAAACTAAATCTCAAATCTAGCCAACAGAGACATTAACATAGTCAACTAATCTCTAAATCTAAGTAACAGAAACCACATAAAAATTGACATAGTCGACTAGGTTTTGAATCCAACCAACTAAAACCTCTGTAGAATATAAGTTGTCGACAATTCCATCAACTTAGTTGACAAAGCCCTAAGACACACTATAGAACAGTCGACTAAAACTAAGGGAAAGATTTTAGATTCTAACAAAGTTGTCGAATAACACCCAAGAAATGTCGACTAAGACCTTAATGAACAAAGAAGCAATTCAGTCAACTAAACAAAGAAAGATGATGACTAATGAAATACTAAGAACTAAGCAATCATCAAATTTCAAAAAAGAGTCGATAAGATAACCAATAAATCTAACACTTGCACCTAATTAATAAACATAGAACATTAGTCAATTAAAAATGTTAGTTAACATATACTCAAGTTTAGTCTAGATTAAAAGATTAAAAACACATAATAGCTGGCTAATAAATTAAGAATTTCGACTAAACAAAAGCAATAGTCGATATACATTAAAGTTTAGTATGCACCCAAAAGCTTAGAACTCAAAGAGCCGACTAAGGCATCAAAATTGTCGATTAGGCAAGAAAATTAGTCAACAAGGCTTTATGAAATGTCGGCTAATACACTAAAAGTGTATTGCACTATTAGCTAATCAGGAACATTAGCTAATTAATGCCCAGAAAGCTATCAACAGAAAAATTTAGATAGCCAACAAGAACTTCATTAATCGAAGCATTAGTCAGAAAGGACCAAACAATAGTTGATATGACCTTTGTTGCTCTTAATTAATAGTCAACATAAGATTAAATTCTTCTAACTAAGCAAAGAAAAATCAGCAGCCATGTCGACTAAGATTTCAACTTAGCAGGCAAGATTTCAACCTAGCAGGCTACCTAGAGACATCCAATGAAACTTAGTCAACTAAGGAAATATATTAGTCAACTAACTAATTGCAAAAAGATACTTAGTTGACTAAATAAAAAAATGTGTTGACAGGAAACTACCAGGACTCTAAATTTTAAATTAAATAGCTAATAGAACACTTATACTAGTCTGCACAACTTATAATAGTTCAAATGATAGTCAACTAAGTATATAAAGCTTCAGAATAACAAGACACATCAAGTGAAACACAATTAACTAAAAATACAAGCTAGTCGACATGGTGCTAAATGTGGTCTGCTATATATGAATACATCAGTCGACTAAATTTCTAGATCTTTCGACTATATAAGGAATCCAGTCAACACATGATAAATTTTAGTCTACACAAAATATATAATAACACACACTAGTCGACTAAGAGTGTCAAATCTTCGGCTAAATGATACTACAATTGACTAATATAACAAAGTAGTTGACTAATCATGTCTGGACTCAATAAATTCAAGAAGACTTAATCAATTATAATTGAATATCCGTTGACTAATCATCTGCAGAAACATACTGGTGGTCAACTAGGTGTAATGAGTTGTTGATATCACAGAAACAAAATTTGCAATACAAATTTGATAGTTGACAGAATGCAAATATTAGTCACACCTTGCTTCTAACATTCACTTCTGTAAAAAACCTGATAGGTAATTGAAGGATTTAATGTTCATCAATAGCCAACGCTCAAAAGCTCACCAACCACAATGGCTCTTTAGATGAAAGAAATAAATAAGCGTATAAAAGAAAGCATCAATCAATGGAAGAAGAGTGAAAAAGAGAGATGGATGAATGAATACACAACTATTGAACACTCTCGATCATTCAAAAGAAAAGGAATACTCTATTTTTCATTCTGTCTTCACTTCATTAATAAAAATTCTTGTAAGCTTCAACTTTGTTACATTCAAAAATTATTGCCTCACTCCTTGTAACACTTATTGTTCTCCTATACCAAAAGTTCAAAGATCAGAGACGAGTTTTTTGGTGGGTTTTAGAGAGAGAAACAACCTGTGAGAGGTTAGGTTAGTGTTTTGAGGAAAAACACTGTGAAAGTCTGACTTACACCTTGAAACAAGTTTGTTGTACTATTTGGATTACAAATAGTGAAAATTTAGGTGTAGCCTAGAGTGGATGCACACTAAATTTGATGAAACCACTATAAAAATCATGTGTGTTCTATTTCAATTTTTATCTTCCATTTATACTCGGTTCTCTTTCTCTCTTAAACTCTTTCATCTTACCTCAAATCTCAAAAACTAAAAAACATCCAAATCATCGAAAAAAGTGCCACACAACTTATTCACTCCCTCTAAATTGTATTTCATGGAGATTCACATTTTATATGAAATTATTTTAAATTATGAATAAAATATCTTGAAATAATAATCATCGAGTTAGAAATGTCTAGTTGCCCTTTAATTGATTATAAAGTGAAAAATTCAATGAGCAAATATTATTTAATTTTTTTTAAAAAAAATAATTTATAGGGAAAATTATAATTTTAGGGAGTGAATTACAATTTTTAGGGATAGATATTATTTTTGGTCATAATTTTAAATTTTATAATTTTATAATTTGGAGATGGGAAATTGAATTCTAATGATCTATTGTTTTAAAATGAAATATTACAATGTATTAGATTTATATAAAAAAAAAACATATTGTTATAAATATGGAAATGTAAAAATAAAAAAATTAAATATTTTCATAATATTTTCTAAAAATCAATATTTTATATTTTCTAACATTTTTCTTAAATTCAAAATGGTATAATAAAGTTTAAAAGAATCAATAAGTATGTATGCTGAAGTGGCGACGATTGGATTGTGACGTGATAGAAAATGCGACACTAGCTGTAAGATATGTGGAACTGATCAGGCAATTTGTGTTGTGATCAATCATAGAAGAACATGTGATAGTGAAAGATCAAAACGACGTCATACCTCTAGACTAGGTAAGACTCATCTCAAGCTTGGACATGGTGCAACAAGACGAGTATTAGCAGAAATCGAAAGGGATTTACCGCTTTGATACCTCTTAAAGCAAAATAGGCGTGTGCATGGGTATTGTAACAATTAGTTAACCATTTCAAATGACACCATTTTGAGGGCTTGATAAGGAAATAGTTTGCCAAAGTATGAATCGGATTTACAAATTATGAAGAACACTGAGGTGGCTTAGTGTTTGGGTGAGAGTGTGAAATTAGACTGACTTCGAGAATAATTGCCATGGTTCAAATAACAGATTCCACCATGGGTGGGAGTGTCACGCCCCGACCCACACCCGAGCCGGGCACGCGACCAGCCCGCCGCGGCACCTCGATGAACGGGCACCACGTCCCGCACATCGAAGCACCGTAAGGCTGTCGACATTCACAAAATCCAGGTTTCCAAATCACAGAGATCCCCAAGAAATAAAAATAATACATGTATGCCTCAATGCAAATTAAAACAAGTGAGAGTTAACCTTATACAGACAAGAAGAATTATAAATACAGTCATCCCAATTTAAACAAATACAATGGTCATCCTAACTTCCTCAAAATGATACAATCACCTCAATACATAGCGGAATAGCGGGTAGTCATACCCCGGCCCAGTAGTCTCCAAAGAATGTCCAATACAATAATGCGCACAAATCTCTCAGTCTGAGTCTACACCTGTAGGAGGGGAATGTGAGGGGTGAGTACCGTAGAGAGGGGGGGTTGGTACTCAGCAAGTCGGGGGGATGACATGCTACAATTAATTTTTGGGTGAATTAGGAGTGTCAAAATTATGTCCCAATAAATCCATGGTATGCAAAAATATTATGACATCTCAATAAATCATTCACGGCATACGTATCAAATCAAATATGCATCCATTATGCATGTCCATCATATCATGTATAGCCGGCCGAAAATATCCCGACAAAGGCCAACCATGGCCAAGGACGGGCAACGTTGGGGGTTTTCACGGTGCAAGTAATAAAATAAGGCTCTCCACCCCAACGTTGGCCACAGACTACTCCAACTAGCCTGTATATATATATCGCACACGTATCAAGGATCAAGCGTGTATGGAAACTCGCCGGTGCTAGACCTACCAAGGTCCTCCCCGAAGTGGTTCAACCGACGACTGTCCGTACAATATGTATGACAATCTGGCGGATACCCCCTGCAGAGGCGTATCCGGGCACAACAGGTGCCTCTACCAAATGTCCTTCGTAGCTACGGAATGCCATAGGAAGCATATCATCATCATCATAGTATCCACAGGGGCATCCAGCCCAAATCACATATCTCAAGCGAAATCTCAAGCCATAACATGTCAAAATCATGTGCCAATATGCAATGGCAGTATAAAATCATATGAATATATCAAAGTGTGGCACAATCATCAAGTGTCAAAATCATGGATGCATATCGATATAAACAAGTTGGGACACTCCATATATTCACAAAACATTTTCATAAATCCAGGGAAATGGGTCAATCACACCATTTTAAATCATGCCTTTAAAAACTTTTTAAAATACAGTATCAATTAAAAGTAGATGTCAAGTCCCACTCATAGTTAGGGGAGGATAATACACTCCCCAATATCTCCACAAAGTGTAAATCAGGTGCTCCCTCCATTCAACTCAAATAACTCTTAGGGAGACAAACAGTCTGCAGATTTTTTTTAACCTGCGCAGTCATGGAAAACAGACTATAACTTTGGCTATACTAGTCCAAATCAGATGATTCTTATCTCATTTTAAAGCTAAGAGAAGCACTATAACTTTCATCTTGTACACTTCCTCAGATTCAAATCACAGAATTCCCGGTAAGCCTAATTTTGTTACTGTCATATTTAAGTTTTGGATTCTGTCCAGTGTTTGTGTAGAAGCCATAACTTTCGTTCTACTCACCAAAGTCTAATGAAATTTTAACATGTTATAGATAAGATGTAGATCTACAACTTTTGTGTTTTGAGTTTTATCAAAATATGCCTGGAAGGGGTTCAACAAAATTCATGAACAAGACTGATACGTTTTAGTGAAACATAAAGTTTCTGTCAACACAGTTTTAAGGAAAATTGTATAACTTTCAATTTCCTTGTGCGAAATGGCTGAAATTTTTATATGTTATAGAAAAGAAGTATATCTATAACTTTCATGTTTTGTGTTTCTTCAAACTAAGACTGGAGAGGGGTCGTTTTTACTCACTACTGTCAAGGTTCGAAACTGGACACTTCTATGTCGAGTTTCAGGAAAAGTGCCATAACTTTTGGCACAGGCATCTGATTTTGGTGATTCTTATCTCGTTGGAAAGATAAGACTTTGATCTACAATTCATATAACTAACACATTTTCAAATTCTGGTTCTAAGATGTCTTAAAACAGAGATGAATTCACGGACAGAAATAAAATTTAAAGTGAGACAGGATAAAATTTCTTACCTCACTTTCTTGGTCTTCCTCTCTTGCTTCTCTCCTTGTTCTCACGAATTTGGAAGAATGAACATGCATTCTAAGGCCTTCTTCTTTTATTATTGTGTTAATAACTCACCACCCTAGGATCAAATCTCTAATTAATCTAAACCATAGGATCATTTTGACTATTGCATGTGTTCTCATTGGTTTTCATGTGCATGTGTTCTTATTGGCCCACCTTGCCTTTCTCATCTCCATTTGGCCAACACTTGTCCTCCTCACTATAACACTTGTTCAATACAAGAATACACTTGTCACATTTCATTTAAGTTTTGTTAATTGCTAACAAGTCCTTTGACTTATAAAAATTCTAATTTGACCCCTAAAATTTTCATAATTACACACCCCAAAATCTTATATTAGACCTAATTAAATTTATTTATTGTGAAATTAAGGTTTTGAATCTCTTTGAGTCAAAATTGATCCGATTTGTATTTTATCGTCAAATATCTAAGGTTGATTTATCGGAAAAATTTTCTTAGTGAAAATTTATGAATATAGTAGTCAAAACATCATATATATATGAAATGGAATTCACTATAGAATACACCGAGAGTCGGTGTTACAGGGAGCCTTCTTCCAAGGCTTGGAAACGGCAGCAACACTAGCAACACTCTTGAATAATAATCATTTATCATTGTATGAGTAGTCGTGTTTGCTTTCACAATTAGAATTGCTGGCATTGTTCCTTAGGTGGTAGCCAAGAATTTCTCTTTTCTCTTGAATAGGTTGAGGAAGCAGCAACTGATTTAAATACAGGGGTGGAGAATGCAAGCATATGTTTTACAAGAAACGTAGCTCTCCTATCAATGGATAGTCAGTCTAATGGAATATGATATTAGATCCTAATTAAGTCTAGTGTTCAAAACTTTGAAATGGAAAAAGATTACGCTAGAAGAGAGCCGCCTTTAATAGGGTCTTTACAGATATTCGAACTAAATTAGTCGGACTATGGTTCTAGATATTGGTGGTGGAAAAATTAAAAAAAAAAAAAAAGAAGAAGAAGAAACATAGTCCCTCTTGGATATCTCACCAATACAACACTTGGGAAAGCAAATGCACTCTATTTCAAGACTACTTGGAAGAAGATGTTCAACACGATTCTAACCCAAGACAAAAAACTTTTCCTTCGAAATAAAGAAAGCCTTCAAGTACCTTTCATGACCACCGGCACTCAGACCATTTTCTCAAGTCTTTGGAGAACTTCAAAATTCTTAAAACTTCTTTATAATTAAAAGCAGTGTGATTCCAATCAATTTTGTATGTACCTTTTTCTACCTGACAAGAACAATGGTGATGGGACATAATCCAAAGGTCCATTCGATGAGCATTACATGCTTAGACGTGCCAGCAATAACGGATTTGTCTCCTCGAAGGATAAAACATATATTGACTCCTCGATTAACCTCTATCGGTAAAGTCCTAATCAGTTTATGACTTTCAAAGCCACCCAATAGGCTCGAGATGATACCTTCACCATTGTTAGCATTTGTTGTCCATTTGGTTTCTGGATATATCTTTTAGATAAGGAAGGAAACCTTTGAAATCTAATCAATAAGAAATGGATCTCCTCGCTACGATGGACTCTCCAAATGATAAAGATTTCAAATCTTTTAAGAATATTTGATTAAAGAGTCCCAAGATTTCAATACAATTTCATAAAAAAACTAGGGTTATAACACTCCGAATGTACACGCTCACAGGCGACCAACCTATAAAAATATTCTGCATGCCACATCCCAAGTACGCTCTCTGGATACAACACAATCAGCACACAAATCACAGGGTTCTCATTCTCAACCCTTTTCTTTGTTCAATCTGTTTCATTTTTATTGAAAATAGCTCTTTCTGACTTGAGTATCGGAGTTTCCCCTATCGGAACATTCTCCGGTAGTCTTTTGCAGGTCTTATTTCATTTTTCAGAGTACTAGTTCGAATCAAAAGGGCTAAAATCTGTAGAGTCAAAATCCACCTTCAACAGATTGGTGCCATCTATGGGAAACAAACTGATTCTCTTGCCAAACATATCTTCTGTCCATCGTACTTCAAACATGACAACTGTCAAAAGAAAAAGGCCAATCATTGATTTCTATGATAACGATCTAATTAGAGTTAATCCTAATCACGACGACCCTTTAGTCATCACCATCAGAGTAGAAACTTATCTTGTTAAAAGTGTCTCAATTGATCAGGGAGCAAATTATGATCTACTCACTTGGATTACCTTTCAACGAATGAGTTTTAACTCATCTCATCTTCAACCTCCCACTCGGTATTTCAAGGGACTCTCGGACAAGCATATCTACCCTGAAAAGTGATATTCCTCTCACTGTGACCCTAGGGATGCCCCTAAACCATGCGATCGTTAAGGTTTAGTAAATGTAGTTTAACTTACAATGCCATTCTCGATCGACCTAGTTTGGACAAACTGGAGACACTACCCAATATGAAACACATGAAGATAAAGTTCAGAGTACCAGAGGGAATCACTACTTTATGCAGCAACCCCGACACTCATGCTCTCTTCGCAGCTGGAAGTGAACAAGGAAACTTCCTAATCGACACTCTGGAATTCAGAGATTATACCGAGAAAACCACCAAGCCAGATCTAGTGGAGGAAGTAATTGAGGTTCCTTTAACCGATGACCCTAGTTAGATCATTCATATCAGTGTAAATCAACCAACAATTCTACAAGAAACGATCGTCAACTATCTACGATGACACTCTAAGGTCTTTGCTTAGTCACCAGAGGATATGATGGGTAATAATCTATTGGTTATAACTCATAAGCTGACAGTCAATACCAGATATAAGCCGGTTAATCAAAGAAGAGGGTGTTTGTTCTAAAATGCTAACACGCCATACAAGAAATCAAGAAGTTATTAACAGCCAAATTCATCCACGAAGTCAAGTACCCTGAATGGCTAGCCAACATGATTCTGGTGAAAAAAGCTAACGGTAACTGAAGAATGTGTGTGGATTTCACCGATCTCCACAAGGCATGTCCAAAAGACAATTACTCACTCCCCAATATTGACAAGTTGGTAGACAACTCCTCGGGTCATCAACTTCTGAGTTTCATGGATGCGTACTCTGGCTATAATCAAATACGCATGGTGCCAGAAGATGAGGGAAAAATGTGTTTCATCACCGATTTTGGTACGTACTGTTATCAGGTCATACTATTCGGCTTGAAAAATGTGGGGGCAACATTCCACGATTGGTCAATAAGGTCTTCAATGACCAACTCGATAGAAATGTGGAGGCCTACATCAACGATATGCTCATCAAGAGCACCAGTTTGGAAGCCCATGCTATTGACCTCAAAGAGACTCTTTAGACATTAGAGTGCTACAACAAGCGACTGACCCCAGCAAAATGTACTTTTAGAGTCACATCTAGAAATTCTTAGGTTTTATGATTACCAATCGGAGAATTGAGGTAAACCCTGAAAAGATACATATCATATTGGACATGTCGCCATCGCAAATGTTGAAAGAGATACAAGGCCTCATTGGCAGGATATCAGCCCTGAGCTGATTCATGTCGAAGGTAAGGGAAAAGTATAAGCCCTTTTTTTATGCTCTAAAGAAATCTTAAAATTTTGCATGGACAATCAAGTGCCAAACAGCCTTCGAGCGACTCAAGGAGTATCTCATGTTACCGCCATTACTTTTTTATTCTGTCTCTGGTGAGAAACTATACCTATACCTATACCTATCTATCTCTAACTGGGTACTTTGTTCCGTCCTTGTGAGGCAGGATTCAACCGTACAGAAACCGATCTACTACATCAGCGAATACTTCGAGAATCTGAAATCAACTACCGGCTAATTGAAAAGATAGCTTATACTTTGGTCATCTCGGCTAGGCGCCTTTGACTATATTTTCAGGCCCACAAAATTGTGGTACTCACTGATCAGCCGTTAAAGCAAATTCTTCAAAAAAAGGCACCTCTGGTCATCTTATCATATGGAGTGTGTAGTTGGGTAAATTCAACATCTAATACCAACCGAGGCCTACGATCAAAGGCTAAACCCTAGCAGACTTTATCTTCAAATGCACCCTTCCAGTTCTTAATAGCCAAGAAGAGTGGTCACTATCGGATTGGATACTACATGTCGATGGATCGTCAAACTCCTCAGGGAGTGTTGTCGGGCTCATACTGATGGGTCCAGATGATTTTAAAGCGGAATTCGCCTTTCATTTCGACTTTAAGGGTATCAATAATCAAGCAAAGTATGAAACTTTATTGATGGGAGTTTGAATCGCAACATCCTTGGGGGCTCTAAGCGTCCGGGTTTTTATCAATAGTTAACTAGTTATCAAGCAGATCGAAGGGTTCTATGAAACTAAGGACACGATTATGACCAAGTACTTGAGTAAATTATGCGAAATGATAAGCAGCCTAGACAAAGTTGACATACAACAAATTAATCGGTCAGAGAACGTACGAGTTAACACACTCTCTAAGTTGGCCAATTCAGACTCGGTCGCTTTTAGTCAAATAATCTATATTGAGAGCCTACCACACCCTAGCATCGACGAATCTGAGAAGATCCTCGTAGTGGACCAACCCACCAATTGGAAGGATCCCATAGAACCTATCTAAAGCATGATTGTTTGCCGAACTCATCATCAGAGGTAACGAAACTAAAATGAAAAGCCGCTCACTATACCATAATTGACGGGAGTTTATACTGAAAATCCTTCACTCATCCATACCTGAGATGTCTAACACTTGAAGAGATATGCAGTAATCACTTAGAGGCTCGAAACTTAGTTTACAAGGCCTTGCATCAAGGGTACTACTGGCCGACAATAAAGATCGATATAGACAACTACGCTAAAAGGTGTAACAAATGCTAATGATTCTCTTCGGTGCCCTGGCTACCCTCCGCTAAGCTCAATCCCATAACAAGTCCCTAGCCATTTACTCAGTGGGGGATGGATATCCTTGGGCCATTTCTACCAACCATCAGACAGCGAAAGTTTTTCATAGTACCTATCGACTACTTCACAAAGTGGGTGGAGGTTGAACTATTGGATCAGATAACAGTTGCTAAAGCTTCGTTCGTATGGACCCATATTATTACCAGATTCGGCATACCTCACGCTTTCATCACTCACAATGGAAAGCAGTTAGACAACAAGAGTTTCCAAGAGTTTTGCAGTAAACTGAAAATCCACTACCAATTTACATAGGTTACTCACCCGCAAACCAATAGACTTATTGAGATAACGAACAGAACGATCTTACAGGGGCTAAAAACAATATTGGACAAAGCCAAGGGATGATGGACAAAAGAAATTCACAGTGTCATCTGAGTATACCGTACCATACCTCGAAGGGTAACTAGCAAAATATCATTCAGTTTAACATATGGATGCGAGGTCATCATACCCATGGAGATAGGAGTTCACTCGCTCCAAGTAGATCGATACGATACGATACAAAACAAATCCGCCCTCCAATAATGACTTGATCTACTTCCAGAATGCGAGAATCTGCATTCGCTCGAATGGCTGCGTATCAGCAGTAGATTGCTTAATATTACAATAGAAGGGTTAGAAACAGAAAAAGAAAGTATAGGCTAACGGTCAATCTTAGCCTAGAGACAATCTTGCGCCCAATTGAGAAGACCCATACTAGATACGCTCCATAGTCCGCCTGGGAATTTATCGTCTTAACAATCTAGATGGCTTGGCTGTATCTAGGACTTGGAACTTAGAAATCTGCGCATCTATTATCAGTAAGCCTTATCGCCTCCATTGATCAAAAGGGCCTTCTATCGAGTAAGGTTTCTATACTTCTCCATTCTGTCTATCCAATCAGTTAGATCTTATCGATTGTTGCGTATCATTAATTAGGGATATAACTCCCAGACGAGTAGGTATGACCTTTCCTATCGATTAGATCCGATCGATCAGTGTGTGTCATCAATAAGAGATATGACTTCTAAACGGGTAGGTACAATCCTTCCTATCGATTAAATCCCATCGATCGTTGTGTGTCATCAATAAAGAATATGACTCTCAGACTGGCAGGCATGGCCATTCCCCTCAGTTAGATCCTATCGAATGTTGCATGTCATCAATAAGGAATATGACTCTTAGACGCGTAGGCACGACCTTTCCTATCGGTTAGATCCTATTTAACATTATGTGTCGTCAATAAGGGATGTGACTCCCAGACGAGTAGGTGTGGTCCATCCCATTGGTTGATCTCTAACGAACATGATAAGGGACACGTCTCCCCCATAAGAGGGTTAAACAATCAAGCTAGACAGTATTTCCTTCGGCAAACAGCACTCATAAAACAACGCAAACCTATCGAATGGTCATCCTGCTGATTACATCACTCATCCAAGCATTTAGTTTCTATCAATGGGAGTTTAGCAAAAGACAAGGATCGACAAGTAAGTAAAATAAATTTTTTTTTTTATTTTCATATAATGAATACATATCCGATTACACAAACAAACATGGTTTATATGTCCATGAGTCAGATCGAAAGGAATACATAGAGAATCTACAGCATTGTCCCTGGACAAAGAGACTGCCGAGCCGCGATTAATCGACAGAACTGGAGAGTACAAAAATAGTTAAAAAAAGAAAACAGAAGAAAGAATTTCAAAAATCTCTGTAGCCAAATCGGGACAACAAGACTGTAGAAAGAAATTGAGGAGGGTACAAATATGGCTATAAAGAAATTGTGAGGATGCATCAGGTTTCAAACCCTCCGTCATGAATAGTTTCTCACCACCTTCCAACTCCTCTTATCACTCGACCGCAAAGACACACGAGTCAAATGACAAACTCAACCCAGAGTAGGGACCTACCATGATATCCCTCTCTAAGATTGAGAACTCTAACGGGATCCATGACAGGGCCCATCACGACGTTCAGATGCAGAACGAGATGATGGAGTCTCACATCAGCAACCCCATCTTTGATGAAACCTCGCATCGGTAGAAGCATTCTATACTATCGAGTCTTATGGTTCAAAACCCATCATTGGAAAACCTCTCAGAATAGCAGAGTCTCAGCAAAAAAAAAAAAAAAAAAAAAAAACTCACAAAAGTGAAAACATACAAAGTTTTCTAAGGTAGTACTGAATCAGGCGACGCCTATTTATAGTTGAAGATACATGATCTTCGCAATTTCAGGCAGACAAAACAATTTGATGAGAAACGTGCACAACGAATGAAGGGCTTTAATCCCTCCAACTTTTCATGAAGCATTTATTTTGGGGTCACTCATTTAAGGGGTTGAACGTATTAACACTTTTGGAAGATGAAACGGTTGAGAAAAAAAACATAACCATTCTCGGTCCATCAAGCGTACTAAAGACGATTCGTAAAGATCGAAGTGACACGTGCCATATTAAAAGTTGTGTATCTTTTTGATTCATACTCCACGACATCATGACTCATGGTGCCTTTTTTATGAAATGGCACCATGAGTCGGGGACAGATGATGGGACATAATCCAAATGTTAGAACTCGAAGTCTTAAAAGCCCATGGCCCGACGAGCATGACATGCTTTGGCATGCCAGCAATAATGGATTTGTCTCCCTGAAAGATAAAACATGTATTGACTCCTCAGTTGACATCTATCGATAGTGTCCTAATCGGTTCGTGACTCTCAAAACCACCCAATAGGCTCGAGACGATACCTTCCTCTTCGGTTGACTATCGAAGGCCTTGACAAGGAGCTGATCGTTTACTCTCTATGGCTAAAGGTAATATTCTCATAAGACCAATGTTCGTATTTGCTCTCCATTTGGTTCTTGGACATATCTCCTAGATAAGGAAGAAAACTTTTGAATTCTAATGGATAAAAAATGGATCTCCTCAGTATGACAGACTTTCCAAATGATGAAGATTTCAAATCTTTTGAAAATATTTGATTAAAGAGTCTCGAGATTTCAAGACAATTTCACAAGGAAATTAGGGTTGTAACACCGCGAATGCACCGACTCACATGTGGCTGCATATGACTCACAGGTGGCCAACCTATAAAAACATTCTACATGCCACATCTTAGGTATGCTCTCTAAGTACAACACACTCTACACACAAACCACAGGGCTCTCATTCTCAGTCATTTCCCTTGTTCAGTCTATTTCATTCCTATTGAAAACCGCTTTTTCTAATTTGAGCGTGAGAATCTTTCCGCCGGATTACTCTCCGACTATCTTTTGCAGGTTTCATTTCATTCTTTGGAGCACCAGTTCAAGTCAAAAGAGTCAGAATCTGTGGAGTCAAAACTCACCTCTAATGGATGGGTTATCTAATTTAGTTGACAAGATGAGCTCTAACTCAAAATTTTGATTTGGAAGTCACTGAGCTTGCTGACTTTATGGATTCCGAAATTCAGAATCTCTTATGGATTTGAAGAAACTGATATTCTAAAGGAATTGGGACTGGACTTGGCTTTTACCAATTATGCTGATCTTTGAGAAATGATAGAAGAGGTAGATTCTCCGCATGAAGTCATTGAGGCGAGTGGAGGAACTAATCCAGAGTGACACGTCCACGTTATTCACATCTGCATTTGCCTCGTCCAAGTTTTGTGGCTGATCATCCATTCGTCTTCATGATCAGGGAAGACTCTACTGGAACTTTGTTCTTCATCGGGGTCGTGCAAAATCCCCTCTTGGTAATTGATGGAGATGCGAAATCTCTAAAAGGTTATGTAGGTTTTCTAAATCTTAGTCCCAATATTTACTTGGATTTTGTTATGGATACCTTGGGTTGGAATTTTGATTACTTTGTACGAGCAGAACTTTTGGTGTTATGATCTAATTTCTGGGATTATTAGTTTCTACACATCTACTATCAAATTCAAGAACGTGTTTAGGTATCAAGTAGTTTGTAAATACTCTTTTTTGTTATCTAAATTAATCTATGTCTGGAATCATATTTTAAATAATCCAATTTGAATTATTGTTGGATCTTTTTTAAAGAGAGAGTTCACCTAACGTAATTCTTTTTATTTTTAATATTTGAACTCAAATATTGGTTAAAGTATTTAACATGTTTTTTCATTAAACCAACTGTCTATTAGTAATTTTTGTAAACACTATTAAGAGCGATATAAGAGATCTTAGATCAGAATCCACCACCAATAGGGTCAAATGGGGTTATTGGATAGGGAGAGTCATTTTCCAATTAGTGGCTCAATTACTTAAAACCATCTATACCAATATATGAAACTTTTATTTGAGGTTAAAAATGCTCAACCAACTGATATGCTACAAGACCGTCATCACTTGAAGACATCCAACAAGGTTAAAAGATGACTTGGAAATCCGCACCTAAAACTAAAACCCCCCACACCAGACGCAACAAAATCTCCTGCTACACAACAAGCATCCAGTAGGAAACTCCTGTGAACTGATAGATCATGCATATGTAACGTGACATATCCGAAAAAAATGACATCAACCATTGGCTTGTCACTGGGTTGCGTTGTACGTAGAGAGTAAAGGTGGAACGAGTTCTATCCGGCTCTAATTAGTGCCTCTAAACTTCGGCAATGCACAACAACAGCACCATGCTGTGCAAGCCTTCTCAGTACACTTCGTGTTGACTTGCAAAACACTGGTTTTGGTTGATTTTGGTTTTTCAAAAGGTTTGGTTTTTTTTGTGTAATCGGATTTTTTTTCCATTAATCGACATTTTGATTTTGTCTTATCAATTTGATTAAAATATTTAGTTTATTAAAAAATTAACTCTCTTAAATTTTATTTTTTTTATTATTATTGTTTAAATTTAAGATTTATTATTGAGAGAGTGTGACGTGTCACCAGAATTTAACTTTTAAAAGATTTAGCTTGATTTTGTTTTTTGATGGTTGATTTTTTTTAAATCATCCTCGACTTTATAGAGTACATACACGAGGTTTAAACTTTTGGTAATAATTAAGAAATGGGTTAATTTTTCTTAATTAAGAAATTGTTAATTACTAAAGGTTAAACCTCAAAATTGTGGTAATAATTATTTGACACCGGCACATTCTCGACCCTTGTGGAACATACCGAAGACCTTTATCGAACATCCTAGAAAACGATACCCTTTCTTCTTTCTCTACTTTTCTCGAAACTTCCTTCCTCTTCTCCCACAACCCTATAAAGATCTCCCATCACCGCCTTCCCTTTTCCAAACCCATCAAGGAGAACTTCAGCGATAGCAACAATAATCCACTCCCAGAAAAGCATATCTCTGCCCTCTTCGTTTTCTCTGTTTTCCAAATATACACAATTACACACCCAAGAAAAAGAAACAGAAACATGGACATGAGACTCTTTGGCTTGGAAAGTCCACTCCTCTCAACCCTCGATCACCTCATGGACATCGCCGAAGAACCCGACAACAAAACCGTGAGCGCCCCTACCCGAACATACGTCCGAGACGCCAAAGCCATGGCGGCGACACCGGCCGATGTCAAGGAGTATCCCAATGCTTACGCTTTCATAATCGACTTGCCGGGGTTGAAGTCCGGAGACATCAAGGTTCAGGTTGAGGACGAGAATGTGCTCCTGATATGTGGAGAGCGAAGGAGAGAGGAGAAAGAAGGGGCCAAGTATGTGAGAATGGAGAGACGTGTGGGGAAATTTATGAGGAAGTTTGTTTTGCCGGAGAATGCGAATACTGATAAGATTTCGGCTGTTTGTCAAGATGGGGTTTTGACTGTTACGGTCGAGAAGTTGCCTCCTCCGGAACCCAAGAAACCTAAGACCATTGAGGTCAAGATTGCATAGAATGATACGAAGTTAATTTGAAAGTTCTGTCCCAGCCTGGCGTGTATCTGTTTCTAGTATTTGTCGTGCAATCTTAACTATTAGTAACCTTTTGTTATCATTTTCAACCACATTTAATAATTAATAAAGATAATTGATTCGGTTTTAAACTTTTGTTATCAACAAAGCCAATGTACACCATTGAATGTACTAGTTCATCACAATTTTTATTCGGTTTCAAGGATGGTGTACTTAAAATGGAAGCAGACACCATGGCACGAGATATTGCAGTATTAAGTCTTCTGCAGGATCCGCTATTTTTCCTTTTCAAAGATCAGTTCGTTGTCTGTGTTTTCAGGTCGAGTATTCTTTGCAGATTTGCCTTATTTTGCCACCCAGTTCAGCATTAGCAAACAGTGGGGACTTTTTGTGGTTTTGTATTACTTAGGTTTTATTTTGTAAGTACACTTCACTTTACATATGGAAGAGCTCCAAGACCACAGAAACAAAAACCATTTGACTATTCCTATGGGTATTAAAACATGTGGGATTGGAAGAAGTACAAAATACATCCCACGTACACCAACCCTGTAATTGATGGACGTGATACATCGTACACCTACCCACCCTTAGGCATTAATACCAATGGGATGGTAGAAGATCTCAGAAACGAAGGCTTTACAAAAGATTGGACTCAGATTCACACTCTCTAGCCTCCTCTGAAGTTCTACCAATATTTGCAATGGAGGTTTCCACAACCAATGCCAAGCGCACATTTAATCACTTCATAATGGAAATGGCTGAGCAAATTCTGAAGAATGCAGCCAACAATGGCTTAAATTCCAACTGGATTTTCTCTCCCCTGTCGATTCAAGCAATGCTTGGCCTAATAGCTTTTGGTGCTACAGGGCTTACTCGCAATCAGATGCTCTCATTTCTGGGTATTGAAAATATTGCTGAACTCGGTTTTCTGTCTTCCAAAATTGTTTCGGTTGCTTCCTCCACAGAAACGGAGGATATGCAGAGCATTGAAGGATGCCCCATTCTCTCTTTCGTCAATAGTTCTTGGATTGATAACCGATTTTCTGTTAAACCATCTTTTAGAGAAATGGCTAAAGCCGTCTTCGATGCTGAGATCATAGGAGTCGACTTCAAAACACAGGTTTATAGTTATTTTACATGTATCTTTCCAATTCTAAATATTCCCAAGCATTTTTTTTCTTGTTAACATAACATTCCGACATTACAAGGTTGTTTTTCAATGCACAGGCTGCAGAAGTAGCAGAAGAAATAAATTCATGGGCCAAAAATGCGACCAAATGTGTCATAGAAAACCTAATCCCACCTGATGTTGTCGACAGCGAGACACTTGCTGTCCTGGTAAATGCACTTTATTTCAAAGCAACTTGGAAAGCATTTGACGCATCAAAAACACGAGAGGACCGATATTATCTCCTTGATGGAAAGGTCCTTCTAGTGCCCTTTATGTCAGGCAAGAGTCAGATAGAACACCTCTATGGTTCATCAACTGATGGATTCAAAATTCTGAAAATTCCATACCAACAGGAATATAGTGATTCAAGGCAATTTGCAATGTATTTCTTTCTTCCTGATAAAGTTGATGGTTTATTTGAGCTAGTTCACCAAATCAGCCTAAAACCAGAATTTTTAACTCAGGAATTTGGTCTCCAAAAAGTGGAGCTCTATCCTCTTCGGATTCCAAAATTCAAAATCTCATATGGGTTTGAAGCATCGGAGACTCTGAAGCAATTGGGATTGACTCTGCCATTTTCAAACTCGGCGGAGCTTACAGAGATGATCGAAGAAAGTAAACATGGTGGGGAAACTAAACTCAAGGTTTCAAAAATAATCCACAAGTCCTTCATTGAGGTGAATGAAGAGGGCACAGAGACTGCAGCTGCTACTGCTGCGGTTGGAATGAGTTGTGCAATGCCGCTTCCGTGCCCAAGCTTCATAGCTGATCATCCTTTCCTGTTCATGGTCAGGGAAGAAACTACAAGGACTGTGTTCTTTGTTGGAGCTCTGATCAACCCTCTCTCTTGATTAATTAAAAAACACCGTCTTGAATGACGTCGGAGATTGAGGAATTTGAGGGTCACAAGTGGTCGAGTTTTGAAGTTTCTATTCGTCTGTGCTTTACAACCTTTGTGATTTAAGGTTCTTTCAAGTTTTGTTTTTTGTGGATGCTAAGTAGTAGGTGCAACGTCTCTGAGAGTATGCATTGAAATGGAAAGTTCCCTCATTGTAATTCGTAGCTGGCGTTTCTAGCTGGCAGCCCTTTTCACATCTTTTGTCAAGCAAAGCAATATATATAGAATTAAGGGAAAAATCTCTTTTTATAGCTCAAACACTTCTAAACAAAAAATAAAAATAAAAATCTTTTTTGTTATTCTTTTAATGAACACAATGCTAGAGAAGCTTGTCCTCCAATTGCTAAATTTTACTTCTTGGGAACACATGGAAGAAAACCATCCAATTCTGCTCCTCCGGTGGTTGCAAAGAAAATCACAAAAAATGGCCTTTTTCTCTAAAGGGTGATTGCTAATAGTACAAAAATCGTAGTTTATGCTAATAGTACAAAAATCGTAGTTTTGAGTTGGTATCCAGAAACTTATTTCTTACTCGCTCCGCACAAAACTGTATCTCCTCCCTTATACAGGTTTCGATTTCTTGTAAATTTAAATGATTATCGTCGAGGGATACAATATTTATAAAAATTATCGAAAGGTACTCCGACTGAAAGATTCTGATGATCAAATCAAAAAAAAATAATTTTCGAATGAAAAAGAAATAAACTGAGAGTTCAAGGGAGTGGTTTTCTGTGATCATAATGCCTAATATATGAGACTAAAAAAATATACCTGATTTAAAGGATTTTGAGATATCTTATATTTACGAGAGTCGTACGTCACTGGAGTGTTTCAACTCTACTTTTCTTATCGAGTCGATCAGAAATTTTCGGGGATTCGATATTCCAAATTGATTGTAATTCTTATTTTTTTGGGAAACTTTCGTTTTCTGAAGATATCATTTTCTTAACTAAAAAATCTTAAAGATACTGCTCTCAAATAAGAAATAGAAATCGTTAAGATACTTGGACATTCCTTTAAGATCGTTAGAGTTGTTGGCTACCGATCTGTCTTTCGACCAATGAAGGGTTTTCAGAGTTCGTTCGCTTGATGAACTGACGATTGAATACCCGATCGGGAAGGTTACTTTTGCTTGATGAATCATGTTCGGGGTGACTGAGACCATATCGTTTGAGAAATCTGGACGACTGAGACCCTTCATTCGCAAGGTCTGGACGACGGAGGCCCTTCGATGAATAGTCTTAATACTTGAACATCAATCGGTAATTGTCTTTCATGGGTTTTTCAAAAGCAGACTCTTCTGACTGGATTTTGGAGCATGTTCCATTAATTTTCAACTGTGTTTCATTTGCAAAAACGAGAGAGGGAGAGAAGTAATTTGAAATACTTAAAGAAAATTAATCTTTTCTATCAAGATGAAGAACATTTATTTCTACTTTGAATCATTTAAATTTTATTTATTCTTGAAATATGAGAAAATAAACATTCAAAACAATAATACTATTAAATCACACGTCTACTGATTCAAAATTTTAAGAGAAGTTTACATCATAATAATTAATTTTTAAAATAAAACTTATAGTTAACTCAATGGATAGATATAGATTTTTTTTAAACAAGCTATTCGAGTTTTATGTATAGATAAAATAAATATTGAGAGAGTTTTGTTCTTAAAATCTAACTATATTCGAATCAGATTTAAAATAATACAAGATTTTCATAATTAATTTTTAAGTCTTTTTTTTTTCTAAATATGCTTTAGAGTCGGACCCAAAAGCCCGCATGTATAATAAATGCTTGCCCAAATTTTTCATAAGTTGAACTCTTCCTCCTCCCCCACATACCACATTTTTTTTTTAATAAAATTGGACTAGTAGACATTACCGCCGGCGATAATTGCCCCATAAGGGACCGACGAAAGATGAGTACTGTCCCACGAATCGGTTGTTCCGAACCGCTTTGAATTAGATTTTTGTCGATTTTTTTTTAATATAAAAAAATATAATTAAACGAATCGAAAAAAAAAAGATAAAAATAAATAGAATCTACCGGTAGCTGTCCCAATCGGGTTTTTGCCCTCTTATTTTTTCATAACACAATTGTAAAAAAAAAAAATTTAAGCAAATAAACTACAGTGATATTTTATTTAACAAAATTATGACTAAGAGGGGACAATTGTAAGTTGCTTAAAAAAGGGTATTTTTAACTTAACACAATGAAGGTTTTTGGTTTTTTGTAGTAATTTTTTTAAACTTTCACACACAAAATAGTTTCTTTTGCTATTATTGTCTTAAAAACTACAATCCTATCTCACTACTATTACTATTTTATCTCTCAACAAATTATCTACAATAATACCTATTTCATTCCTTATTTCGGTTTTTTCTATGTATCATAGATTAAATCAGAATTATCTAACATTTTTGTCTTCTCACAGCTTCAAACATGATATTTGAGTAAATTAGATATAATTTGATTGATTAAGGTTTTGGTTCTTCCGATGAAATTATATGGGGAAAAAATTTTTTATTAGGAAATTTCTTAAATTAATTTATTAAATTGGCCTTTTCTTGTTCAATCCTTAGTATTTGAGTCGTGTACACCTGTGACAAGCTCCAGGATGGAAGAAGTTATTTAATTCCAAAATCAAGCAATGGAAAATTGTTTAATATTTTGATATAATTTGAAAGATTTGATTTGGATAAACTTGTATTACATATATAATATTGTAAAAAAAAATTAATGAATATGGATAATTTGAAACTTCTATGACAAAAAATATTTTCTGATTTTTTTTCTTTATAAACTTTACAAAATGTTTTGCTAATTGAGACAAATGAAATGCATTCGGGTGTAAACGAATAACTAATTATGATTTTATATTGAGCACAAAAATTAATCCTGTATTAAAAATGAATATAAAGTATTATGTCTTTACATATTTGAACAAGGATGTGTTGGTGCCTATTTTTTTTTTTATATTATACCAATCGGTATCCAAAATTATATTCTAATTAGGGATGGCAATATCCGATCCGATCCGATAGATACCAGAAAAATCCGATCCGATGGATCGGGTTTTTTTCCTAAAAAATCAGGTTAGGATCAGGTTATAATATTGAAGTAGTCGGGTCAGTTCGGATTCGGATTTATGTTATAAATAATCCGATTCGATAATAATTTATAATAAAATATAATTTTATTTTAATATAATATTATTAAATAAAATAAAAAGATTTTTATAGTTTGTTATAATTTATAAATTTCATTTTTATTATTGAAAAAATATTATTAAATTAAAAAAATGTATTAGATTATAATTTAGATCGGGTATGGGTTGGGTACAAGTCGGTTTAAGATCGGATCAGATTGATTTTTTAAAGATATGTAGTAGATCGGGTCGGATCAGATTTTTTGAAAAAATCATAGGATCGGATATGGTTTTTGATTTTTTAACCAAAATCGGGTTAGAGTCGAATATGGATATTATAGTTAAGATTTAGGGTCAGATATAGTATTAGTATGACCCGAACCATAACCGATCCAAATTCCAACTAATCTAGCCTGAGACTTGCAGCAGCACATTTAAGAATCTATCCTCCCAACGTAGTTAGTTCCATATTTAAGTCACGAATCAAATTTGAGATCTTATTTAAGAGACCTAACACCATATTTCACTAGATCAACTGACCATCGGTGTTGGTGCCTATTTATTGAAATAAGTTAAACAATACTCGCAATTCCCTTTTTGTATGAAATTGTAAATGTTGAACATGGAACTTTATTAGTTGCAAGGGAAGAGAAGAGAAGCACAAAGATTGGTTCAAATTCATGGCGTTGTATTATGAAATTAATTTGGTCCTAAAACACTATTATACCTTAATCAATAACAAAAACCTAAATTGAGATTATAAGTGACAATCACAAATTCTTAATAATTATAATTAGCTAATTGAAATGAATCAATGGAAAATAGAATTTGTTTATGACATTTAATAGATATTTTTTCATAATGAAAAGAAAAGAAAAGTTATAATTTTGGTAATAATAGATATTTTTCCCTATGAAAATTTTAAACAATTATGAATATATTGAAAAAACTAGTAAAATATATTTCAGAAACATATTTTGCTGGAGAAACAAATAATTTTGAATGAATTCGATTATTTAGAGACCTTCCTTTGGACTTCATAGTGTACAATTATAAATTTTTTATTTTGATCTCTCATAGTATTAACAAAAATATTATGTTGGTTATCAATCTACCGTAATTCTTCTTTTTTAACTGAGATTGGGACCGACAGTATTGATAGAAAATACAAGTGAAGTTTTCGACTTAATAGCCTAATAAAATTATATTTTAATCGAACCGATTAAGATTAAGAATGGTGGGTATTTACCAATTATTAAGACCTGGCACGAAATGTGTTGCTCCAAGTTGTAAATTCTTTTAAGGAATGTAAAAATGCAAATTGAGCTACAATCACCATAGTGTATATTATTAATTTTTCATGCGCTGTGTTTCTTCTTTGGAGAATTCTTGATTGAAGTGCAGTCCTCAATTTTTTATCAGCAACAGTCATGCAATGAAAGGGACACTCTGCAATATTCGGATTGGAAAGTGAAAAATGAATAAGCAAAAGTATTGGCCTTTTTATTTTTCATCTAATTTTCTTTTTCTTTTTTTAGTGATCAATAAGAATGAAGACAAGAAGAATTATAATACACACTATCAATTTTTTTTTTTTTTGAATATTACAAAAATGAATTGGGTTTCCTTAAAATAGTCCAGTTTTAAGAATAAAGACAAGAAGAATTATTTCCTTAATATGAGAGAGAGAGATGTTACCTTTCGTGAGAAAATAAACTATTTTTCTAGAAAAAGGATAGCTTTTATTTCTTCCCAACCTTTATGTGGAAATAAACAATTTTCTGTAAAAATCAGTGTTTTAAAACCCGAACCAAAATATGAATCGGTCTCGTCAAGAGATCAATGGGTCATTGAGTCAAATCGATCGGATCAGATAAAAAACCGGATGACTTCATCATAAAATTATAAATAAATATAAATTATAAAATTGAAAACACCAACTCTATGTGGCTTAGTGGTGAAGACTGTAATTTCTTACACTCTGGCGCTCAGGTTTGACTCCAAGCTCTTACAAATTTTATCACACATTTTGTTCTTTAAAAAACCGGGTTGAACCGGTTCGGTTCAATCCGGTTTTCCCAATCTAACTTGATTTTGACGGACGGTTCTTTCCATTCTAAAGAAACCCGGATTGACTCTTGGTCCGATTCCCGATTGAATCGGTTGAACCGGTTGATCCGATCCAGATTTCAAAACACTTGCACTGTTCCACGTGAACAATTATGCAACTTATGGATGCAGTTTTGAACTGGGCTACACATTTTTTGATAGAAACAAATACTTTGGAACTCCGTAATAGTTGAAAATTAGTGGGTGTTTTGCATTATTCGATAGTATTTTAGAAACATTATATTTTATTAATTGTCTCAATTTATTTTTAAATCATTTTATTTTATTTATAATGTTTTTTATTGAAATAAAAAATTATAAAAATATAAACATTTTACAAAATAAAAATCAAAATTTTAACTTGACATCTGGAGAGGAACATTGATTACTCGCGTTTATGGCTGGCAGTTGAGCCTTCTGAATTGGGTTTTTATAAAGCCTAGGCTCGGCCCATTTTAAATTTTATAGGCTCAGATCCAAGCTCGACTCAAGATAGCTTGAAGAATCGAGACTTGAGCTCGACTTGAAAAATTAAAAAGGTCTCAGACCCGTTTAGAGCCAGACTCAAGCTAGAATCATAGATTTCTTTTTTTTTATATTTTTAACCAATTTTATAATATAATAAATACAACATAAAAATACATTAATCATTCAAAATAAAATATAAATCAAATACCACCATACCAAATTAAGGATATATATTATTATGAAAATTAATAATAATAATATCATCAAAAATTAAAAAATTATATCAACCACAATATATTAAACTCATCAAATCACAGTACTTTTAAAAATAAAAAATATTAGATTTTAAATAAGTCGAGATGACCGGTGTTCAGACTGAACCAATGATTAAGATGGGTCCAAATAATGGATCCTAGTTCTGCCCGATCCTAATATGGTCCGAGTTCAACCCGACCTAATTGTCGGTCTTACTTGCGTTGACGTTTGCTATTCTCAATGTAGTTGAATATCCCTTAATTTCAGGGCTCTCCTCTTCTTCTAAATCAATCGGATAGTTAATTACACGAAAATTAAAAAAGTAATGAAAAATCACAATTTTGAACAAAAATAGTATTAATTGATTAATTTATTGTTTGAAAAGTCAAATTTATCATTCTGTAATTAAAAATTAAGCCTATAAAAGGCAAGGATAAAGTTGGAAAAAAAAAATAATCAATACTATTAAGTCCTTGAATACTGTTTAGTGCATCATGCATTATTTCGACCAAATGAAATTTGGAAGTCGTATACTCATCTCCTTGGGTTGGAAAAAGCTGTTTCTTGCTTTCTGGTGTGAACCATTTCCTTTGCTAATATATTTTTTTTTTAAATCCTAATTAAGAAAAACAAAATGTTAAACGGTCTATGTAAAAAAAAGGACTAATAATGCAATATTCGATTTATCACATGAATGCTATAAATTTCAACGACATCCAAATCACACGTCAGAGTAGCTTTCAACAACTCTTCTCTTTCCTTGTCAATTTGCAGAGAGAGTTACTCTGAGTCGACTCCTTTGAAGAATAGGCCACAGATAGAGAGAGATACTGAGAGAAAAAATTCCGGCGACAAAGGCATCCATAAATAATAAAGGAAGCTACAGTTTATTAAATAGGCATCCAATAACGTCGCAAAAAAGGGTTAGAAAATCATGTTCTACGCTCAAACGGAGCTGAACTTTTTTAATTATGATTATAAATTTAACTCTTTATAGATATGAAAAAAATTATGATGGGAGATCCCTCTAAAAGAGAGTCTGACCACAGATCAATCCAGATTAATCAAAATGAAACCTCAGATACTGAACGATTGCTCTAACCAAATAAAAAAAAAATCATGTTCTATTATAAATTTTTCCGATCCCACAATTTATTGCACAGCCCGTACGAAACTTCATAATATCCCACTTCTATGGAAGTTTTTTTTTTTAAAAAAAATAATAATAAAATAAAATCAGTCCCTGAATTTACTGTTGTTGTCAGATTGCCCCAGAACCACAAATTTCAAAATTTAACAATATTTCCTTCTAAATTTTAATTTTTAACAAAGATGACCATTCCATGGACTATTCCATTTCCATCTAATGAACTAACATAGGGCATCAAGTTAATTGTTGAGACTTGTGAAAGTACCAATCCGTTCCCGGACTTAAAAATTTATTAAAAATTTAGTTGAAGAGAGAAAAGAAATATATATATATATATATATATATATATATATATATATATATATATATATATATATATGGGAAGAGTCAAAAAGAAAAAGACCAAGTACTAAAAAAATATATTAAAAGTTCACCTAAGAAGGGGTTCCTTTTCTAGTAAGTAGTAAGTAGAGATTATGACGAAGAAGACTAACAAAATATGTGGAGAGTCACTTCATGGTATATCGGGATTCTCTTTTTTTTTTTTTAAAGATTTGCTTTTTATAAAAAAAAATGCCCAATGATGAAAAGAAAATTGACTTTCTAACAAAATTCATAATATTTTTATTTATAGAAAATAGATATTCTACGCTATGGTGTGTGGGTAGCAACAGAGGAATCACACATAGTTGAGTAGTTTTTGCATGGGGCATTTGGGTATGTTGGGTTGAACTGACAGGATCACGTGGTGATTGACAAGAGGTATTTTAGGCCAGCAGAGGTGGAAAATTGGAAGCGTGATTAATTCAAGCAAGACAAGTTTTGGGTTGGAAACCCAAAGTAGGGTTTGAGCAGTTGGTGAAGATGATGATGGTTGATGAAGACACTCGATGCTGGTTTTATGGTTGCTCAGCTCAGCAACAGCCTTGAATGAATTTTTGGACAAACTAAGGTTATAGCAATTGACTTGGGCTTCTTTTTTGGGAATTAAGGTGGTTGGATTATTTAATGTTTTCCCTTTTTTAATGTGTCCCTTGTTTATTCGAGTATACTATAAATTTTACTTAATTTAATTCTAGCAAGGGTCTGTACTGTAAGGACCCCATTGTTGTACCGGACATGGCATTTGCATTTTTGATGACTTCACAACATATGGTTTGATAAAAATGCTTTGTCGATAAGGCATATTTTTTATTTTTCTTTTATGTTTTTTTTTCAATGAGGAGAGAGAGAGAGGAGAGGAGAAAATGGGAGGGGAAAAAAGGAATGACACGACTGCAAGTGGGTCTTGCATGCCACGATGGAGGATGACAAAAACTACGTCGGAAAGGGGTCGATCACACACACACACACACACACACACACACATATATATATATATATATATATATATATATATTGTTAATCAATGAGGAAAGAGAGAGAGGAGAGGAGAAAGAGGGATGTCTGGAAGGGACCCTATCACTCTTAAAATCAGGCCGAAAAGCATTTGAATTCCAGTTGGGTTTTCTTTTGTCCCCTCTTGCTTCAAGCGATGCTTGGTCCAGGGCAGAGCCAAAAAAAAAAAAAAATAGTTGGGTGGACATTTGTATTGTGTATCATTCATTTTCGGTGCTTATACATGATAAATTGATAAATATGTAAAAACCCTGATTGAATTAAATAAAATTTTGATTTAATAATTTGAATCAATTACTCTTTTATCTATTTATATTAAACTGAAAACCGAAAATTACATGCCCTATCAAATTGACAATATCTTAATCACAAACAACAAAAAAATATATATTTAGTAAAAATATATATATATTTATATATATTGCATCCTTTATAAATAAATAGTATCAAATAAATCATAATCATAGTATAAAAGTATTATTATTCTTCAAAATCATAATATTATATCATATATTGTGTATATGTTTATATATGATGTTAGCTATTTGTGTGTGTGTGTGTGTGTTTGCATGCATATATACATACATACATACATACATGTACGTATTTCCACAAAAATGTGAGACATAGGGAACAATTTTTATTTTTTATATTTTAATTTTATCTGTTTATTTATTTATTTTATAAAAAGTTTCTCCATAGTATCAATGAGGAGAAAGAAAAAACATACCCTCGCAAGAATTAATTCTCAATAAACAAAAGGAAGTAAATATTAAGCCACTGAATTACATAAAATTTTCTACACAAAACCATACTAAAATAAAACCTAAAAACTTGTAAAAGTTTAATGACTAAGCAACAGTGGCTCGTTTGAGCAAGGTTAGCAATTAATCTAACAAATAACCAAAAAATAAAACTTATTTTTTTTATTAATTTGAGCTCATTGACCATGGAATAAACATTTGAATAACTATAGGAAAAGAAGGAGGAGGAGGAGGAGGCTAATGAACTCTAACTTAACTGGTATCGTCTCCTCTTTTCTTATAAAAATTTTGAATTTGAATATCTCTGTGTATCCAAAAAACTAAAAAGAAGAAGAAGAAGAAAATCTGTCATGTATACCTCAACAGACTTCATATGTAAGCAATCAAACATAAATTTAAAAGACAGTATTTGATTAAAATGAATTGAAATCAAGAATCAAATTGAAATTCATATGAATCCCAAATTATAAAATTTTTGAAATCTAAGTGAAGACATGAATTTTTGATACTTATTTTCAAAAGTCTTTTATTCCAAATTTAATTTTGATTTTTGCATACGAATCAAGCATTTTATAAATTATAATATATAATAGAAATTTAAATGTTAACAAAGAAACAAGTTTATAATGTATTATGCATCAAGCATATGCTTTCCATAATTCCAAAGCTTCAAAAGTATTGATGATTCCAAAGTTTCATAGTGCATTCCAATGATGCAACATGGAACAAAGTTTTATATTTTATTTATTCATAAGTTTTGTATTTATTTAATTAAAAGAAAAAAAAAAAGACTCACCGAGTACACAAAATACTCTCATGCTTAGTACGGGGTAGGGAGAGAGTGGGTACGTAGTCTCCTTTTTACATTTTTTGTAAAAGGACTATTTTCACATCTTGAACCTGTGATGTCGAGGTGACAAGTCCGTGTCAAGGTAGGCCCTCATTTAATCAAAAGAACTAATTCCAAATAAATAATTGTTAGTAAAAACACAAGAATAAATCTAAACTAATAAAAAATTATTTGATACATAGAAGAAGAACAAGCTAAAGAGAAATAAAAGGATAATGCTGTTAAATTTAACATAACAAATCCACCGGCCAAAATTTGTCTAAGAGAACCAGTGTCATTCAAGCAGATGAAGATGCTCAGGCATTTTCCCTGATCAATCTTTGCCAATCAAGAACAAAAGCTGCGGTCATCATGCGAGAGAACAGCCCATTCACCAGCAACCCACAGGAAATTTCAGCAAGAAGTTGGTAGAGTCCTGGAGGCGACCTCAGTCAAGTGCCACATCAAGAGATGAGGAAAGGAAGGCAAGTTATGAACACGAAGAATCTATGTAGTTCATTGATGCATCAATAGAATTCAGATTTTAACTACAGTCAGAGAATTGGGATTTCGAACCTGCTGTTTCTAAGGGATGAATGAGGCTGCTTTTCTATAAGGCATGTCGCCAATCTTTCGACAAAGAACAGCTTTTTTCTTGTCCAAAAAGAGCAGAAAGGTTTGAATTTTCAAATCAATATAAAAGGCAAGCTCTTTCTTCATTAATTTAAAAAAAAAAAAAAGCAAGGGTTAGATACAGATATGATTAATCACCAGATATTGTAAACTCCATCATCTCATCTAATGGATTTATATATAATATGCATATATTGGTGATTGGAAATCATAGAATTGGCAGATACCAAAAAGGGGCTTTCAGAGGACATACGACCAACTTTGGCAAGCTCAGTGCCAAACGTAATCGGTGATTTGTGCTTGTGAAAGAGATGCTCTCATTTTAACAGGTGCCCAAGGTTAAGTTCACGTCTTTGAAGCTTCTAGTACCCTTGAGATTGTGCATGTCATTTAAAGATGAAGGGGCCTTTCTGAGATGATAGACTCTGCCAAAAAAATGACTGCAGATCAAAGATATTCTTGCCTTACATGGCCGACAATGAGAAAGGGAAAGCTGCAGCAAGCACCACTCCACGAACAGTTAAGTGTTCAACTATATCTTTACCTCAAATTTCCATAGCTGATCATCCTTTCTTGCTCATGAATGGGAAAGATAATACCAGAACTTTGTGCATCATTGGAGCAGGCCTCAGTCCCTTTCTAGTGAAATTAACTCAGCAAGGGTAACAATAAAATAAAAATAATTCCGAGTGATTTCATGTTTTCATCAACATTAATACAAGTTGCTGTCAATATAGGTTTCACCATCCTAGGATGAGGTAGCCTGCCTGTTAATCATCATTTCATATATCTCTTGCATGATAAAAATGGAAACATCCCTTATATTAATAATCTTGGCTACTGACTGTTTTCATTTTCAATTTGAGGTCATACAACCATCTCCTTTCTGCAACCAGATATAGTGAACTCGAAGGAAGATGAAAATTTTACAGTATTGATCTGTCTAGGTGAAATACTTATCATGACCACCTCTGCATCATGTACACCTCAAAACACGTGAGATGTAAAAGACCTAAACCCAAATATTTCTTTTCCTTAACACAAATATATTTTTATCTAGGTAGAAGTAAAATAGCATTCGGAACAAAGGTTCCACGAGGATTCAAAATCCTCAACAGAACAAGAAAGAGAGAAGCACAAAAAAGGAGAGGAAGGAGCTAATTATCAAATTACAATACACCTCCAATCTCTATACAGCAACCCATCTTGAATTTTCATTTTCCTTTTTAGAACTGGAAATTAGCTTGTCCTGTTTACAAATGACCTTACTGGGCTGAACTGGGTGTTATCCCTGTCGAGTTCTCTTTCCATCTCATCTAGCCTCTTTAGAATTGAAATAATCTACCATAAATTCAAGATTTTGCTTATGTAACATCAAGTTTTCTTCAGCCCCCAGCATTACGTGGAGGATTAACCAGGAGCGTTTAGGTCTGTTTCCAGTGGAGCAACACAAGGCAATGTTCTGAAAATCAAAGTTACATATTTTTCTTTATAGGAAGGATGTTTGAATGAATGAAGAAGTTGAACATAATAGCTTCCAGAACAACAATGGTCCCCAAAGATAATTCTATAAATATTCTCAATGACACTGTAAACCTTTTGCAATTGGCAGAACAAGGCAGAACAGACAGATTGGATACCAAGTATCATTGAACAACAATTATTCCAAAAATTGCAATTTTTGCAAATTCTGATCTCCTTTATGCCAAGGGAGATCTAAAATTAAAACAAAAATTCTGCATGCGTTAGGAACAGAAAATCTGCTTTTATGAGGTGAAAATCTAGATCAGAATAGAAAGTGCATAATTTTGATTATGAAACAACAAAATAGATATTTTATTTCTGAATGACTTTTAGTGTGTGCCTATGGGCGTAGAGAAACCGCTATACAGAATATGCTACAAAGAACCCATACAGGAATGATTGCTTGATCGAGTTAATTATTTTTCTGCTATCCGGAGAATGGCCATCTCCCCTCATTTGACTTTTCTTTTATTTCTGGTTTTACCACACGAATCAATAACATGCCCGCTATACAAATCGAAAGAATAAGCATAAAAAATACACTGTTCCATCCCCGAGTAGATAAATACCCTGCCAGAAGTGGACCAAGAGCTGCCCCAACAGAACCTGTGCCATCTATGATGGCCGTAACAGTAGCTAATGCGCGGGAATTTCCTCTGGTCACACTCTGTGTACCAAGATCAGCTGCGACAGCTGTTGTAATGAGTGAATATGGCCCATTTACAAGCAACCCAGAAAGGAACATCAGTGCGATGTTGGTAATCATAGAGATGCTTCCATACGCTCTGTACATAATGAGAACTGGTACTGATAATACAAAGAACATAACAGAAGTAATGGCACGAGCTTCAATCTTATCAGAAATGTACCCTGCCGAAATTCCTCCAAGGACACCTCCAACATCAAATATTGTTGAAAGTATCCCAGCTGATTTATGTGACAACTGAACACCAGCAACAACTGCAAATTAAGCACAGAACGGTATTTATTACCTACATTTTACCAATCATAAGATAGCAACATGTTATAACACATGCAACCCATATTGCTACCAAGAAAACTTTCCGCAACAAAAGAAAAACTACAGTTTCAGCCACTCAATGAATTACAACTCAATTAAGCTAATCCAAGTAGTACTACTGAGCTTCTATAATTGAAAGCTCCATTATTTTTTAACCATAGGACCATATATTTTACTTCCTTTCTCTTTCCTACAATCAGCAGCAAGCAAACATATAAAGAATTATAAATTTCTGCATCTTAACTATAGGATGCCAACATGATGTAAATACAATGCACATAATTCATTACACTGCCAACAAAACTTCACGCAAGAAAAGAAATAATATAGTCCAATGAATTATCTAATAGTACAACTAAGCTTATCTAATTAAAAGTTCTATTATCTACTGATCCAGACTCTGATTAATCATAAAACTACATAATTTTGCATCCAAACAAGCAAAGATACTCAAACAACATCAAAATCAGAAATAAGGAGAAATGCAACAATACCTGTGTGCCTTATGTAGAATGGCAACCAATACAAGAAAGTATAGGCGACTAGCTTCGAGAAAAACAAACAAAAAGCATAAGACGCCACACCAGGCAACCTCCATGCCTTTACAAACCCAATCGCTGCCACAGCCACAGCCTCAGCCTCGGCCTCATTACTCTCTGACATAAGTAAACCAGCCTGTTCGGAGTCCGCTTTCTCCAAACCCTCCTCAGCTCCATTCACCTTTGAATTCATCTCAACCTCCTTGTTAGGCACTTCCAAACCAACATCCACAGGACTCACAACCAAAAACCCAAACACCACAACCCCAACAAATATAATCCCCAAACCAGGCAACACAAAAGACCAACCCCACCCAAATTCCAAAACTGCAGAAGCTAAAACTGACCCAACAATGTTGCCGACAGAAGTATGTGAATTCCAAACCCCCATGATCAACCCTCTTTTACTTTTCCCAAACCAATTCCCAACAATTGCGACAACACAAGGCCAACCAATAGACTGAAACAAACCACAAACAATCTGAACTACCACAAAAAACCCTAATTCATGAATATTCAACCAAAACCCTAATCCGAAAATAATCGTAAATAGACCACTACCGAACATTCCGAAACAGAGGAAATTTCTCAGGTTAATTCGATCGCCGATGTCGCCGGCGAAGTACATACCAATGGAGTAAGCAGAGAGGAAGGCGAGATCGAGCTCGCCGAGACGGCGTGTACCGGAAGAACCATTGAAGGGAGCCCAACCGGTGTCGATCAAATCGGAATTAGGGTTTTCGGGTGCGAGAACCGATTTGACGATGCTAGGGGGTTTGCGAGAGGCATGGAAGGAAGCGTAGGCTGTAAAGGTGAGGAAGAAGACGGAGATCTGGTGGGAAATTAGGGTTTGTTCTGTGTTTGGTGCAATTAGGGTTTTGGGTGGTTGCATAATTTTGTCAATGTTGAAATGAGAGGGGCGGGGGGTTTGGACGAGACGTGCAATCGTGTCCGTCGGAGAATTGAAAAATAGCCGTTTGGAGATTGGATCCGATCTGGTTAGTCGCATAAGGAAGGATCTTAGTCAAATACTAGCGGAGCTCATTTGCCATTTGCTAAATTGTTAGGCTAAGTTTACAAAATTTGTTTGACTTTTTTCCCCCTTAAAAAAAAAACTTATAACCAACTTAAAAAAGTAACTTCACCATAATTTTTTATATAATTTATAAGTTATTTTATTTTAACCTATAAATAGAGATGGTAATTTATACCCGATCCGGTAGATATCCATCTCTACCCTACCTAGTAGAGGTGGGTAAGAGGCAGGTATGAGATGGGTGAGGGTTTGAAATTTTCAAACAAATTGGGTAAGATATGGATATGAATTTTGTATTCACCGTATACCCTATCCGACCCTCTATATACACACGTATACATACACATATATCCTCTTAATTCTAATATTAATTTGAAATCAAGTAATCTGAATGTCTTTATTATCTTTATTTTGATATAATTAAAATTGATTTTAAAATTTTGTTATTTATATTTTGATTAGAAAATATTATCAAATTAGAATATTAATAAAAATAAAAATCAATTAGATCTAAATAAAAAATAAATCAACTTATAAATACAACAAATCGACTCATAAAAATAATAAGTCAACTTATTATATGGATAGATAAACTCATGGTAGATAGGGGCGGATGGTAAAGTATAAAACATCTTGTTCACCATACATGAAGGGTGGATATAGAATTTTAAGGTAAAGGGGTGAGTAGGGTTTGATAAAAACTCGTACTTGCCTACCCAATTGTCATCCCTACCTATAAACTAATTAAATCATTTTTTTAATATTTTATTATTTTTCAGGTATCCTTTTCATATCAATAAATAATTATTTACCCAATATTTTATTATTTTTAATCATCTTAATGTTAAAAAAAATGTAACAATTCATTGCTATCGATGATAATGATTAATATTTTATAAACTGTTTCTTATAATTTATTTTCAAAATAAACTATAATAATTTATAAACTAAAAAAAAATAGATTATAAAGTTTAAAAGACAACCACTGAAAATAAATTTAGCTAAATGTAATTGTGGATGTTGTTTTCTCTCTAGTTATACGGGCACCAACGTGGAATAGAAATGATATATATATATTTTTTATTTGATCATGATATCCATAAATAAGAATGATTCCATTCGAACAATTATGAAATTCAATTTAAAGATTAACTCTTTTTATGCCTATTTTCTTTTTTCTTTTTATTTGCAAAACTCGTATTTATAATATTAATTAAAAAAATTTAGTGTTTTGATACTAAATCCACATGTCACTAGTGTGGTATAGAAATGATACCATACATACTAATTAGTGCAAAAAGATTAAAATAAATTTAACAATTAAAAATAAAAAATAAATTAGCAAAAAAACAAAATATGGAATAGATAATTTATAAATGGTTATAGAAAAGTTATTAGATAATTTATAAATGGTTATAGAATGCACATGAAGGAGGAAAAAAATCTATGAAATCTGTGTTTTTCACACATTTCTACATCTATTTACCATTTTATCATCATAATCCACTTAAGATACTACTTCTTTTTTTCTTAAAAAAAAAAAAAAGAAATTAAAAAGAAAAAATTAGACAGAATTAACAAGTAGAGCAGTTTTCGCAAATTAAACGATTAAAGTTAATATTTGTTTTCCACCATTAGCAAGACATCTATAGAAATCAATCAAAGTTAGATACAAATCTACAATGTCATGAATATGTTATGAAAAAAATTAGGAAAGGAGGCTTTATACTGACCATGTTCTAAATGAAAAGCCCAAAGACCTGTGCCCATTGATTTGTAGAAAAGTTACAGAACAATAAAGATGTGAACAGCCTCTGTGTTTCCCACTTCAAAGTACATAGATCTCTAATGTAGTCACGAGGGGTCTTTGGTGCCTTGTGTGCAAGCATACAGACGTAGAACTTTACAGGGTTAATCACCTCCGAAAAAAGTCTTCATATTTCCTATTTTTGTTCTTCCCAAAAGTGAAACTCTCGAGTCTTTTCCATATCGATAAGCTTTCGAAATCAGTGTTAATGGTGCAGAGACAAGAAATGGGCCTCCATTTTTCTCTGTCATCTCATCTGCTAAGGAAAGGATCTGCCTCTTGTTGTGCTAGTTCCATCATCATGGCATCATCGAAGAACTTGTTGATTGTGACATCTTCACTCATTCCCTGTTGGATATTTTGGTCGATTTGCATGAATGAAAGTATATACAATAATTTTAAAAAAATAAATAAAAATAGAATTTCAGGTATAGCGGTTAAATACCTCGAATGTAAAACCTCAAAATCGATCCAATCATATGTCCCTCGAACGAATCTCATGGTCGGGATGATGATCACGATATTAATCGAGCCACCACCGCAATACAATAACGTCACAACCCTCAGTCCAGCGATCGTCGTAACAGAAAAAATTCTCTACGCGAAATTTTTCTCAAATCCTCATCTTTAATCCTCTCTCTCAAACAATTCTCGACCATGAAGAGCACTATCTTACCTCCAAATGAAAAGTCAATTGTCGTATATTGGAGAGGGTGTGAGTTATCACACATGGGGTGGTTATTGGGCTAGTGGTAGTTATCCCACTAACCCATAATTCAAATTTTGAAAATAGCTACGTGGGCACCTATAACCAACATCTCCCACTTACACACGAAGGCATTTTAATATTCGTTACAAGATCACAACTCATGCGATCACATCACACTACCGGACTTTCATACAGGATTGGATGTCGTGCGACCTGCGAGTACACCTGCAAGTAAAGACTTCTCGATGCATCTGTTAGGATGATCGAGAAGTCATTGTTAGTATCAAAAGAACTCGTTGCACCCCATATCCAAAACTGATTACATCCATCAAACTACTTTTCTCATCGAAAGTAATCCCTAATAAACGTTCGACTGTGTATCCACTATTATATTTACATCCCAATATGGATAGGTATAATAGGCATGCCGGTGAATAAAATATAATAATGTAATGTCAATTGATCTTTCTTTTCCCAAACTCGAATCAATTAACTTCAATTCAACTGCTTTCCTAAACATGTCCCTCAGACCTCAATTTATCTTCTGAACCATCGGTAAACAGACTAAAGTAGCAACACTGAACCAAAAATTTTAGAAACAGCCAAAAGTGATAAGGGTACAAGAGATCCCACCCAATGGATCTCAGGTCTCACACAATGGGAACGGGGATCTAAATAATATCAATGTCTCAAATAATATTCCCACTATCCCTGATCGTCATATCACACGTGGTATGAAACGCGTGCCATAGTATTATTCCCTCATCTCTCAAAAGGCATATGTCAGATTTCTATAATACTGTGCAGGTATGGGACTCAGTCTATACATAAGACTTTACCTAGAGATCTCAGAGAGAGTATCTCAGAGACAATATCACTAGTCGCAGGTGATATCTGAGATCTCAAATTTGGCTACTTACATACAACATGGATGTGGGTACGTTCATACCAGTCATATCTATATGACCCCATCCTGAACACATATCAGGGTGACTTATGCTCTAGTAGGGCTACTCTCAAACCCTTTTACAGCTAAAAACCGTCTCATTTCAGCTCACTCAAAGCTGGAGATGGTCACTCGTGTGAGAAAGTCGACCACGCCTGCCTGACATATCATTTATCACAATAAATCACAAAATATATGACAATTAAAATAGTACATTAAATAAACTCGTGACTCAATTATGCACACATGTCATATGTATATATAACACAATAAGTATCAGTACAATGTGAGAAATGTCAATATACATACAAACCCTATAATTCATATATCTCAAACAAAAATCTCTTACAATGGGTTTATTGAAGGGATCAGTCAACACGTTGTATAGTAATGTACTTAATTTGTCACTTCACCCTTTTCGGTGATATCTCTCATAACGTAGTATTAGGTATCAATGTGTTTGGACTTACTGATACTTAGGGTCTCAAGTGTGGTCAAGGGCGACCTAATCTTCTCAATAAATCATCACTAACCTCCAACTATTTGCCAGAACCCCCTAAGTGATCCGGAAATCTCCGAAACCAAACACTCTCCTGAACTGTCACTGAGTATCTCATAAGCTCAATCTTTATTGTAGATAGAGATATACGGGTTTGCTTCTTGCTACTCCAAAACAGCAAAATTTGATATCGATTTGCATACATTCAGATCGCGAACCCAATCGGTATTTGAATACCCATCAAAATACAAATCACCTCCTCCATAACATAAGGAGAGGTCCGCAGTTCTCTCGAGATATCTCGAAATCCTTTTACTGCTCTATAGTGATCCCTTCTAGGATTCAATCGATACCTAATTACCATATTGACGGCAAAGTAAACGTTTGATCGTGTACGCGACACTGATATATCAGATCACTCAGTGCACTGAAACAAAGGATTCTGCTCATTTCCCTTGTCATTTCCTGAGTCTTAAGGCATATGTCAAGAATTAGGGTTTAACCTTTTAGCGATAAGAGTATCTTTAGGGTCGTAGTCGATCTTCTCGAAGCGCTCGAGAACTCCCTTGATGTTGGACTCCTGTGAAAGAGTCAACATCTATCTCGAGTGATCCCTTTAGATCTTAACTTCGAGAAAGAACTGAGTCTCACCCATGTCCTTCACATCAAGACTCGACAATATCCACGTCATAGTGGTCCTCAGATATTCTCTGTTGTTTTCAGTCAACAGAATGTCATTCACATAAGGACATGATCACAAAAGAATCAAAAGAACGTAAAAGGGTATACGCGATGATCCTCCTTGATCATCACGAAACCGTGAAATATCACCTCCTCGTGAAATCTCAAATGCCATTGTCTGGATTGATGATTAAGGTCGTATGTAAACTTTCGAAATCGACAGACCTTACATCCAGATCTACAAGAATAAAGCCAGATGGTCATTTCTTATATATCTTCTCATCCAAACTTCCACTCAGGAAAACAGACTCAACGTTCATCTGATCTCACTCCAGATCCATATCTTGTCCATGTCAATCGTTAAAAGTAAACGGATCAAGATAATCTTGATCTTAATCTGAGTAAACCCTGATTATCAGATGGGTCTTATACCTCAACATCGATCCGTCAGCCTTTTTCTTGATGTTGGGAACCCACATGTTCCCAACGGTCCTACTACACTCAAGCAAATCAACTAGATCCCAGATCCTGTTGATTCTTATCAGCTCCTCTTACCTATGGCCTTTAATCAATGGTCCTCCATAGAACCCTCAAGGACCTCTAGGACAGTTAAAAGGTTTCTTATAATCCTCAAGAGTCACACTGAGAGCCTCTCCCTCAATCGGGAAGCGACAGTTAGGTACGCGTCCTCGACTACTCTTAAGAAGAGGGGAAACCTTTTTACCTCTCGATGGATTGCTCCCACTAGGACCGAAATCCGGAATGGATTCTTGGATCATGCCACTGGGATTAGTCAACCACTAGGCTCATCCATCTCATAGAATGTAAAGTCCCAATTGATTTCACTTCTCATAGAGAAATCATTTTCAAGAAACTCAGCATCATGAGACTAAATCTCAATAAGAGTGCCGTCCGTATGCTCACCTAGAACACATTCCCCTTGGAGTGTTTTGAGTATCTCATAGAGATACATCTTTTTTCTCGTAGGCGTAACTCGCTGTGTAGATGCGAGAAACAGTAAACATATGCGGTACAACCCCATAATCACAAATGGCTAAGGTCAGACTGCCTCCCTATCCAAAACTCATTTGGAGTACTGACTGCGGATTTCAATAGAACACGATTGAGGACGTAGACTGCAGCCAATAACACATTTCCCCAATGGGAAACGAATCAATTGGCTTGCGCCATCATCGGCCTCACCGTCTCAAACAAAGTCATATTCATCTCTCACAGCTACTCTACTCCACTGAGTAGTAAGGAATAGTCAGTTTCTCGCAATGCCCTTCTTGAAACAAAGCTCTTCAGACAAATACTCACACTCTCGATAGGTTCTGAGAGTTTTTACTATCAAGTTTAACTGATTCTCAACCTTGCTAGTAAACCTCTTGAAATATCTCAATGCCTCAGATTTGTGCGAGATCAGATAAACGTAACCGAAACGCGTGTAATTGTCTATGAACGTAATAGAGTATCCAACACCATTTCAGGTTCTCACGTTCATAAGGCCACAGATGTTGGAGTGAACTGACTACAATGGAGTCCCAGCTCTCATTACAATATCGAATGGTTTTCTTGTAAGTTTGCTGTCTAAGCAAAATTGGTTAGCGGGCCCTACAGACCACTCTCTGCCAACCAGTTCATCATCTCTCACACTAAGACGATAACAAGAAATACCATTGGAAAGAATCACTTCCGGTGCATTTAGTCCCTTACGGACCAAAATAGAACCAATCAAAGAATTATCGTTATAAATGGAAACTATAAAATTTTCAAATTAACAAAGCATATCCTAAGCTGAAATCAAGTTCCGTCGAACATTCAGAGTGCAAATGACGTCCAGAGTTTAGCAACTTTGTAACTCAAACTTGCAAGTGCTACTCACTCTGATGTCGACAAACGCTCCGTTTCTGTACGTAAATCCTCCTACTTGAGGATTCACTGGGCGAAACTACATAAGCGCGCTCCTATCTCGAGCTACGTGATCGGTTGCTTCCATGTTCATAACCCACGAAAGAGAGAAAACAATGAGCATCTCAAATCACGTAAAGAATGAAGAGGTAATTTCCACTCGTCATACTCGAGTGAAATGACCAAGTCTACTACAGATGTAGCACTACACCTTGGTCGTATCCAACTCCTTCTCGCTGCACGTTATTATTATCGGTTTTCTTGGATGTTTTCTTTTTACCTGAATCTCGAGTCCCACAGGAGCCCTTGCTGGACTCCACCGCATAAGCATGACCCGATTATGACCTACTCGCCTCTAGATGATCCTACGCGAGTTCACTTTGTCTATTCACATTAGTGAAAGTACGAATACTTTTATCGTATCTGAAATAGACTTTCATGATTTCTCACAAATCAAGTAAAGAACTGGATCGCATTCAGCACTAGAAAATATATCCGAAATGAGATCGGTCACATTCCCCAACTCGGCGACCATACTCGACATTTTTATTAAATATTACATCATTGTATGATCAACCCTTTCCTTATAAGTTATTACACTTATAAGTCAGTATCATCTTCTCAGAATCTGTAAGAGCACCACAGTGCTCTTTATAGGGTGAGTCAAACCGATAAAGTCATAGGATATTGCTTATAGACTGGGATCACATCATCGTACATGCTACTCAAGAGAATTACCCTAACTCGGTCATCATTCCTCTTCCATGCACGTGATATCCTCTAATCCCGTCTGTCTGAGGTGTGGTACCCTTCCCGAAATCCACCATCTCATACCTCAGAATTTTAGTTAGATCTTGCCCCTCGAGGATAAATTGAATCTAACGGTAAAAAATCACATAATTATCACCATTCAATTTTATCCCACTTGCAAAGATCTAATACGACAATTTTAGAAACAGTCATAGAGATAATCGTGATTTGTGATGCTTATTCTCACATTTTGTGTACCCTACGAATCAACAAAATACAAATGATTCGAATACAGACCCCAAGACGAATGTATGAATCAACAGACACCATACACCACAATCCAGAATTGCATCTCACCATTCGGACTAGGATTCGGTACACAAAAACCCATTAAAAGTCACTTTTATATCATAGAACCCTCAAAAAAATAGAAAAAATCCAATTTTTGGACAGCCTACGCGCCACCAGAGCCCGGCGACGCCTCCCACGTGCTCTCACGCGCCGGGGAGGCGCTCGGGCGCATACAGGACGCGCAAAGCATCAGGCACGTGCCTGCACGCGCCCTCTGCACGTCGACGCACGTGCCTGACACGCGAGCGCGCGGGCGACGTGCACGACCCGTGTCTTCGGGTTGGATCCAGACGCGGGCAAGGGTTGGAACCCGGAACTCGAAACCCGGTCCGGATCCCAGGCGCAGGTCAAGTCTGGACCTAGAATCTCACGCACCTTTCGCGCGCGTGAGATGCACGCGCCCCACGTCCTATGCACAAACGTGCCTCCGCAAGCGTATTGTGCACGCGCCTCACTGTTGGGCTTCGTCTTCTCCCGAATCACTCTACAACTGGGTTTTTCAACCTGTTTCTGGAAACCTCACATTCCGGTATCAATAACATGCAATATATATATCAAAATGTAGATCTAGTAGAGACAAACACGGATCTACCAATTTCATGCACTGATTTGACCTAAAACTAGCCAAATCTGGGGTTGAAGGGTTCGATCACTATTCACTACCGAATGCTTTAACCGAAATTTTCTTGGCCTAAACGTATTCAGAAAATTACGAAAAAACTATTTTCGTGTTCTACGTGAGTTGGGTAATACAGTGGTATAATTGGATTCGCGAAAATTATCCGTAATCCAAACCCTAAATTTTATATCCTATATTTTTGTATCCAAATTTAAATCCGAAAATTATCTTTAATAATCCAATGTATGCTCTGATACCAATGTAAGATATTTTAGTCGATTCATATGTAGCAGAAGCATATACAATAATTTTTAGAAAAATAAAAATGGAGTTTCGGGTATAGGATTAAATACCTTGAATGTAGAACCCCAAAATCGATCCAATCGTACGTCCCTCGAATAGATCTCGTGGTCGGGATAGTGATTACGATGTTAATCGAACCACCACCGCAATACCACAGTACCACAACTCTCAGTTTGACGATCGTCGTGACGGAAAAAATTTCCTACGCGAAATTTTTCTCAAGCCCTCATTTTTTATCCTCTCTCTCAAACAACTCTCGACCATTTCCAATCCTCACAGGAAGAACACTATCTTACCTCCAAATGAAAAGTCAAGTGCCGTATATTGAAAAGGTTGGGAGTTATCACACATGGGGTGGTTATTGGGTTAGTGGTAATTATCCCACTAACCCATAATTCAAATTTTGAAAATGGCCACGTGGGCACCTATAACCAATATTCCCTGATACCAAAAATGCAAAAGTAGCTTGTTAAAAACCAAACATGTACGTACAAGAAATCCCCCCCCCCCCTCCTTCCATCCTTAGAAACTACAGATTCATACAGCAGAATGTGTCTAGTGAACTATTTATACTTTCCCATAGAAGAATACTTTACACTAAAAAAAATTAATAATAATAATAATAATAAGCTATATAGTTATGCAGGGTTTCTGATGCCAGCTTGTTTTCATTGAGGTTCACTCTGGACATCAAGATGAAGCGATACCTTAAGACGCCGTGTCTTCATCATGAACTCACGAGCAAGGTGCTGAATTGGTGCAGGTTCAAGTGGTTGCAAGACTATGCTCTTGTCAAGAGGATCCCCAGGAACAATGGCCCAGTGATCGAAAACAGAGAGGCAGGATGCCTGTCCTTGGGTATGGTACCTTAAATCCGTCTCAAAACCAAATGATTCTATTACAGGCAAAAATGCCTACACCAAAAGAAAATGGAACATTACTAATGATCAGAAATTTCCACAGTGAATTTTGCAAAAACAATTATTCAGAAACAAATATAATTGTTCGCATAATAACTAACTTATCTCCAAAAAATAGAAAAAAAAAAATTGATGGATCAAGAATTTTCTGTAAGTAAATTTGAAGTAGCCACAAGTTGGTCAAGGAAGGAAGCCCTGGCCAAGTCCAACTCAAGTTCACCCCCATGATTAGGCGCGTATGCATTTTGCATGGATAGGGGCAAGGGGCCTCTTGTTTCATCTCACAATCAGCTGTGTGGAATTGGAGGCTCATAACAGATCCAACCATGGATAATTGTGCTATGATGACCATCTCTTTGGAGAAACATAGAGCATCTCAACAAAATAGTGCTTCTGGACAGCAGCTGCTTCTTAGAGCCACAGAAACAATATTGTCTGATCAACAATGTGCAGGAAGCTTCGGGTGTTTGAACTGCTAGCTCAGAGCCTCACAGGACCTCATCCTCAAACAACTTCAAAGAAATGCTTACCTTTCGTGCCTAGGCACTAAATGCCTAGGGATAAAGCACCCCTTATTCAAAATTTATATGACCAAGTAGGGTCTATGTGTCTTTCCTCATGCTTCCGTTTTTCTCCTTAGTCCTGCTCCTCTTCATCATCATTATCGAACTTGTCATCAGATGTCATGTATTTCCAATGAGCATACTTCTATAAATATATTATGAGGCATTTCATTAATAGTGATGAATATATAGATAGACAACTGTTTGATTTTAGTTTTACAGGGAATCTCTCTTTTCATCATTCACTTAAGCCTCACTTGATAATTTTTGTATTTACAATACTATTCTCCCCCATAAGCAGCAAACCTCACCTGGGCAGCTGCCCAGTATGGAGTCAAACACTTAATGACATCGTTGATAAAGTTTATTGGTTCTTAATATCTTAGATTTCAGGAATCTGCGTTGAGGAAGGTGGCAGACTATAATGGAGCGGACACTTCCTAAACTAATCCTATTTGCAATGGTCCCTAGAAACAAAACATAACACAGAACTCTGTAGCCTATAATAGAGAAAAATTTGTATAGCTCCTGTGGGTCACAAATGTCTATGTGGTGCCATGTCCCATGTTTGTGCTTCATTGGTTGGGGCATTCATGCTATAGAGAACCTTCCTCAAACCAACACCTTTGGACTCCAAAAAAGGCATTCAAAGGAGGAGCTCATTAGCCAAGTAGGGTTTATAGTTACTACTCGGTGAGAATCAATTAGCTATGACCGTCTACATTTTCCATTCTCTAGTTGCAAGGCCACATTAATCGCATAATGTTATTTCTTCAGCTGAAAAGGTTTGCTAGACTTAAGACTGAGAGCTACTTCCTCTTTGTTGTTTAAAAAATTTTATAGCCTTCTAGGATAACCCCTCCTTAAGTAGGCCTTTCCCAATTTATGTTTTTTATTAGTTTCCAATGGCATAGACATGCCATTTTTACATGTTCCCGGAAGAAATAAAATAAAATAATAAAAAATTAAAAGATCATTTGCCAAACCTTCACAATGTAAGCTGGGGTTCCAGGTTGAGGAACATCTGCAGTGACATGCCCACGACGACGAGATAGCACATTGTATATTGCAGAGACACAGTCTATTGGTGTTTGTATCTGAAACAATACAATAAAAGGACACATGAGTAAACAAAAATGAATATTTTTTGTCAGATGGCCCTAAACCAAAGTAGAGGGTAGATTGCAAATAAGTTTAGCACCTATTTTCCATTCTACAATGAGGGGCTAGCATATATTAGATTTTTCTACGGTTAAAATCACTAAATGGTCTGAAAAATTCACCGATCCCAAAAATGGAGTATAGCACTTTAATAGAAAAGCAATTGATGCAGATTCAACAATAATCTTGCACGGCAATGTTAATCATATTCATCCTGAGAGGGGTGCAAGTGTTGCATTAGCCTTGGTATACACTTCATGGGCATTGTTCAGTCTCCAGGAGCTCATGTCTCCCCCCAAATCACACAAACAAAAACAAGAATCGCTATGGAGTTTCATGCTGGGTAAAGTCATATACAGGTTTACTAGGATAACATGATTATTTTCCAATAAGATTCCCCTATACCAGGAGGCCCAATTAGGAGGTCGACATATTCCTTCAATATATGCTTTTTATCCTTGCACAAGGTATCACTACACTATATTCTTCCTTAAATTCAATAGAAAAGAAATCTCAACCATATTCATATATAGTATTTCACCTCTACGTAGTAGACAGGCTCCATGAGCCTTGGGGTTGCCATAAGAAAAGCAGAATAAGCTACACGTCGAGCCGTGGGAATGATTTGGCCACTTCCCTTATGCAATGGTTCAGGTGCTATTCTTGCATCAACTATTTTGAACTTCACATTTCTAATAGGCACATCACAGAGAGGCCCTTCTCGAGCACCCCATTGAAATCAGTCAACCACAAAATGTAGTTTAGACCAAAGGGAAAATGACTCATCAATAAAAGCAGTTTATATTGCTTACCCTTGAACAATAGAATCTTTGACAGCATTTAACAAGTTCTTGTCAACTTCACCAGAAAGTGTGTCATCCAGTAGAATATTGGGTCCCTGCAAGTATTACGAAAGGTTAAATTAACACAAAGAGAAACTAAACTGCCACTCACTTATCTATATGGTACGCAAAAAACACGAAAGTTGTGTCACCTGTTTATCCGGACCAAATGCCCATATAGACCGTGCAGCAAGCACATCCCAATCATATTTTGTGTGAAAGAAATCACCAAGTGTTTTTCGATGCCAATCAAGACTAACATGACCATTCTCAATGTCTTCAGCAAGTCCTCTGTCCAATGGCTCTGCAATCTTAGCATTGAGAGCATGGTCAGGATGCACGCAATAATCATTACCTGGAAATAAATAGAAGCTGAAAAAATAAAAAGAAAAAGATATCAGACAGCATCCATACGATGGTTATTTTATTCTTCTTGTTGGGTGTTTCAGCAAAACTTTTCATTGATGAGGACCCCACAACTGTTTCACAAAATGATACCACAGGATCTGCCACCTACATGGTGTATGATGCCAAAATACCATAAGCAAGCAAGAGAGAAAAGGAAAAAGAATTGGAGCAAACCCAATGTACATGCAACAAATATATACCTTGACTTCCACCTCAGAATAGAGCTCCCTTAGGTCCTTCATTATAGAATCCAAGTACAACTCGCCAGTACCCAATATGGTATGTTCCCCAGACTCCTCAACTTTGGTGATTGCTAGTGGATAGCTCTTGCTGATTTTCCTAAGGCCCTCAACCATTTTAGGCAATTCACTTGGATTCAATGGTTCAGTTGCTGTTTTTACAAGTGGAAGTGTATTAAACTGGAGAGGTCGAAAGATGTACACATCCTCATCATAATCCACAACAAAGTGTAGCAGTCTTCATAATTGAAGCATCAACACCTTCAATAAGAACCCAAGAACCAGGAGGCGCCTTACTTATGGGTATTCTATAACGAGCTTGATATACCCATAATTTTGTTACCTCTTTTATAGTCATTTCTTCCTCATCTTCAGGAGAATATCCTTCCCCAAGTACCCGAACAGTCTGTCCTTTCAGGATTTCACCACTATACACCCTACCAAAAGCATCAAATACACTACAATCAGACTTTGGATATAGTTTGGTCACATTAACCATAAGCGGGCCGGCCGAGTCACAAGCCTTCATGGCATTAAAAATTGTGGAATTCCTCACCCCTGTATAAATATGGTCAACCTTCTTAGCAGCAGCATCTTTAGCAGAAGGGATATGCTTCACCAGCATATCAGTAAAGCCAGTTGCCGAACCAAAAACTGAGCTACAAGCCAGCCTTAGCAAGGGCCTGACATTCGACCTGGAGGCCTCATTACTGAGAGTGACACCAAGTTCTGCAAGAGTTGCCTCCACACTCTTCTTATGTTCTCTAATTACCTGGCTATATATCTTGTAGAGGGGCTCAAGGACAAACTGGACAAATGATCTTTCTCCTCCACTTACAGGGGGTTTTCTCTCGAACGTCCTGGTGTCCGGATGGTAATACAACTCTCCCCAGAGACGAGTAGCAAACTTATCAGCATCAAATGGTATTCCATGAAGTTTGACATAGAGTTTTGCAAATGATTGCAGAGTGAAAGACCATCCTGCACAGGCACTAGCAAAGCATACGTTTCCGGTAGCAGGATCAATAGTTTTAACCCTCCCGGCAGTTGAAGAAGCAGCAGAAATATGGGTATTAATGACTTCAATGGTATGCCTTAACTTATGATAAGCATCCTTTGGGGGCAGTTTAAGCTCTGTTATCAGCCTATCAACCTTTAGAAATATGAAATAAAGACAACATATCAGCAAGGTAGTTTCAAACATGCTGGCAACGAATACAATTTTAGTCACTATCTCCAGCAAGGTTCAGGTTACCTTATTAATGACCACTACAATGGGAAGGCCTTCTTGGATTGCATGCCTTATGGCCCTCTCTATATTTACCTGTGAAGGAAAGGATATAAATATAAAATTTTTAGGAAATATATAACACTTTAGACAAATTTTAAGACATGATTGTAAAATTTCTCCTCAAAAGCAATCCAGGAAGGCACGTGACAAAGATGCATTTCACCTAGAAATAAGAAATTGTTTTGATACTCTGAATCAAAACATAGAAAAAAGATGGCTATAGTAGCAAGGAACCAGAGCACAAAAAATGCGACTCGAACTGCTTTAGATCCATACTTGATAAAAATGTCAGGCTCAATACTCTAGTTTTCTCTTGTCCACTCACAGGTGGGAAATGAAACCAAGCAGCAAGAAGAGTAAGATAAACAACAGCTCACCTGCACAAACAAAACTCAATCCATAACCCTGTCATCCACAATAAACTATCCAGTAGCCAGAACAAAGCACATTTACTATCTTAACCAAGCTTCCAAAATTGAGAACTTCCAACGAGCAACTTAAGAGGTCAAATGAATGGTATCATATTTGGAAATTCCAATTCAATTATAAAAAGATTGCCTTCCGTTTTAAGGATAACTGGCTTTGTGTGAAAAAAGAAAGAAACAACAAAAGGAAAAAGGTCCCTTACCATCACTCCTTCACCTGCATCAACAATTAAGACAGCTCCATCAGCAAGCCTTAAAGCAGCAGTCATTTCATTAGAGAAACTGACATGACCAGGAGTGTCCATGATGTTACAGAGGTAAGACTTTGCATTGCTATCCTCAAGAACTAGTGACAAGGGCACTGCCTTTATTGAAATCCTCCTCTCCTGTTCATCAATCCTTGTATCCGTGTACCTCATAAGCTTCTCACTATTTGTATCAAACGTTGAAATGTGATGAGTTTGCTCAACCAACATGTCCATGAAAACTGTTTTTCCATGATGCAAGTGCCCCACCAGGGCAACATTCCGAACCAGAGAAGGATTTGACATGAGTCCGAGAAGGAATTGGGTAGACACATAAGTAGATGAGTCTTTCACACCCACCTCAAACTTGATATTCCTAACCGGTTTAATAATGGGTTGTTCAAGTGGTTGTTCATCCTCATCCATAACTAGGGTTTCAACATCCTCACCATAAACCTCCTCTGCCGTCGGATAGTACTTTTTATCTTCAGCCAGGACAATTTGGTTATCCATATCAACATCACTAGTAGCAGTTATCCACCCATTTGAGGCAGCCGCTGCATCCTTCTCATCAGATGCCTCCGCCTCCATACCAGGCTTCTCTTGCATATCTTCATCTTCCTCTTCTCCATCACTCTCATGATCAGACTCAATTTCAGGTCCAATATAGTTTCCAAACTCATCATACAAGCACTCATCCATTATTTTTTCAATCTGTAATATCAAGTAAGCAATTAAATAATTTTAAGAGCACAAAGATTGATCACAAAAACACACCCTAAAGAATGTTCCAAATAAACCCAATATCACCAAGAAAATCAACATACAAAATATATACAAATTCAAAAGTACTTAATAAGTGAGACAAAATGTGAATGTGGTTCAGCACCCTTTGCCTCCATCTGAGAAAAAACGTAATACAAAGAATAATAATCCACTTGAATTTCATGACCCAAATCCAAATACTACCCGTACGCTCTGTCACAATCTAAAGAAAACTACAGAACCCCAATCATAAAAGTCTATATAATTGGTACTTAGACTGTAAAATGAAACACACGAGTCACATAAATACCACCAACTTGACTTGCTGAAGCTAGATCTCAGAAGAAGGAAACAAGCAAAAAGAAACACGTTACACAATGGAAACTGTAGAGAAAAGAAACAGTGATAGGCCCCACATGCAAAATACCATAATCCATTACATGAGATAAACAGCAAACAGTGGAAATCTTCCATTCTCGCAATTAAAACTGGGATAAGCCAAGATGAACAATAACACTAGTATTTTAGAATTGGTTTTACAAAGACCAACAAAACCAGTAAGACCTAATTGATTGCTAAGCGGACTAATTAATTGAACAACTTTTTATGATCAATTCATGTCGTCTTCCACGCTCATTACCATGTCATACACTGAAACGGTCTGAGAGAGAGAGAGAGAGAGAGTACCCTACCCGCGAAATTGCAAGAAGTAACTCAGTGAAGCAAAGCTTTCCTGGCGGTGAAATGAGGCTTTGGTAATGCCGGGAACTTTCAAATTCTGTGAGAAACTCAGAGAGGAAGGCGATACGCTGAACGGAAATCCCCACCGGAGGCGTTCTTTACTCGGTGTGTAAAAAATGTGAGGGGCTAACTAGTAATAAAAGTTACCGGCTTGAATCTGGTTTACGTATGATGGAAAATATTTAGTTACGTTAAATAACTTGTTATAGAAAATATTTAATTATTAATTAAATAATTAATTATTTAATTATGTTAAAAAATATTATATATTCAAATTAAATCAATTATTATAATAAGAAAGATCCAGCTTGATCATCAGTGTTCAAGAGGATAATATAGTGATCATAATTTCTCTCTTTTAGTCTGAAAATTTCAGATTTAAATTCATGTCAAATTAAAAGAAATTATAAAGAAAAAAATTAAACTTGCAGTGGTCAGTTTATAAATCTAACAAGGGTGGGATTGACTTGTTAACTTGATGGACTACACACATAGACAAAACGCAAGCACTTTTGGGAGCATTGTCCTAACATATGTAAATAATATACATAATAATTATACTACATAAATTACATTTAAAATATATTTTATTTATAGTTAATTATATGGAGCAAACTCATATATTAATAAATCTAAACCAAATAAATACAAGTCAAGTATGTTTATTAAATATTTTTAGTGTGAATATGATTCAATTAGATATCCAAATCGAGTTAATTCAAAACAAAATATGTAACACTAGTAACTACTCACAAGCAATTTGATATCAAGAGCAGTTTCACTTATTTCAACCTAGGGAGGTTTGGCCTTAAATCTAAAGGGGAAAATCCAGTCCCACCCAACCTCAATAGACCTTTTTAATTTGGATCGAGGATGCTTAGAGAGAGAAGATGACACGTCAAATACGATCCTGTTTTCTTTTCTTTTTTTTTATGCTTGACCAATCAATATCCATAAGTATACTCTAACTAATCTGACATGCTACTGTCCTCTATTGGGGTAAACTCTTCCGCCACAATTCTTTTCATTCCCAAGATTCAGCCACAATTCTTTTCATTCCCAAGATTTAATCCCGAATCTTGATTAAGGGACTCAATATTTTTTTTCACTATAATAACTATTCATTGATAATTTAACAATAAATTGAGCAAGTGGATCTCAGATATCTTGACTATTTCCTTTTTTTATTTAAAAAAAAAAAGGAGCTCTATTACTAAGATTATAATGGAATGCGCAATCTCTAATCCTTACATTTTCTGGTCCGCAAACTCCAACCCCAAGCAGGCAAAGATCTCACATTTTTGGAGCACAAAACCAAGACAGACAATGCACATCTTTACATCAAATAAGACTGAAAGGAGACATACAAATGGATCAAGTTGTCACAACTCGCGGCAATTGATCAGGCACCATATGCTGAACCCTTGAAGAGTCATTTCTTCTAACAGATAAAACAAAAAATTCGAACAAAGATGAGATGCGAATAAGTAATACACAGGAAACAAAATCTAGGTCCTGCGAAATGGAGGAGATTCCCCTACTTAGACCATTGCCTGCTTTTCCATAAGCTTCAGGGAACTGTACCCGAAAATTGAGGAGATTTCAGAGATACTTTCTTGCAAGGGCTCTTACTTTAGTATCAAAATGTGATGATGTGATGCGCGAACCCGGTAGATACAGAGGATTTAGAAGAATCTGACAATTTTAGCAGTATGGTCAACCACAACATAGAACACACTAGTTACATAAAAGAAACAGGCATAGGTACATAGACGGTTACAAAAATCAGGAAAAAAAAAATTTATAAATATCCATGTTGGACAGCAAAGTTTCAGACTGCAGCCCAGTCAATACATAAGCAATAGCAGAAGGAGATAGTAGAATTTATGAAATGTGATCAGAATATATAAGCATGTCCAGTTCTTAAGCAAGTACATCAGTTGGTGAATATGAACAATAACTAACATCAAAAGGGATAACGCTATCTCGGTCAAAACTTGTATGAGAGATGAAAGGTGATCAACAATCTCTAAATTCTAGTAAACCGAGGTTCATTTTATGCCATCTTCTTTCATCAGGATAGCATGATGCATCTGTTAGCCACTCTTTGCCCCAGAAACACAAACCAAATTTTTGTGACGGAATGCAGAAGATGGATTGGCGTGAAAGTATACTTTAAATAGATCATAAAAGAAGATAAACATTGCATGGCATTTTTAAACCCAATGTCTACTAAATTTATTTACTACAACCATATAACATCCTAGTCAATCTTCAGAGCTTTTCCCTGGCTGATCCCCCAAGACTAATTTTGCAATCCTTAATTACATAAAAGATGTCTAGATGTTATGTCCATCATGCCCGAACTACTGAAACAGAAAGAATCAACCTGATTCTCTGCACCCCTACCCCTCCATCTGCCCCCCACCCCCCCCCCCAAAAAAAAAAAAAAAGAAGAAAGAAACCACCCTACACAACATATGCACAAAAGAAAGGCAACGAAAGGGTCTTTTGACATGCAGTTATAAAGTCAACGCAATTGACCCAGAAGCAAGGAGTAAATTCCACTAGAAAACTCTATATAGACATCATGGCTAATTTATTAAACAAGCTATCAGTGAACAAGTGCAGCTCAGAAAATGATTCAGGGAAAAAACAGCGAAACAAAAAACCAATGGATATTTTCTGACAACCAAGGTAACCACCTCACGGATACATGTTGCTTTGGCATAAAGCTTTTGACAAAGCTCATCTCTTAAAATTCTAAAATGGATTGTGGAGGAATCTTCTTAATATAAAAAATAAGCAAGAGTGTACCTTTATATAAAGCTCATGGACCTCCTGAAAGAAGCTTTTGATTCCATCATCATTGCGTGAGTCATGAAGTAGCATAAATCTGGTATGTATGATGTGCTCATTAAAGAAAACAAAGGAATGATCAAGAAGATAACATAAAGCGCCACAAGCTGCTAATGAAATTTATGTTTTCATGCATTGAAAAAAAGAGAGGAAAAAAAATCATCTATCTCATCAAATTCTATTCTTAAGGATGAGTAATCATTGCAAAAATACCACGTGGGGCTATATCACTTCAACCTCCCAAGACATGCTTAAGCTGTATAAGAATCAGTTGGCAATGGCCATAACAACATAAGATGGTTACTCTCCAGTTAGCAATCCAGACTGACAACTCACCATATACCTGATCCAATCTATCCACAAAATAAAAATAAAATAAAATAAAATACACGATTTAGCCAAAACCGGCCCTATCCCAAATGGTTCTACTTATATCTGCCATGGTCCTCTAGTATGATTTCTGCCCCACTTTGTAGCAACACATCCCACAACCCTTAAGTGAAATAAAACTGCTTAAAGAAACAGCATGATTAAGTAGTACATATAAGAGACATGACCCTCTACTTCAGAAATCAAACATCTAAATGAAGATAAAAACTACTGTGTGCAGTAGGTCAAAATAGCAATTCAAAGGATATGACCGGCAGTAACATAAACTGACACCAACAAATCATTGAACCTGTCCACTGATTTCAAAAACCTGGAGCAAGAGTAGGCATTAAAAAGAAGAAATTCGAATTTTGCTGCATGAAGAAAATCAGAAACCTTGAAATTTACAGCAACCCAAGTTAAATCTAATAGAGAATATCTTGAAGGGTGTCCAGGAAATAGGAAAGAAGAAATAAATTATGGAAAACAAAAACCTCACATAGCACTTGTAGTCCATGCAAGATCCTGGACAATATCCAAAGCAGCATGTAATATGAATTGGTGCTGATGTGCAGCATCTTCTTTCTGGCACATAAGAATCAATTTAGGGGATCCTTAACATAAACCAAACAAAAATGGGTAATATACATGGGGCATGAGGGCGACACACGGGCAACATAGATAGGGCCTATTTTACTATCATTAGTTTACAAGAAAAAAGAAAAGGAATGGAAAAATAAGAGAGAGCTGCACTAGCTCAAGAGTTGAGATTCGTCACGTTGTTTCTGAAACTGTTATAATGCCAAAAAAGACAATAGTAGAATACTAAAACAACATTATTAATATACACAAAGTATAAATACATGAAAAGTATTTTAATGACATGGCCCAACAATTTAGTGTCCTGTTCTCACGTAACTCAGTGTCATTGCGTCTGGTCATGTCATGTCCACTTTCATCCTTCATGAGCAACGATTATACCTTGATAAGAAATTACATAATACATATAACGGTGTTGTTGGGCAAAGCTCAACTTGGCACCATATGCCTCAAGTTGCCTCTATTTTATGTTATTCAACTTGTACAATCTTCCAATAAAGTGAAAATTTTTGCAAATAAAAATTTCTTCCTAAAAAAGGACTTAAAATTACCATTATATCAATAATTATCTGTATTGAAAACTCCATCTAACCTTAATTGGGTGGCTCAACTTTCAAAAGTGGGCCTATTGATGTTTCCTTTTGACGACACACCAAAACGGTGCCAAAATTTGGTGTGTCGTCAAACAATCAAAAATAAAATACCTAGTATAGAGTGAATATGGTCATCTTCACATGGAATGGTGGATTTACTTCTTTTAAGGAAATAAAAATAAAAATAAAAATGGAGGTTTGAAAATTAACTAAACTAATTAACCAAAAATAAAGAACTCAAAAATAAAAGAATAAAAACTAATGGAAAATCAATTTTTTTAGTTGAAGGAATTATATCCACATTGATTTCATGTGATTGATCACTTCCCAAACGGTAATAGTAGTCTAGTGGAAAAGCAAGAGAAAGATATTGAACTTTATTTTTGATAAAATATTCAAAATTTTAATAACCCTACGGGTTCTTATAATAAAAAGCACTAAATAAACAAAGATTAGTATGCTCTCATTGCAGTTTTAGGAATAAAGTTGTTGAGGTGCTAATTGAACCCACCAGGACTAATAAATACTAGGTTTCTAGCAGGTAGGATACAACTGTTGCTTAGGAAAAAGAAGAAAATGTTTAAGCCACATAGTTTACAAGTTTTACAATATAAACATTCTCAATTCGGGGCACAACAAATGCAATAAGAAAAGAACTCACTTTTGGAGCAGAGCCAATTTCAGCTTCATATATAGGAATGTCATTCCTGCTAACAATTATAAAACAAGCCGTGCTAGCCATTCTGAACTTCAGTAGAGTAATGCGTGAAACCTGCAAAGAATGATAAGAAAGGATCATGCTTAGAATAAGATTTAGAATAGCAATTGGTATGGCATCCAACTGTATCTCCAGCAAACATAAGGCCAGATATACAGGTTTAAAATTTGAAGAAATGAAGGGACCTTCAAATCCACTGTCTTATGTTTCAGATTGTGGAATAGAAAACAATTCCAGAAAATGAGTTAAAATTTAATAGTTCATGCATTGAGAGAAGAGAAGTAACTTAATTTTGGCGCAAACTATCCCCAACAAGTACATTTTTCTTTTCTCAGTAAAAGGTAAATACATGGAATCACATACTTAAGGTCAATAAATTTAAGAGGTAAGCCATAACATTTGCTGATATGTATATCAAGGAACTAATTGTTGTATGCCTAGCATATGAAAGGACCAAAAAGAAGGCATGGTTATAAGATCAGCTAAATCACAAGCAAGCATAAAATTAGGTTCCTAATACATGCCAATGCCAACGCCAACAATAGGGGATAGAAAAAACCTATATTGTGAGGCAGGTCTTTTTAATCAAAGTCCTAACATCTAGAAAGAGGACAGGCTTATCATTTTGTCACACACTCATACATTGGACAAGCAATTCAAATGGCCAATATATCAGTGTAAAAGAAAACAGTCGCATTTTTCTCTTCCTAGAACTTAATGACTTTGAACGAACTTTTTCATGACATTGTTAATAAAACCTATTTTAACAGAAGAGGTTTTTTCCTGTGAGTTCCTATGTTACTTATCTGATATCTGCACAAATACTCTAAATTGATGTATCAGATCAAATTTACTAAGACTATATACCAGACTTTATCTTCAAAGGATCCTAATTAGTATATTAAATGCAGGGTGTTAAAATCCCAACCAGTGAATTAACCAAGTCTAAACACAATGTTTAAACATTGGCAAATTTTCTGCATACAGCTTACCAAGCCACTGTTACCATCTTGTGGGAGCTATCCCTCCAACAAAAACAGATTTTGATCAGGGGTCTTGAGCTCACTGCATTTTCTGGAGATGGGTATGCTTTGCTATGCTTTCCCACACAATTTTGATTATGTTAATATGGTTATCTAAGGATATGCCTAAACATTCATATGCATTTCATTACAGGAGAATGTACTGGTGCTATCAGCATCTACATCATAAAATTGTTGAATTTAGAAGGCATTTGCACTTCATGATTGCATTCGACCATTACAATTGAATAATTCAAGACATTTGTGCATTAGAATAATCACTGTGCTCGTGAGATGTTTCTATTTCAATCATCGACTAACGTGTATTTGTATTTCCTGTAGGTGTTGAATTGCTACCTTTGCATACAGCTTAGACTTGTACTCATCACTTTACAGTTTGTATCAGTGAAGGTTTTCAGAGAAATTATGGATTCGCAACGTTAAAGTGATCTTATAATTGAAGCAGATTATCAGAAAATTTGTGCATTAGAACTTGGATATATATGTGCGAGAAGCCCTAATCAATTACTGTTACCTAATCAATTTCAGTCGAGAGAAAGAGGGAGAGAGAGACTTACAGATCTTGCGTCGATCGAAATCAGAGACCAAAGAGGCAAGATGTGTTAGCCACAGGAGAGGAGAGGAGTCAGGAAAGAAAGAGGGATTTGAGTTGGGTGCGAGAACCGTATTCCATGGCGGGCGGGTGTCGTAGAACACTATACCCGCTCCGAACCCGAGACAGATATTTATTTTGTGATATACCCATTTTTTTCTTGGGAGTATGCCGCGGCTAGGGCCGGCTGTCGAGTCTTTTGAGTGGGGTTTTATAAAACCTGGACTTGCTTAGTTTAAAATTTTATGAACTTGAGTATGAGTCCGAGCCCAATTTAAAAAAGTTTGAAAACTTAAGATTTGAGTTCGATCTAAAAAATTAAAATGATCTCAAACCATTTTGGGTCCGAACTTAAATCATAAATTTTATTTTTTATATTTTAAACTTATTTTATAATAAAACAAATACAAAATATCATTTAAAATAAAATACAAAATAAATACCACCGTATCAAATTAAAAGTTACATATTAAAGATATTTTTTACCAAAAAAAAAATGAAAGCTTAAAAAATTATAATAAATAATACATTAAATTCATCAAACTCACAATAATTTTAAAAACATAAAAAAATATATATATATTTCATTCTAAACATGCCAAGTCTATAATGGGTCAAGCCGCCTGGTGCCCATATTTAACCTATAAATAAAACGGATTTAAAAAATGGATCCAAACTTGGATCGGTCCAGCCTAATTGTCAGTCGTACTCAAGGCAGGCATGTTAGGTTTGGATTGAAATCGGCAATGGCATCCCTATATTTGATTTGTCCAAAAGGCTTTGAATCTCCTTTATAGCTCTAACATTTGATGTCTTGCAAAAACTTAAGTGAAATTGAGATCAATCTAATTTATACTCAAATTTAGTATTTAAAAAGATATTTTCTTTAAAATGGTTTGTATTTGTATTATTTTTATTAATATCATTCTTAATTATTATTATTTTGAATATAATAATAACGTGTCAATGTTTAAAAAAAAAAGATATCGATTCGAATTCAATATAGTTTATCTTATTTTATAAATATACGTCTAAATATGTATATAATTGTTTGACGTATAGATTTATCTGTTAATTTTCATTGTTGGTTTGTGTACAAAAGAAACACTCTTATTAATATTTTATCTCATGAATCAACTTATTTACTCTTTATTCTCTTTTCATCCCTTCTTTTTTTCCTATCCATCACTATATTTCCCCTAACAATTCTTTGCTGCTTTGAGAGATAAATTGGTACTCATGTAAACATAACAAATCGACTTGCTATAGTTTACTAATTTTCATCTCTCTCTCCCCGCCTTAAAAGGGGGAAAAAAAAAACACATATTTTTCATCATACATTGATCAATTGATATGTTACTGATCGATTCTTTAAAATTTAGCATTACTGAAACTTACAAAAACAATATTTAACTTATATTTTCTTGATCAATATAAAACTATAAATTATAGTTCTTAATTTACTATTTTCATACAATAATTCTACAAAATTTTTTTATGAATTTTTCTTTTCCTTTTCTCTTTTTTTTTGGGGTGGATAAGTGTAAATTTCTTGAAATTATTTTTTGTATTTTATGTTGAACGTTAATTATATTAAGTTAAAAATAGATAAACTCCTCTGGGGCATATTAATTTTTTTTTTTTGCGCACCAGTCCATTCATGTACCTATTTATCCATGGATAATTTAAATAAATTAATTAAAAAAATTCATGTATTAGGCATTTATCAATTGTTTAGATTGTATTTTTATTCCCCATGTCTCTTTTACAAGTGGGTAATATTATTTATAATTCATAATTCCAGAAATTTGTATTATTTATAATTTTCAAAATCAAAAAATCATTATTATTGAATTGAAGACTTAGAAATGTTTCCAGCTTGAAATTTCATTGGAAGCATGCACGTGGATTCCAAGTAGTTCATCGAAATGGCGTATTCTGCAATGTCAAAAGTCAGACTTTCCATAATTGTAGTCTTTGACAGTTTGGTGCGATGTGATGTTCCTACCTGCGATGCACGAGAATTTTGTCAACGATTCAATAATTACTATTATTAAAACTACAACTCTTAAGGTTGCATTGCAACAGCATTGGTCAGACAATCTCTTGATTGTTCTGATTGAACTTGGGAAAACTTCATTAAATGATCACTCTTTGATTTTCCGTTCTAGTTTAAAATTTCTTATATTGAATCTCCTTTTTTATTCTTTCAAGAGTAATTTCTTTTAAATAAAATTTAATTATATCTGATTTAAATTATTGTTAATTATATTTAATATGATTATCAAATATAAATTATTTATATATATATATATAAAAATCACCCCTCATTTCTTCTCTCCAACTCGCCCACAAAGCTTACTTGACAACATAAAATGAAAATTTGGTTTGAACTTATATATGGTGTCCCCACTCTAAGAAAGAAAAATAAAAAGAAAAAGAAAAAAAAAAGACAAACAAACAAAAAACAAAAAGAATAAAACATCTATAAATATTGGGTTACTTGAACATTGAAACAGCGGAAACCGAAGAGATCGTCTTCCACCCTTCTCCCTCTCCTCTCCAACCTCAACGTAGTGTGTAGATCTTCCAAAACCCCAAATTTCGAGTTTTCAATATGTTGATTGATGCCCACATCTTCGATTTCGCTCCTCTGACATTTTTCTGAACAGAGGCTGAAGACCCCACATTTTTCCATTTTCCTCTTATTCTTGTGAATGTAAATACGAACATGAATACCCTTTATGTTATTTTGGTGTTTTTGTGCATGCATTTGATGCACGCAGGAAGCTTTGAATCTCTTTTACAGCTCCCAAGATCAAAGGCAGTAAGATCTCGTACCAGATCGAGAAGGGTTATCTCTGTTTCCAGTTATGGTGCCCAAGGAAATGGTATTAATGATGACACTCAGGTACTTTAGAGATTTTATTTCACTTTATTTTGTGCCTTTTGGAAGCTTTTTTGTCTTTCCCAATATGCCCAATCATTTTTCATTGTATATGTGAGAACTAAGAGAGGTTGTATAGAGAAAATAAGCCGGAAATCAAGTTTTGGTGAATTATAATAGGTAATACCGGTGGTGTATGGTGGTAAGATTGAAGCATCTTCAAATGGGGTTGGTGCAATAACGATGTCCATTGAACCCAGATGTCAATTCGATTTTATTGTTGAAAATTTTTCAAATTTTGGTTTCTGTGACAAAACCTGGCCTCCCCCCCCCCCAATAAAAAGAAGATAATAATGCAAAAACTAAATGCATTATCCTTCTGAAAATCAAGTCATTTATATGTATTTTGCTTTCATTGGACCAAACATCTTTTGGAATTCTTTTGAAGTTTCCAGAATGATTGGTTGTGATACTATATAGGATTATGATCATATATGGATGAATCCATTGATAAGTTTCTGCTTGCCTTGTTTATTCCTTTGAAGGCCTTCCAAGATGCCTGGGAATTGGCTTGCATGAATTCATCAAAAGCAGAAGTTGTAATTCCAGCTGGAAGAATGTATCTGGTTCGACCAATTGATTTTGCTGGTCCTTGTCGATCAAAGGTGACCTTGAGGGTATGTAACAGCATTGAATAATACCACACAATATCTCTCATTTTATTGGTAAAAACGTTCATTTTATTCACTTTATTGGAGTCGCTCCTAAAATAGATATCTGGCACTATTGTTGCCCCAAAAGATCCTGATGTGTGGAAGGGTTTGAATCCACGTAAGTGGCTCTACTTCCATGGAGTGAGACACCTCACTGTAGAAGGAGGAGGAGAAATCAATGGCATGGGAGCAGAATGGTGGGCTCGCTCTTGCAAGACCAATAAAACAAATGTATTGCTTCATTATTTATTTATTTATTTTTTCATTTGAATTCATCATTCCCATATTTCTTTGCTAGTACTTTCCTTCATATATTAAGGCGCCTTCATCTCATCCTTGCAGCCATGTCGACCTGCTCCCACGGTTAGTGCTTTCTTACATCAAGAACATTACAATAGTTTCTTGTACTTGCTATTTTGTTTTTGCCCCAGGACATCACTTTCACTTGGGAGATTTGTACACCTTATTATTAAGCCTTATTGCAGGCAATTACTTTTCATAAGTGCAAAAGGCTGAAAGTCAGGAACATTACATTGGTTAACAGTCAAAAGATGCACATGGCTTTCACTAGTTGTCTTGGGGTTATGGCATCAAATCTTAAAGTCATTGCACCTTTTGCAAGCCCAAACACAGATGGAATCCATATAAGTGCAACCACACGTATTGAGGTCAAGGATAGCACAATTGGAACAGGTTTGTGTCCTTAACTTTATTGGTGAAGATTCAGTTTTTGCTCCCTTTTTATATGGGACATGAGAGATGTTCAAATTTGGAGCTTTGCTTAAATGGGTGGAAGCAGAAAATTCATTTGCAATTCTGTTTAGGAATTTGAGTGTAGACTATTGTGCCAACTGCAAGAACTGTGTAGGCAATTCCAATTACCTGGTGGAGTTTGGCAGGGCAGAAATGTTTTCCTGGCATTTTTCTTTTGTGAACTTTTGCATTATATGTTAACTGCATTTGGTGATATGCTTTTGTCTTCACAAAAGCTATGTGAATAACAGAAGCTTACAAGATGAAGGGTGTAGAAAGAAATGTTGGTTTTCAGCTCCGTAGGGCAAACCAAACTTATGAATTTATTGTCCATTTGTATAGGAGTTATGGTTTAAATATCTAATTATGATTCCACCAAAAATTTGTGCCTTAGTTTGTTTATAAAGTAACTAATTCTCTTTCAGGGGATGACTGCATATCTATCGTCAGGAATTCTTCACAGATCCTCATTAGCAATATCACTTGCGGACCAGTTGTTTATAAAGTAATTAATTCTCTTTTCAGGGGATGACTGCATATCTATCGTCCGGAATTCTTCACAGATCCTTGTTAGCAATATCACTTGTGGACCAGGCCATGGCATAAGGTGAACACATTTTTGTTCTTGGTTCTTCTCAACATGTTCAACCTTAAATATGCTGATTAATTCTGATCTACTTTTTCAGTATTGGAAGCTTGGGAAAATCAAATTTATGGGAAAATGTGAATGATGTAATGGTTAATGGGGCTTTTCTGTCCAACACTCAGAATGGTGTTAGGATCAAAACATGGCAGGTCAGTTCTCCCTCTCTGGTTTCATTCCCTCTCCCGTCGGGGGCAAGTTTCATAACCTTTTCCATTTTGGATGTTATCAGGGAGGAAGTGGATCTGCCACCAATATTGTGTTTCAGAATATATGGATGGAGAATGTCTCACACCCAATCGTTATCAATCAATATTATTGTGACTCACGGAAACCATGTGGAAACCAGGTATCCCTTTAGATATCCACAGCTTTAGATGTTAATAGATTAGTCTTAAATGGTTGCTTCTCTCTGTTTGTTGTGTCTTTGCATCAAACAATGGTAGCAAGTCAGTCCGTGAATCATTATTGGCAATTCAGGCTTTTGGCCTTTGATATGCTTGCAAGACCAAGTCCATATTCTTGTTTATATGGAAAGGCTTTTGTTTATCTTGTTATGTCAATGCTAGCAGATGTAAGGGTAAACATCTCTTAAATGATATTCCAAAATCATTCTGCAGACATTGGCAGTTAAAGTGTCAAATATCACATTTATGAGCATCAAAGGAACCTCAGCAACAAAAGAAGCAATGAGGTTTGTGTGCAGCGAGTATTGCCCATGTGAAGGTCTATATCTAAGTGACATACAACTCAAGTTACACTGTGGAGGAACAACAAAATCCTTCTGCTGGGCAGCTCAAGGATCAAGTTCTGGTCTTGTACATCCGCCTCCTTGCTTCTCATGTGAAGGAAGCTTTCTTGCATTGAAAGTTTCATCTGTTACGACTCTTGATTCAATTTAGACGCCATTTAGCTTCAACTCAACAAATGAAAGGCAAGCCTTTAAGCAGCTAAATGCAGAGGCGTGTCAGCCTGGTGACAACCTATTATGGGCCTTGTGGACCTGGAATGGCGTAGGCTTTGCCTATTTGCAAATGGATGGATCAGCTGAAGTGGGAAGTTGCTGTGAGCCATGTTAAGCATAAAAATAGCAGTGTAAATGTTGTATGTATACACACGAGTTCTTTGATTGTTTGGGTATGTAATGGGAGAGAAACTGTACCATAAACAAGTCTCTGTATATATATATATTGGTATAAGGAAAAAAAGAGAACATTAAATGAGCAAAATTATTCTTCTAGTGTTGGAATTCAGAAAGTTTGCACATGGAAGCTAAAAATTCAACGACTGCACCATACATTCAAATTTGGCAGAAAAAGTGCGTGTCCAACAAGTGAGTTCAATTTCATTCAATAACTTATTTAAAAAAAAAAATTAAAATTAAAATGGCTTCAGTGCCACTGCCAATCCTATGCCTATGTAAACAGACTCTCGCATACATTGTAACTATTTATATATATATATATATATATATATATATATATATATATATAAATAATATTTATATAAAAGAACTCGCATACATGGAAACTAAAGATTGTAAATTCAGAACAGGTTTTCACTTAAGACCTTAGGAAAGGGAACCACTACTTCCAATTCATCTGTTGATTACAAAGAATTAATGAAAGCACAAATCCAGAACGGTGTGTCTATGCGAATATGTTGTGTAAAGCTTTGAGCTACCAAAAGCCAAGCCAGAGGCAAATCGAAGTTCTCCACCATTCTAAATGTTCTCCGTACCATCTTGTCAACATAAAGGTTCCATCCAAATGATCACACTCAAGTGTCGTCTCTTCTCTCCCCCTTATAACAGACTCGAATTTCGGATTTGATTCTTAGTATATGCACCCAAAAAAAAAAAAAAAAAACAACATATGGGCCTTCCAGCCAGAGGCCTCGACTTTAATGGGGCAACCATCACGATGCAACCCCTCAACTTCAACATCGAGGTATTGTTCCACCATAGCTCTGAATCCATCAACACTGCAATCAGGAACTCAAGATTTAGTAGAAAGATACTTTGTCCTCATCCACTCAGCAGATTAAACGGAAGCCATCCATTTTGAATTACCATGAGTTAACTAAAGAATATAAATATACCAGCAGTCGCCTCGTTACGGTACAAAAAATTTTGATGAAAACAAACAATGCTGTGATTTTACTGATAGAAGCAGTTGTAACTTCAACCATGCTGTGGTTTTATTGATAGATGCAGTTGTAACTTGAACTTACATATCTAAACATGGATTTAACACCCAAATGATTTGGTAAGAACGTTAGAAGAAAACAAATGCAGTTTGTAGAACTTAGAATCGGGAAGAATCCTGTTTGGACAATCGCCCCACTGGGGGGGGGGGTGTTGAACAGAGAGGAAATTGGAAAAAAATAATGGCAGCATTGTGTCAGTTAAATTACTGGATACAACTTCAGTAAAAAGTTCATTTAACTTTGTATTTGTCCAAGTATTTTTATGATCTTGCTTTGTAAGGCTATAATGTAAGTGCTACGACGATAAGATAAATTAACGCGGGAGTGATAGAAGAAAGATAACAGGGTTTGAAAAGAGAGAAAGCCTAAATTTTTTAAAGAGAAATATCACTCTAAAAAAAAATATTATTAATCATGAATACTAAAATAATAAAATACTATAAATATTTATAGGGAATGCAAACCCCATAAATTAAAAAATTATAAAATTAAATAAATTAAATAAATTAAGAAACTTGTAAAATTAGATAATTAGAAACTAAAAAACATTAGAAATCTAGGGAAACTGAAAAACTTTAAATATTAGAAAATTATAAAAATTAGAAACTAACTAAATTAACGGATCCTTTTCCCTTTTCTTGAGCCATCCGAATAATTGTTGAAAATTTGTTCCACATCAGTCTTTCATTCCTAAAAAAAACCCGCCCTCGAGTGATACCTCCGATGACTTATAATCATATTTTCAACTTTCTACTTTGGTTTTCTTGCCCAAAAACATATGCTAAGTATGACAGATATTAAAATAACTACAATTGTAAGTTCACTCAATTTTAAAAAATTGAGTCCCCAATAACTTTAAGAAAATTTAAACGCTTTTGAAACTCTGAAACAGTGATATCTTCACCATCGGTATAAATCTAATTTTGTGCCTTCACTAACCTATCATTTAAATCAGTTTCATCAAATCTTTCGATGAGAGATTACTCTTCGTGACCGATTAAAACCTTATTCAATACTTTGGATGAGTCAAGTTTTTCCTTAATAACATATATAGATCCTTCCAAATTATTCCTTAACTCCACAATTTTCTCCCTTTTTACATCCTTTTTACCTAGTGTTTCTAGTTTACCTTTTGTTTCAACAAAAGAATCATTCGAAATAAGCATTCCTGGAACAACCGTCTTCTTGGCTATTGTTAGAATCTGCACATCTTCATCTGAAAATTTATTCTCGTTGATTGGAATCATACGAGATTGTTAGGGAAATATAGGATTAAGGTGTGGTCCCTGAGCGATTCTCTTCGCGCCACCTTCACTTTCTATATTGCCCTAATTTGACCGCGACGTTTGCAGTTTCGTTTCGGTTCGCTCCATTCGTGTTTCTAACCGCTCCATTTGATCAGACAAAATTTGGATTATAGTCGACATGGGTCGCAACTCTTTGAATACGTCAGAAAGAGTATTATCTTCACTGGCTTAGTTGGCCATCGCAAGTGAAAATTTTGGCTCTGATACCACCAAACATAAGAGAGATAGAAGAAATACAACAAGGTTTGAAAAGAAAAAAAAAATCCTAAACTCTCTCTAAAGAGAAATATCACTCTTAAAGAAAAATATTATTAATCATGAATATTAAAATAATGAATACTATAAGTATTTATAGGAAATGCAAACCTCATAAATTAGAAAATTATAAAAATAAAGAAATTAAAGAAATTAAGAAATTAGTAAAATTAGGAAATTAGAAATTAGAAAAATTAGAAAACTAAGAGAAATTAAGAAACTAGTAAAATTAGAAAATTAGAAAATAGAAAAATTAAAAAATTAAAAAAATTAAGAAACTTTAAATATTAAAAAATTATAAAAATTAGAAATTAATTAAATTAATGGATTCTTTTTTCTTTTTTATAAGCTATCCAAATAATTATTAAAAGTTTGCCTCACGTCATAAATATCTGAGAGTGAAAAATTACAAGAGTAATATTTCAAGAAGTAAATATTACTCTCGTAATGTTTTCCATTTTCCTGATGAACAAAGGGATAAATTAAACCCCCCCCCCCAGCCATTGAATCTGCTGCTTCGAACTCAGCTCTCAAATCCATGTTAATCATGGGTCCATTTTAATTATTTAAGAATCCTAGTAATCTTAGTATTTCGAATTTCATTTGATTTTAACAGTCTAACCCCAAAACCAAACAATCTCAGTCCTTGGATCAACCTTCTTATACTTAATATCTCTTCCTCTCTCTCTCTCTCTACTATTCATTTTCTCTATTCTTCTCCTCCCTTCAACCGCCTACCTACACTTAGTAGCTGCCGCTGGAACTCTTCAACTTTCCCCGCGGCTACAAACATAGCTCAACTTTCACGAATATTTGCAACTGCTGGTGAGGGTTGCATTCATGGGTCATCGTCATTCTTAGATTGTCTTCGAAATTGTAAATATTTGCCTCCGAGTGATGTCACATGAGCTAGATCTGAGCTGAAGCATAGGTTCTATGAGGTTAGTGGCGAGTTCTCAACCGAAATTCTCGGAGCAACTGCCAGAATTCCTTGACTCCTCTTGAGGGCGTCTCACCCCCACTGCTGATATCATCTATGGTCACTGTTGCACCACATAGTCATTGTCTCATCATTACCACTGAAGCACAATCCTTTGTTCATGACATCGTCAAGTCAGAGAAATGTCGATGTTGGTACATTGCTGTCCAAATCAGTGAGTAGAAATGCTGACATGGCATGCGGAGGAGGAGGAGGAGGAGGTGGTGGTGGTGGGGAGAGAGAGAGAGAGAGAGAGAACAAATCCCGATAATTTTCAAGGGGTCCAAAATAGTTCCCCTTTATCCCCCTCTGTTATGGTAGCCCCCTCTAAGGTAATATTTATCCCTGTTAAAAAATAGAGGGGAAAACTTGGTCGATCAAACATCCCTAAAAGGAGGGAAAATTTTAATGGGGTAATTTTTCACTGCTTCCTCTCCTATCACACATGTCCTTAGATTAAAAACACACGGTCCTTGGGATTGAAAGAAAGATAAAACTATCAAGTAAAAATCTTGACACATTATTGAGAATAAATTTATCTATTGTGGCAAATGTACAGACATTTGGTTTCTTTTACGGAGACCTTCACCAAGGCTTGGCAAATGACACCAACATTAATGAGAAAGTGTGCAGAAGTGATATCGGAACAACTTAGACACGAAAAAAAGGAACTATATTGTTATTAAGAAAGAACAAGAAAGCAGATTAAGAAACAAAGAAGAGAAACAGAAATCCAAAATAGCCAGTGTTTAGCAAAGACTGCATTTGCTTCTTATCGAAGTCAAAAAATAGTGCTGTTCTGTTGCTCTTCTTCTTAAGCACAGGGTTAAGAATTACCTGCCTCAAAAGAACTGACATGTGATTATGGCACAGAGCAATCCTGAGTAGTTGCATATGAAAGAAACAGGTACATCAAGGTTAACTCGTATCATTTTGTACAAGGATAGCATACCAGAAGATCAAAAGGGCACCTATCTTGTGCTGTAATTTCTTACTTTGGATGATAACTGACGTACTCTTTTGTATCTTCCAAAACAATTATCTGTAGCACTGAAACACAAACTTTTCTGCCTGACACCAGAATAGTGCAGAATGGCCATACAAAATGCTGTCTTCAGTCTTTAGTGGCTATACACAATGCTTATAGTTACTGGTACGTAACCCAAAGTCCTTTATAGAAATGGAAGTATCAGGTGCTGGTCCAAAATATACCTTATACATATCTTGTTTCTGAAGAAAAGGAAAACCCACTTGTATATAAGCTGACCAAAAATATGATGCAGTTATGCATAACAGCACATATTTCCTTATCCAATACGTGCATAAGTTTATGAAGTTGAGGTATTTGACAACCAGTGGAAATTAGCCGAGCAGATACCACTTAACAATTTTAATGATAAAGAAGAGAATTGCACTAAGCACAAGATTTTTTCAAACTCGCGTGACAGACAATTAGATCAGAACCATAGTAAAATATCGAAAACCTCAATCACAGGAAAGTGCTCCATATAAGAATACTTCCTTTTCTTTTCAAGGAAGGGAGAGGGAAAAAAAAAAGATGATAACACCTTATTTAGCTCCATGCAGCTTTATGAGCGGTTCCATTACCTAAAAGTTCTCATAGTAATCCTAGTAAAGTGTAGAAAACCTTAATCGCAGGGAAGTGCTCCATATAAGAATAGTTCCTTTTCTTTTTAAGGAATGTAATATATATATATATATATATATATATGTATGTATGTATGTATGTATGTATGTATGTATGTATGATAACGCCTTATTTAGTTCCATGCAGCTATATAAGCAGTTCCATTACCTAAAAGTACTCATAGTAATCCTAGTAAAGTGTCGAAAACCTCAATCACAGGAAAGTTCTCCATATAAGAACACTTCTTTTCTTTTTTAGGAAGGGGGAAAAAAAGGTGATAACACCTATCTTCATGCAGGATTCCATGCAATCCAAAGTTCCTTATCATTTTGAATGGCCAGTTTCCGGTCATTGAGATTTATGGGATTTGGAATTTATAAATAGGTGTTTGTCTTACCTTTCTACTTTTCTTACAGACACTGTACAGCTAAGATAGGACTTCTCCAAAATTATGACTATTTGAGGAATGTCCGGAATTATTGGCCAGCATTTCCAGAATGCAACAAAAGCACTTCAGCCTATGACACTTGCCAAGATGAAAAAGACGGAACAGGGGATGAGGTGGTTACAATGCCAATCCATTTTCTTCTTTCTTCCCCCTTTATTGGATAAAGAAACTTTGCGCAGTGGATGAAATAGGTGCAATGAGATTAGCACTTCAGTGATGGCTACTCGACATTGAAGAGAGCGGAGGAAAGGATCAGATATACAATAATAATTTTATTAAAATTTGAGTTATACTTCTCGAGAAACCACAAAAGAGAAAAGTTTATACCGGTTATCTTACCTGTTGCCTAATCAATTTTCATGAAACAAGGTATCATAACATACCATGATGTGCCACTTACCCAACTCAGACCAGTCAGAAAATTGCTATAATCATTTACAGGGCAGCTTAAAATGCAACATTTCAAACACAATTCTAAGCCCAACAATTTAACATTTCCAAAAACATTAAACAAAATAAGCAAACAAATTTAGAATGTGTTCATGCTGTTTTGGGGTTTTGGAGAGTTTTAGTTTGGGGTTATGGAGATTGGTAGGAGCCCGTGAGAGAAGCGGTGTATTGCCGTCTCCATTGATTCGTGAAACGGTGAGATTTGTGTAAGATTTTGGGTTTATGGTTTGGCGGATTTAAATTACTGTATTGCCACTGGATTTTTTGGGCTCATGATGGTTGTCTATAAATATATGTCGGGTCGGCCCGAACAATTCTGGGCTTGGCCTGCAGAAATGATTGGCCTTTCAGCCCGTTCAAAATTTCCCGGGCCTTACTAACCTGATCCTTTGAGCAGACTCGTGGATGAAAAACGGGTCACCAAACTCCACAGTAGAATATTATATTTTTTTTTTAAGATCTTAAGTTTGATTCATGAAAATGAAGAAATGAGATTTAGGAAAGTCAACTCCTTAATAGGTCTCACAATATTCAGACCGAATTAATCAAACAAAATCTAAATACCGATCGATAAAAAAAAAAGAATGAGTCCGATTTAGTTTAAATCCAACCCAATTATGGCTACGGCTGCAACATGAATTTAGAAGATATATAAATTGCTCTTTAGTTGGGTTTGACTCATTTATTCAGTTAAATAAATTAAGTATGAAGGCAATAAATTGATTTATTAATTAAAAAAGGTTAATGTTGAATATAGAGTTTAATTTTATTTTTTTTTGGTTACAAAATATATAGATTTTAATATCAATTTATTTCGATAGAGTTCTTATAGGGATAATCAAGTAGTAAAGAGTTCTTATTCAAATGTCTTTTCTAAGATCTAGTGTTTGAACTTTCACTCCTATATAACCAAAAAAAAAAAAAATTATTTCAATAGATTCATTTAAAAATTTTATCTCAACTCATTCAACTAATTTAATAAATCAAATTTAATTATATTTTTAGATATATTTACAAAATGACTTATTCTAAAATTAAACAAGTTTGAAATATTTTTAATCAACCTCATTTAACTCATTTGTAGGCCTAGCAATTGAGCTTTCTGAGCTGGGTTTTGTCAAGCTCAGGTTCAGTCCGTTTAAAATTTTATAAGCTAGCGCCCGAGTTTGATTCGAGAAAATTTGAAAAATCAAGGCTCGAATTTGGCTCAAAAAATTAAAAGGATCTCAGGCCCATTTTAGGCTAGGCTTGAGCTCGTTTTAAGTCCGAAAAAAATCCAGAGAGAGAGAGAGAGAGAGATAGAGGCGAAAGGTTGCTTCTGTACAAAAAACATGAACCCTAAATCCCAAAATTTCAATCGAAAATCGATGAAATCATAACGAAAATCAATGGATACAAAGACGAAAATGATAGATCTGACAAAAGGGTACGCATATCTGGAACAAAAGATCAAATATCAAAAAGTTCAAGAAACCCTAGCCCTAGAAATCGATTTACAGAATGGAGAAATGTGAAATTTAGATCAGTCAATAGAGGATAAAGAGAAGAAGGCGAAATGAAAATCAATTTGAAGGATTGGTGAAGAAAAAGAGATCGAATTAAGGTGAGAAAAGGAGAGAGAAATTTGGGGAGATGAAGAAAAACGCATGGCTGGCTTTAGTTGTGTGAGTTTGCGTGAAACCAACAACTTCAAGCCGAGAATCTGATTTTCAGGATAATCCAATTGATCAATCGATTGCAACGCAACCATCTTCTAGACTTCCAATCTGAAAACCAAATCTTCGACAGGAGAGAAGAACGAGACGAAGAATCATCAAGCAGGAACAAATAGACCGAAAAGAACTTCGATTGATCACGGATGCCATTAGAGAGAGAGAGAGAAGAGAGGGAGAGAGCTCTGCAGTTTTACGTTTGCGTGTAGTCTCTAGTGAAAAAAATGAGAGAGAGAGAGAATTGACATGAGTCATAAACCAGAAGAAAACATATTTAATTTTAAACGTGTGGGATTATAATGGAACAAGCTTACTAGTATTCAAAATCGGTCCATAATGAAAACGGGCCAAAAAATGGGTCCCAACTCAGACTGACCCTAAAATGAGCCAAACTCAATTCTTTAAAATGGGCGAGCTCGAGCGGAGTTTAGGCCGGTTTGACCCAATTGCCAGTCCTACTCATTTGTAACGCGAAATACATATCATCAAAAGTTAAAGTTTTCTCTATAAATCATAATAAAGTCAACAAAATAACGTTCGATTTTGTTACAATTAATTCAAGAGCGGTTCATGTCCCATTGTTAACATAGACGAGTCCAAACTGGACTATGAGCAATTGGAGCAAAACCAGAATAAATGAAGTACAAAACCATGACCTACTTGCGTAAGCTCGCTTATGTCAATGGGATGTACTAATCATAAATGATCGGCGTGGTTCTTTAACATCTTTGGAGTCTCAAATCCCTTTTTGCATCTTCACTTTGCATTTGATTCCATACAAGAATTAGAATTTGTTCTACTAATAAAGGCAATTTAGAAAAGTTTGGCACCTCACTAATCCTAAACAAACTAGATCCATCTTACGGCTCTCAATGGGAGAGAGAACGATTCATCAAAACATTTGAATCGAATATGATCTTCCAACGGACCTATTTGTGTCGTCAATGAATTATTAATTAAACTGATATCATCTCCTTATTTACAAAAAAAAAAAAAAAGAAAAGGACCCACTTGTGTCTCACATTATTTACTTCAAAAAAAGAAAAAGAGAAATCTATTATTCTCTCGTTCAAACTGTTCCTAAGAGAAGATGCCATTGCCATTTCACTTTTGAAAGTTTTGACTTCAATGTTAGGCTAGAAAACAAAAAAAGGTAAAGAGGAAGAGGAAAGGGTAGACAAAAGGGTGAACATATTAGGATGAGTCGGTGGAAGCTTCGAAAATATTTGGTTGACAGGGACGAGAAAGAGAAATTGAGTTGGTGAGTAAATTTATTGTCTGTTTCAAATGTAATTATGGAGCCAACCCTCCAAATTCAAGCAATAATGATATTCCAATGGATGGCAAAGAGATTTTATTGAATCTTTTTTTCCTTTTTTTCTCTGTTGCAAGGGATCACAGCCTTCAATAAAAAATCATTTTTTGGATGAACCTTGATGGATATAAGGTGTAGAAACAGTCTATTTATAAAAATATAAAGAAAAAATTATGTATATATATGTTCACTTTAAAACCGATTCTAAATATTAGGATTAAGATTCTGATTATTATTGTTGTTTCAAATGTAATTATGGATTTTTTAAGGTAATTGAACCACAGAAAAATTTATTAAATTACTTCGTTATTTTTTGTATTTGAGGATAAGTCGAATTTCTAAACGAATATTTCAATGCAAACTAGTTTTACTTCATTTCATAAATAAATTTGAAATTTATTTTTATGCTAAATTGACCTGAACTCTTAATTAGTTAAGTTATAAGTTTCTCACTAATACCTTGACCCGTTTTGTAACTCAAATAATTATATATAAATAATTTTGCTTTAGGTTGCGGTAAGATGATGGAGAAAATATCGTGTATGACACCAACAGTCGACATAACGAGTAAGGGTGTTAAAGTTTTTAATCGAATCTCAAATTCAAAATTTAGAAATAAAAAAAAATGGTATATGATGTTTGAAGCGGATTAGTCAGAATAAAATTTTGAATATCTATCAATTATAAAGAAAAAAATGGTATACGATGTTTTTTGTTATTATTTAGTCTATTTGATTACGAAAGAATGAAACTACATTAAGAGTGACCGGCAATGAATTTGAGACAATTTATAATTTTATTAAAATAAAATTTATTTTTTTGGATTAACTTAAGTTGTCCAAAATTTTTTGCGGTGATTTTAGGAATCAAGAATTTCAGTATTAACATGAAAGAAATATAAGAGTTTTTAAGTTATGCGTTTATGGCGGTAGTTGAAAGCGGTGATGCCCTAACACCATTCATCCATCAATAAAGATCTTTCATTTTTTTGATCATTTACTCTTTTTCTTTTTTGCGTTTTTCAAAAATATAATCATAATTCTATAAATAACTCGTCTGACTGAATAGATAGATTTAAAATAATACTGATGCAAAATCACAAAAAATAAAAAAGCTTTTTAATTGATAATATATTTTTTGTTTTTATCGATTTGTATTCAGATTTTATTTAATTAATTTGATTAAAATATTATATGATTCATTAAAGGATTGACTCTTTTATTTTTTTTATTTTTCAGATTTAAAATTAAGATTTTTAATTAAAAAAATAGGATATTGATCGGAAATATATTCACACAAGTCAAGGCATCCGATGTGATTAGCACAATTAATTTGGTTCACTTTCACTGCAAGTTTGAGAATGTCTCTTGGCACGGTAACGGCGTCTAATGAGGGACCCCTCCAGTCCATTCCAGTCCAACCCTTAAGCCGCACGTTTAGTTTCTTACATCAAAAGTTGTTCAACATGCATGTGAACAAATTTTATAAAAAAACACTTTCTTTTCCTTTATTGCTTCGATCGTCAAAAATGGCATTCTATGCAAATCGAATCTTGTGACTTACGTAACTGGCCTCGAGAGTATGTATTCTTTGGCGCCTTTTTTTTGTTTTTTTTTAAATAATCGATCAATATTTAAAATCATATTTTGATTAATTCAATTAAAATATTATTAGATTTAATTTAGATTTAGTTAAAAGACGTAACACCTTTATCCATTAGATAGATTATCCACTTGTTGTATTTTTTTAATATAACAGATTTTTTTTATTATCAACTGATATCCGGATTTCGTCAGTGATCTGAATACTGTGAAACCCATTAAAGAATTGATTTTTCAAAATTCCATTTTTTTCATTTTAATAGCTCGAATTCCAGATTTTTAATTAAAAAAATATAACATTTTATTATTACACCTATAAAAATTTAGTTTAGTTGTATTTCTTTAACCGTTACTTTCACATTTTATACAAATAATAATGAACCTTCATGGATAAAAGCCCACTCTACCCTTTTGTGTGTTGGGGAAACAAATGAGTTGCTAGGCCCAATTTGCTTTTCCAATGTTTATTTATATATAAAAATAATATAAACACCTTTTCATAAATTCAAACTTTCAAAAAAAAAAAAAAATTGTTGTTTCCGTACTAAAATCCGAGTCATCGAAACCACTATAAATATATATATATATATATATATATATTTTTTTTTTTTAATACAAGGTCTGATTTTGTCTTTTCACTACCCCTGGCCTGAGGGTCGCTCCATTTCTTATCATAGAGAAAGATGGTTACTTTTCTTTTGAATATAAATATGCATCTCAGGTAAGCCTAGAGTGCATACCAAAGAACACATTGCTTTCGCTTTGAATAGAAGAAAAAACCCACAAACCAAACTCTCCAAAAAATGAAGAACAGCAACACCAATATGCCTCCATCCCACACCCACAAAATTTCATCAAATTTCGAAGAAGTTAGGGATCAAAAGAAAAGGACTTCGCAAGTTGCAGTGAAGAAAGAGGAAGACATGGTGGTGAAGCAGTTAGAGAGAAAGACGACCGAAGACATCAATGAAAGCGCCGAGGCCTTCATAAAGAAGTTCAGGCAACAGCTCTTGATCCAACGTCTTGAATCAATTGAGAATTATGAACAGATGCTCGCAAGAGGTCTCTAGCATTCATTAATGTTTTTATTTACCTTAATGTGCTTTTCAATGTGTTACTTAGGAAATAAATATTTGTATCCCGAGATTAACGTATTGACTTCTAAATAATGTCTTCATTTGTTGTTTCTGGACAGGACAAATAAACTTTTGAATCTGCCATTTTGAAAAGAAGTTATTTAATTTTCTTGTTTTATCCTATTTCCAAATTAATTTTTGGGTTTTGGGTATTGATTTTATATGGATTTGATCGAGAAGATTATCAATTTTAGTACCATTTCTATTTAGTAATTAAATTTGGATTGATTTGTCAATCGGACCGGATCGACTCTTGACTCATATATTTTATAAATCGATTCATAAATTAAATCGTTTATACAATCAATCCGTACATACCCGGATTGACACACAATCCGTGTGATCCATAGATTTTTACAAAATCCGTGTATAGTTATTATAACTTTTCTTAATTCTCGTATTAACTTTTTCATATTCAAAAAACTCAAAACAAAAAAGCAAAACAAAACACCTCCCCAATGAGAGTCATAATATTCCCTCTTCCCCAATCAAAAAATGAGAAGTTTCAAAGAAGTAGAAAACTTAGAGGGCCATTGATCCAATTCTATTTTCTAAAATCGAAATAAATAGAATCATTCCAATTCATCCTGTTTGGTTTAATATACTGGAATGGATATTATTATTATATGTTTTATTTGGTTGGCTTTTTTGGAATAGGAATCAATAATTTTTTAATTTTACCCTCATTCCAATATATAATAAAACTATAAATAATTTAAAATAATTTTTTAAAATATTATATAAAATTAATTTTACTTGAAAAAATAAATATTATATGAATTTATCAAGTAAATTTTATATCCTTTACAAAAAGAGAAAAGAGGAAGATAACTTATTAATGAAAATTTTATATTTTTTTATTTGTTTAGGTTTTATATATATATATATATATATATCAGTAATGGATAATTTTATAATAAAAATTGTATGAGTTATTGGTAATAAATAATTTTATAATGAAAAAATAAATATTATATGTGTTCATCAAGTAAACTTTATATTTTTTTTTTCAAAAATAAAAAAAGTAATTTAATAATGAAAATTTTATTTTATTTTTTTCACTTGTTTATATATATATGAGTAATGGGAAATTTTATAAAAAAAATTATATGAGTAATGAGTAATTTTATAATAAAAAAGATAAATATTATATGAATTCATCAAATAAAATTTATATATTTTTCAAAAAAAAAAAAAGAAAGTAATTTAATGATAAAAATTTTATATTTTTTTATTTGTTTAATTTATTTTATATATATAAGTAATGGATAATTTTATTAAAATATTGTATGAGTAATAGATAATGGAAAATTTTATAATGAAAAAAATAAATATTATATGAGTTTATCAAATAAAATTTATATCATTTTTAAAAATTAAAAAAATTAACTTAATAATGAATATATTATTTTTTTTACTTGTTTAGTTATATATATATATATATATTTATATATATATATGAGTAATCGACATTTTAATTAAAAACAGAAAATAACTTAATAATGAAAATTTTATATTAAAAAAGGAAGTGTGAGAGTGGAGAGTAATGAGTAATTTTAGATAAGTATGAGAGTAAATAATTATTTGAGAATCAAATGTGGGTTTCCAAAATCAATCACTTTATTTGAGTTTTGTGGATTTCTAAATTTTTGGATGTAAATTCAAAATGTTCATTCCATAATATTAACTCAAACATTATCTTTTGATTTCATTTATATTCATATTTTTCATTCTCATACTCTCTTATCACTCGTCATCTTATAACGTATTTCAAAGACTTTTTTAAAAAATAGTATAGCCAATCTCTCAATGATGTCACCACCTTGTTTCTCTAAAATAAGAAAAATAGTTTAAAGGAAATAATATATAAACTATCTTTTATAAATAATATTTGAAAAAATATTTCTCTCATCAATAAAGGTAAATTTAAAATAATGGATGAATTATCATTTTACAATTTTATAAAATATTATTTATAGTTCAAATTTGATATATATTTTATTTTTTATAAATATTGTAATTAATATTTTATATTTAAAAAATATAATTATATACATTTTTATATTTTAAAATTATAAAAAAATCAACTGTTGAATCAGTGATCCAACGATTCAACTAGTTGAATGACACCTAGGTCAGATTAATAAGCGGGTCAGGTTTAATAACTATTCGTTTTTTCATTTTGAGTGTAACCCCATGAATTATATACATTCAAAATAATTTTCTACTTTCAGGTTTGGAATTTTGTTAAAAAGAAGTATATGCCTGTTATGCTGAATTTCAACCAACAATGTGGGCTACTAATTGACTCTATGATTCTCCCTTTTCTCTTACATATTTCCAGAATAGTCGAGCTCTTGGTATTTGAATTATTGGGGAATTTGACTGAATAATATCAAAGAATATGAGAAATATGGAACTCTATACATAATAATTCAAGAGACCAAAAATAATTTTTATTGATTTTTAAATTTATAAATTGTTTGAAATTACAGAAAATTATTTTCAGTTCCAGAAAAATTCTAAAAAAAATTTTAATGATTTAGGAAAATTATTTCCTTACCGTTGGTTACCTAAGTAATTTTTTTTTTGTCTTTTTGATTTTATACTCATTTATTTATATATGAAAAATTGATTTTTTAAACATAAAATTAATGAGAAATTGAACATATTTTTTGAAATTGATGTTTTAAATTTTTATATTATATTACAGTTGGTTATGTATCTAATCTAATGTTGATTTCTATTTTTAAAATATGGTGTGGGTCAGACACATACTTAGCATTCTTGAGAGAGTGCTAGAGTTTTAAAATTTTTTTGCAAAGTTAAATATAATTATAGATAATATATTGGATCCTATGTATACTTTGCCACATCCTTTGAAGATTATTGGGGGGGGGGGCGGGAGAGACATCTAGAGCTTTTTATTTGATTCATTGGTTTAGGCATGCTGAAGTTGAGACTAATATGATCAGAAACTTCCCTAATTTGAGGATTACATTAATTAAAATGTGAAGGGTTAAGAATATAGAAATCAAGATGATAATATCATTGATAAATAGTTCTAGTCCACGTGCTAGTTAAGAGTAAATTTGTTATCCGACGGAAATTTTCTATCCATATTGATTTTTCTATCGCTTACTATAAATTTTTCATCCACATTGATGACTCCAATTAGGTGATGTGAAATTATGATAAATATTCATATTAATCAAGGGAGAGGGAGACCTAAGAAGATTAAGAAAACAACAATAAAATATGATATAAATTATTTAAATATTGATAAAAATTTGATACAAAATAGAGTAAAATCACATAAAGTATTTATATCATCGAACCACTTAGTGAAATAAAAGCACAATTATTGTTCTCTTATAAATAAAGCAATCATATAGATGAACATGCGATATATAATAAAATACAATAATGCAAAAAGATTCATATAATCGATTCCATTTCATAAGGTAAAGATTTAGTTGTTGTTGTTATATATTTTCTTCTCCAAGTATTTTGGAGAAAGATAATTCCATTTTATTCTTTAAAATCATGTAAAATCATGAAATTCTAAGATTATGGGCATACCATTATATATATATTTTTCTTACACCAGATCCTCCACTTCTAAATGAGAATGAGGAAGAGGAAGTTCAAAGTTGTGGCTCTCGCTAAACTTGCCAAACTTGACTTGAATTTGAGTCTGGAAAAAGAGGCCTATGATGAGTGAAGTCGCAAAAGAATTAGAGCTCTTTCAGATATCCCCAAATGTCTACTACATATCCATGGAGCTCTTCAAAAGTATCCACATGGCGCAGCTTTGGACATTGCCTCATTGGGTGCTATTTCAACTTGCACTTTCTTGGGCTACATAGATTGGCGTCCTCACAAGAAGATTAACCTCTTCCATTACACATGGCATAATGATGTACCCACATGAGCATTCTGTGATTTCACTCCTTGTTTTAATATTTCATTTTAGTCATGCTTGTGTGGTTTTCCTCTTCCGTGGTTATTGCTTGGAGTTACCGATGTTTCTTCTCCGTGTAATTCTCTATGAGGTGGAGAGAGGACCAAATTCTCTATTTATAGGGCATGACTAAGCATCTTGAATCAAAACACCAATTAGTATCCCCTCAACTCTCTTTTAGTTATTCATGAATAATTTATTAATTAGATATTATTGGCGGTGAGTTTTGATTTTACGGATTCCGTCTCCTTTGACTGAACGGGTATTCCGTGAGATGAAATAAAACCTACAAAAGTCACCAAAGGGTGCTCTGGCAGGAGAGACTCCGACGTTTAAGTCAAAAAGAACGGTTTTCGATATGAATAAAATAGACTGAACAATAGAGGGTTGAGGATGAGAGTCCTATGATTTGTGTGTCGAGTGTTGGGTTATCAAATGGGAGGTGATATGCAGAATGCTTTTATAGGTCGGTCGCTTATGAGTCGTGTGTATTCGGGGTGTTACAATCTTAATTTCCTTGCAAAGTTGTCTTGAAATCTCGAAACTTTTTAATCAAATATTCTCAAAAAATTTGAAATCTTTATCACTCGGAAAAGTCCATCGTATCAAGGAGATCTATTCCTTATCAATTAGATTTCAAAAATTTCCTTCTTTATTTGGGAAATATATTTTGAAATCGAATAGAAAAGAAATACTAGTATGAATCTTAGTTGAATATTATCTTTAGGTGCAGAGAGGAAATGATCAATTTCTTACCAAAGCCATTGATTACCAACCGAAAAGAAAAGTATCGTCTTGAGCTTACGGAATGGCCCTGAGGGCCATGAACCGATTATGTTGCTACCGATAGAGATTAGCCAAGGAGTCAATACATATTTTATTCTTCAAGGAGATAAATCCTTTATTGCTGACACGCTTAAGCATGTAGTGCTCGTTAGGTCATGGGCTTTTGAGATTTTGGGATCTATCCTAATGGGCCTTTGGGTTATGTCCTATCAAATATTAAACCATCCATCCATCAATTTAGTAAAATTCATGTACATATCAAAAGGCAATATTCAGGCATAAGATATATTCATGAATTATATACGTGATTATGTCATAAATTCTTACATCTAGGATTTGAGCGATGCAATTTCCCTCCATTGACGACATGCTAAGAAATGGTTGCTAAACTGCTCTCTTCTTGGAAGAATATGGGTTGTCAAGTGTGTCTGTCCAATATGAGATGATTTAGATTTTTCAAAATCTATAACTTTTATCATCTAACAATATATTAGAAGAATTAATATACCATAATCTCGAGAGATTTTTATTACCTGGAGGAAATTTTCTACAAGAAAGGTAGGGGTTTGGAGGAAAGGAATTATTATAGGGCCCTTCGAAAGTGACTCGGAACCATTCGTAGAGGCAACATGAGCGTAAGCCCATTCCAAATGGGCAGGGGTGGCGCCTATGGTGCCCCACATGTCTTGACAGTCATGTCTCGCCCATTGAATATCGAAAGCCCATGGCATCGACAGGCCTACTGAGAGTAGTGAACTGAGAAATAGAAACCGTACTAAATTCATTTTTGGTCCCCCAAAATCGTCGTTTTCTTTCTATTTGGCTCCTTGGGTTGCTCTCTATCATTCTGGGGGTGTACAAGAACACACACACACACACACACACATATATATTTATAATAGCTTCCATCAATTTGATTTTATTCTATTTAAAATAACTTTTAAGTGTTTTTTTTTTCAAAAACAATCTTTTAACAAATAATTTTCAAAATATTTTTCATAAAAATTTTTAATTATTATTATATAAAAAATCTTTCCTAAATTTAATTGATTATAACATGGCAAGACATAGGATTCTCATAATCATTCCATTTGGAGGTTGCCCCATGTACTACGTCAAGTCAAGTGACCTTACCGCCAATCACCACGGCATTTAATGTGTAGGGTTACATGCCCTCTGAACCTTGTCAAATGACCTAGCTAGTGACAACGACCGGCAGCATTTAAAGGGAAGGGGACCAGAGCCCTAACAATTAGACTTTATACTTCTTTAATCATCAATTTTGAATTTAAATCATAAAATTAAAAAATAAAATTTTAAAAAAAACAATCTTTTAATAAATTTTAAAATATTTAAATCGAATTAGTCAAGTAAAATCTAAATACCGATAAATAGTAAAAACCTTAAATTATTTGATACGTTTTCTTAGTTTGGTTTGGTCCTTTTGAGGTTGTCTAAACGTAAGTTTTGGGAAGATTACTAATTTTCTAGAATCATGATAAAATTTATACTCAAAGGATTTATAAATATTAAAGTCTTACTCAATAATCATTAATTATATTATTTTCTTATCAATAGGAAAAATATACTGAATGATAACGTAACAATTATTCTATTAATATGAATACAGTGAAAATTATAAAAACATTCTCAAATTTGAAATATTCAACCATCATCAAACAAAGTCAGACCACAAGATTAAAAGGGTTTATTTTTCTGCTCACAAGTCATAAAATCTCTACATTGATTTTAATTTCAGAACTACTTAATATCATTTTAAAAGTTTTTATATAACACAAATCTACATTATTTTAAATTCTATATATATACTTAATGTTCATTTTAATTTTACATATTTTAAATCTATATATTTTTAAATTCTACTTAGTTTTCCATAACTCGAGGTTAGATTGATCGTCCAATCATTTTTGCTATATGCTTTAAATTTGTGCCTAAAATCAAAAAGAAAAAAAAAATGTGCCCTCTGCATTTTCCAATTTGACTAGAAACACCAATTATACTTCCTAAACTTTCTCCGGTCAACCAATGGTTAATTGATCTAGTTGATAAGATCGTTCGATCTTTTAATTAAGCATTCGGATTTGAACCTCATCGAGAATAGAACAGATTATGTTGAGAGATTCCCGTCTTTCATTGAAAAGATATCTCTAGATGGATAAACCAGATTAGTATGAGTGAAACTTTAGATATTTAGTAGTCAAGAAGATGTTCCGTGTGGATAAAAAAAAAAAAAAAAAACTTTCTCCGGTCAATAGGAAATTAAGTAGCAAAGCAAAGAAGAAAATTTTCACCAAAAAAGGAAATGCAAAGAAGAAAATAAGAGTGGACAGAAATGTGAAACCAAACCAAGAAATTGAGTGGACACGGGCAAGAAAAAAGAGACTAATTTGTAGACTTCCCTCCTCCCCATGGCATGCATAGCGTCTTTGAGAGTTTTGGAGAGAAAAAAAAAATTAAAAGAGAAAAGAAAAGAAAAAAAAAATTATAATTTTTTCTTAAAAATTTTATGTAAAAAAAAAAAGAAATGAAATGGGATTTATTAGAAATAAAAAAAATTTACTTTCAATTTTTAAAAGATATTTTTATAATATAAAATATTTTAACTTTAAGATTTTTTCTTTTTTCCATTTCTTTCAACTTTTGAAAGAAAAAAAATTATAAATTTAGAAAGATTTTAAATTTATCCAAATCTCTCGTTTCCTTTCGTATTTAAACCTCCAAACGGAAAGAAAATTTTCCTCTCGTTCCTTCCATCCAAACAAAGGAAAAGTCCAAGTCAACAGTCTGCTGCTCATGTCCCACAATCTTCACTGGCCTCCACTAAAACCGGAAGATAATTGTGTTGAAAAATAAATTTTTCTTTTTGACAATAATTTTATTAGTGATGAAAAATTACAGTCACCCGATCAAAGGAGTTACATGATGAACCCTTTGAGGAGTTAAGGAATCAACTAAAAACATTTCTAGATCATGAAATAAAAGTAAAGAAAACATGAGAAATAAACAAAAACAAAATAGAAATATGATAAAGACACCACGATGCACGGAAATTTCCAAACGTTCATATTTTTTTATTTTTGAAATATTTTAACATATTAAATTAATTATTATTTATACAAAAATTCTTACATTTTTATATTTACACGTTTAATAAAGTTTGTAATATTACAAACCGAATGAAATGGTCTTTCATCCCACGTTAGAAAAGAAAAAATATCTTGATAGGTTTATAAGTTATCAAACTCCAAACGAACTGAATTTAGTAGGAAGCAAGAATTAGAGAGAAAGTTTGAATTTAAATAAATATTTAAAAGTCAAAAAATGCACTTGGGTGTCATGGCCATTTTTGATACAAATGGACACAAACTTTTTAGTAGTGGTAACCGAGCAATGGCTGTGAGAGGTTTTAACCAAGCAACATCTCTGTCAAGTGAACTAAGATCATTGGGATATACGAACTTTTGAAAGGTTGTGACTAATATAAAAAAAAAAGGAAACTGTGCTTATTATAGTGTCTTTTTGAACGGACAGATCTTTCCTATTGTAACATTTCTTTTTCCATAAATAAGGCTTCCCTTTAATGGGAAATTCACTTCAGATTTTCGTTCCATTAGCAATACACTATAAAATTGCTTTTCATTCTTGATTGAAATTTGAGATTTTGATATCTCAAATTTCTATTTTGTTTTGTATATTCTAGAAAAATTTGTCATTAATTCAGTCAATAACATGGTAGGGACATAATTTCTTTAACAACAGTTATCATTTCATGTACAAACCCGTTTCTATATTTCCGAGGAGACCACGACAACTTCTCTTTATTTCTAATCCAAGATGGAACAATTTGTGAGTTTGATTCCTCTAGAAGTTCTCAAGCTATGAGAAATTCCTTAGTTGCAAAAATTGATAAAGCTTGCTGAATTACAGTTAATTCTACCATATTTGAAGCTTTAATCCCAACTGATGCTTAAAAAATACAAAGAAAATCTCAAATTTAATCTCGGAGCACTCCCCCTATCCCTGTCGATCCTGATTTTCCCCAAGGAAGAAGCATTGACATTGAACTTCAGTTTGAGAACGAGAGGTGGCTGCCAAACAACCTCAGGCCGAGAGTTAACTTTCTTGATAGGAACAAATAGCGATTTTGGTTCAGATCAGAAATCACTGGCGCACTGTCAGCATCCCATGGTCGAGGCTCTACTACATTGTGAATACTGGTGGTGACTAGACAGGGAAAGGGGCAGATAGGGAAAAGAAGAGATGAAGGGGAGGTGGAGGTGATTTTTCTTTCTGGTACACGTAAGTAAACATGCAGCAGACAACAGACAGTGAGCCCAGTAAGAAGAGCATTAGGATCTTTTAATCAAGAATTCAGTTTTGGGTTTTAGAATGAAAAAAACTATGCTGATAGAAGTTCCCTAAAAAAAAACCCGATTATATTTCAAATCAAATTAATTATAATATGATTTTGAATACTGATTGATTAAGAAAAAAAAATTGCACCAGACCCTTTTAATGAGACAATATTAACAAAAAATTGTTATGCCAACTACACACTTTTAGATTATATATAATATAAAATAATCTAAACTCTTGACTTTTCTCCTTCCACTAAAAATAGCCTAAGAAAATAACAAATAAAGAAATAGACCCTTTTATTATTGGAAATATAATGTCATGCTTTGCAAAAGAAAATCCATTAATCTTATCTATGTTTTATTTAGTTGTTGTATCAAAAACTCTGAATTCACACCATATCGGTATCTATACTATATATGAAAATAGAAGACAGCTTATTCACAAGATTTAGAATTATTACCCTTTTTAAGGAAGAATTATTACTCTTTTCTCTGTCTCTCTTAATATACATTTGTATGTATTCATATATATATTTTTTTCCACAAAATCTTTTATTGAATTACAATTTATTTTGCCAGATATTTTTTACGAATATTTGATAAAATGTTGACCATTTTAAAATTTTCCTAGAAATTTTGCCAATTTTATAAAAAATAAAATTGGAAGCTTTTGTAAAAGGCATGTCTTCTATTTGTTGATTACTTTATACAATTTAAAAAAATATTAAATAAGATTTAGAAAATAAAAATTATAATTAATTTTAAAAAAATAAAAACAAAGATAATACTTTCACAACTATAAATGAATTTCTCAAAAGCAATGATCAAACAAGTGAAAAACATATCAAGGAGAAATGAAATATATATATATAAAATAAATACTAAGACTTTAAAAAATAGTCATGCAACCTATTCTAAAGCCTTGGAATTATTCTCCCTTAAGGAGGAATTAAATGCTATTTACTCTCTTTCTCATAATATACAGTAATACATATTCACATATATATATATATATATATTTTGTATTATTTTAAATTATATTTTGCTATATATTTCTAATATTTTACAAACATTTGATAAAATACTGACATCTTTCAAAATTTTCCTAGAAATTTTATAAATTCTATATTAAATTTTAAAAGTTGTGTAATATGCACATGTTTTGTTTTCTAATTTCATTACACTTTACTCTTTTTTTGAACTAGAAAATTTTTTAATTCGTTTAATTATTAATTGTTTTCTATATCAACTAAAATTATTTAAAAAAAATTTCTAAAACGTAAAATAAGTTATTTTTACTAAATATGTTCATCAAGTTTCTTTACAAGGAAAAATTTTTTGAGCACGTTTTCATTAAATTTTAATAATTTTAAGATATATCCTTTAAGATTTTATAAGATTACAGGAAAAAGTATAATGATTTTACTTTTTTAATTAATTCTTCAAATATTTTTTGATGAATATAAATACTAAAGATATTAAATCGAAAACTAATAGCTTTTAATTCTTGACACATTGCCCTAAATTTTATATATTTAGAGATATATATTTTAGTTTTTTTTAGGAATCATATGAATGAAATGCAAAAGTTATTTTTGCTTTGTATAAAAGAAATTCAACATAAATAGCAATGTTTAGCTTTGAATTTGAAAATAATTGTCTTAAATTGTGAACAAATATAAAATAAATCAAGAAAGAAAAATGACCCAACATCATCACACATGCAACTACTTGAAAGTTTCTTCGTATTTTTTTAATTATAAATCTGGAATTTGAGTTATTAGAATTAAAAAAAGAAATTTGAAAGAAATTCGTGGCTCCTCGGACCGAGCGAGATCCTGAATAATGTCCATCAGCGAATAGGACAAAACTTGCATCCCCATAAAAGAGGACCATTGAGGAGGAAGCCTGATGGAAGGTAAAGCCACGGAGAAGGGAGCCTGATGGAAGGTAAAGCCACGGAGAAGGGACCATGGGTCCCCCGCCCCACTAATCGAGGATCCTCTTTTTCACGTGACCATTCATAGCCATAGACGACAATGTCCTATGGGTCAACTTACAGGCAACAAATAGAGCATAAATCATACCAAGTTTCCTTCATTTTTCCTCACCAGAATAGAGGGGCAGAATGATTCTTAAGCAAATGCTTCATGGATTCTCACTACTCTTGCTGCCATTGGCGATGGCATCATCTGCAAGCGTAGCAAAGCAAGACAATTGCGTCAACCTTTGCGGAAACAAAAGCATTCCATTCCCTTTTGGAGTGGATTCTCCATCCTGTTACCACGATGAATGGTTCAAAATAACCTGCAACCATTCCCTTCCATCCAATTCAAACTCCGAAACATCATCAACACCTTTCTTGTCCAAGGTCAACTTGGAAGTGCTAAACATTTCTCTTTCAGATGCTACAATAACTGTAAACATCCCAGTAGCAAAGACTTGTCACAACAATTTTATCTCCAACCCAGACATTGATTTGGATGGAAGCCCTTTCGTTGTCTCCGCAGTCTTAAACCGGTTCATGGCAGTTGGCTGTGACAATCTTGCCACTCTAACAAATAATAGTCAAAATAAGTTAGCAGGTTGTCTCTCTGTCTGCGATGGAAACAACTCTGTGGAAGATGATGGTGGTTGCTATGGCATCAACTGCTGCCACACTACAATTCCTCAATACCTCACGAGATACAGAGTGAACATGAAAAGTTATGGGGTCCAAAATTTTACTGGGAATGAATGCAAATATGCATTCCTGGTTTCCGAGAGTTGGTTTCCCGACCACAATGTAAGTGCTTTGGAAGCTACGAGGATTGTTGAGAGCAGGAGTCATGTACCTGTTGTGCTAAGTTGGGGGATCAAATATGGTCCTGGAGGAGCTACCATTTGTGACATCGTGGCTTGGGATAATGATATTTCCTCTCATGTAAACGGAAGTTACACATGTAATTGTCCGAGGCACTACTCTGGGAACCCCTACCTTAGAGGAGGCTGCAAAGGTTTGAGTTATTTACCTAGTACAATGCGACACATTACAACATAATGACTTGCCAACCCGTTGTTTACAGAGGAATCTTACCTCTCGTTTTTATAGTGTGTGCGTCTGTGTTTTTTTGATTGTGTGCCTGTGCAAGCCTGAGCAATGCTCCAGCTTAGAGTTATTTAGCAATGAAATAAGCATACAATTTCATCATTTCTCAACAAATAAACTAATGAGAATCATCCTTTGTCTTGATCAAACATGTTAATGTTGCGACATGTTTGATTCCACAAGCTAGGATTAGGACAAGACGTGAATGAAGCTAAGCCGTCTTGGACCATTTTCAGATCATGCAATTTTAGTTATTGAGCGACATTAAATTACTCTGCTTTCTTAACTGAGCATTACCCTATCCTAATTGAACTTTTCTAACAATCAACTCAAGCTCAACTCCATCTTCATTTTCCATGAAGCTAAAACATCGAATTCTGCATCTATCATTGTTAGGAAGCATGCATGAATAAATCAAGTCTGAAGCTTTTGCTGAACATGGATTATGGCAGAATCAATTCAATATGTGTCGCTCATCTTTTTCTTTTTACCTTTTCCTAATATTAGGATTTGACAAGTGCTCAAATGGGACATGCCACGGAATTTGCCAGCCAATCTTTTCCATTGGGTATTTGTGCATTCCTCACAGATCAAAGTTTAAAGAGATGATCATAGGTAAAGAATTCTAACTCCTCTTTTTTTATTTTTTATTTTTTGGGTTATACAACGATTTGAATCATAGATTTTAGAGTTGGGGAGTGGGATTGTCACCACTAAATTATCTCATTTCCCCTTGGGGACCTCCTCTTTCTTGTTTACATAGTAACCAACTCCGTTAGCTATGTTGATCACCAAAAGTACATATCCTACATATGCATTACGTATCTTTCAACAAAAAAAATAAATAAAAAAATCTGTGTTAATCAAATGATAGATCTTGCTTAATTACAGCACACTGCATTTATGTTGGAGCTGTGAATTGAGGAGGCAACTGGTCAACACTTATTCTTGAGACAGAATTAGAAATTTGTTAAGGTGGATGAGTAGGGTAATAAGAATTAGAAATGAATATGTTAAGAAACTATAAGCATAGTCACAATTGTACGGACGACAAGAGAAATGCTCCCCAATCAAAAGAAGGAACATGAATCCTAAAATACAGTAGCGCACACAAATGATAATTCCTTTTACTATTGGAAAAGAACATCAAAAAGGAATGCATTTTGAAACCTCATGAACATATTCATTATTATATTATCTTGACATGCTTCTCTAATTAAGCATTGCAGGTGTTAGCACAGGCATTGGAACAATAGTTGTAGTACTTGGAGGCCTTTTGTTGTTCAAAGTGATAATGAAAAGGAGGATGACCAATATTAGGCAAAAGTATTTCAAACTAAATGGTGGTTTGCTTTTACAACAACAAATGTCTACTGAAGATTGGAATATTGAAAGGACTCAAATTTTCACTTTCGAGGAGCTAGAGAAGGCAACAGACTATTTTAATCCAGATCGCATTCTTGGTCATGGAAGCCAAGGTACAGTTTATAAGGGCATGCTAGCAAATGGAACAATTATTGCTATCAAAAAATCTAAAATAGTAAACTGGGGCCAAGTTGAGCAATTCATTAACGAAGTGGTCATACTTTCTCAAATTAACCATAGGAATGTGGTTAAGCTGTTAGGGTGTTGTTTGGAGACAGAAGTTCCATTGTTAGTATATGAGTTTGTTCCAAATGGAAACCTTTCCCAACATATCCATAATGAAACAGATGAGTTCCCGATGTCATGGGACACACGATTAAGGATTGCTACGGAAGTTGCCAATTCTCTTGCTTACTTACACTCAGCAACTCATGTGTCTATTTACCATAGAGATATTAAGTCTTCCAATATACTGTTAGATGATAAATATAGGGCAAAGGTGTCTGACTTTGGAACTTCTAGATCAATTCCTATGGATCAGACACACTTGACAACTCTTGTCCACGGGACATTAGGATATTTAGATCCGGAGTACTTCCAATCTTGCCAACTCACCGAGAAAAGTGATGTCTATAGCTTTGGAGTAGTTCTAGTTGAGCTTTTGACAAGTCAATGGCCAGTCAGCTGGGATAAATCTGAGGAAGAGAGAAGTTTGGCAACAGTTTTCCTCAGATCAATGGAAGAACATCAGCTTTTTGACATTATAAATCCACGGCTTCTTGAAGAGAACAAGAGAGGAGAAGTTGTGGCTGTTGCATGTCTTGCAAAAGAATGTTTGAATTTAAGTGGGAAAAAGAGGCCAACAATGAAAGATGCTGCGGCAGAACTGGAAAGGATTCAGAAGTATCCAAAATCATAAACTACTGGGGATGCCACTTCAAAATCAATGAATCCTGGCTGCAGACACATTTTAATCCCAATTTCAAACCGCTGCTTTTACATAGATCGTGATCTTTGAAAAGCATATTGCTGTCCAAAATTTGACTTCATCTTGGTAGTAATATGATCTGAACATGATCAATGGTAATATAGTTTAGTCAAATAATTCTTTACTATTTTCATTTACACAGCTCAAGCATATTTTTGCTATTTACTTGGCAATACCATCGTTTCTTAAAAATAAATAATGTCAAATTCTGCCTTGAATTCTGTCCCGTGGCCCAACTTTAAAGCCAATAGATGGACCAATCTGTTTATTGCTATGTTGCAGCATATATATCCATCCTTTATTCCGTAGGTAAATTTTTCACCTTTGTTTCTTGCACTTTGTTAAGGATTTTTGCTCCCCTTTGCCTGTAGATGTAGGCTTATACAGCAACTGTCTTTATTTAGACAATGAATTCAAAATCAGGAAGAGGGACTACAGAAGTTAAACTATTATATTGGCTGCTGGAATATGGACCAGTGTTTTTTCTTTGAGGTTAAATGGAAGCATTACAGCAGAGAGCACTATGCCAAGCAGCAGGATTGCAAAATCAAGAAAGGAATATTTTATTGGCTGCTGGAACATGGTCAATCTGTTTGGCAATAAATGATGGCCAATTTAATAACATACATATACAAGTTGAGAAAGAGATTGATGTAGGATGACTTTGGAGGAATTAAGGCCAAAGCAATTATGGGTTTCGTGAATGTTTAAGAAGGCTGAAATTAGGAAGGAGTAAAGGTTTCAGCAGAATTATATTTCAGCAAGCAAAATTTAAGGAAAAACAGAAGTAGAATAAGAAGAAAGAGGATGCATTTACCAGCGTCATGCCAGTAGGTTTGGCATCACACCTAGGGTCAGAAAGCATCAAACCTTCTAGGTTTGAGTGAACTCAAAGCAATTTTTTTCTAAACTGAAATGTTTACTGAACTTTTAAACTATCTCAATGATCAGGTTGAGTCTTTAAAAGGCAATTAAACTTAAGAAAATAGAAACTAGTATCAAGATTAAAATTAACTGTTAAATACCTCTAAGATTGACTTTCTAGCAATAAAGAACAATAAAGATAAGTTCCAATAGAAATCAGAGATAGAGACCTACTCCAAAGTCGACCACAATTGTTGGGACTAAGGCCCTGATTGTTGTTGTTGTTGTTTTTTTTTTTTCGTTTTTCTTTTTATAATTAAAACAATGAAATCCAAATCAAATCATAAAAAGCATAAGAAAATGCTTATCCCTTTCCTAACTTGAAGCTTCTAGTCCTAACAATTACCATCAAAGAAGGGAATATAGCAATTGCCTCACGTTTGAATTTATACTACTACTTTAAAAAGGGGATCTATCATGTTCTCTCTTGTTCATTGCCCATGAAAAAACAAGATGGGAAGAGGAGAGAAAGGTCACAAGAGGCCTGGATGGACTGACTTAATGATCTTGCTGACCAAACTGCCAAATGAATTCAGACCATCAATTGACAATTGCTTAAAGGGCAAAACCATTTTTCTTTCAAGATATTTTGTGAAACTAGTCCTTATATATTTCAATCCACACAAGAGAGCATCAGTACATAGCTAATGCTTCTGAACTGACATCCAAGTTTGCATACTGATAAAGAGCAACTCCAGGCGAATTAGGCAAATACCCCAGGTTGGAAAGAAGTGATTTAAGAAAAATTTGCAACATATATATCAAATTCATAAGCCGAACTTATGCGGTGCCAGTGGATATGTAAGTACTTATCCAAATACACGGTTGGGATCTACTGTCATATATTATCAGCATGTAATTGCAATGACATGTCTGAACATATTAAAGATTAGATAAATGTATTGCTCGTGATTCAAGAGCTACCGGAGTAAATTTCCTAAGAAGGAACTTTCAGAACCAAAATTGGAATTAGAATGTGTTAAGAACAACCCAAAAATCAAAGGACTACTGACCAAAAACATTTAAAAAAGGACTGCCATTACAGAGATTCAGACTATTGTAGATTCAGGCTATAGAAAACCATCATAAGGCAGATTTTGTAGGCTTAAAACAGGCACAACGCAGAAATTCAACTTTATTGAAGAAATTCTGCCCCCTTGATTTGGTCATGTAAAACATTCCTCCATAAATGCCTCGAAGTGATATAACCCCCCTCTGTATCTCAAAAATCCCTTTCTCGCTTTGCATTCCAAAATTTCGAATGGTGTTCAAACAGATTCCCTAAATTTTAAATCCTACACGCTTTTTATGATTAACTAAAGGTAATTTATTATCACACGAAACACATGAAATGAAATAACAAAAATCATTAGTCCCCTAACATTTCAACAACTTGGAAACTCAAAATGATTAAATTTTAAGGAGATCAATAGTCAATACCTCACGCAAAGATTTCTCTCCTATTTTCGGTGGAGATGGGAGAGAGAAGTTTCGGTGACTGTCGGCGTAGATATGGTTTTCCGGCGACCCTTTCGGCTGCTATTGAGAAAGAGAGAGAGAAATGTGCTTTCGCGCAACGGAATCCAATTTGAATTTTATGAAGCTGTGAGTACAAACCCAACCCAACGTCCGGAGATTTAGCCGGTGTGGCCATTGGGGGTGGCTGGGTCAAAGCCCAAAGCTTATCATTCCCGGACCATGTTGAAGGTGGGCTTTTAAAAGAAAAATAAATGAGAAAATTATATTATAAATTCCCGATATTGGACTCCATTTTAACAAACGTTCTTAACCTTGGTAAAAGTAATAAAATCATGATAAATCTTATGATAGCTTTCTTTTGTTTTTTAGCAACTTGATAACAACTGTGATGTTTAAGATTATAATTATGAATTTAGTATTAAATCAAATTAAAATCAATTGTTATGTTAACAACAACAATAATCTAGATCTTTTATTTTAAAATTTGGGATCGATCATATGAGAGATAAAATACTGAGAATAAAATAATAATAATAATAATATTATTAAAAAAGAAAGATTTAATTTGTACATATTCTCCTACACCACTCATTCATATTTAAAACTGTCTTCTCAACTAAATCCATATCTATCATGTCTTTGCGAATACAATACATCCAAGTTTTCAACGGTCTACCTTTATATTTTATTAAATCTCTCATTTTTATGTTTTCGGTATTTTTAACAGGTGCATCCTTAGGTCAAAATCAATTGTTATGTCAGTTATATTTTATTTTAATTTTTGATAAAAAATATATTATTAATATGATACGCTCTTTAAAATCATGTTGAAAGGCCGAAACCCGAAAATGAGCCTAAAGGGGGTGCCCATTCTACCAAGGGTAGCATGCTACCCTAATGGCTAGTTTTCTATCCGTTGGGAAGTTGCTTCCACTAACTAGATTTCTAGTTGATGGAAGCTATTCAAATGCATCCTTCCCCTCTGTCTCTCCCTATCTATTAGCTAATTTCCCTTCTTTCTCTATAAATATCTCTCTACTCCAAATTTCATCATTAAATAAGTTTAACACTATCTGTTCACTTGTATTCTCTCTCTCTCTCTCTTGTAATTTTTGAGATAACCCTCCCTTAAAATGTTTTTTTTTTTTTTAAATTCAACAAAAGAATTATTGTTTTTCCAACATTTTAACTTTTTGATATCATAAATTTAACATGGTCTTAGAGTAAGTTCCGATCACTACCTTCTCACACGATTCCTTCCAAACCTATCCTATTTCTTCCATACTCCTAAATTCATCCAACTACTTCTAATGGACTACTCTCAATCTAAGAGACCTCCTAGAGCACATCATGGATGAGCCCTAGAAAAACAAATCCAAAATACAAAGAGTGGAAGAAGAAGGATGACCATGTATTCATCTTCCTGTCCAAATCCATGGACCACACTCATAGGGTGATGGTCACTTGTGCTGCCATACTCAAAGTTTTGTGGGACCAAATGTATAGTCTCTATAGGCCAAAATCCAACTTGGGAAAAGTCTATGAAATAACGAGGCAAATTGGAAGTATAAAAAAGGAAGAGAAAACTTTTAACCAATTGTTTGGAGAACTTGGGAACTTATGGAATAAGCTAAGAACATTACAGTCGGCAACAACTGACTCCAAGATTCTCCAACAAAGAGAAGATGAAGACATGACATTTAGTCTTCTCATCACTCTTGGAGAACAATACTCTTATGTCTGCCAAGAGATCTTGAGAATAAAGGAGTTTCCATCCTTCCAAGAAGTGCAATACATTATCCAGTGTGCTGAGGTGAGTATAAGATTAGAGAAGGCTGTCCAATCCAAGGTAGAGGTTCATGGGTTCAAAGCTAAAATTGCTGGAGAGAAGCAATCCATCAATATGGTGTCTTAACCAACTAGAAAAATGGTGTGCACTCCCTACAAAAAATTAGGCTACATGAAAGAGAAGTGTTGGTTTCTCCATCCCTATCTCAAACCAAAAAGGAGCCAGACAACCTCCAATGCAACACAAAATACAACTCTCGAGTTAACCATAGAAGACATTGTGATGAGAGTGCTTATTAAGCAAGAATCTAATCTAGGTACCTGCTCTAACTTTACCCTAAAATCTCAAGATTGGCAAATAGATTCAGGTTGTGATAATTACATGATTAGGGAAAAAAAACTTCAAAATTTAAAGTCTCTCCCTAATAATAAGATAATCAAAGTGACCAATGGATATAACTTGAATGTGAAAGAACTTGGGGGGAAATAAAACTTTTTGGAAAAAGAACTAAAGTTTTGTATGTCCCTGAGTTCTCTTCCATTCTTATGTCCCTCAGCCAAGTGACCAAGGATCAAAGTTGCAAAGTTGTATTCGATCATAATACCATTGTCTTTTAAGATCTCAAAATAGACCAAGTCATTGGTAAGGGATCTCGAAGGAATAACCTATATTTTGTGGATGAAGACAACTTTGCACTTGTTGCATGTCAAAATGGAAATTATATTTTGTGATATGTTAGACTAGGTTACCCTTGTAAGCAAGCTTTATAATGCCTGTTTCTAATACAAAACTGTGAAAATATGCATTGTAAAGTTTGCATTCTTTAAAAGAAAACCCGAATGCATTATCCAATTTCAAAAACAATATATAAAAATGTTTTCAATCTCGTGCACTCCAATATATAGACTTCACGAGTGCTATCTAGAAGGGGATTCAAATATTTCATAACATTTATTAACCACAAGTCTAGATACACTTAGGTATACATGCTCACAACTAAGGTACAAACATTTGAAGTATTTAAGAACTTTTTTACATATGCCACTAAGCAATATAATGCTAACATAAATATGCATAGGATAAATAATGAGTGAATACATGAGCAATGCATTCATTGAATTCTTACAAGAAAAAGAAATAATTCATCAAATTTCATACCTTACACACTAATAACATGAGTAATCAAAAGGAAAAACATGCACCTCCTAAAAATGGTTAGAACAATGATATTTTATGCTAACACACCTAAGAAGTATTGGAGTAACAAGAAAAAGAAATAATTCATCAAATTTCATACCTTGCACACTAATAACATGGGGTAATCGAAAGGAAAAACATACACCTCCTAAAAATGGTTAGAACAATGATATTTTATACTAACACACCTAAGAAGTACTGGAGCAATGTAGTTAGCACTGTAGTACACGTAATCAACCGCTCACCTAGTGGAATACTCCAAGGGAAATCCCCCTAAAAGTCCTCACAAAAACCAAACCAAACATTAGTCACTTGAATGTATATGGTTGTGTGTGTTATGTTTACATCCCAAGTCAATTTAAAGACAAATTGGATAAAAGGGCAAGCGGTGTATTTTGTTAAGATATGCTTACTTTTAGAAATGATACATATATTTACATCCTGAAATTAAAAACCTATACACATCAAAAGATGTGATATTCATAAAAAGTGAGTTTTACTTTGCAAGATTAGAAAAAGAAAAGGAATAAAAAAAAGAGAACCTGCAAGTATTCTTTTTCACGCCATAAGAAATGAGTAGCCCCTTTCATTAGTCCACTGAAGAAAACTCAAAACAAAGGGAAGAGAAATCAAAAAACTTATCAAGAGGGAGTGAAGAAAATCCCGAATCAGAGGAGAATAGAGAGCGAGGGGGAGACCAAGACTCTCTTCCCATAGAAAAAGAGGAGGAAACTAGCAACTCACCCCCATCTCTACCTCTTCTCAAAAGATCAACAAAGATAAGACTCCCATCTAAATGGGTAAATCAAAGAGTGTATTATAACTCCAAGTTCATCTCTTATCCGATATCTGAATTTTATACTATTGCTAATACCTTTATAGGTCACCAATCAATCTTGAGTGACATAAATCAAGTGCAGGCATCCAGAGTGGAGAAAGGTAATGAGAGAAGAGCTGGATGCTTTTGCTAAGATTGGAACCTGGGAACTCATCCCACTTCTAAGAGGAAAAAAGTAGTAGGATGTAAGTGAGTTTATAAGATCAAACACAAAAGTGATAGATCAATCAATCGCCATAAAACCAAACTTGTAGTCAAGGGATTCACACAAACCTACTGAGAGAAATATACAAAAACCTCTACTCCAGTAGCAAAGATGAATATTGTCAGGGTTCTTAGGTTTCTCAGCACAAACCAAAGGTGGACAATGTACCAAATTAATATAAAGAACGTCTTCCTCCAAGAAGGGCTGGAAAAGGAGGTATATATGCACTTGTCTCAAGGGCTGCAACCTTCCTTCATTACATGCTTTTTCGTTCTTGTCTCGATTAGCTATTATCATAAAGGTGCCCAATTTTGTATCTAGATTGGTTATAAAAGCTTCCACCTTTTGGATTTGTTCCTCTAGCTTCCTTTCGAACCAAAGATGGGTTTCTTTCATTTCAATTGTAATTTCTTGTATTCTTACTTCTTGTTTCTTGACTTGTTCTTCAATAGCTTTGTAGCCAGTGCCTTCTGTATTTTTTTTCTTTTTTTAAAAACTTTTGAGATAAGGACTAGAAGCTTTGATACTAGTTTGGCATTTTGTTTTAGCCAAGAACTAGAAGTTTTGTTACCACTTTGTAACAATCCCATCTCAGAAAAAGGAAATGGGACTCGTACTATCCCTCAATGAACATGAATGAAAAACAGAGTATGGGAAAATCAGCGTAGGGTGAAATGAAGTTTGTAATAATAAGCAATAACAAGACATAAGTAAATGAGGATCAATTAAAGCATGTTTGATAGAGTTTTTTTTTCTCCCCTATCTTCTCCTTTTAAGGAGAAACAAAAATTAATACCTTTTGAAATAAAGTTAAAAATTGTTTCGGATGATTGGATGAAAGATGAAGAGAGAATATCCAAATTTGGATATAATTGAAATATTTAAAATTTAAAATTTCAAATGGAATCTCAAAATTAGGTAATATAGATATATTTGAAATTCTGTATTATTCAAGTGAAGATATAAATATACTAAAACATATAATTCTGAAAAAGCTGGCATATGAAAAAAAAAAAGAGAAGAAAAAGCTCATCTTAGGAGTTTTTCCTTTAAAACTCTTTTTTTTTTCTATTTTTTTAATAAAAATGTTATTTTTAAGTAAAAGAATTCTTATTTGGTAGCACTTCTCCTTATAAGGAGAAAATAAATTGAAAAAGAAATCTTATCAAACAGGCACTAAGAAAGATGTAAGAGAGGTGAGAGAAAGAGATACTGACATGGTATAAGAAGTTAGATATTTCTCACATGGTAGCACTTCCCTTTGTTTTTCTATTTTATCCTGTTTTTTCTAAAATGATATCATAGCACTAGGTGTTTGATCCGATTTTTTACTCTTCTCATCAATTAGACACTTTTTGTTTTGTTATGAAAAAGTTAAATATTTCTCAACCTATTTCTATTGTGCTTGATGGATTCAATTATCAGGCTTGGTTTTAAGGGATGAGAAGCTTCCTCAAGGGAAGGAGGCTATGGCGTTATATTACAGGAGATGTCAAATTGTCTATGAAATCCAATGACGAATCGGATGATGATTTTGCTAACCGCTTTGAAGATTGGGATAACAAAAACCACCAAATTCTCACTTGGTTTTATAACACGTATGTATTTTTTATTCATTTGCATTTAGTCATTTTAAGATGGCTAAAGAAGTTTGGCATCTTCTTCCAAGTTGCTACATTACATAAGATTTGGCTCATCAGCATCAATTGCTCACCAAGCTTTACTTTTTGCGATAGGAACGAGGTCAGTTAATTAATGATTTTCTTGCTCATATGAAGTCAATATGGGATCAACTTGCTCTCTCTGAAACCCAATAACAGTGTACAACTGACGTTAGCAAATATACAAAATATCAAGACCAAGGACGTTTGGTCTAATTTCTTATGGCTCTAACATCAGATTTTGATCCTATTAGAGCTTCCATGTTTTATCGGCATCCTCTTCCTACTATTGAAAATGTAGTTTCTAAGTTAATATCAGAAGAGACTCACCTGGGATTACTTAAACCTCTACATAGTGATGTTGTGTTGGCCACCATTACTCGAGGACCAAAGATTCCAAATTTTTATCACAACTATTAGAAGGTAGGTCATATCCTTCATAATTGTCCCACTATTGAATGTCGATTTTGCAAGAAGAAAGAACATATTTCTAGTCAGTGCCTTACTAATCCTATGATTGAATGTCGACATTGCAAAGAGAAAGGTCATCTCATTGAGAATTGCCCAAAGAAGGTTATTTAATTCTAAAATTATTCTGTTACTGATTCTCGACATATCTCATAGTTTGTTGTCATTGCTGCTATTGAGGATTTTGCTACTACTACCACTTCTACTCAGCCTTCAATATCTCTTGGTGATCTTTAAACCCTCCTACAACAGGTTTTTACTTCTGGCAATGACAACCACACTATACTCTCTATCGTATCAGGTACCTCTCCTTGATTTTTTTGACTCTACTTGCTCTAACCATATGACCCATAATTTTCACTCTTTTACTTCTTTATCCACTCCTATCACACCACCTATGATTCATACAGCCAATGGCTCTATTATGCCAGTCACTCATATTGGTCATCTTTCCAACTCCTTAGATTTACCAGATACATTCTTCATCCCTACACTCACCTTAAATCTTATCTCTGTTGGTCAATTATGTGAACTTGGATTTTATATAATATTCATTTCTACTGGATGTCGTGTGCAGGATTCTCAAACGGGAAAAATCTTTAGGACAAGCGATAAGGTTGGACATCTATAGAGCTCACTTCTCTTCACATTCTTATTACTCATTCCTCACTATGTTGTGCTACTACTGTTCCTTCCTCTTTTCACTTATGGTATTTTTGTCTAGGTCATTTATCTCTTAATAAACTTTGTTCTTTGATTTATTCGAGTTCACTAGATTCTATTACTAATAAATCTCTTCAATATATTTTATGTTAAACTGCAAAACAATTTACTTTATCCTTTAATACAAATGATTCTATTTCTAATACCCCCTTTGATATTATTACTTTAATATTTGGGGACCATCTCCTACACCAACTATGATTGGGTAAAAATACTTTGTTGTGTTTATTGATGACTACTCTCGTTTTACATGGATTTATTTGATGAAAAACCATTCAGAATTATCTCAAATTTATAAAAACTTTGTATCAATGATTTAAACTCAGTTTTCTCACACTATCAAAATCTTATGCACTGGTAATGCATTGAAAATCTTGAGTCTACTCTTACTATGTTTCTTAAGTAGCATGGAAACATTGTCCAACATTCTTATCCATGTACTTTCCAACAAAATGGTAGAACAGAACAAAAACATCGTCACATTTTTGACATAACTTGGTCTTTACTTTTCTCTACATCTTGTTCATCACAATTTTGGGGTGAGGTAGCTCTTACAACTGTATATGTTATCAATAGAATACTTTCTCCTATAATATCTAAGATCTCTCCTTATTAGTGGTTACATGGCTCTCCACTAGCTCATAACTCTCTAAAAGTCTTTGGGTGTGCTTGTTTTGTATTACTTCAACCCCATGAGTATAATAAGTTACAACCTTGAGTACGATTATATTGTTTTTTAGGATATGACATTGAACACAAAAGATATAGATGTTGGGATCCCGTTTCCAATCGTCTTCGAGTCTCTCGACATGTCATTTTCTGAGAAAATATTATGTTTTCTTCCCTATCCCATTTTCGTACCACCTCTCCATTACTACTAATCTGTCTCCTAATTTATTTTTTTCTAGTTCTGATACATGTACAGATACTTCAACTCTTACGACTCCTTCATATCCTCTCCCAAAATGCTGAAGCTGAGTTATCTTTTGAATCCGCTTCTCAACCAACAAGAGTTAGAGTACCTCCTATTCATTTTTATGATTATCATTGTTATTCTGCAATCTTTACTTTACATGAGTTTCAATCTTACCAAGAGGCTAATACTAATTCTCTTTGGTAGCAAGCTATGCAAGAAGAACTTTAAACTTTGGAAAGCACACATACTTGGGATATAGTTGATCTTCCTAAAGACAAAACTCTTGTCGGATGTAAGTAGGTATATAAAATCAAAACACACTAAGATGAGACTTTTGAATGATACAAGGCTCGGCTGGTCGCAAAAGGATTCACATAGGAATATGATATTGACTTTGAAGAAACCTTTGTCCTTATTGCTTGTCTTATTTCTGTGTGTAGTTTGCTTGCTGTTGCTGTAGCTAAACAATGACCCTTGTATCAAATGGATGTTAAAAACGTTTTTCTCAATGGAGTTCTAAAAGAAGAAGTTTATATGAAACCACCTTTGGGTTATTCACATCCCGCCAACAAAGTCTATCATTTTCGTCGAGGTTTATATGGCCTAAAATAGGCTTCCCGTGTTTGGTTTTCTACTTTCAGTAGTACTGTTAGTGATTTTGCTTCTCTCCTGGTGCTTATGATTCTGTCTTCTTCATTCAACAAACTAATCATGCTACTGTTTTACTTCTTCTTTACGTTAATGACATGATTATCACTAGAAAGAATTCTGTTGCAATCTCTAAATTCAAACATTTTGTTTGTAGCAAATTTGAAATGAAATATTTTGGTTATCTTAGTTATTTCTTAGGGCTGAAAGTTACTCTTACATCTTCTGGTTATTACTTGTCTTAGGCAAAATGTGCCTTTGACATTCTTTCCTGTTCAAGCGGTTCAGATAATAAAATTGTTTCCACTACTCTCGAGCATAATGTGAAACTTTCTCCTACAGATGACACTCTTCTTTTTGATCTTGCCTTATATCGGCAATTAGTGGGTACTGTTGTTTATCTTATTGCCACTCGTCTTGATATCTCTTATGCTATTCACATTGTCAATCAGTTTATGGCTGCACCACAATCTTCTTATTTTGTTGTCATTCTACGGATTCTTCATTATGTTAAAGGAACCTTATTTCATGGACTTCACTTTTCTGCCTTATTCTCTTTACAGCTACGTGCTTATTCTAATGTTGATTGGGTTGGTGATTCTACTGATCAACGGTCTATACTGGCTATTACATTTTTTTTTACGATTCTTTAATCTCTTGGCATAGTAAGAAATAAACTTTTATAGCTCGCTCTAGTACAGAGGCAGAATATCGTGCTCTTGCTGACACCACAACAGAATTATTATGGCTTCAGAGGCTTCTTTGTGATCTTGGAATACCTACTTCTTCTCTAACTCCTCTATATTGTGATAATTAGAGTGCTATTCAGATTGCTTATAATGATATCTTTTATGAACGAATTAAGTAAATTGAGACTGATTGTCATTTTATTTGTCAACATATAACTAATGGTGACATTCAATTATTCATTCTTTGCTCCGACGACCAACTTGCTGATCTCTTTACCAAGACTCATCTTCCTGGGTGTCATGATAACCTACTACACAAAATCAAGATGACTTCTTTACTCCCATCTTGAGTTTGAGTGGAGTATAAAGAATATTGACATTCCTAAATTGAAGAAGTGTAAAGAATATTGATATCCCTAAATTGAAGAAGTTTTGAGGATATTGATTTTATGAAATTTTAACATTATAATTATTTCATTTATTATTATCAATCTTGTAAATATTTTATTTATTCTTATCTTTTATATTTTAAGGTTTAACCCCTTGGAATCACTCTATAAATAAGATCCTTGTACAACCTGTTATATATATAATAGATGAGTCATTCTCTCTCAGCCTATTTTCTTTATTCTCTCTACTTTCTACTTTATCTTGCTTTTTCTAACACTATAATTTCCATTTCAAGAGTCAATGTTCTTGTGTTTAGAAAATAATTTGATGGATTGCGTTTGATAATAGGTATTATGAAATGTTTTTTTTTTTTGGGATTTAGGGTAAGTAAAAAATAAAGAAAATAATAAAAATTAAGGGGATGGGATTAGGGTAAAAACACTAAAAAATTGGGGCTTTATATTAGGGTTAGGGTTCAATTATGTGTATAAAATTGACTTAGAAAATAATTCATATTAAGATGCACTATGTCATAAGGATACGAGTAGGCTCAACAACATTCTCAGTAGTCTCCTCTGCAAGAACCTTCATCGGATGTCCATAAGTTTTTGATAGTCCCATGTGGAGATATGTTATTTCACATTTGTTTGAAAATTATGGTTTTTTTTTTAATTTTGTAATGTATAAATATTTCAATAAATTTCTTTTACTTATGTACATTTCTGTTTTAAATTATCTTTCGAAATTCAAATAATGTGGTTAAAGAGTTAAAATCATGAGGTTTTCTATAACTAGAGTACCATTACAGATGAAGTTAAGATAATGATAAAGTACAAATTTGAGATAATTACAGTTTCTAATTATTACCGTTGCATGTAATATAAATTTCAATTATCATTTTCAAAATATCTCATAATCGTATGTTTTGTAGGTAAAGTCTAGGTGGAATGAAAGTGAGGACTCTATGGTCTGGAAGAACTTCAACACGAAAGCCGCGAAATTCAAGCATGACGCAATGGACAAAACGAGGAGGAGCGGAAAGAAGCTCTAACTTTTTGACGCATGAGATATGCGAGAATGCGAAACATGAGTCGGCTGGAGTATCAAAGGAAGTGTCGAAGGAAAAAAAAATAGGGTTGAGAGTTCTATTGAGGGGCATGCTTTGTATGTTGGTGGGTTGAAGTGTATGATAATCATTGCAAGGACTTGGTAAGCTTTTAAATTTCTTTTTAATTACTTATTTTATTTTTATTCAATATGAATTTATATTTAAGTAATATTAAATTCTGGTTAATTATATTGTAGGCACTAAAGTATGAGAGGACAGTTAACTATGTTGAGACCTTCATGAGGTTATAAAAAAAAAAGAAGATAAGTCCATGCACTAGGAGACGTCATAATAGCTGGTACTTATAACTTTTAATATTTATTTAAGTTTTCTTTATTATTTTTTATATATATTGATTTTTAATTTTGTGATTACTTTTTTCAAAGGAGACATTACCAGGCATCGTTCGCTGAGAAGTCGATTGCATTTGCTCCTACCGCCCGACATCTACGGGTTCAAGGACTTCAATTTCCTAGTATCCTCAGCAATATGAGAAATTTATTGGTGGTGTCAAGGAGAAGGGGAGGATTTAAGTGCTCACTTCGTAGATGAAGAAGGATTATCTTGAGAAGAAAAAGAGGTCAAACTCTTCTTCACCTGGTGTCTCCTCTCAAGCACTAATACCAACTCCAACTCACACATAGTACAAAGAGGTGTTGAGTAAGAACAAGGAGATTATATAGAGAAACACTCAACTGAGGAGAAAGTTGACCATCTCACTAGTGAAAAATTCTGTATGCTCGAGTCTTTCTTAAGATTGAGGCAAGGTCCACTCCAGCATGAGAGATAGTATTTAAATATCAAGATGAGAGTGTGTTTGTGGTTAAGGTAGAATACTCTTACATCCTGCCCATTTGTGAGTCTTGTATGGTTTTTGGTTACTAGCCTAAAAGCTGCCCAAAGAACTACCATGCATCATATAAGGGGTAGCCTTCTGAGTTGATCGCGAAGCCGATCGAAGATGAGGGTTTCCAGCTTGTCAGGGGTAGGAAATTGAGAAGAAAGGGTGCTCACTATCAGGGGCCAACAGAAACTAAGGGGTTAGAAGAGACTCCTATGGATAAAGAGGCCCAGGGCAAGACATGAACTAAGATGACATAAGCGACTTCTACGGATATAGAAGCTCAAAGTTCTTAAGCATCCTCGATGGAAAAGGTGTGGTGATAGCCATGCTCTAGTTATTCCGAAGACTGTTTTGGGCTCTGTAGATGGTTTTCCAGCCTTGGATGACAAACGTGGGTACCGTGGGTTGGTTTGTTATAAGGTGACTCTTGGACCTAGCGTTGGTTCCCTTGACCATCAGGAGTGTGTTACGACTTAGTCCTGTGATAGCATACTGAGCTTGCCGAGTTGGGAAGTATATCAAACAATAAATGGAATTGAATCAGGTACTATAATGGGATCAACTTATGCCGCCCCTTCTCCTCCCATTTTACGTCGTTCTAGACATTGAAAGAATAAAAAAAGGTCTATATAGGCTCTTTTTGGGGTCATTGGGAGGCATGAGTCTAGGTTTTAGTTATTCTGATATTTTGTAGGGTCACTCTTAGTGGTTTGATATTTTTTTCTTGTATCTAAAGGTATATTTTAGTACCTATGTAATTTTTATTCTTTTTTGAAATTTACTTTCTTTTATATCAAAAAAAAAAAAATTATATGCAAATAGATCTTAATCTTGTTTTTTGGTATATTTATCTCTCTTGGTCCTCCTCCTTCGATGCGTCTTAGCCTTTGTAGCCATAACCCCAGTCGGAAGCCGAACCCTCTCAAACCTAGTCCCCTAACCCTTCTAAAGTAACTATTAAAAGTATTTGATTGACAATATCACTTAAATGATTGATTTTGTCAAATCTCCTCCAACTAGCCATTATGTTAAGATAATTGACTGATTAAGTCAACCGTTATGATTGATTTAGACAATCATTATGATTAACCATTCAATCATTGCGATTGATTTAGTCAATCATTATATATGGTTGATTTAGTTAATCATTGAGATTGATTTAGTCAAACATTAATGATTTGGATAATTTAGTTATTGATTGATTTAATCAATCATTACATATTTAGAAGATTTACTTTATTCCAATTTAGTTTCCTTCTCAATGACTTTATTTTGATTTCTTCCCTTTTCTGTAGTGATTAGTTCTTAATTCAATTATTATATATTTAGAAAATTGATCTTATTCCAATTAATTTTTCTTCTCAATGACTTTATTTTGATATCTTCCATTTTCTCTAGTGGTTAGTTCTTGTATAAATAGAACTCTTCTCCACACTTTGTAAGCAATCAAGTAGAGACAATCATCTTTCTTGCAATTAGCTCTCTTCTCCTCCCTCTTGTAATACTCTTTAGCAATCAATGCAAGGAAATTTGTTTTTTTCATTCTCTTCTTTCTTGTATTCTTGATATCATATTATCAATTTTATTTTGGTATAATTCTTCTATGTAAGAGTGGTTTTAGATTATATATCTAGGAACATATGAGAAGTTTGATACCAAGATTAAAATTTTCTTAACATAATATCAGAGTAAGTTTCGATCACAACCAACACACAGGATTCCTTCCAAACTCACCCTTCTTCTTTCATACTTCTAAACTCCACTAATTACTATTAATGAGTAATCAAAATAAAGAGATCTCTTGGAGCATGTCATAGTGGAGCCCATGGAAGAATCAAATCCAAAATATAAGGAGTAGAAGAAGAAGGACGATCAAGTATTTATTCTTTTATCCAACTCCATGGACCACACTCATTGGATAATAGTCACAAATGCCCCTACTGCCAAAGTCCTATGGGACCGATGTATGGTCTTTACGGGCAAAAATCAAATCTGGGAAAAATCTATAAGATAAAAAGGCAAATTGGGGGCATCAAGAAGGAGGAAAAAACCCTTGCTCAACTATTTAAAGAGCATGGCGACTTGTGGAATGAGTTAAGATCACTTTGACCAGTTACAACCGATGCTAGAATTCTTCATCAGAGAGATGATGAAGACATGACCTTTAATCTTCTCATCTCCCTTGGAGAACCATATTATCACGTGTGTCAAGAGATCCTAAGGATGAAAGAGTTTTCATCCTTCCAAGAGGTCCAATATAGTCCAAAGAGCCAAGGCTAGCATGAGAATTGAAGAGGACGCTCAATTCAATATACAAGTCCGCGGCTTTGAAGCTTTTAAACAAAATCAAATAGTCAATATGGTGCAACAATTTGTAAAGAAAGTAGTTTGTGCTCATTGCAAGAAGTTGGGGCATTCAAAAGAAAAATGTTAGTTTCTCCATCCTCACCTTAGACCTAAGAGAAACCAAGCACAACTCAGTGTGGTTCAAGTCCAAAATGCTCAAAATGCCACTCTTGAATCAACCATAGAAGATATTATGACAAGAATACTCCTCAAGCAAGCATCCAATTTAGGTACTTATTTCAACTCAACTTTAATGACTCAAAATTGGTTAATAGACTCAGGTTGTGATTATCATATGGTTAGGGATAAAAGCAAATTTCAAAATTTAAAACCCCTCCCTAACCATAGGATAATTGAAGTATCTAATGGACATAATTTGGATGCTAAAAACTTTGGGAAATTAAACATTTTGGAAAAATAAAAACAAATGCTTTATATGTCCCTGAGTTCTCATCCAACCTTATATCTATTAACCAAGTAACCAAAGATCAAGATTGCAAGGTTGTATTCGATCCTAAAAATGTTGTCTTTTAGGATTTCAAAGCAAACCAAATCATTGGTAGGGGATTTAGGAGGAATAATTTGTATTTTTTGGATGAAGACAACCAAGCGCTTGTAACATGACAAGAAGAGAACTACATTTTATGGCATGCTAGATTAGATCACCCATGTAAGCAAGCTTAGCAAAATTTATTTCCAACAAAGAACTGTAAAGATAGGCATCGTGAAGTTTGCACATTTGGTAAAGAAACTCGAGTGCACTACCTGATTTCTAAGATAATATATAAAAATGCTTATGACCTTGTGCACTTTGACATATGGACCTCACCACTAGTATCTAGAAGAAGATTTAGATATTTTATAACTTTTATTGATCATAAAACTAGATACACTTGGGTCTACACCCTCACAACCAAAGCATAAACATTTAAGCCATTTAAAAACTTCATAACATATATTACTAAGTAATATAATGTTAATATAAAAATGTTTAGAATATATAATAGGATAGAATATATGAGTAAAGATTTTATTAATTTCTTGCAAGAAAAATAAAGTATACATCAAACCTCATGTCCTTACACCCCATAACAAAATGGGGAAGCTGAAAGAAAGCATAGGCAACTGTTAGAAATGATGAGAACAATGATATTTTATGTCAATATACGTAAAAGTTATTAGATTGATGTAGTTAGTATTGCAACTCACATAATTAAACACTTGTCAGTTGGTATACTCCAAGGGAAATCCCCATTGGAAGTCCTCACAAAAACTAAGCCAAATATTAGACATTTAAGGGTCTTCGGATGTGTTTGTTATGTTTATATCCCAAGCCAATTTAGAGATAAATTAGATAGAAAAGGAAAACGGTGCATCTTCTTGGGCTATGCATACTATCAAAAGGGATACATTTGTTTAGATCCTGAGACAAACAAGCTATACGCATCAAAAGATTTAATATTCATATAAGTGAGTTTTATTTTGGAGGTTCGGAAAAAGAAAAGAAATTAGAAAAAGAGACCCTGCAAGTATTCCTCTTCATCCACAAAAAATGAGTAGCCCCTCTCACTAGTTTACTAAAGAAAACTCAGAACAAAGAGAAGATGAACCAGAAGAAAATAGAGAGCAATGGGGAGACCAAGACGTTCTTCCCTCAGAACAAGAGGAGGAAACTGGAAATTTATAACCATCTCCTCCTCCTCTTAGAAGATCAACAAGGATACGGCTCCCATCTAAATGAGTAAATCAAAGAGTATATTACAACTCCAAGATCATCTATTATCTTACATTTGAATTTTATACTATTGTTAACACCATTATAGGTCACCAAGCTTTTTTGAGTAGCATAGATCAAGTATAGAAATCTAGAAGCTTTAATAAAGCTAATACATCCAAAGTAGAGAAAGGCAATCAGAGAAGAATTGGATGCCTTGGCCAAAAATAGAACCTAGGAACTCAACTCAGTTCCAAGAGGAAAAAAAACAGTAGGGTATAAGTGGGTTTACAAGATCAAATGTAAAAGCGAGGGATCAATCGATCATTATAAACTAAACTTGTAGCTAAGGGATTCACGTAAATCTACGGAGAGGACTACATGGAGACCTTTGCTCCAGTAGCAAATATGAATACCATTAGGGTTTTTATGTCTCTCACCACAAACCAAAGATGGACAATCTATCAGATGGACGTGAAGAATACTTTCCTCCAAGGAGAGCTGGAAGAGGAGATATATATGCACCTGCCTTAAGGGCTGTATCCAGAAAAGGAAAGGTAAGTGTGCAGACTGAGAAAAGCAATCTATGACCTTAAACAATCCCCGAGAGCTGGTATACAAAATTAAGTTATGCTCTCCTCAGTAACCATTTCAGCAAGTACAATAGTGATAACTCTTTATTCATCAAAATGAATAATGAGAAAATTACTATTGTACTTATCTATGTGGATGAGATAATTGTTATTGGGAATAATATGAGGTAAATTAATCAAACATGTAATTTCCTTAAATCCAAGTTTAAGATTAAAGATTTAGGGTTACTAAGATATTTTTTAGGAATAAAAGTTGTCTACTCTCATAAGGGGTTGGTTCTATTCTAAAGAAAATACATGCTTGATATTTTGTAAGAAACAAGTAAAATAGGAGCTAGACCAATAGTTATCTCTATCTCAACCACTGATGGGGGAAAAGATGATGATCAACCTTTTACAAATGTGAAGAGATATCATAAACTAGTTAGAAAGCTCATCTACCTTACAATCACTAGGTCAGAAATTGCATATATTGTGAGTCAAATTAGTTAGCATATGCATGCTCCTACTATTGGGGATTGGAGAGCTACTGAAAGAATTTTAAGGTATATCAAAGGATCTCCTAGAAGAGTTATTTGGATGAAAAATAATTAGAGTTTAGAAATCGAGGGATACTCTGATGTTGACTGGGCCAGTGACACAAAGGATAGGAAATCCATAACAGGTTGCTGCATGTTTGTAGAAGGAAATCTGGAATCACGGAAAAGTAAGAAGCAATTTGTGGTATCAAGATCGAGCGTAGAAGCAATACATAGAGTCATGACAATAACAACCAGTGAAATTGTTTGGCTAAAGGCTTTAGTCAATGAATTGAGATTTTTAGTTTCTAATCCCACCAAGTTTCATTGCAACAATCAATCAGCGGTTCACATTGCTTCAAATCCAGTCTTCCATGAGAGGACTAAGCATGTTGAGGTTGATTGTCACTTTATATAACAAACGGTAGAAGATATGACCATCACCATCCCTCATGTAAGAAGCAATGAGCAGCTTGCCAATACCTTCACCAAGGTAATGACGGCCAGTCATCTCCAAGACATTCTTGTCAAGTTAAACTCCATTGACATCTATTCGTCAAACTTGAGGGAGAGTATTAAAAATATTTGATTGACTAAATCTCTTAATTGATTGATTTAATCAAATCTCCTCTAACTAGCTATTATATTTAGATATTTGATTGATTAAATCAACTATTATGATTGATTTAGATAATTATTATGATCAACCATTCAATCATTACGATTGATTTGGTCAACTATTATATATAGTTGATTTAATTAATCATTAAAATTGATATAGTCAATCAACATATATTTGGGTAATTTAGTTTATGATTGATTTATTCAATAATTATATATTTAGAAGATTTATCTTATTTCAATTTATTTTCCTTCTCAATGATTTTATTCTGATTTCTTCTCTTTTCTCTGATGGTTAGTTCTTGCATAAATAGAACTTCTCTCCACACTTGGTAAGCAAGCAAGTAGAGACAATTATCTCTCTTGCAATTAGCTCTCTTCTCCTCCCTCTTGTAATACTCTTTAGTAATCAATATTGAGAAATTTATTTTTTCATTCTCTTCTTTCTTGTATTCTTGATATCATATTATTAATTTTATTTTAGTATAATTTTTCTACATAAGAATGATTCTAAATTATATGTATAAGAACACACGAGAAGTCTAATACCAAAATTAAAATTTTTCATCAGTAATTGTGAAATATTTCAATGACAATATTGATAACCTATGATGTACTAAAATATTTTCATTTTGGATGCTTTTTTTTTTTTTTAATATTTTGATTATTATGTATTTTAAACAATTTTATTTTTGATTTTTTATATGCCAAAAATACATGGTTCGGATATATGTAATATATATGTTCTTATTAAATTTGATATATGCTTTCGGCAACCATTGCTATTTCATTCCCTATTTCATTCCCATTAGCAAGACTCTCAGTTGTATATATATTTTCTTAAAAAAATCTCAACAACTGCGATGCATTTAGCGATGACAGAGATGTCGCAAAAGCATCAAAAGTTGCGACTCCTTCTTAACATGTGGCAACGCCAGTGATTGCTGTGATGCAACCTGTGATGCAACACGGTGTCGCTGTTAGACTCAGGTTTTAGCGACGTTGTCTGTCGTCGTGATCTTCTGTCCTCCTACGATTTGCAACACAAGGTAAACCGAGGTATTTTGCGGTAACTTGTATATGATTGCGATAGATCAGGGCGTCGCAAATTTCTGTAATGCTTGTGTTTATTCCGACACTAAAACATTTTCAATTCTGTGCTGAGGACCGAAGACCATGTTAGGGCGTCGCAAGGAGGTGCAATTGAAGCATTTTTTGGCAGTGAAGTTCCAAATTGCATTAATTTTGCTGACTAATTATGGAACAATTTAATAAGCAATCCAGCTCATTAGTGCAAATGCAAAGATGATTTGCAAATAATTGATTACCAAAACCCTAAAAAGATTCCAATTAGCAAGGAAAGGAAAAAACAGCCAACAAGTGGGGTAATTGCACAACTACGAGCTTGTACACTTTTTATTATAATTATCATTATGTAGCCAAAACCAAAACAAGGACCAGTAGAAGAGAACCAAGGAAAGGAAAGGAACCAAACCAGCGCACTTTTCTTTCTCTTATTGTCGCCTGCCTCCTGTCCTACTGATGCACTAGAGGTTGCAATTGCTGCTGCTGCTGCAAGAGCTGGAGGTTGACTCGAGAGCACGAGCGAGCCATCTCGCCTGCGAGAGGAATGACAGGGAGATTATCGCAGTTGCAGATTTCGATCATGAAGCCATCTGGGTCGTGGAAGAAGAGCTGATCCACGTGAATTCCACCTTCCTCTACCTTGGCCCTCACGTACTGGATCCCCATTTCCTTCAGTTTCTTCTCCACTGCTGACATGCTCTCGCACTGCACCCCATTTACATGCAACAATGCACACTCATACACTATAATTTATTATTTAAGAACAAGCACCAAAAAACAATTAAATATTTTTAAATTTGTCGGAATGTGTTTAAGAATATAATGTCCCATGTAACAGCAATCAGAAAAATATAATATTGCATGCCAGTAAGCAAGATCAAAAACATCGGCTCGTGGGAGATTCTGAGCCGTTCCCCCGACGTGGTTATTTTTTAATAATTGGTTAATTAATTTGTATTATTGTGTCGTAAATAATAATAAAAAATAAAACAACAAACACGATTCATGAATGCTAATCACGTGGCATACACGTGCTACTAGAGTAATATTTACTCGACTTTGTTCCTATCTGTATTGTTGTCATATGGCGTATCCTCAACTCAAAAATTATTTTAAAAACAAAATTTAAATCACCCAAATAAACATTTGAGTGAAAATTAAAATTACTATTCCCATCCAGATGGTTCCTAATCCTTCTCATTGGCCTCTCTCTCTCTCTCTCTCTCTCCCCTCTCCACCCCCACAAAAAATGAAGTCCTAGAAGAACTTTTCAGAGTCGAATAGCATGCCTTGCCTTCTGTGCTCCAAGATAAGCTCACCAACCACCAATTTATTTTGATACAAGTAGCCGAAAAGAAAATATGCATTTTAACGGAAGAAAGAAGATTGATGCAATTTTTGCTAGAAAGTGGATAGTCTATTTTTCTTGAAGTCGTACGGATCAAGTCTCGAGAACTGGAATTTTTCACTTACCTGGAAAGATATGTGATTATCTTTCGGATTGATCGCAGTTTTCTTGGGCATGCTCTCTGGATCTTCTGATTGCAATAGATGAATTCCAATTCCATAGCTAAATAGCCTAAACTCGAAAACAAGAAAAAAGTAGAGAGAGAGAGAGAGAGAGATCAACATCAAGAATGCAAATTTAGGCAAGAACTTGCTCATTTTCACTTTCTAATAAAAAATTTTAAGTGGGTTTTGCCAAAATTAAATTTCTTGAATTGGGTAATGTTTGATTTTCTGAAGAAATTACCATGCACCATCAAAATCGAAGGATCCGGGCCTTCGAACAGGGAAAAAACCAAGAACATTCTGGTAGAAATTGATGGATTCCTCAACTGATCTACAAACAAGCGAGACGTGATTCAGAGAAGTGAGATGCAAAGGATTTCCTATGGTTTCTTTCATTTTCAATTCCAAGAAACTGATCAAGAACACCTAAACCTAAAATGGGTTTTGCTGATAACACGAAAACAAGAAGAATTAGAGAGAGAAATTTAAGGAAGCAATTGCAAAACTGAGGAAAATAGAGGAAAGCAGAGTGCTTGGATAAGGAGAGAGGAGAGAAAGAGAGTCTTTGAGATGGTCACGTCACCCCGTGATGAACGTAAGGAGGGGTTCTATATAGAACCTAACAGGGCTTTCATGTGTGCCACGTGTCATTTGACAAATCATGATGACCATGACACGTAGATCCCACGTTGCCCTGGAGGCATGTTTCTCTCTCCCTCCTCCATTTATTTATTTTCATTGGCTATTCTCTCTCTCTCTCTCTCTCTCCATTTGCTTCCTCGAGCCCTCCCATTTGACACAGTGCTGTACACGTACTCACCTGATTGAAAAAGACGAATCTGGACATGAAACAGTTGAATTTTCTACAACAATGTTTCAAGGGTCGGTCTTAATTTCACAGACATTATTGAGGATGTAATGTATAATTTTGAATTGATAAATGAAGTGGCAGCTATATTAGTTGCTATATTAATTATTGAAAAAAATTAGAAAAAATTTCTGAATTACTGTTCTTTAGTACACTTATGGCCCTAAAAACGGACACCACTTTCACATAAAGGCCACAGGTAAAACTGTGTTCTCTTTTGATACAAAGACTAATTTATTCCCTTGAATAATGTCCTGCTTGCTCTGCAGTCTTATATAGTTTTCCTTTCAAAATTAAGCCCCTTAGGTCTTTCTCTCAGGCTATTTTTTTTCTCTCTCCCAAAGTTTTCACTCTCTACCACTCATCTCTCACATTCTTCTTCTTCTTCTTCGAATTAAAAATAAAACACAATTGTTTTCATAAAATGGAAGCCTATAAAAAAAGACACTATTTTTTTTTTTATCATGGATTAGTTATCATTCGATATTTAAAATTGTATTCCAATTAAAATCGGATTAGTTTTCTATCGTATTTAAAATGGGAGGAGATTTTTCACCATAATTATTTTACTTGAATTTGGACCCTTAGAAATAAAATAAAATGTCTTTTTTATTACATTCAACCTGCGATGATATAAGAAAAGACACTATATTACACTGAACACCGTCTCGGCACACCTGTGTGCAAAGATTCTTTCATAAACAACAGTCGCGGTCTTCGAAGACCTCAAACTCTGATGGGTCTCAACTAATTAATTCGTACATTGATCAACCTTTTATATATAAATTTTTTATATTTTTAATAAATATTTAATATTTGATAATTATTTTAATTTTAATTAAATTTAATTTGAATCGAATTTAATTTTTTTAAAAAATAAAATTTAAATTTAAAACTTTATTTAAAAATGCCAACCCAACTCCTTATATCTTAGGCTTGCACTCTTTTATGTCATTTAATAAACATGACATATTTAATCAAACAGAATTGCCTTTCTTTGCCCCACCGGCGGTTGCGCTTCAATTGTCTGATCACTATTTTCAATGAGAATAAAGTTGATGTTTTATGTGAATTAATTCAAAATTTAAGGTATGATATATAAGTATCATTGTAGAAGTTAACATTTAAGATGGAATTTTCTATACTCATATGATTTTTTTTTCGTTAAATTGAAATTTGAATCTGAGATCACTGTGTTAGAAGCAGAGAGTTATCATCACTAGATTGTTCTAATATCAAATCGTTGTGTCAAGTTTAGGCTAAAGTTTGCATATATATGGAATTAATTATATACATAGAAAAATGTAAAATTTTAAATTGACCAATTCCAGATTCGATTAAGATGGTTAGGATAGAACTATGATTAACTGGTTTGTTAAAATAAAATTAACCCATAAAAAATTATAGTCCTATCTCGTGAGTAATGATATAAATTGAGGATAGTCTCTATACATATACATAAGTAACGGATTATTTATGGATAAAAATATTGAATTTTTTTATCAAATTTTAAATTTGAAATTTAAAAATAAAAAAATTTATATTAAAAAAATTGTCCACTAAAATGAGTAACTCGAATAGAATTAATCAAAGTATAATTTTAAAAATAGCTTGGTACAGCAAAGAAAAGAAAAAAAAAAGTGTGAGTGTGAAAGGAATGCCAAATAATATAGTCGGTGTAACATACTTAAAATAAAATAAGGTGCAAGGTTTTTGCCTTTTCCTAAGCAACATCTGCCGCGGTGCCCCTTAGCGTAGGTATGCGGCTTAAAAATTTAGTTGGACCAACTTATATGCACCGCATATACTCAAACCCGTCCGCATGTCTGTACATTTTTAGCCGAACAACAACTCGAATCTTAATCTCAAAATTTAAAATTAATCGTTTGAGAGATAATATAAGATGATTAAAAAAAAAAAAAAACTCTCACACACTATTCAAATATATATAAAATACAAAAAGTAATGATTTAATTTTTTTTAATTCTCCTGCACTGTTCGTTTCTATCCGAAACCATCTCTTCAGTTAACCCTTATCTATCATATCTTTACGAATATATTGCATCTAAATTTTTAATGGTCTACCTCGTCGTTTTATTAGATCTCCTATATTTACACTCTCAATTCTCCTAACCAGTACATCTTTGGATCTTCTTTACAAATGACCAAACAATCTCAAATGATACTCTTACATTTTATTCACAATTGAACTCACTCCTAATTTACTGCATATCTCTTCATTTTTAATTCTATCTTTTCTAGTTTTACTACACGTCTATCTTAATATTCTCATTTCAATTACAGCCATTTTCTATTCTTGTTTTTGTTTAATAGCCCAACATTCGATGTCATATAGTAATACATGTCTTACTGTCGTTCTATAAAACTTTTCTTTCAGAGAGAGTGGCATTATGCGATCGCAAAAAACTCCAGATCCTATTTTCCAACTCATCCAACCAGTTTGAATCCTATGATTTACATCTCTATCTATATTGCTGTCATTTTGGATAATGGATCCAAAATATCTAAAATGTTCATTTTTTGTTACATCATATCCTCCTAATCTAATTGTTTCTTCATTGTTCTGATGGTTATCACTGAATGTACATTTCATGTACTCCGTTTTAGATCTGCCCAATCTCAATTCTCTGAACTCTAATTTGTCCCTCCATAACTCTAATTTAATATTAATACCATCTCTAGTTTCATTTATCAACACTATATCATCTGCAAAAAGCATACACCATGGTATTTTATCTTGAATATTTTTTGTGATTTCATCTATCACTATTGCAAATAGAAATGGACTTAATGCCGATTCCTAGTGGAGTCCAATGTTTATTAAAAAACTATCACTTACCCCCCACAAGTTCTTACATTGGTGACAACTCCGTTATACATATCTTTAATAAAATTGATGTATCTGATGGAAATCCTTTTTTTCATCAACGTCCATCACAATATATCTCTTGGCACCATATCATACGTTTTTTCTAGATCGATAAATACCATATGTAAGTTTTTTTCTGTACCCTAAATGTCTTCATAAGATTTCTTAGTAAGTGGATTGATTCGATAGTGGATTTTTTTGATATAAATTCAAATTGATTTTGAGACACGTTTATCTATAGTCTCAATCTATACTCAATCACTTTTTCCTACAATTTCATAATATGATTCATAAGTTTAATTCTCCAATAATTATAGTAGTGTTGTATATCCTCGTTATTCTTATATAATGGTACAAGTGTACTCTCCCTCCATACTTTGGATATTTTCTTGGTTTGCCAAATTTTATTAAAAAGGTCTATTAACATTGCTATTCTGATCTCCCCTAAGTATTTCTATACCTCAACAGGGATGCCATCGGATCATAAGATTTTATTATTCTTTATTCTCTTTAAGACTTTCTCTTTTTCATGAGAACAAATCATATGTTTGAAATCCCTATTGATCTCATCTATAGATATCGTGATATTGTTAATGTTTTTTGTACCTTCCACGTAGTACAAATTATCAAAATAATCACTTCAACGCTTTCTTATATCCTAATCACTCACAAGTATATTATTAGCCTCACTCTTGATACACCTAACACTATTTAGATCTTTTCCCTTCCTCTCCCTTAATTTAGTGATTCTGTAAATCTCTTTCTTTCCATCATCGGTTTCTAATTTCTTGTATAATTCATTATACATCTTATTTTTTGATTCTTGGATAATCTTTTTAACTTTTTTCTTTACATTTTATATAATTCAAATGTATCATTATTTTTTAAAAGATTTCTATAATACTCTCATTTTGTTTATATAGCAGTTTAAATTTTCTTATTCCACCACCATGACTCTTTACCTATTTGCGTCCACCCTCTATATACAACTATAACCTCCCTACCAATATTTTTAATATTATTAGACGTCTTTATCCACATAGTTTCTGGATCATCATTAGTCGATCAAGTTGATCCCTGTATTAATTTTTCTCTAAAGATTGTTGCTTCTTTTTCTTTCAATTTCCACCGCTTAATTCTTGACTCTACCAACGGATGATATTCCTTTTGTTTTTTAGCCACACGCACATCTATAACTAAAAACATATATTGAGTTGTTACACACTCCCCCATATAAGTTTGCAATCCTTACAAGTCATTTTGTTACTCCTTCTAGTGAGAAAGAAATTTATTTGGCTAGCATTCAACCCACTTTTATATATAACTACATGCAACTATCTTTTCTTGAAAAAAGTGTTTATAAGTATCAGATCAAATGCTGTAGCAAACTCTAAAATGATTTCTCCCACCTCATTCCTACTACCAAATCCAAAGTTTTCATGTACAGTTTCAAATCCTTCATTATTTTCCTCTACATATCCATTAAGATCTTCTCCAATAAATTATTTCTTTGTACTAGATATAATCTGTATAAATTCTTCCAAATCTTCTCAAAATTATTTTTTACTAAGTGCATCCATACTTACTTAGAGTGCATATACGCTGACTATATTAATTATGTCTTTTCCATTAACCATCTTAATAAGTAAAATTCTATCTCCATTTCTTTTTATCTCCATTATATTCTCAAGCAGACCTTTATGAACAATTATTCTTACACCATTTCTTGTTCTATCTCTACATGTATACCAAAGTTTATACTCATACGGTTCAATTATTCTAGCTTTTTCCCTTATTCACTTAGTTTCTTATAGACTCATAATTTTAATTTTTCTTCTATTCATTATTTCTCATATCTCCCTTAGTTTGTCAGTTAAGGATCATATATTTCAGGTATCTAGATGAATCCTATTTTTATTGTCTCTCATTCTTGTATTTTGATGAGAGATTTTTACATTGATTAAAAATGGTAATAAAATGAACTACGTTAACAATAAACTAAATTCTATCAAAATTTTAATTAAAAAAAAATAAATAATATTAAAAAACAATAATATCAAAAATAATAATACCAAAATTTTTAATCTTTTTTAAAGTAAAATAATTTTTATTTGTTTCTATTTTATTTTGATAAAAATTTTTACGCTCATATCGCAACCCTACTCCTTTATCCGAGACCGTGGGGAAGTTCTCATTTTTTAAAAGAAAAAAAAGAAAATAATAATAATAATAATAATTTCTATATACTCCAAAATATCCTAAAAACAATCAAAAATCCAAAATATCCTAAAAACAATCAAAAACCTAAATAAAAACATGTAAAATACACGTACATTTGGAGAATACAAATAACAGAATTAATAGCCCCAAAATTAAAGAAACAAAAACAGAAAACAAGAACCTAACCAGAATTTACAATTAATCTAACAACTAATATCAACAACAGAAATCAACCACATAAAATCAACAATAGAATTGAAGCTTCAAGAAAATCAATAATAAAATAATATTATCTAACTAAAAACAGTAGTGATGCAAAACTTAGTTACAGAACGAGAATCATATTGAAATCAACTAACAGAATAAGAACAATGTTCAGAGTTAGAACAATATTGAAAATCAACTAATCAGAGCAAGAACAATGTTCAGAACAGTAACAATATTGAAATCAACTAACAGAACAAGCCCAATATTTGAACAGAACAAGCAACTGAACAAAAAGACAATTTATGAACAAACCTGAACAAATTCCAGAACAAATAAGGTTGCGGAACTCAGATTATGAACTCAGAACTCAGATTGCAAATATAAGGTTGCAGAACTCACGATTGAACAGAACATGCAACTGAACAAACCTGGTCAAATTATGAACAAAAGACAGGGATCTCACCGGCGGCACTTGAACAGACCTGATCGAAGTGGCGGGAATTGGAACTTGGGCAATTCGATGACAAGGAACCCTTACAGCAGAAACCCATGAACAATGTTGGTGAACCCCTACGGCAGAACTCCAGCTGCAATTGGAACTCAGAGTCGAGCAATTCAAGAAAATCCTTTCGTGTGGCGAAACAGATCAATTCAAGAAACAGAGAAATTCTGCCTCAGATTTAAAGGAATTAATTGTCCGAAGACAGAGGCTATCTGGGTTTTGTAGAAGTCAGATGACGACGCAACTTGCGGTCGATAATGCTAGTGGAGGAGAGTTCTACAATTGATTGATGAAAACCCTTTTGCGAGGTTTGACGATTGATCTTGATCTACTCTGATCAATTGAAGTTGAGTTCTACAATCGATTGAAGAAAACCCTTTCGTGAGGTTGACGATTGATCTTGATACAAAAAAAAGCTAATGAAAACAGATTAATAGATAATGGAAAGCACCCATAGAAAAAAAAAAAAAAAAAAAAGGTAATGAAAACATACATTTTTAGCCGAACCAAAAAAAAAAAAAAAATTATAACAAAGAAAACATAGGAAAAGCTAATGAAAGCACCCACAAAAAAGGAAAAAAATATAAAAATGGAATTCCTGATACCCATTTCAAGAATAAAAACTAGTGGGAGAAAAGAGAAAAGAGTGAAGATTGAAGAAACAGCCAAACATTTCGTCCGAGGGATATTTTTGAATTTTTAATAAAAGTTTAACAAAATCTTTAACGTAGTTATGTCCCTAATATAGAATGTTATTAGCACTAAAACTAAACTAAGGATAACTAGTATACTTTCTTAAAGTATATCATGTAAAGTGTGTTCAGGAGTAAAGTTTGCACTAATGAGTTATAGTTTAAATAAAACCATCCGTCTACTTGTAAAAGATTTGAATTCAATCATCCCTGCGTCAAAAAAAAAAAAAAAAAAGGAGTAAAGTTTGGAGCAACATGTAAACTTATTCTATTTTTATTACAAAATTTCATGGCCTCTCTCTCTCTCTCTCTCTCCATTAGTTAACACACTCAAAACCAGAGACAGCCACCATTACATGTATGAATTATTAGTACTATGAACTTCTTAGACTTTCCTGGATCCTATAGCTGCGAGGTCTGATGGAAGGCTCGATAGAGAACTATTGGGACTCGAACAAGGTAAGGACATGCAGAGGACAAATTGTTTAATTGCTGTCCAGGTGTATCCTTGTCAACCTGCACTAGCTTTCTGTTAGTTCTTAGGCCATCATGTGGAAACCAAACATTCTTTACCATTAAAAATACTACTTTGGCATTGTCTTCTCTCTTCACCTTCCACTTTGACATGATTTTTGAGGCATGCCGTCACAAAAGCATAATGTAGGATATGACACATGACAACTGCACTTTTCTTCAACTAGGGTCAAATTCAGATAATAAGTGTTCAATATACCCACCACTATATAAAAGATCACATCCTTGGGTGCCCAAACTTATAATTTGAAAACTTATAACTGAAACAGTATAAAAAAAATAGTAGAAGAATTTTAAACTTTTAAAGAAATTAGGGCAGGCCAAGAAAGCTCCCTTCGCCACCTTTAAATACGTCCTTGATTTAAAACCAGTACAAAATTCTTATAAAAAATTTTAATGTTTATACTTTTGGCGGTATCAGAAATATCAAGAATTATGTTTAGAAATCATAAAAAAATTTTAAAAAATTTTTAAAATATTATTAAAATTTTTTAAAATATTGTTTATTTTTAAAAAATTATAATGTCTTCCCAATATCCCATGCATGTTATATTTTGTCCTATTAATATAAATTTTTAGCTCAAACCTTGTTCAGTAAAATCGTGTATTTTGATTTCTATTTTTTATTCTTATCTAATTTTGTTAGTGGTATTTTTTTATGATGCACTGGGAAACTTCTTAACACTAACATTGCTTTATTTTTGAAATATTTTAATATGCTAAATTAACTAATATTTATATAAAAGTTGTTAAACTTTTTATATTTATAAATTTTTTCATATTTAACAAATTATTTATTTACTTTAGTTAAAATTTTTATTTTATATTTTATAATTAATAATTATATATTTGAACATTTTAAATTTTTATTACAGAATATGTCTATTTTATTATTTTTATAAAATAATTAATATTTACGTAAAAATCTTTATACTTTTTTATATTTGCATATTTGCTTACTTTTCTATTTTCTATTTCATTTTCATTTTCCCATTTTCATTTTCATGCAATCTAGTAATTTTTGCTCTTTTGGTGAATGAAATATTGAAATATTTTCCACCATAAGATCTAAAATTATTGAAATATTGAAGATGGTGTGAAAGATATTCTTTATGTTTTTTTTTTTAAATTTATTTGAGGTATGGTTCATATTTTTTGTTATGTTTGAATTAAACTTCATTCTATTGAATTGAACTTATCTTGGCCGACTCATGAGTGATGTGTGTGTCTCTTAAAGAAGGTTATTAGATATTAGTCAGCATCATAATATCACTTTCTGTCCTCTGAAGTGGAGATGCGGACCGGATCGGTTCTGAGACAAAAAGCGATCGAGCCCGCTTGTTTGGATCCGAACCAATAATTGGCTTGGGTCTACAGTAAATCAAAATTAGACCGGCCCGCTATAGTAAATGGGCCGATCTAGTTCAGCCCCCATTGGAACATGGAACCGGCCCGACATGGACCCAGAATTGCCACTGAACTGGACCAGGCCTAGAACCAGCTTGGGCGGTTCTAACGTTCAGTGAAACTAGCTTGGCACGACTGGTTCCAACGGCTATGGAACCAACCCGGCTCATCTGATTCCAACGGCTATGTGACTTCTTTTTTGATTTTTTTTTTGAAATTTATCCATCCCAATAATTATAAAACGGCTAATTTGAGAGATATTTTGATTCATAAGGTGAAAGAATTTTTCCTATGAATTGATCAAAATTCATTTTCAAATCTCATACTCTCTCTCTCTCACAATCTTCTTCTCTCTACCACACTCTCTCAATTCTTTGCATAACAATATTCATTTTCAACAATATTCTTAAATTCCCTATTACACTCTCTCAAACTCTCTCAAATTCTCTACATATACATTTTCAAATTCTTAAATTTTCTATATACACAATTTCAAATTCTCTACACATATATTTTCAAATTCTCTACATATAGAGTTACAACCAGCAATAATAATCCATAAGATTTGACAAGATTTTAAAATTGAGAATTCAAATTGTAAGATTTGGCAAAAAAAAAACAATGATTTCTATCAAGTCGATAATAATTTACTTTTCACAACTTTGTTTTTTTTTTTTTAACATATGTAATTTATTCACATTAATTTTTTTTTTCATATTTAAGCTTAATTAAAAAAAAAAAATGACCGGAACACATTTTTTTTTTTTATAATTTCCACAACAATCTCCTCCCTCCCCATTTTCATTTTTTTCAAGAGGACATTCCCGAATAATGCATATTACTATCAAATTTTGGTTAAAATGATCAAAGATATACTAACTCATCCAATATCCACAGTGCTATCGAGAAGAGCTTTTAGTACAGGTGTTAGAGTTTTAACAAAAGACATACAAATTTGACGAATAACACTTTAAAACTTTTAATCTGTATTAAAGATTAGAAAGATGTAAAAAAACGAGGCAAGACATAGAAAATAGTTTGGATAGAGAAGATGAAGAAGAAGAATAAATTATGTAAATATGTAATAAAAAAGTCATCATTGCAAAAATAAAAAAATGTAACAATATTTAATTAGTGAATTTGAAAATCCAAATTAGTAGACGTATACCGAGTTTGGTGGAACCACTCTAAAAATTTTTATGTCTTTAATTATTTATTTACTTATTTATTTGTTGAAATAAAAAAAAGAAACAAAGTGAGTTTAAAAAAAAAAAAAACAAAGAGAGTATAAAAAAAGAGCTCAAAACATTTAAAAAAAAAAAAAAACAAAGAGAGATTAAAAAAAAAAGTTTTAGAAAAAGGGGGAACCGGCTTAGGTAGGCTTGGCACTACAGGCCTGGCTCACTGGGCCAAGCTGGTTCCAAATAAATTTTTATTAGAATCGGCCCGGCCCGGTCCAGGAAAGCCTTGGAAGAGTAGCCGAACCAACTTGTGGTTCCTGGGTCCGTCTAGGAACCAAACCAGAACCGGCTCAGTCCAGACCGGTCCCATATCTACTCTGAAACAAATGATTATACAACTAGAGAGAGTACACTGTGTGTGTGCGCGGTATGGAGTTTTAATTTTGCATGTCTATTGTAAATAATTGAAAAAAATTAATTGGAAGGACTTCTGTTGAATTTTTGATCCTGCGAGATATAGTTTTTGAGGAAGTAAGTGGCCAAGGAGCTAAAACGTCGAGGATTAGGATAACCAAGGAGTTTCAAGTGGATGTGGTTTGATGAGCCCGGCTAACTGTGAGGGTGCTTTTAAGTTATAGGATCCAAATAGTTATGTTGGTGAAGAGAGGGTGCATTAAATGCGAAATACTTAAACTTTCATTGCAAGGATCTAAAATTCGGCGGCCGTAGCTTTCCTCCTCCATTGGCCTGACTATGCTTGTAGTGATAAGATGAAGTAAGAATGATTGATCATTTTAGAAAGGACTTTCATATACTTTTGAAAAATGCCTTTTTTTCGCCTTGGATAGAAAGGAAAGCCTTTTATTCTCTCTTTCTCTCTCTCTTTCACACACACACACACACACTCTCTCTCTCTCTCTCTCTCTCTCTCTCTCTCTTTTATAATGATTTATTTCCATTATAATATTATAACATTCGTGTTAGTTTTATGTGTAAGGATATATGACAAACCTAATGTATATTTTAATTCAAGAATTAAGCCAAATTAAAGTGGAAGCAAAATTAGGGTTTTAGGGTTACTTCCGGTCATACTCTTGTTCTTTACTTCCGGCAAATGTAAAAGTACCAAGATGATCCTTGGAACGTGTACAATCATTCTAAACTCTCAATTTTACTCAATTGATGGTGTGAAATTTATATATTCAGATTTTGTGACCCAATATACTAGAAGAGGGCTTATATAGGTTGTAACCGACACTGCGGTGTCCGTACTATTGTACTCTTGTTCATGAAATATATAAAATATTCCTTAGTTATATATATACAGAAAAATTTTTATTTATATTGATTTTCGATTTTTGGGTATTTAATTTGAATTTTTGGTATATTTTAAGTTGCCGTGTTCGCGAATCATGATAAATCTCATTTTTATGAAATTCGCATTCTAGTGAAATGTGAGTGTGAAATTATATATATATAATTTACTTGTAAAAAAAAAAAAGGCAGAGAAGGAAGCGCTGCGTTTCGGCCGAAACGCAGCACTCCCTCCTCCCCCAAATTCGATTAGGGCTAGAGCCCAAATTTCTTCATCTCTCTCGCTCTCTTCATCTCTCTCGCACTCTCCGCCGCTCTCCCTCACCCTCCACCGCGATCAATCGCGCCTTCGCCCCTCTCCGCCGCCTATCGGTGGTTCTACTATCGCCTGGCCACCGTTGTCATCTTCCCCACGTCTGTCTCTCTCTATTCACTCTTTGTTTCACTCTCCCTCTCTATCTTTCTCTCTCGATCGCTCTCTCTTAGTTCTCTCTCTCTCTCTTTTCCCTTCTATCTCTCTGTCTCTCTTACTCCGTTCGGTCGAACGTCTCCCTCTCATTCTCACTCGTCACTCTTTGTTTCTCTCTTTCTCTTGTTCGATTGCGCTGTCACTCCCTCTGTCTCTCTCTTCCTTGCTCGCGCACTCACAGGCTTTGCTCTCCCTTTGCCGAGAGCACTTTTGCAATCTTTGCAGAAGCCCCAAGCCAGCAGCTGCAGGAAGCCTTCGAAACCCTAGACTGTGACCTGCATTTCCATCCCCTATGCAGGTAAGAACGACTCTCTGATCATTAGCTTCGGGTTTCGAATTTCCTTGGTAATTAGGTTTAATTGCTAAAATTGGTTACAATTTGGAGATATTGCAGGATGGTAGGCGTATGGACATAGTGTTGTGAGCTGCGAAAACCCTAGGTGAGGTAAAATTTCTAATCCCTTTGACAATTGAATGAAATTAGGGTAAATTTAGGGAGAGAAGTTCTATATGTGTTTAGAATGTATGTTAGATTCGAATAGAATGCGTTTTCTGAAATTTTAGAGGTGATTATTAAGGTTAAGTCTAGAATTTTGCATGAACTAGGTTGTCTGATATGAAAAGAGCATGTTAGACGATGAAAGATTTATGTTTGTTTGATTAGAATAGTTTTCTTTAGAATTAATTTGAAATATGCATGAAAATATTGGAATTTTAGGGTTAGAATGAAATATTCTATAGAATGAAGGATATTGTTACATCCAATATCTTTCTTACATTGTTTTTGAGCTGTAAATTACATAATGGTGTGTCTATGAAGGATAGTTTGAAAATTGGGGTTAGAGCTTAAGAATTGATGTAGCCTTTTTCATTATAGCTTGTTCTGTATATAAGCAATCTAAATATGATCTCCATATTATGAAACTAGACATTTTTACCTTGAAAATGACATATGGTTTGAAATGTTTGGATAAGAATCGAAAAGTTTATAATTTTTCAAAGATTTTATATCTTGTAGAAAATTTATTTATTTTAGGTTTGTTTCCGACTTTGAGTGGTTTTAGAGTTGAATTAGACTTGACTTTGATTGTGATTGTGTATTAGGAAAGATCAGTTGAGGATCGGAGTAAAACTTCATTGGACTGAATTGTGGAAATATGGAGTGAATACCCTCTCTAGATGTGAATGAAACTCTAATCTCTGGCATGAAATAGTGAAACTTGAGTTTTTATCGTGTTTTCAACAAAACATGCTTTTGATACGCATTGACTCGATGTGTGAAACTAAATTTCAAATTGTTTTGTGACTTTTGGAGTGTCGTAAATTTATATTTCCTATGACTATGCATCCATGGTTTGAAATGAAATAATATTGTGCAATTATTTGAGAACTATAAAGTTTTCAATCCTACCGTTGCATTGTCATATTGATTTGAAATGATTGATGAAATGTATCGACACACGGATTTGAGATGTTTTGATAAACTATGTGGGTTGGATGCCTACTAGTTATGAGATGATATGATGATATGATATTACTTGATTGATTTTGTAGCTACGAAGGGCGTTTGTAGAGGCACAGGGATGCCCGGATACGCTTTTGCAGGAGGTATCTGTAAACGTCATCTAAGGGCTATAAGCGCGGTCGGTTGAACCCTCATAGGGGGAGGACGTATGTGACGCCACTGTCTAGCACCAGGCGGGGTCCTATACATGATTATGAGCTAGCCCCAGCGAACTCATGGCCAACGTCGGGGTAGAGTGCAACTTTTGAACATTCTTGCATAATAAAACCCTCGATGCGCCTGTCCTTGGTCATGGTTGATCTTTACCAGGATCATTTTCGGCTTGCTCTAAAATAATATTTGATTTTTAAATGGATGCATATATATATGATATCGTGTGATTGACTAAATGATTTCATTTTACTGAACATTCCATGTTTTACTGTAAATCATGAATTATTACTTACGAATAATATTGTTTGACACTTCAATATTTCACCCACACTATTTATGCTTGATATTAATCTCCTCACTCACTGAGTATCTTCCTTGATACTCACCCTTCTCCTTTTCTCTCTCAGACAGGGATTCTTGTGATAGAGTAACACATCGAATTCTCGAGGTCTTTGATTGTGTATTGTTGGAGTTAGGAATTCACGACGGTGAGATCTAAATTTAAGTTGAAATATGATTATCGTGCTTTATGTCGACCCTGCGAGATCTTGATTTCGAGGTCTATAGTTGGCCGTGTACATTTTATGGGATGACTATATAAATTATGGACATTTATTTGTGAAACTCTCATGTTGGTTCATTTCGTTTGCATTGAGACACTTGTAAATATTTAAAATGTCAACTTGGGAATTTCTTATACATTTGTATAAAATTTAGACCCACTCGGTGTGGCGGCTGCTCATATTCTAGTTAGGCATGACAGTAGAGGTCTGTGACTAGAACTGTTAGTATTGATGATAGCCTTGTTTTGTTTTGGTTGTCCACTGTAAATGTGGTTGATTGTTGTGAGGCCGGGATAACCCATTTATTTATTTGATAGGATGGATGTCCATTTTACAGGTTGATTTGTACATGGGAGACCTCCGAAATATGGGAAGATTCTGTCCGATTTTCTATAAAAATATAGTCGGCATCCGGAGTAACGGGCGACTGCTCACGACCCCAGTTCGTGGCGTGATAGTTCTATTGGTATCAAGCGTCTAGGTTGGAGAAAAGATAGTAATAAAAGTCTTCCCAAGTACATTTAAAAGTCCTCAATGTATTAGAGAGTTTCATACAGTCATTTAAAGTCCTATACATGGCCATAGGCTTATAAGTTCATTTATTTTAGGGGATTGGATACATGATGCAGTTATCCCATTATTTCGCATTCACATGCCTTGATCCATAACTCAAATTCTTTTTTTTTAGGGGGTTAGTTACTCAGTAACTAACCATAATCCTTGAATTCTACCTAATAAAAAGGGTGCTCTTTTTACAGAACTATGCCACCTAGACGTGGTAGGCACGGTGCACCACTAGAGAGTCCCTCAGTGCCTGATACATCTAGGGCACTCGAGACTGCACGAGTACTAGAGGATGCTTCCTTTACTCATGCACCTTCACCAGTACCACCCTCAGCACCTCCATCGGCTGTTACAACCGAGATTCCTCCACCACCACTCGATGCCTTGAGGCAGTGGCAGGAGTGGTATAATAGATATGGGGTGCAGATGCCACCACCTCCACCACAGACTCTAGCGACCGCATCTGCGGCCGTACCTGCTCCTACGACACCGATTCCTCCTCCGGTGGCCGGTCTTTCTATTTCTAGTTCGATCGATGAGACATCGGTTACTTTGAGGTGCATCCGTGAGCTTACTCAATTGGTGAAAGAGTCTTGATAGCTCGGATACACAAACTTTTTAGGATCTAGTGATGCCATAGCGGTGAAGCACTGGATCAATAGGACTCGCAGGATCCTGACTGATATAGGGTTGACAGAGGAGCTCAGGTTGAGAGTTGCTGAGAGACTCCTCGACGGAGATGCCCTCTCATGGTGGGAGGCTACCGTGACAGTGCTACATAGACTCTGTGGTAGGAGGACTTTCTACGGGAGTTCGACCGCAGATACTTTACCCCGTTCCAGTAGGATCGTATGAGGACAGAGTTCCTACACTTACGTCAGGGGACTAGGTCAGTCTCAGAGTACGAGGCTGAGCTCAGAAGATTAGCAACATTCGTCCCCGACATGGCTACATCAGCTCAGATGAGGTTCAAGTTTGAAGATGGCCTCCAATTGAGTATCAGGATATATATGACAGTGACTCCTACCTTTACACTTTTAGAGGTGATTGATTTAGCATATCGGGCAAAGGAGATCATCCGAGCTGAGGCTAGGCAGAGAGAGAGTCACCAGAAAAGGAAGACTCGGTCACAGGGTGGACAGTTTTCGAAGAGGGATAGAGGTTCTGGTTATCACAGAGGGTCTTCTAGCTTCAGACCAGCAGGACCAGGATAGGGACCTTGACCACAGGGCTTTGGGGCACCAGCCCCTAGTGTCACTACACAGTCTATGACATAGAGACAGCCTTTTTGCCACAGATGTGACAGCCATCATGTATACGGGGCATGTGGTGTGCTAGTTACTTGCTTCCAATGTGGGAAGCAATGTCACATTAAGAGTGCCTGCCTAGATTTAGGTCGAGGAGGACTGACTTTACTGAGTTGTACTGGTACTTCTGGCACAGGCCAGCAGGGGGCACCTGCGCACTCAGCTTTTACAGCTCCTCGGACTGCAGCCGGGAGTAACACAGTGCCATGACCATCGTGACAGTAGCCTAAGGCCCAGGCTCGTGTGTTTGCGATGACGCAGGAGGACGTACAGGCAAACCCTAATGTTATTATGGGTAATCCTCCCACAGACCCCTCAGTGTAGTACTTTTATTGTACTTTCTTTATAAGATTTTGTATATCATGATATCGATATACAATTTTGACTAGTTAAACCTTTAGAAGTTTAACTAGTTTGAGATATATATAAATATATATATATATATATATATAAATATGCCTACTTTTCTTCGCATTTTAAATATCTTTAACCTTTTTCTTATCTTTAGGTACCATGCGAATATTTGGTATCGACGCCCGTGTTCTCATAGATACCGGGTCAAATTTTTCATATATGAGCGACATATTCGCTTGCCATTCTGATAGGCCTCTCTCACCACTTGATGAGGAGATTATGGTAGTCACTCTGTTTGACAAACATGTCATTTGAGATACAATCTATAGAGGCTGCGAGGTCAGTATTGAGGAGGCCGTATTAGAGGTAGATCTGATTTCGTTCCCTATCACGGATTTTGATGCCATCCTAGGAATGGATTGACTAAGTTTACACCGGGCTTCTGTGGATTGTCTTATGAAGGAGGTTGAGTTTCGGAGGTCCGGGCAGCCATCGTTGGTGTTCCAAGGTGAGAGATGGGTATTGCCCCACTGTGTTATATCTGTTATGAAAGCCAGACACATGGTACGCCGTGGGTGCACGGCTTATCTAGCTTATGTTGTTGACACCACCGCTGAGGGACCAAGACTTGAGGATGTCCCTGTGGTGTAGGAGTTTCCAGATGTGTTTCCCGAGGAGCTTCCCGGATTACCACTAGTTCGGGAGTTCGATTTCGAGATTGACCTAGTACCGGGGACCACTCCTATTTCTATTCCGCCGTACAGAATGGTGCCTGTTGAGCTGAGAGAGCTCAAGGTTCAGTTGTAGGAATTTCTGGACAAGGGGTTTATTCGCCCGAGCACTTCATCCTGGGGTGCTCCAGTGCTATTTTTAAAGAAGAAAGATGGTACACTTCGGCTTTGTGTGGATTACAGACAGTTAAACAAAGCCACCATTAAAAATAAATATCCCCTGCCACGTATTGATGATTTGTTTGATCAGCTGTAGGGAGCCAGGGTTTTCTCTAAGATTGATCTCCGTTCAGGTTATCATCAGTTGAGGATTTGGGCCGAAGATGTGCCCAAGACAGCTTTTTGCACCCGATACGACCATTATGAGTTTTTAGTCATGTTGTTTGGGCTGACTAATGCCTTAGCTGCTTTTATGGATCTGATGAACCGAATCTTCCATGACTTCTTGGATCGGTTTATCATCGTATTTATCGATGACATCTTGGTGTATTCACGAAGTGATGAAGATCATGTCCAGCACCTTCGGGTGGTATTGCAGATACTCCGTGAGAAGCAGCTATATGCCAAATTCTCAAAATGTGAGTTTTGGCTGAGACAGATAGGAATTTTGGGGCACATTGTCTCCGCGGAGGGTATTTATGTTGATCCACGAAAGGTTGAGGCTATATTGAAGTGGGAGCAGCCACAAATAGTTACCGAGATTCGTAATTTTCTTGGTTTACCTAGGTATTATCGCAGATTTGTAGAGGGATTTTCCCGGATAGCTGCTTCGTTGCCTATATTGACCCGGAAGGGGGTTAAGTTTGTTTGGGATGACCGCTATGAGGTGAGCTTCAGGAGCTCAAACAACGGTTGACCTCTGCTCCTATTTTAGCCCTTCCCACTAGCCGTTGGGAATACACAGTGTACAGTAATGCTAGCAGATAGGGATTAGGTTGTGTTCTGATATAGGATAGTCGGGTTATTGCATATGCCTCGCGACAGTTGAAGAAACACGAGGTTAACTACTCGACACATGATCTAGAGTTAGCAGCCATAGTCTTCACATTGAAGATATGACAACATTATCTTTATGGGGTGACCTGCAGAGTATTTACATATCACAAAAGTTTGAAGTATCATTTTACCCAAAAGGAACTGAATTTGAGACAAAGGATTATGACCTCATTATTGACTATCATCTGGGCAAGGCGAATGTTGTGGCGGATGTCTTGAGTCGAAAGTTAGCATCATCCTCACAGTCAACAGAGGAAGCATACCTTTTTTGTTTAGTAGGACTCCAAGCCTTAGGAGTCAGTTTGGCTGGTAATGATCAGGGAGACTTACTAGCCAAATTTGAGGTCAGACCGACTTTGTTTGACCGTATCAGAGAACTCCAGAGTACAGATGAGAAGATTCAGGGTATTGCGGATAGAGTCCGCAGAGCTGATAGCAAAGACTTCAGGGTCCGAGAGGATGGATTGTTAGTGTTCAGGGAGCGGGTTTGTATTCCCACTGATACAGATCTCCGCAAAGCCATACTTGAGGAGGCACACTCCTCTGCTTATGCATTGCATCCGGGTGGTACCAAGATGTATCGGACCATTCGGGAGAGTTATTGGTGGTCCAGCATGAAACGGGAAATTATGGACTTTATGGCTAGGTGTCTAGTTTACCAGCAGGTAAAGGCCGAGTATTAGCGCCCGACGGGTACATTGCAGGCCTTACCCATTCCTGAGTGGAAGTGGGATCACATTACTATGGATTTTGTGACAGGACTACCGAAAACTTTATCGCTGCATGATGCCATTTGCATGATTGTAGATCGACTCACCAAGTCCGCACATTTTCTTCCTATTCGCAGCGACTATCCTTTGGAGACCTTGGCACGTCTTTACATAGATATGATAGTCAGGCTGCATGGTGTTCTTGTGTCGATAGTATCAGATAGGGACCCAAGATTTACTTCCAGGTTTTGGCCCAAGTTGTAGGAGGCAATGGGCACGAGGCTGAGTTTTAGCACGCCTATCATCTACAGAAAGATGGTCAGTCAGAGAAGACCATTCAGACCCTTGAGGACATGCTGAGAGCTTGTGTGATAGATTTCTGGGATAGTTGGGATCGGCACCTTCCACTAGTCGAATTTATATATAATAACAGCTATCAGGCCAGTATTGGGATGCCACCGTATGAGGCACTGTATGGCAGGAAGTGCCGCACCCCGATATGTTGGGATGAGGTCGGAGAGCGACGTCTCAGCAATGTTGAGTTGATTGAGGAAACGAAAGATAAGGTTAGGATCATCCGTGAGCGGATGAGAGTCGTCCAGGACAGGCAGAAGGTATATGCCGATCATAGATGGTGACCCCTTGAGTTTGCCAAGGGAGATATGGTTTTTTTGAAGATATCTCTTTTAAAGGGAGTTATATGGTTCAGGCAGTGGGGCAAGCTGAGCCCCAGATATATTGGACCCTTCCGTATCCTTGAGAGGGTTGGGAGTGTGGCATACAGATTGGAGCTACCAGACGAACTATCCCGTATTCATGACGTATTTCATGTCTCAGTACTCAGGAAGTACCTAGTTGATCCTTCTCATGTACTTGAGCCTCCACCTGTTGAGTTGCGTGAGGATCTCAGTCTTCTAGTTCAGCCCATAGCTATTCTAGATCAGCAAGTCAGAAAGTTGTGGAGCAAGGAAGTTTCATTGGTCAGAGTCTTGTAGAGGAGTGATTGGGTCGAAGAGGAGACCTGGGAGCCCGAGGAGCTAGAATGAGACAGTAACCCCACTTATTTACTGTATAGCTTTCTTTTAGTTTCGAGGACGAAACTTGTTTTTAGGGGGGTTAGAAAATATAACACCGACACTGCGGTGTCCATACTATTGTACTCCTATTCATGAAATATATAAAATATTCCTTAGTTATTTATATACAGAAAAATTTTTATTTATATTGATTTTCGATTTTTGGGTATTTAATTTGAATTTTTGATATATTTTAAGTTGTCGTGTTCGTGAATCATGATAAACCCCATTTTTATGAAATTCGCATTCTAATGAAATGTGAGTGTGAAATTATATATATATATATATATATATATATATATATATATATAATTTACTTGTAAAAAAAAGGCAGAGAAGGAAGCGCTGCATATTAGCCGAAACGCAGCACTCCCTCCTCCCCCAAATTCGATTAGGGCTAAATCCCTAATCTCTTCATCTCTCTCGCTCTCTTCATCTCTCTCGCACTCTCTGCCGCTCTCCCTCACCCTCTACCGCAATCAATCGCGTCTTTGCCCCTCTCCGCTACCTATCGGTGGTTCCACCGCTGCCTGGCCACCACTGTCATCTTCCCCACGTCTGTCTCTCTCTCTCTATTCACTCTATGTTTCACTCTCCCTCTCTATCTTTCTCTCTCGATCGCTCTCTCTCTTTTCCCTTCGATCTCTCTGAGTTTTATTTAAATAAGGTAATAAGTCCATATTTATGACATGATCTGTAAACCTATTTGGTGACTTGCCTTTAGTTAAAGGATCGACCAACATACAATTAGTATTAATGTGTTGGGTTACAACTTTATTTTCCAATACCCTTTCCTTAATGACTAAATATTTTATGTTGACGTGTTTACTTCGACTACCACTCTTATTATTCTTAACAAGAAACACAACAATTGAATTATCACAAAATACATATTATGGTTTAGGTATAGAATCTAAAATCTTAAGCTTGAAGATGAAACTCTTGAGCCATACTGTCACGCCCCAAACCGGGATCATGAACAGCTGCCCTTTATCCTGAATGCCGATTGTATTTTTACAGAAAATCGGACAGAATCTCTCCATAAATCGGGGGTCTTCCATATACAAATAAACCTGTATAATTTAAAATCATCCTGTAAATAAAATAAGAGGACCATCCCGGCCTCACAACAACCCACCAACCACAGCAGACATCCAGGACAACGCCAGGCTAAGTAAATTACCAGCAATTCTAGCCACAGACTTATACTTCATGCCCAACTAGAGTATGAGTACCCACTACACCGAACGGGCCTAAATTTTTATACAATTTACAATAATTTTCCCAAGTATTATTCAAATACGTACAATTGCCTCAATGCAAATGAAATGTGAGAGTTTCGCAAACAAATATACATAAATTATACAATCATCCCAAATTTAGTACACGTCCAACTACAGACCTCAACAAGACCTCGCAGAGTCAAAAATAAAATACGTAATTCATCTTTCAAATTAAACTAAAGATCTCACCGTTGTGAATCACCCAAATCCATCAAAATCTCCAAAATTTGAAGCGTCGGTCCGGTACAACAATAATCCTGTCTGAGGAGGGAGAGAGGAGGGGTGAGTACTCGGGGAAGAATACTCAGTGAGTGAGGGGATTAATCTCAAGTACTAATGGTGTAGATGAACATTGGAGTGTCAAATAATATCATTCATAAACAATAATTCAAGTTTTGTAGTAAATCATGGTATGTTCAATAAAATGAACTCATTTATTCAATCACACGATATCATATATATATGCATCCATTTAAAATCAAGTAGGTCATAGAGCAAGCCGAAAGGATCCTGGCAAAAGTCAACCATGACTAAGAACAGGCGCATCGGGGGTTTTATTATGGAAAGTGTTCAAAAGTCGCTCTCTACCCCGACGTTGGCACGTACAAGCAACTCCCAGTGCTAGACCGCCTATACTGACGGACCTCCCTTTCGGTTCAACTGGGCCTATACGGAACATCACAATCATGTACAAACAACTCCTGGTGCTAGATCGCCTATGCTGACGGACCTCCCTAATACATGGTTCAACCGGGCCCATATATATCATAATCACGACATTTGCGGATACCTCTGGCCAAAGCGTATCCGGGCAACCCGTGCCTTTACAAACGCCCTTCGTAGCTACGAAATCAATCAAGTCATATCATATCATCACAAGTGGGCATCCTAGTGCCCTCACAGATCTTAAAACATTTCAAATCCGTGTGCCAATACATTCATCAAATCATTTCAAATCAGTATACCAATGCAACGGTAGAGAAGAAAATTTATCCAACTTTCAAGTAATAACACAATTTTGTTTCATTTCAAACATTGATGCATAGTCATGAAAAATATAAATTTAAGATACTCTAATAATCACAAAACAAATTTGAGATTTAATATCACATGTTGAATCAATGCATATCAAAGCATGTTTTGTCTAAAAACACGGAAAAATCAGATTTTCACTATTTCATGCAAGAGATTAGGGTCTCGCTCACCGTATACGGGAGGTGTGCACTCCCAAATTCCAAACCAAACCAAATCAAATTCCTCATTTGAACCCGAACATGTTATCCTAAGGCATTGAACATCAATTCCACTTAAAATCATTTTCTAAAACAATTCAGAATTTACATTTGTACAGCCACAGAGAAATTGATGTAACTTCTCCTACACATATCGGATCTAATTCAATTTGAGTTCTTTCAAGTCTCCCAAAAGATTAGCCTAATTAAACATCGTAATTATCATCAAATAAAATCCCATAACAAGGGTTTTCATATTTTCCAAACACAAAATCACAATTTCGTCATTAATTCCCAAATATTTTTAGGGTTTATCTATTTTCCCGAATTTTGTACAAATCTCAATTCTCCAATTTATGAATAAACTCTAATGTCATCAATTGTATTTCATTTATAAATAAATAACACGATCAAACCAAGTCTAATTCAACTCCAAAACCACTCAAAGTCGGAAACATGCGTAAATTAATAAATTGTCTACAAAATAGAAAAATTTTTGAAAAATCATACACTTTTCAATTTACATCCAAATGTTTCAAACCATATGTCATTTTCAAAGTATGAAAGTCTATTTTCATAATATGGAGATCGTATTTTGATTTCGTATATGCAGGATAACTTATAATAAAAAGGCTGTATCGATCCTTAAATTCCAACTCCAAGTTTTTAAACATCCTTCCACCTACATACTGTTATGTAATTAACAACTCAAAAACAACCTAAGAAAGATATTAAACACAACAGTATCCTTCATTCTACATAATATTTCATTCCAACGCCAAAATCTTATATTTTCATGCATATTTCAAATTAACTCTAAGGAAAACCGTTCAAATCAACTTATCATGATTCTATTATCCTTTAACATGCTTCTTTCATATCAGACACTGGACTAAATCTTAATATTCAAGCATGGAATTTCAGAAATTCATTCTATTCCAATCGAACATACATTCTAGACCTATACAAGACTTTTCACTCTAAATTAACTCTAAATTCATTCTATTATTAAAAAGATTAGAAGTCTCCTCACCTAGGGTTTCTCGATTCGCAGATTCTAGCTTTCTTTTGCCATTTGGTTCAGTCTAAAATCTGTAACATTTCCAATTGAAGTACAATTTAGAAATTTAGCTAAAACACCAAAATAATATCGAAACCCTAAGCTAAATTCATCCTTACCTTCGCAGAGAAAGGATTGCAGTCTAGGGTTTTCGAAGCATAGTGGATGACTGCAGTCTGGGGTTTCCATTGGGGTTGCAACAAGGCTCTTGACAGAGAGCAGCCCACTCGCAAGTGAGCGACCAAGGGAGCGGAAGAGAGATTTGCGGTCGCGCCCGCAAGAGAGAAGAAGGGACTGTTTCGTGCGCGGGAAAAAGGCAGAGAAAATATAGAGAGAGTGACTGAGAGAGTGATAGAGAGAGAACTGAGATGGTGAGAGAGATAGCGTGACAGAGAGAGAGAAATCGCGCGATAGAGAGAGGAAGAGAGCGAAATAGAGAGGGAAAAGGAGCGCAATAGAGAGAGGGAAACAGAGAGTGAGGTAGACAGAGAAGAGCGGGCGGTGGCGATGGTGGTTGGATGGTGGCAAGTTGCGGCGGAGAGGATGCGGGTGAGGGCGAGAGAGATCGCGAAAGGGTGAGAGCAGGGAGTGAGAGAGAAAGTGAGAGAACCAGTGAGAGAGAAAGAACCGAGAGAGAGTGAGTCGGTGGTGGCTGTAGCGGAGGAAGGAGGCGGAGAGAGTGAACGACGACGAGAGGGGAAGAGATAGCGGCTATGGAAGAGAGAGAGAGAGATGGGAGGGCGAGAAGATTAGGGTTTCTCAAACCCTAATTAAAAAAATGGGGATGCAGCGTTTTGGGGCAAAACGCTGCGTCTCCTCTCCCTCTATTTTTTTTTAGTATTATTATTAAATATATATATTTCTTTTTATAAAATAAATTTATAAATAATTAAATGAGTAATTAAATAAATTAATAAATTAATAAATATTCATCTATATATTTTTATACTCACTTTACACTACAAATCGGAAATACGGATACTTTTGAATATACCAAAAATTTCAATTTAAAGACCCCAAAATCAAAAATCAATATAAATAAAAAATTTCTCTATATATATATACGGAGGAATATTATATATAAATATTCCATGAACAGTACACTAGTATGGACACCGCAGTATCGGTGTTACATTTTTTAACCCCCTAAAAACAAGTTTCGTCCTCGAAACTAAAAGAAAACTATACAACAAACAAATGGGGGTACTGTCTCCTTATTGCTTCCTCGGGTTCCCAAGTCTTCTCTTCGACTTGGTCACTTCTCCACAAAACCCTGACCAAAGAAACTTTCTTGCTTCTCAGCTTTCTGACCTACCGATCTAGAATATCCAGGGCTGAACCGGAAGACTGGGGTCCTCTCACAACTCAACAGGCGGTGGCTTAAGTACATGAGAAAGATCAGTTAGGTACTTCCTGAGTACTGAGACATAAAAGACGTCATGAATACGGAATAGTTCATATGGCAACTCCAATCTGTATACCACACTCCCGATCCTCTCAAGGATACGGAAAGGTCTAATATACCCAGGGCTCAATTTGCCCCGCTATCTGAATCGAATCACCCTTTTCCAGGGCGATATACGTACGAAAACCATGTCATCCACCTTCTATCAGCATATACTTCCTATCAGTCTTGGGCAGCCTTCATCCACTCACGAATGACCTTAATCTTATCTTTTGTTTCTTCAATCAACTTAACAATGTTGAGTTGCCTTTCACCTACCTCATCCCACATAACAGAGTACGTCATTTCCTCTTATACTATGCCTCACACGGGCATACCAATGCTGGCCTGTTAGCTATTATTATATACAAATTCTACCAGTGGGAGATGCCGATCCCAGCTGCTCTGAAAATCCCTAACATATGCTCTCAGCATGAGCTTTAGGGGTGGTATGCGATACTAAAGCTCAATCTAGTACTCAATGTTCCCTATAATCTGGGTCAAAATCTAGAAGTGAATCTGGAGTCTCTGTCCGATGCTATTGACATTGGTACCCTATGAAGTCTGATAATCATGTCAATATAGAGGCTTACTAATACCTCTAAGGATTAATCAGCACGAATTGGAATGAAATGTGCCGACTTGGTGAGTCTATCGATGATCACCCAAATGGCATCATGTCGTGCTGAAGTCCGCGGCAAACCTATCACAAAATCTATTGTGACGTGTTCCTACTCCCACTCGGGAACGGGAAAAGGCTGCAAAGCGCCTGTGGGTCACTGATACTTGGCCATCATCTGCCGACAAATCAGGCATCAAGCAACGAACTCTCTCTTTATACCAGACCACTAATGATTATCTCGGATAGTTAGGTACATTTTTGTTCCTCCCAAATGCATAACGTAAGTGGAGGAATGAGCTTCCTCAAGAATATCTCTACGAAGATTCACTGTCGGCGGGAATGCAAACCCGCTATTAATATACTATTAGTCCGTTATCACGGATTCGGAATTCCCTGTCATCATCTCTACATATTTATTAAGAATACTTTGGAGCTCCTCATTTGCTCCCTAAAGCTCCCTAATGCGGTTGAAGAAGGTTGGCCTCATTTTAAATCAAGCTAGTAATGCTACTCGATCATCATTAACAAAACTAACTCCTAATGTACGGAGTCCCATCAAACAAGAGAGATAATCACTCTCTATATACTGAATTTCAAATCAACTGCTCACTAAGAGGAGTGATAATCAATAACTCCTCATTTAGTGGTGAATATTGTCTACCCAACAGTTGGATGAATGAAGCTCTCACACAAGAATGGTTCAAGCCGGTGTACACATGAATATGGGCGTCGACTCCAAATATTTTCATGGTACCCATGATGCGAGAAATCGAAAGAGAGTCGATTTAGGATGTGCAAAAGATATATATATATATATATATATATATATCAAAATGGTTAAACTTCTAAGGCTTTAACTAACCATGATTGTACATATCATCATGAGATACATGATTTCAAAAAGAGGATCGAAATAGTTAAACTTATAGAGTTTTAACTAGTTAAGGTGGTACATAATCATCATGATACTCATGATTCAAAAAGGAGAGCACATATAAACTCCTAAACAAAAGAATCTACTGGAGGATTACCCATGGTCGTATCTGGGTTCGCCTAAGCATCCTTCTGTGTCATACCATATACGCGGGTCTATGCCCTTTGCTACTATCGTGAAGGGTCTAGTACGGTATTGCTCCCGGCTGCAGTCCATGAAGCAGTGTACTGAGTGTGCAGGTGCTCCCTACTGACCCATCCATGGTCCACCCATGTGTGTCTGTGACATCTGACCTCTGTAACCTAGGTCGGGACAAGAGTTACGAATATGTCCTTGCTTCCCACACTGGAAGCATCTAGTGGGGGCTGCACAAGCTCCAAAATGGCGTCGGCCATAATTGTAGCAGATTAGAAACTGTTGTATCGTGGAATGACTAGGGATAGTAGATGCTGGTAATCTAAACCCCTGGGGACGCGGTCTCTGTCTGAACTGTGCTGGCCTAAAGTGAGAAGGGCCTCCTTGAAAACCGGAAGTCATACCCTTCGTCGAGCCCTGACTCGTATGAGTCCTAGTCTTCCTCTTCTGGTGACTCTCCTTCTGTATAGCCTCAAGTCAGACAATCTCTTCTGCCCGATATGCTGAATCAATCACCTCTGAAAGTGTAAAGGCAGGAGTCATAGTCATATACTTCTTGATGTTCAATTGAAGGCCATGTTCAAACTTAAATCTCATCTGAGCAGGTGTAGCCATGTCGGGGACAAATGCTGCTAGTCGTCTAAGCTCAGCCTCGTACTCTGAGACTGACCTAGTCCCTTGACATAAGTGCATGAACTCCGTCCTCATCCAGTCCTGCTGAAACGGGGTAAAGTACCTGCGGTCGAACTCTCGTAGAAAGTCCTCCCAGCACAGGGTCTGTGTAACACTATCACGGATAGCCTCCCACCACGAGAGGGCATCTCCGTCAAGGAGTGTCTCAGCAACTCTCAATCTGAGCTCCTCTGACAACCCCAAATCCGTGAGGATCCTGCGAGTCCTGTTGATCCAGTGCTTCGCCGCTATGACATCACTAGATCCTGAAAAGTCTGTGCATCCGAGCTGCTGAGACTCTCTCACCAACTAGGTAAGCTCGTGGATGCGCCTCAAGGTAACCGACATCTCATCGGTCGGAGTAGAAATAGAAGGACCGACCATCGGAGGTGGAATCGGTGCCGTAGGAGCAGGTACTGCCGCAGGTGCGATCGCTGGAGTTTGTGGTGGAGATGGTGGCATCTGCACCCCATATCTACTGTACCACTCTTGCCACTGCCTCAAGGCGTCGAGTGGTGGTGGAGGAATCTCGACTGTAAAAGCCGGTGGAAGTGCTGAGGGTGGCACTGGTGAAGTCTCGGGTGTCACAAGTGCATCAAACACTGAGGGACTCTCTAGTGGTGCACCATGCCTACTACGTTTAGGCGGCATAGTTCTGCAAACAGAGCACCTTTTCATTAAGTGGAAATCAAGGATTAGAGTTAGTTACGGAGTAACTAACCCCTTAAAAAGAATTTGAGTTATGAATGAAGGCATTCGAATCCAATGGGAGGTGTATCACTCATACACCTACCTAAATGCATCAAATGATGGTGATGGAACCGTGGCTATAATAGCTGGCTGAGAGAGTGCTAGAAGGGTACACCTGACGAGGAAGCATTCTCGAGTATTCTAGATGTCTCAGATACAAATCTAGTATCTTGTTTAGTAATCATAGCCTTACAAAAGAAGAACTTTAATTCGGTATGATTCAAAGATTAGGGTTAGTTGCGAAGTAACTAACCCCCTAAATTGAATAAACTTATAAGTTTAAGAACTGATAGAACTAATATGCTAGGTTAGATACGCACCGTAACTAACCTCTTAAAAAGAATAACTCATATGCCTAAGACCATGTACTGGGATCTCATGACTGTAATGAAACTCTCATATACATTGAGGACTTTTAAATCACACTTGGGAATATTTTCAAAACTATTTTATAAAACACAGCTCTCAACCTAGAGCTCTGATACCAACCGAACTGTCATGCCCCGAGCTGGGATCGTGAACAGCCGCCCGTTATCCTAAATGCCGGTTGTATTTTTACAGGAAATCGAGCAGAACCTCCCCATAAATCGGAGATCTCCCATATACAAATAAACTTGTATAATTTAAAATCATCCTGTAAATAAAATAAGAGGGTCATCCCGGCCTCACAACAACCCACCAACCATGGCAAACATCCAGGACAACGCCAAGCTAAGTAAATTACTAGCAATCCTAGCCACAGACCTCTACTGTCATGCCCAACTAGAGCATGAGCAGCCGCTACACCGAACGGACCTAAATTTTTATACAATTTATAATAATTTTCCCAAGTATTATTCAAATACGTACAATTGCCTCAATGCAAATGAAATGTGAGAGTTTCGCAAATAAATATACATAAATTATACAATCATCCCAAATTTAGTGCACGTCCAACTACGGACCTCAACAAGATCTCACAGGGTCAAAAATAAAATACGTAATTCATCTTTCAAATTAAACTTAAGATCTTACCGTCGTGAATCACCCAAATCCACCAAAATCTCCAAAATCTGAAGCGTCAGTCCAGCACAACAATAATCCTGTCTGAGGAGGGAGAGAGGATACTCAGTGAGTGAGGGGATTAATCTCAAGTACTAATAGTGTAGATGAACATTAGAGTGTCAAATAATATCATTCGTAAACAATAATTCAAGTTTTGCAGTAAATCATAGTATGTTCAATAAAATGAACTCATTTATTCAATTACACGATATCATACATATATGCATCCATTTAAAATCAAGTAGGTCATAGAGCAAGCCGAAAGGATCCTGGCAAAGGTCAACCATGATCAAGGACAGGCGCATCGGGGGTTTTATTATGGAAAGTGTTCAAAAGTTGCTCTCTAACCCGACGTTGGCATGTACAAGCAACTCCCAGTGCTAGACCGCCTATACTGACGGACCTCCCTTTCGGTTCAACTAGGTCCATATGGAACATCACAATCATATACAAGCAACTCCCGGTGCTAGACTGCCTATGCTGACGGACCTCCCCAATATATGGTTCAACCGGACCCATACATATCACAATCACGACGTTTGCAGATACCTCTGGCCAAAGCGTATCTGGGCAACCCGTACCTCTACAAACGCCCTTCATAGCTACGGAGTCAATCAAGTCATATCATATCATCACAAGTGGGTATCCCAGTGCCCTCATAGATCTTAAAACATTTCAAATCCGTGTGCCAATACATTTATCAAATCATTTCAAATCATTTCAAATCAGTATACCAATGCAACGGTAGAAAAGGAAATTTATCCAATTTTCAAGTAATGGCACAATTTTGTTTCATTTCAAACATGGATGCATAGTCATGGAAAACATAAGTTTAAGACACTCCAATAATCACAAAACAAATTTGAAATTTAATATCACACGTTGAATCAATACATATCAAAGCATGTTTTGTTTAAAAATACGGAAAAATCAGATTTTCACTATTTTATGCCAGAGATTAGGGTCTCATTCACCGTATACGGGAGGGTGTGCACTCCCAAATTCCAAACCAAACCAAATCAAATTCCTCCTTTGAACCTGAACATGTTATCCTAAGGCATTGAATATGAATTCCACTTAAAATCATTTTCTAAAATAATTCAGAATTTTCATTTGTACAGCCATAGAGAAATTGATGTAACTTCTCCTACACATATCGGATCTAATTCAATTTGAGTCCTTTTAAGTCCCCCAAAAGATTAGCCTAATTAAACATCGAAATTATCATCAAATAAAATCCCATAACAAGGGTTTTCATATTTTCCTAACACAAAATCACAATTTCGTCATTAATTCCCAAATATTTTTAGGGTTTATATATTTTTCCTAATTTTGTATAAATCTCAATTCTCCAATTTATGAATAAACTCTAATGTCATCAATTGTATTTCATTTATAAATAAATAACACGATCGAAACCAAGTTTAATTCAACTCCAAAACCACTCAAAGTCGGAAACATGCGTAAATTAATAAATTGTCTACAAAATAGAAAAATCTTTGAAAAATCATAAACTTTTCAATTTACATCCAAATGTTTCAAACCATATGTCATTTTCAAAGTATGAAAGTCTATTTTCATAATATGGAGATCGTATTTTGATTTATTATATGCAGGACAACTTATAATAAAAAGGCTATATCGATCCTTAAATTCCAACTCCAAGTTTTTAAACTATCCTTCCATCTACATACTGTTATGTAATTAACAACTCAAAAAACAACCTAAGAAAGATATTGAACACAACAGTATTCTTCATTCTGCATAATATTTCATTCCAACCCCAAAATCTTATATTTTCATGCACATTTCAAATTAACTCTAAGGAAAACCGTTTAAATCAACTCATCATGATTCTATTATCCTTTAACATGCTTCTTTCATATCAGACACTAGACTTAACCTTAATATTCAAGCATGAAATTTCAGAAATACATTCTTTTCCAATCGAACATACATTCTAGACCTATACAAGACTTTTCACTCTAAATTAACTCTAAATTCATTCTATTATTAAAAAGATTAGAAGTCTCCTCAACTAGGGTTTCTCGATTCGCAGATTCTAGCTTTCGTTCGCCATTCGGTTCAGTCTAAAACCTGTAATATTTCCAATTGAAGTACAATTTAGAAATTTAGCCAAAACACTAAAATAATATCGAAACCCTAAGCTAAATTCATCCTTACCTTCGTAGAGAAAGGATTGCAGTCTAGGGTTTTCGAAGCACAGTGGATGACTACAGTCTGGGGTTTCTATTGGTGTTGCAACAAGGCTCTCGACAGAGAGCAGCCCGCGCGCAAATAAGCGAGCAAGGGAGAGGAAGAGAGCTCTGCGGTCGCTCCCGCAAGAGAGAATAAGGGACTATTTCGTGTGCGTAAAAAGGGCAGAGAAAATATAGAGAGAGTGACTGAGAGAGAGATAGAGAGAGAGAACTGAGAGGGTGAGAGAGACAGAGCGACAAAGAGAGAGAGAAATCGCACGATAGAGAGAGGAAGAGAGCGAAATAGAGAGGGAAAAAGAGCGCAATAGAGAGAGGGAAACAGAGAGTGAGGTAGACAGAGAAGAGCGAGCGGTGGCGATGGCGGTTGGATGGTGGCAAGTCGCGGCAGAGAGGATGCGGGTGAGGGCGAGAGAGATCGCGAAAGGGAGAGAGCAGGGAGTGAGAGAGAAAGTGAGAGAACCAGTGAGAGAGAAAGAACCGAGAGAGAGTGAGTCGGTGGTGGCTGTGGCGGAGGAAGGAGGCGGAGAGAGTGAACGACGGCGAGAGGGGAAGAGAGAGCGGCTGTGGGAGAGAGAGAGAGAGAGAGAGAGAGAGAGAGACGGGAGGGAGAGAAGATTAGGGTTTCTCAAACCCTAATTAAAAAAATGGGGACGTAGCGTTTTGGGGCAAAACGCTGCGTCACCTCTCCCTCTATTTTTTTTTAGTATTATTATTAAACATATATATATATTTCTTTTTATAAAATAAATTTATAAATAATTAAATGAGTAATTAAATAAATTAATAAATTAATAAATATTCATCTATATATTTTTATACTCACTTTACACTACAAATCGGAAATACGGATACTTTTGAATATACCAAAAATTTTAATTTAAAGACCTAAAAATCAAAAATCAATATAAATAAAAAATTTCTCTCTCTATATATACGGAGGAATATTATATATAAATATTCCATGAACAGTACACTAGTACGGACACCGCAGTTTCGGTGTTACACATACCGCGTGTGACGTAGCGTCAAAACATTCCACGAACTTAACTTCCATGGTGTAGGTCGCTGTCAATGTCTGCTTAGCACTCCTTCACGATACAGCTCCACTGGTCATTATGAAGACATGACCCAACATTGAATTTCGAGAATCAATACAGTCGGCAAGGTCCAAATCCGAGTACCCGACTATTTCCAGACTGTCGCTTCTTTTGTATATAAACATGTATTTCTTGGTGCCTTGTAGATACCTTAACACTTTCTTTGCAACTTTCCAATATTCCAAAATCAGGTCACTTTGATATGTACCTAACATCTTCATAGCATGTGCTATATCAGGTTTTGTACAAACCTGTATGTATATGAGACTTCTAACAATAGAAGCATATGTGATGTTAGTTATTTATTCAATTTCCAAATCTGTTTTAGGGCATTGGTTCAAATAAAACTTATCTCCTTTGACAATCGAAGCTATATATGGTGAATAGTTCTATATTCTGTATCTCTTAAATATTTTATTGATATAGGTCTCTTGAGATAGTCCTAGAAATTTGTGGGATCTATCATGATGTATCTTAATACTGATTACATAAGATACATCACCTAAATCCTTCATCTCAAAATTTTTAGAGAGAAACTGTTTCACCTCATATGGCATTCCCTTATCATTAGTGGTAAGTAGTATGTCATCCATATACAGGATAAGGAAACAAAACTTAATCTTACTAATCTTGAGGTATATGCATTGATCTACAATATTCTCTTCAAAACTGAATAAAGTGACTACATTATAGAATTTCAAATATCACTGGCGGGAGGCTTGTTTTAGCCCATATATGGATTTCTTGAGTTTGCATACCAAGTGCTCACTACCATTAAAGAAGAATTCTTTAGGTTGACACATGTAAACCTCTTCCTCTAGATCCCCATCAAGAAAAACCGTTTTTACATTCATTTGTTGCAACTCAAGGTCGAAATGTGCAATAAGTGCCAAAATGATGCATAATGAATCTTTTTTAGACACTAGAGATAATGTCTCCGAGTAATCAATTCCTTCCATTTGGGTGAACCCTTTAGCAATGAGTTTGGTTTTTTATTTCTCGATATTATCTAATGAGTTTGTCTTAGTTTTGAAGACCCATTTACATTTGATGAGTTTTACCCCATTTGGCAATTTTACAAGATCCCAAACTCCGTTGCTCCTAAAATCTTAAGTTCGAGTTCTTAGAACTCATGGATTGTAAAAACGTCTCCAGATCCTCAATGGCTCTGACATTATAGTTAAATTCTTGAAGGTATACCACATAATCATCAAATATAGCTGATCTTCTTTTTCGAGTCGATTTTCTTAATATTGGTTTAACATTCTCCATAGTGGAAGGTTGACCAACTTAATCTTGATCAACTGTTTATGGAATTTCTCGATTATTATCCATATCCTGATTTGTGTCCGTAGGGATTTGAGGGTTATTTTGGATGACAATTAATTTGGTACCAGAACTTGACAGGATACTTGATGGGTCCCTTTCAGAAGTAAAGTCTCGAAAGTAATCCCTCCCATTGACCAAATCATTCTCTAGAAATTTAACATTTCTAGATTCCACAAATCTAATGTGACAGGATGGACAATAAAATCGATATCTTTTGGACTTTTCGGCATAACCGACAAAGTATACACTCAGGGTCTTTGGATCCAATTTCTTTTCTTGTGGATTGTAAACATTTTTCTCCGCAGGATAGCTCCAGATACGTACATGTCTTAAACTAGGTTTCCAACCCTTAAATAACTCGAATGAAGTTTTGGCTACTGCCCTAGTTAGAACCCTATTTAAAATGTACACAACTGTCTTGAGAGTTTTAGTCCACCAGAATTTAGGTCGGTTGAAGCTAGCCATCATGCTTCTAACCATATCAAGCAAGGTCTTGTTCCTTTTTTCGGCTACCCCATTCTAGTAAGGTGAATCATGCATGGTGTATTGGACAACAATCCTATTTTTCTGATGGAACCTTGCAAATGGACCTAGCGCTTGTCCAACCTCTGTATATCTTTCATAGTATTCTCTACCTCTATCTGACCTCATGATTTTTATTTGTTTACCGTATTGTTTCTCTATTTCTGCCTTAAAAATTTTAAAGGCATCCAACACCTTGTTCCTATGATGAAAGATATAGAAATACATGTATCGTGAATAGTAATCTATAAAAGAGAAGAAATAACTATGACTATACGAATCTATACCTAGAGTACAAATATTCATATGTATGATTTTAAACAATTTTGAACTCTTTCTGACACCTTTTTGAGTCTTGTTGGTCTGTTTTCCTTTAATGCAGTCCATACAAGTCTCAAAATCGCTAAAATTTAGGGTATGAAGTACCTTATCCTTTATCAACTTTTCTATTCTCTTTACGGAGATGTGTCGTAATTTCTGTTACCACAACATAGAGGAGCTTTTCTTATTGACACTTCTTTTAACCCTTGCTTGCGTTACATTCATGCATACATTATTTTGTAAAGTAATACAATATAATTCATCTAATAATAGATCATAACCAATGACATTTGAACCAAAAAACACTGTCATCTCATTATTAAATTAGAAAGAGTAACTGAATGGTACAAATTTTAAAACGAAAATTAATTTTTTAGAAAACTTAGGTACAATGCCCGCTTGCTAAAATGAGCTCATAATCGCCAATGTCTTTCACCCATGAGCTCATCTTGTTACCCGAGTATATGAGTTGTTCACAATTCACTGGTTTCCTTAGATTTTGCAAACCCTACAATATATTAGTAATGTGGATGGTACAATCAGAATCAATCAACCATGTGTCATGAAAAAGCTTAGTCATGCAAGATTCATAACAAACTAATGAGATTTTTGTAATTTTACTCTCAAGCCACTGTTTGTATTTAGCACAATCCTGCTTCATGTGTCCATTCTTTTTACAGAAGAAACACTTGAACTCTTTCTTTATGTCTATTTTCGATTTTGTACCCCTTTGATTTGGCTTAGACTTGCATTTCTTCTTTCCTTGAACCCCCACATTTGCACTTTTAGAACCTTACTTCATCTCCATCAATAGTCTTTTTTCCTCCTGCATACACATGGCCATCAATTCATTGATGGACCATTTTTCTTTATGTGTGTAGTAGGGGATTTTAAAAAGACCATAAAGCTGTGGGAGAGAATTTAGAATAAAGTGCATAAAGGACTCGGACATCTGAACCTCTAGATTCTTTAGTTGAGCCATAATATCCTGCATCCGCATGATGTGCTCACGCACACCGTGGGTAGTAGTAAGTCTCATGGAAGAGAATTGTATGATAAGGGTACTGGGCAAAGACTTCTCTGATGCCGCAATTACTCATCTATAGCCTTAAGAAGAGTACAGATATTGGTATGTTAATTGATCGAGTCACGAATATTAGTTGAGATTTTACTCTTTATAAATGTGGTATTTAACTGATTAGATCGTTCTCAATATTCATAAAGAGTCATATCAATTTCAGAACTAGTATCGTCATCGGAGATGACTCGTCTTTCCGGATAGTATAGTCAATATCCGAATAACCCAAATGGAGAAACACTATTTCCCTTCATTTCTTATAATTCTCTCTGTTTAAATTGAAAAAATCAGATTTCAAATCTATGGTTTGGAATAGTGCAAAATAAATAAACATTTTTACTAATTATGTGTGAGGTATTTAATATATGTCTACCAATGCAAATATATAAAAATAAATCTATGACAAAAAAATTACCTATGGGCTAAATTTATAATTTTATTAGTTTTATTTAATCTTATGATAAAATTTACTAAAAATAACTCATTCCCTAATACCTATGGGCTAATTAGAAAACTACTAATAGTTAGTTTTTTCTTGATTATCTTATCTTTCTCTACTTAGCCCTATAAGATGATTTGTCTAGCGCATAAGATATATTGCTAGGTAGGTGGTGGGTCACATTAGATCGCTTAAGAATTAGTTAACTTTAGACTTATTCATATCTTTTGACAGAATTAGCCTAAACATACATTAAATCAACCACACTTATAGTATTACATAGAAAAAAGAATTTAATCAAATAGATTTCTATTAAAAATGACATTTTGATATTTTATCTCTAATTCTTTTATTTTCATGCAACAAAAATTCCTGTGGGATAAGATTTATTACATAAAAAATAATTTTCATGACAAATTATCATTTTTTCTAATGTCATCATACCTTATATATAATTTTTTACTTAATTATGGTTACTGTGGTTAAAGACTAATTAATTTTAGAAATTATATTGATTACAAATATAATAATATTACTTAATTTTACCATGTCAAATTATAAAAAATTTTAATATGAAGAATACAATCAAATTTTTTAATTCATTTTTCTTATTTTGTACCTCTCATTATGTACAAATTTATATCTAAAATTAAATTTTATACATGATTTTTCTAAAATTTGGGTTTAGAGGATATTTCGAAAATTTTGAAAAATTTTGAAAATTTTTTCAAAAATTTTTTGATCAAAATATATATTTATTAAATCCAAAGGATCAAAATGATATATTTCAAAATTCATTGAGTCCTTTTAGAAAACAATGTTGTAAGGACTAGATTTAAATAAAATTAAATTTGGGAAACTACACAACCCTTTTTTTAATAAAAGTTGTTGACACGTGTTGGGTGTATTCATGTGAGAGTGGTGGGGGCCACCAATTGATAATTCAAAAGTTAAAAGTCCTTCAAACCATATGTCACGTGTCTCTTGAATCCAATTTTGTAATTTTATTCACTGCACACTTCACCCTAGGAATCGGGTCTTCTTCACGCGGAAGACCCCCAAGGGTCCCGTCTCAGGTACCGTAGGCTCCGGCGGATCCAAATGCCGAAAAGCTATTGAAAAATACAGGCACTCTCCAAAATAATTTTAAAAAATAGGATTTTAATCGTAATGATATAAGAATTCTAAATCTGAGCTCAATTTTTTAAAAATTATTAAAATTTTAAACTAAATATTCAAAAATCTAAAATTCTTAATTTTTAAAAAATTTTGAAATATACAGATAAAGGTAAAATCGACTCTGATATCAAATATAAGGAAACATGACAAATCTAATACATGTTTTAATTCAAGAATTGAGCCAAATTAAAGCGGAAGTAAAATTAAGATTTTAAGATTACTTCTAATCATATTCTTATTTTTCACTTCCGGAGAATGTAAAAGCATCAGAACGATCCTTGGCACGTGTACAAACTTTTTAAACCTTTAGTTTCACTTAATAGATAGTGTGGAGTTTAGAAATTCAGATTTGAGGACACAATGTATTAAAAGCATATTTATATAGATTCTCAATCATTAAAAAGTTATTAAAACCTTACAATTGTCACCCTAAATAATTGCTGAATGTTACGAGAATTCAATTAAATATTCAAATCGAAAAAACAAGATTAATTATATGGATATTTGAATGAAACGTCAAAATTCGATCAAATGCATTCCCAATTCATATCCCTTTTATTTTTCATCACATTTAATCTATTTTGATTATATTTTTTCATTAAATTTGATTTGAATGTTTTGAATGCATTGGATTTGAGTTCCAAAAGAAATTTCTAAATTTATGCTGTAATATTTTATTTATTAAAATAAGCTAATTAAACAATGTTATCATGCCCCATAAAACACTATACACTTCTGACTTCTTAATTTTTTTTTTTTGGGGTTACTAATGTATTATTGTTTGTTATTGATAAGAAAACACTAAATTAATAAAGTCCAATATTACCAAGCATTATATGAATGTCATGATTTAAAAGAACATACATTTTCTAATATATTTTAAACTTTCTTTCATAAATAAAAATTAATATCGAAAATAAATATGAACCCAATAATATGTTTACAAAGTTGCTGATAGTTGATTTACTATGGACACCGCTCCACACTTTACATTATCTATTTCTTTTTGAATATTTAATTAGAAACAATTTAGTACATTTACCTACTGATATCTAGGTTAATTCTCTCTTTGGTTTATATGCACAGTCAAGCAAAATAATAATAATAATAATAATAAAAGTAAGAGAAACAAAATTTTTTCCCCCATGATCACCTAAGACAAAAGTAACAAATGAGATTATCTCCTTGAGAGGGCTTCCAAATCCACTTCTGTCCTGCAACCCAAAGACACATGGATTTGGACAATAAGCAAGAGAAACATTTTTTTTTTTCATTACACTCTTTAAATAAACAAGTTCATAGTTGGAGGTATCAAAGCAAGAAAAGGAAAACAAACTGAAATTACCAGAAAATGCAACATTTCAAATCTATGAAGTGCAGTAACAGATGAAACAAATGATGCATATTCATGCTGATCATACCATGGGTTACCTATTGTTGTTACCAACCCTACAAGAAAAACGGGTATCAGCGATAGAAATATCTATCGCTAATACTCAAATTTTCATCGCTAAAAGTATTAGCGATGAAATTTAATGATAGAAAATTCCGTCGCTGAAAGTTACATTTCTATCGCTAATTAATGACGGATTAGCGATTGAAATTTTCTGTCGTTAATAATTTATCGCTAATCTATCGATAATTTAATTTTTTTTATTTTTCTAATTATTCCTAATTACTGACGGATTATTAGCAATGAAAATATTCAGTCGCTGAAGTGAGTAAGACCAAACCCAAGCCCGCCCTCGCACGCACCTGTCTTGGCCCCGGCTTGCCCGCCCACTTGTCCGTCCACCCACTTTTAATTTGTTGTAAAAATGCTCGTACTCAGATTCAAACCTAGGTGTGAGAGAGATATTGAGAGTTTTAACCACCATACCACTATTACATTTGTTATTAGTTTATTTTTTCTATTTCTATTCTTTTTTTCTAACTTTCAATATTAAAAATACAATACCCTAATTTAAAAAATATAAAATTTTATTTAACAAAAACATTAAATTATATTTAAAAAATATAAAATTATATTTAATAAAAACAAAAAATTATATTTAATAAAAACACAAAATAATATTTAATAAAAAAATTATATTTAATAAAAACAAAAAATTATATTTAATAAAAATAAAAAATTATATTTAATAAAAACAAAATATTATATTTAATAAAAACACAAAATAATATTTAATAAAAATACAAAATTATTTTTAATAAAAACACAAAATTATATTTAATAAAAATACAAAATTATATTTAATAAAAACAAAAAAAGTTATATTTAATAAAAACACAAAATAATATTTAATAAAAACAAAAAATTATATTTAATAAAAAAATAAAATTATATTTAATAAAAATACAAAATTATATTTAATAAAAAGAAAAAATTATATTTAAGAAAAACACAAAATCATATTTAATAAAAATACAAATTTATATTTAAGAAAAACAAAAATCATATTTAATAAAAATACAAATTTATATTTAATAAAAATAAAAAATTATATTTAATAAAAAAACAAAATAATATTTAATAAAAAAAATTATATTTAATAAAAACAAAAAATTATATTTAATAAAAAGACAAAATTATATTTAATAAAAATACAAAATTAGATTTAATTAAGAACAAAAAATTATATTTTATAAAAAGAAATTATATTTAATGAAAACACAAATTTATATTTAATAAAAATAAAAGTTATATTTAATAAAAACAAAAATTATATTTAATAAAAAGAAAAAATTATATTTAATAAAACACAAAATTATATTTAATAAAAACAAAAAATTATATTTATCCAAAACAATTTTTTTTCCAAGTTTTAGCGACAGATTAGCGATAGATTTAGCGATGGAAAAAATAGCGATGGATTTTTCCGTCGCTAAAGCCTTCGCTAATGTATCCAAAAAAATTTTAGCGATGGAAAATTTCTGTTGCTAATTTTAGCGAGGGATTTAGCGATGGATTTTTTCGTCACTAAATCGGTCGCTGAATTTTTCGTCATTAATCCGTTACTAATAGTGAGAGATTTTTTTTCGTCAATAATTTTCATCGCAGAATAACCGTTTTCTTCTTGTGCAAATGAAAGCCTTGTTTCTCTTCCAAGACTGAGACGAAACAATTTACCTGAAGACACATGGCATAACACACTATTCTAATCATCAGAATTTCCAAGAAAAAGATGGTAGAAAAATTAATATATTGTGACTGATGTCCCAGTAGTATATAGTTGCAATATCTTTACCTGATGTGCAGCTTGCAAAATATTGCCAAAAATTGGAAGTTCCTCGACGTGAATCTTACACACTTGTCCAGAAGGAGCAGCACCATAAAAATGGGATATGCTCTACTTGAATTTGATAACCTATATATAAGATCTCAATATTGCATTGCAGGTCATTACTTAATAGATGATTCATATAGAATTCACATAAACAGTGCTAATAGCAAGGTGTATATACTCCAATATATTTGCATTTCCGATACCCCCACTGAAATCTTACATTTCTCATTCTTAGTAACCATAAATTAATTTCTTCATTTTTTTTTCCTAGTTGACTACATGTTCAACGAATATATTAGCACACATATTCGAGGTATGCAATCATCAATCAACACATTGTCTCTGAAACCAAAAGTTTAATCAACGATCCTAATAAACAATTCATCATGATGGAAGTGCTACCAATTTGTAGACCTACAACTGAACTCAAAACATTTACACCTAGATATTCAGTCATCATGGAGAAAAAACTCAATTCCTGAAAAATTACCAAGTGGGTACTCCATTTTCGAGAAAAAAACGATCATGCCCATCCACTAAAATTCACCAACATTTTTGGTATCAAAACATTGAAAATCACAAAAATAAGAAATTACAGTACCTGATGAAGGCGACGAGATTGGGATGAGTTATGCAAAGAGAAGTCACATGCCTCCACGTTTCTTGATCTTCTTTCTCTTTCTCTCTCTGTAAGACTTCCCGTAACCCTCGATTCCAAGGCACGTCAGTCCATGGCCGAGACCTCCAAGAGAGAAACTCAGTCGAATGACGATCCCAAAGCCTGGAAATGGATTATTCGAAAGAAGATTTGAGATTTGATGGAAGCTACAAATATTGCTCAAAAACCTCATCCAACTCATCATCGTATGCCCAATTTTGTTGGGGCTGCTTCTGGGACTTTCTTGAAATCTGGGAGAGAGAGAGAGAGAGATCGACTGATTGGACTGAGGGTTTTAGTTTAGAGAGAGAGAAGGGAGTTTTCGTAATTGAGGTGGATTGGAGAAAGTGGCAGTAGGTGAATCATTATGTAAGCAAAGAGGAATGGCTTCCATTATCGTCTGCTCCGTTGCGATCTTGCGTGTTGAATCATCGATGGCAAACCCCCCCAATTGAACACATAGCAACAACAAACAAATCACCTTTCGCCAAGTAGAGAACGATTGCCAAGCGGAGTACGACGAAATCCGACATGATAATAAGGAGTCGAGGACGCTTATCCTATATTGTTAATAATTAATTAAGTGTTAGGAAACAATATATTACCCAAAAAGAAAGAAGTGTTTCCAAACGACATGACATGGCACTCCACTCTGTGGGCCAAAACAACTTTGGATTTTTAAGCACAGTTAATCAGTGAAAGGGTCAAAAAGCTGTGGGCCATTTATATCCATTTGGGCTCTCCACGGATCAGGTTTTGCCGGAGTCTCGGGGATTTCTTTTTTTAATTGACATATTATCATTGATTCCACTCGAGAACTTATTGGATCCAAATAGGAAAAAAAATATTCAAATATAATTTTTTTTTTAATTTTTAAATTTTAAATTCAAAATTTGATTAAAAAATTTAAATCGCTTACCTAGTCGAGGGCCAAGGAGGTCGAGTACGAGGCCAAGTGCCCTTTTGATGAAAATTTACATGTAAAATCATGAAATTTGTGCAAAAATTTAATTATGTTTCAAAATTAATTTTGTTATATTCTTTAAAGTTTGTTATGTTTAAATTTTTAAACTTTAAATTAGGTTCTATATGCGTCACTTTTCTAACTTCATATGTAAAATTCTATTTTTTTCATTACTACTAACATTCGAAATCATGCTCTGACCAATAACAGAGCCATATAGAAAGGAGAGTTGGTAATTATTCCCACTAGACCAAAATAATTTTATAAATTTTTATATATCATATAAATATTATCGTCATTCAATTCAACTCACTAAAATCGTCCACTGTACTTGTGAAAATATTTTACTCTCCTGCCCCTAGATCCTGGATCCGCTACTAACTCTGATTAATGCAGTTCGAGTATTCACAAGATCTTTATTTAGAGAACAACTCTTCCAATATAATTTTTTTTTATTCTGAACTTTTAAACTCAACATTTAAAGAGTCTAATACTTTACTCCACTAGATCGACTAACCTGAGACTTGGTTACGTAAAATTCTTTCATATAAAGATAAAAACTACAAAATCTAATATAAGAAAACTTTTGGAGTAAATAATAAATAATGAAATTATATTATTTTCCAAAACATCATATGATATCAATAATTTAAATTCTTTAAAATACAATATTAGCTTAGCTTGTCCAATATTATATTTAATACCAAATAAATAAAATGGCCCGATCGTAAACGAGCACCAATTTCTTTCCCTAGTTTGCTGACTCCGAAGAACACATGAATAGTGTTGGAAATGGGTGCGGGTCCGCCTACGTGAGTAGAGCCAAAACCCAAACCCTCTTTAATATTTGAATTTTGAAAGGGAGATAATATAGGGAAGGAGTGGTATTTTATAACCACCCCTCAACTCCCTCAACTCCCTCTATCCCTAAACTCCCTTTCTCTTTCTCTAACTCTCTCGAGACCAAAAAAATAAAATAAAATAAAATAAAACTCCCATGGTCTTTTGGTTTTAATATAAATTAGAAGGAGTGAAGAAAAAGGAACCATGAGGAGGCATTGTTGAGTGTGAGAAAGAAAGGCTTCTTGAAAAGGGTTGATCTGGCATTTAGATTGTCATCCAAAAAGGTGATCCGATTTATGTAACACTCTTCTAGACCTAGAATACTCAATCCCCAAAAAAAATAAGTGATTCTAATCCAATATGGATAAAAAAATTTTATACATGAAAATTTATTAGTCAGTATGTTTTAAAATCTATATTGGTATCAAAACAGTTTTGGATTGTTTTCTGTCTCTTTTAGGTATTAAAAATGAAAAATGTCATGAATAAAATTTTAGATTCGTTAATGATATCTTGCAATTGATTTAACAAAATGTTCTTAATTTTACATAATAGTATACTTATAACATACACTACAAAATTAAAGCGTTGAGGTGACGGTCAAAAATCGTCTACATAACGCATCAAATCCGTCATAATACTTTCTCCAACGGATGCACATTCAGTTGGGTATACATCAATCGGGATAGATATATCGTGATGTTTTAAACTACCGTTGGAGCATGTCACATATGTATACTGAAGGAAGAATAATGTTGGTAAAACTAATGATGTATCGTCAGTTACCATGTGTTATCAGATTGTATAAAATGTTGACGGTAAAAAAGCATTATTAAAATTTATGATTTTATAATCAGTTACCATGTGTTATCAGATGTTACTATTTTTATCATTAGTTACTATTGAGATAGAAAATGTTACAAAAGTTGACGGTTACCATTGAGTTACAAAATTTTACAATATTGACGGTAGAAAAGTATTAGTAAAATTAGTGATTTTATATTCACTTATCATGTGTTACAAGATGTGACAAAATATTACAAAATGTTGATACTAGAAAAGTGTGAGTAAAACCTCGGTTACCATTGAGTGACAAAATATTACAAAATATTGACGGTATAAAATGTTAGTAAAATTAGTGGTTTTATCGTCAGTTACTATGTGTTACAAGATGTTACTACTTTTATTATCGGTTACTATTTGGTTAGGAAAAATTACTGATTTTATCATCGCTTTCCATGTGTTACTAGATGTTACTGTTTTCATTGTCGGTTACAATTTAGTAAGGAAATGTTAGTGATTTATCATCGGTTACTATATGCTATAAGATGTTACTACTTTTATTGTTGGTTAGCATTGAGTTAGGAAATGTTAGTGATTTTATCATCGGTTACTATATGTTATAAAATGTTACTACTTTCATCAACGGTTACCAAGTATTAATATCGGATACCACAATGTTATTACTTTTTATAGTATTACTGTATTTTATCTATAAAAATTATAAAAATAATATAAACATAATAATAATAATTGTATTAATATCCGAAAATTATTGATACATTTATTTTAAATACAATGATGGATACATATAAAACCAAAAAAAAGATTACATATCCCACAACTGCAAAAATGTCACCATCTCAAATAAAAAATGTTCACTTCAATCAAAATGTTACCATCACTTGAAGACACAATCCAGTATCAAAATCAGATAACTTTAAAATTATGCCGATAGCAATGACCAACTTTGTGATCAACTTTATGCACAATTCTCTGTCAATCTATTCATAGAAACCAAAATGAATATAATTACATGGTAGTGAAATGAATATAATTACATGACAATGTGAAAAATAGTTATAAATAAAAATATTACCTCTGGGATGAAGTGGGATGGAGTAGGTGATGATGATGATGATGGTTGACTTCTACGTATACTTCCACCATCTGGTATTGGAGGAATCTAACAATACAACCTAATAGAATCCAACACAACTGAGTAACTTTTTTATTTAAAAAAAATATACAATTACCTTTTGACGAAATTTTGTAAAGTCATTGTTCGTTGGTGTCTAAATATTTGCTATAGAGTGTGCTTCAGTTTGAGAGCTTGAGTGAGAGTTTTGGTTAGATCTGGAGGCTAAAAATATACTTGGCTTCAGGGAAGGAAAGTTTTGGAGAGTTTTTATTAAAAATATGTTTCGATAGGAATAAGACTGAATATATGTTTTGTTGAGTTAGAAGGGCTTTGAGAGATTTGAGGGAGGAGAGCTTTAGAGAAAATGAGGGAAAGAGAAGGATGATTTATAATAAATTCAATTCGACCATTTGATCGCCATTTTTACAAACAAAATTTCAAAATCCGTCATATTTTCTCATTTCGCACATTTTCACACTTTTTCAATTTTTTCACACTTTTACTCTTTACCCGTCTTTTTTTTTTCATTATACACTTTTGTTTTAGTGTTGGCTATAATACTCATCCAAATCTTTCAAATACCCAACCAAAATCTCAGAGTGACTCTTTATAAAATTTTGTAAAGAAATTTCGAACTGATAAAATAGAAAAAATGAACTACGTGATGAATTTTCAATAAAATTAATATTATCAAAAATTTTGAATAAATTAAATTAGAAACAAAATGAAAAATTATAAAATTAATATTACCAAAAAATAATAATTTTTTAATTTTAAGATAATTTTTATTTATATATTTAATTTTTATTTGTTTATATGAAAGTGAGTTAAAAAAAAAAAGAAAATTAAAAAAAAAGTGTAGGAGGAAAAAAAAGAGAGAGAATAAAAAAAAAAGAATAAACAAGAGTGTAAAAAAAAAACCCAAAATATCTTCACAGGGTTCCGTAAGGCATAGAGAGGCACCCGTGTGAGGTATGCTTGCACCCGTGAGGCTTGCACTTGCACCCGCGTGAGGCATGACTGTGCCCGCGTGAGGAATTACTGTGCCCGTAAGATTTGGACTTGCACCCGTTAACATACCACAACTTATCACTAATGTACCATAACTTATCACTAATTTATTACTACTTATCATTATTTACCATTAACTTACTAACATGTAATTATTAATGTTATATAAAATTATGAATTATTAATATTATTTATCATGTAATATTATTTATGTATTTATTAATTTATGTTAAATTAATATTAATATTTATAATTTTATTGAATTGTTATGTGAATTTTATTATTTTATTTAATATTTAAAGAGTATAGTAAGAAAAGAGAAAGAATTAAAAAAATAAAATTAAAAAAAGTTTATTTAAAAAAAAAAGAAAGCATATTTGCTTTCTTAAAAGGGGGCTGCCCCGTGCTGCACAGGCAGGGGTTGCCCTCTTTAATTCTTTATTTTTTGTGTTTTTTTTTCTTTTAGTTTTTTTTTTCAACGATCGTTTTGTTTTTATTTTTTTAGGAAGTAAAAGTTATATTTTTTTTTTGATTTTTTTTACCCTATACTTTTCTATATTTCAAAAAAATAAATAAAATTAAAAAAAGTTAAAAAAAAAACTTTCCTAAAGAGGGCTGCCCCCGCGTTGTGCAGCGCTGGGGCAGCCCTCTTAACTTCTTTTAATTTTTTTTTTTGTTTTGTTATTTTTTTGTTTTAGTTTTTTTTTCTTTTTATGATTATTATTATTTTTTTTTAGGAAATGGAAGTTACATTTTTTCTTTGATTTTTTTTACCCTATATTTTTTTATATTTTTTTCTTAGTTAATTTGTTTTTTTTTTCTTTTGTTCTTTTATATTTCTATCACTATATATTACTACTACTATATGTTATTACTAGTTATTATGTTATTTTGTTCTTTTATTTTTTTGGAATATTAAAATATTAAAATATTAAAAAATAATTTTACAAAAAAAATATTACAAAAAATTATAAAAATGAGATAAAAAATCATACACTTATTACCACTTATCATCACTTGTTACCATACATTATATTACTATTTGTTACCATGCATTATAGTCATATTACTATATATTACCACTTATTACAACTTATTACCGTACATTATATTACCACTTGTAACCATTTGTTACCATACATTATATTACCACTTATTATAATTTATTACCTTACATTATATTACTACTTATTACCATTTGTTACCATACATTATATTATCACTTATTACAACTTATTATCATGAATTATATTACCATTTATTACGACTCATTTAATACATTATGGGCATATTACCATTTACAAAAAAAAATATTACAAAAAATTACAAAAATGAGATGAAAAATAATATCAAAAATTAATATTAGAAGAAAAATAAAAAATCATAAAATTAAAATTATCAAAAAATAATAATTTTTTAATTTTAAGATAATTTTATATTTATATATATTTAATTTTTTAGTTTAAATTAATATGTCACAGTAAAAATCGTGTCGAAAAAAACCAAGAAAATAAATAGGTTTGTCTCAACTTAATTTAAAATTTTTATTATTTTCAAATTAAATTTTTATCATCGAAACCTAGTTTTTGTGAGTTGTTAAACGCCTTCATATCATACACTTATTACCACTTATCATCACTTGCTACCATACATTATATTATCACTTATTACCATGCATTATAGTCATATTACTGCTTGTTACCACTTATTACCGTGTATTATATTGCCATTTATTACTATTTATTACTATACATTCTATTACCACTTATTATAACTTATTATCGTACATTATATAACCACTTGTTACCATTTGTTACCATACATTATATTACCACTTATTATAACTTATTACTTTACATTATATTATGACTTGTTATTATTTGTTATCATAAATTATATTATCACTTATTATAACTTATTATTCTTTTGAATTAAAATCTAATTTTGACAGGTTTCAAAATAACCCATACTCAAACATATAAAATTCTGGGTGGAGAAACCATCCTAATTTTTCATGTAGTCAAGGGGTGCTGCAAAGACCAACCAATCCACTAGGGTTCAACTCAATTCCACAACCAGTTCAAAAGGATAATAAGACATCATGGGAGTTGGCAATTGAACGATTGGTAACAGCAACCAATGAGAGGTTTGAAAAGCTCGAAATAAGATTGATCAATTAGCTAATGTCTTTCATTTTCGTGTGTCAAGTAGACTGCCAAGTGATATCGAGAAAAACCCTAGAGGGCAGGCCATGGCAATCACATTAAGTAGCGGAAAAGAATTTCAAGAGAAGCCGATTCAATCAAAGAGCCAAGGAGTGGAACAAGAAGCCGAGGAAGAGATCAAATAATCTATTCTTGAAAAGTCCAAGGAACCAGAGACAAAATTGGGAAGTACTTCTTTGAGTAAATATAAATCCCTTGTCCCTTTTCCTGGTCATCTTTTTCAAGCAAATACAGAAAATCAATTTGAAAAGTTTTTAGACATTTTTAAGAGACTGCATATTAACATTCATCTTTTGGATGTAATCAAGTAGATACCAAGTTATGGAAAGTTCCTCAAGGACGTGATCTCCAACAAAAGGAAGTTGGATGAAGTCTCGATGATCAAGCTCATGAAAGAGTGTCTGCAATCTTACAAAGGAAGCCGCCGATAAAACTAAAGGATCCAGAGAGTTTTTCTATCTCTTACACCATTGGTTCTACTAACTTTTATGATTTTTTATGTGATTTGGGTGCATGAGTTAATCTTATGTTATATTATGTGTTTTTGAAGTTAAGATTAAGAGAATGTCGACCTACTAACATTTCATTGCAATTAACTGATATGAGTGTTAAGTATCCAAGAGGTATAATTGAGGATATGCTTGTTAAAGTTGATGAATTTATTTTTCCTATTGACTTTGTTATAATGGATATGGATTCTAATAATGAGGGTACTTCATTGATACTAGGTCGACCTTTTCTTGCTATTGCCCATGCTTTGATTGATGTGCATGCTGGGAAATTGATTTTGAGATTAAATGATGAAAAAATTGAGTTTAATGTTTTCTATCATATGAAAAATTTTGATAAATAGGAAGATTTTAAAGTTGATTGCATTGAGAGAATTGCTAATCATGATTTGAATGTCTTTTATTCTAAAGATCCTTTTGAAAATTGTATTATTGGTTCATTGCATGTGAAGCATGATTTTCTAGATAGTGAACATATTTGTTTTTGATACAAATTTAGCCCAAATTCGGATACTCTATAAGCTAGGTTGGAATAAAAAGGTGATGTCTGGCCAAAGACAATAAAGAAATGCTCTTATTAGGAGGCAATCCAATGTTTTGATGATTTTCTTTAGTATTTGTTTTTGTTGATTTAATTTAGATTTGAGTTTTGATGACATTTTATAGGTGAATAAGAATCCCTTTGTACGAGACGAAAGAACAGCTAAAGAGAGCGCTACAGATTTTAGGGGAGTTTTCTATCCTCTTTACTTTTTATTTATTTATTTACATATTGAGGACAATGTTTAACTCAAGTGTGTGGGGAATATTCATACTTAGGCTGCTATTTTTTTGTAGGAATTTAAGTGCTGAATTTTTGTTTCGTTTTAAAAAATTTTTGTTGAATTATTCTATGCCACTGAAAATTTTTCTGGAGTTTTCTAATCCTCGTATGTTATTTGTTTTGAATTGAGTTGCATGAAAGATGATTGATATTAGTAGTTATTTGGTACATGATTACCTATTCATCTTCTTATAGTTGATTTGAAAGAGAGGGCATGCAAGATTTGATACAAAATTTACCTTAATGAGAATTTAAACCTTAAAGAGCAAACTTTTGCTTTCAATTTTTTTTTTTTTGTTGAGCGTATATTATACATGATTTAGTCATTTTAGAACTTATTTTGTTATGTATTTTGAGACCATATTTTTTATTTTTATACACCAAAATGATTAAGGCACCTAGATTTACACATTTTTAACTTTTGAAAAATACCACCCCTAACACTTGAGCCCTTAGTTAACCCATTGGAGATTAAATCTTTTTCTTTCTTCAATTATCCACATAATTTTACCCCATGACTTATATTTTTCTAATCTCAGATTTGGAACCCAAATTTACTAAGGTACTTATAGTTGATAGTATGACATTTTATTTTTAGGCATTGTATTTTTTATATATATATTTGAGTTTCTCATATGTTTTTAGACATTGTCAAGTCAATGTACTTAATAAAAAAAACCATCAAAAAAAATTAAAGAGAGAAAAAAAGTGTTGCCGGTTGAAAAAAAGAAAAAAAATAAAAAAAAGAAAGAGAAGAAAAACAGAAACCCACTTTTGATTTTGTTCATTCTTATAGTGAAGTTTCATTACATTATTTTTTGTTTTGAATAAACGATACATCACTTTACATATTTGTAGTTAGAGTTAGTATTCGCTTGCCTTAATGTAAATGATGCCATATTTTGAAACTTAGGTATACATAGTGAATTATCTTAACCCAACATTCTACCTATTGTCCTACCCTTACCTAACCCCATTATAACAAAATAAAAGACCTTTTGATTAGTGCATAGATTTCATATTTGGTTAGTAGAGATTTGATATATTAACAAATTTATAGTAATGTCATATCATTGTGTTGATCTGAGTGATATATATACCCTTACATAAAATGAGTGCTTTGAACAGTATCTTCTTTCATTTTCTCGAGTGAACCAATTGTGAGGGTGTTTGAATCTTGTGATATTCTTGATTTCGATGAGACTATAGGAGATGTAATAGTCTTTTCTAGTGTTAAATGCTATGAAATATTGATTATCTTGATTGTAATTCCGATTTGAATTTGTCATATCCATGATTAGGGATTTGGAAAAATTGAATTGGTTTTGGAGGAATTTTTTTTTGCTTGAGAATAAGCAAACATTCAAGTGTGGGGATATTTGACAGTAATATTTTTATATACTTGAATTATATCTTTTTCAACATGTATTTATGTGTTTTAGGACTGAATTGAACCATATTTTATGATTTTATATTCATTAATTTCGTGAGAGTTGAATTTAGGAAATATGGAGCATAATTTCTATTTTCGGACTGAACAAATAGTATTCATTATTTTAGCTATAACTTTTTGTTTAGATATCTGATTGAGGTGATTCTTATGGCGTTGGAAAGAAGACTTCAAACCCTACAAATCTTGTGAAGATCTTAGAGGTTGGATCAGACCAGAAGACATCTGAAAATTGAGTCAAATTTGCTATAGTGTAGAAAAGGAATCCAAGGACGAAAAAGGAAACAAGGTGCTATTAATTGGGGATTTCATTGCTAATTTCAGAAATTATCTAAATTGAAGAAAAGAGAATTTTCAAGTGTTTAGAAAGTTAAAAATCATCACCAAACAACAACAAGAAGTTTCCTAATCAAATTCAAGATCCAAACTTCCAAAAAAATCTATGTTTCTAATTCTTTTAAGGCTTTGCACTCCTATATATATATATACGCACCCTTAGCAGCCATAAATTTCATTCTTTTCTCCATTCATTCTCCATATTTTTCCTTTATGTTTCTCTCATTCCTACCACTAATTACAAACCCTAACAGCCGCAACCCATAGCAATGTCTTCCACCCCCATGTTCGCGCAAACAAGGGTTCTAATGTCTGCTTTTTATCTTTTTGTTTTTATTTTCAATGTCTAGCTACATTTCTTTGTCCCAGGACTTGATGAACTCTGTTTTTTATTAATTACATGAGTTGATTTCTTTCTTTTCTTTAAATTTCATTGACATGATTATTGTTTAATGAGATTTTATTGTTGAACTTAATGTTTCGAAATATTTAGACCCGCGTTTTGCATGATTCGAGATTAAATGTATAAGATCGAGAGAAGATTGTATAAAATTAGTCCAATACAATAAAATCTACATACGGTTATGAGATCGAGAGAAGATTAATTTTGTGTGTGGGGTTTTACAGATGTTCCATAAAACTAATGCAATTTGATTTAATCAAAATTGTGTGACTATTGGGTTTTAGTTAGTCGAATTAAGGATTTATTGCATGGTCATTGGGTGAATCTAATCTAGAAAATTCTATCGTCATTAATAATAATTCAATAGCCAATGAACTTGTGGATTGAAAAGGTTCAACCGTGTAAGAGGTTAAAAATATGTGAAATCGATATTTTAGGATTTTCATAACATTAGGGTTTCACACCTTAGATTTTATTTTTAGTAGTTTCTAATATTTTCATAATTTTGATTCAATTAGTCCAATTTAGATTAGACTTATTCATATTTGATAGTATAAAATATTCTACTGGGATTGACACTTGATTCGCTCTATACATAGCACTAGCCTAGGATATACTTGTTCGAAATTGTGATATATCGAAATTGCATAACATTTGTTCATGCTCTATATTCTGGACTCTAATCTTTTCTACTGAGGGCGATTGGCTCATTATGGGGACATTGGCATAAGGGGCGCGATCGGATGTTCTTGAGGCAATGGCTGCGAGACTTTCTTTGGACGAGGGGGTTGAGAGTGGACAGTAGGGTTATCGGTAGGACAAGGAGGTGCCGCTGGCAGGGCGGCGTCAGTTGGAGTAGCAGTATGTCCATCCGCAATGGATGCAGTTTTGAGGCGGTTCTGGTTCTCCTTTTCGGAGGCATGGTTGTTTGGCGATTTGAGGTGTTTTTTGAGATTGCTCTAGTCTAATTCCCATAAACGGCGCCAATCTATTTGATATGGGTTTCGGTTCTACAAATTCTGGCTGCTTTTATGTGAACAGCTGTTTCTGGAGATGGTTAAGGGACCTATAAAAGACTATCGGAGGATGCTCCGGTGGGGGAGACTCCAATACTCAAATCAGAAAAAGAAATAGACTGAGCACGAGAGAGAGAGAAAGAGAGAGAGAAAACCCTATGGCTTGTATGTCAAGTGTTTTTTGTCCCAGAGAGTGTAGCTGACTTCGATATACCAAATGCTTATATATGCTCGCGCTTTTGGAGCTGCGTGTATTTGGGATATTTGGGATATTACAATCGTAGTTTCCTTGTGAGGAGATCCAAAATCTCGAGATTCTATAGTTAAATATTTTCAAAAAATTTGTGATCTTCATCTTCTAGAAAGTTTAGTAATACATGGAGATTTATTCTCTTATTGATTATATTTCAAAAATCTCATTCCTTATCCAAAGAGCAGACATATCGCTTGTTACCGATAGGGGTAACGTCTGGCCTTTTACCGATACAACAAGGGTGGTATCATCTCGGGTGAGCCAAATACATCTGAAGATCACACACCGACTAGCTTATTGCCGATGGCAACCACTCGATATGTTGGGTCATGTCCACCATTCCGGGAGATTAATTCTTAATTGTTGACACGTCTAGATGTAACACGGCTCTTTGGATCATGGGCTTACAAGATTAAACATCTTTCGTAATGGGTTTTTAAACCATGTCCCATTAGCTTCATATAAAATTTGTGTGGAACCAGATGTCCATGCTTGAAAATCCTTGGCTTACTAGAGATGCTATTTAAGGAAATGCGTTTCATCCTTTTTTTGTTATAGGGAGATTTGAATTCGAGATCATCGAGCTAGATAAAGAGGATTGTAACCACTCGATTGTCCTTTGAAAACGCATTTCACTCCTTTAAAATAATGAAGACATGAGTCAACTTTTGGGGCCAATTGGAGAGACTTTGATGTACACGTTAGAGAAGCTCATAGTTACACTACAGAACTTTTCCATCAAATCAGTCTGTATTGCAAATGTTTGTCGGGATCAAGAAGAGGTGTCTCATGGACGATGAGGAGGCACTGGCATTTGTGAATTTCCTTCCAATGATTGCGCACTTGACTGTGACTTCTGCTTTTCTTTCTAGAGAGAAGATGGTGACAATATTGAAGGGTTGCAAAGGTTGGAGGAATTGGCGGTAAAAGACTTGTGGATTTTTTGTTGATGAAGAGATTCTGAAAATGGCTATTCATTCGAAGTCCTTTGAGGATGTGAGACTTGATGCGGATGAACGGTATTGTCTATATTTTCCCCTCAGATGAGGATGATGATTTATGGTATTAAACTTACAAGGTGAATAGAGGAGAGACTTGATTTATGGTATATTCATGACCCTTTTGAAGGGTCTTAAAATTTGAATTAATCAACCATGCGAGAGCATATAATGTTGGACCTGTGTGTCCGAAGCAGTTTCCCCCTCACATCCTAGAGGTGTTGATTCTAGTTTTCTCTAGTTTTGTTTGATATTTCCTAAAGCAAAAAAGGGGGTGGGGGGAAGGGTCCGAAATACAGCCATTCTACAATTACACCATGTTAGTATAAAATGAGATCAAGTTCCTCGTTTCATTTTCCATCTTTTACAAAGGAACTTTGGTGAACTAAAAATAGCAGCCAGAAAAGCAAACCCCCAAGATCTTTATTTAAATTGTCAAGAAACAGTGTGACAGTCAAACACAGAGAATGCATTTCACCGTGCAGTTAAGGGCCCACAAAAGCATTTAGGAATTTAAAGAAAAGTAGATGATAAAAAGCTTATGTGGTGCTATGATCGTGCATGCCTTTGCTGAACTTGTCGATAAAAAGGAAAGCGGCTAGTCTTTCCAAGTTCCAGGATCAGAATTATATCTAGCATGCCCATGAATAAAGTGGAGGCGTGTCTGATTCTTTCCAAGTAACCCCACCCATATATCGATCTCCCTTAACCAAATCTGCTGAAGCATACGATTAAGTTCAGCCATTTCTTCGGGTAAAAGTTTGACAGACAAAGCTCCAATGTTTTGGTTGAAGTTTTCAATCTTGGTGGTTCCGGGAATGGGACACAGATCATCTCCTTGGTGATGGACCCAAGCTAGGGCTAGCTGAGATGGGGTGCATCCCTTTCTTGTTGCCATCTCATTTACACGTTCAAATATCATCTTGTTCTGCTCAAGATTCTCAGGTTGGAACCTAGGAAGTGCCTATAATGTGAGCACCATAAGATAAAAAAGGGGCGTACCCAGTGCCGAACCTCCCACATTATGGGCTCTAGGGAAGGGAATACCATAAGATATTAGAAACAAAACAAATTCAAATGTTAGCGGAATGTTTCTGTGTTTAGCATCGCAAACATAAAAAGATGAAATCTATTCACTATTACATTTTCAAAACATAAAGCCATACAGAGGCGTTTCCTGAAATATGGATGTTGACAATTTATTTTAAATTAGAATACGCATAAAATGAATAATGAAAGCTCTATAGCCCATCCATTTGCAACAACCGTTTCAGTTTCAATGAATTCTAGATAACATCTTAAAAGACAAATCACCATACAGCAAGCAATTTCTATGGAAAGCAAGTGTAACAATACATGGTTCAGCTTTCTTCAAAAGATTTCGAGGAAAATATGTAACCAATTTCAGGGGGTGAGTGTCAATCCTTTCTTCCTTTTCTTTCCTTTGTGGGAGGGGGATCAGTTTGCATTCAGTTTGGTAGTTGAACATTAGCAAACTTCCCAAGAGGTCCCCTCTCCCCCCACTGTAGGCACCATGTTTTGTTAATTTGAAGAGTCATGTGATGAAATACAACGCAATTAATCCTGATTACGCAGGGGTTTTTAAGTTTATTCTTTCTCTGATACGATACTGTGAAAAGGTTTCCAATGTCAGCATGGTGTGTGAAAGGAAGGGATTGGTGGGGAGGGAATACAACCCTCTATTTGTGTTTGGGATTTTTCCTTTTTCGTTTTTATAATGATGGGGAGGGAATTGGAGGGCTCCAAATAACCTCTACTCCCCTCCAACTCTTCAAAAACACGTCCCCTCAATTTGAGGAGTTCCAAAGTCAGTTACAATTTTCATGTGATCCCCTTTTATAGATATTGATAAGCTAAAAATAAAAATAAAAATAAAAAATAAAATCAAAGGAAGTTATCACTTCAACCCCCTTTCATACTGTGTCTTTCCTTTATCATACATAACTATGAATTTGAATTTTTTGATCAATCTGATGTTGATAAATCCATGGAGAGCTTTGGATTTTAACAAAAAAACAAAGAATACACCAAATGTTCCTTTCCTTCTCTACTAATTTTTTGACATCCAAGCAGGAGAAGAGGATGCTTCGTCCCCTCCCCTCTCCTTCCCTTATGAACCATCCTCTTCTGTCCCCCCCCCCCCCCAAAACTCCCAACTGCAAGCCTGAGTTATTAATTCTAGGTGCATTCATGAAGTGAACCATAGAGACGTCTTCAGATCTTTGTTCTATGTTTAAACATAAGATCTATACACTCCACACCTTCACCCAGCGTTTATTATATATGTACCATGAGAGCAAACTGTGATCGAAAAGAATAGTACAAAATAAACATAATTGAAGTAAGGCACATGCGGAAGCTTTATTATATATGTACCATGAGAGCAAAATTGTGATCGAAAAGAATAGTACAAAATAAACATAATTGAAGTAAGGCACATGCCGAAGCTAACTATATCATGTCCATTACTTTTGATAGGATTGCCAATTCTGAACCAGAGGTTTCAATCCAAGTAAATTGATTATGACTAGGATCAAAGTGATAAAGAATAGTTCCGACCATAATCAAGATGCACGAGTTCTCATGTGCAAGAAGGATATGGCATGAGTTCTCATGTGCAAGAAGGACATGAAACTATCATCAGCTACTTGTTGTGGTCTGCTTGCTTCAGTGACTCCAAAAAGTTGCACATTACAGCACACGTTTAACATATAGAGATTGATGTGACCATAAAGCGTGTCAGTAATACAAGGGTAAGGAAAATCTTGGACCATGTGGAGATACTAGGACACGAAACAGCTAAAGGTAGGACAAGGCTTACACTGAGTTAAGTATGATAGGTGCTGATGATGCAATTATTTAGAATTAGCCAAGTAATTAAAAGCTTAATTAAGAGGTTAGCTATTCTGATTTTTTGTATAAATGCTTGACCAAGAGTTGTAACAAACATGATCATAGTGTTGAATAACAATTTTACAAATATAAATATTATTATAATTTTTTTTAAAAAAATTTCTATTATTGTCATTTATTATTCATTTATTTATTTTTTGTCTTAATATGATCCGAATGATTTTAGCTTGGAATAATTGAAAACCATTGCTAAAATATCATAAAAAATTTTTAAAATATTATTTATTTTTTAAAAATCATAATGTGATCTGCCTCCCTTGCATGTTATATTTTATCCTACCTAAATAAATTTTTAGCTCTAACTCTGTTTAAGAAAATTGTGTATTTCTATTTCTATTTATTTACTTATTTATTTATATTTGATTTCATTAATGGTATTTTTTTTTTGGAAAATGAAATATTGAAGTATTTAAGACTAAAGCTCTCTTAGAAAAGCTCCACTTTAAGATCTAAAGTTATTGAAATATTGAAGATGGTGAAAGACATTCTTTAAGTTTGATTTTTTTAATTTATTTAAGGTGTTGCTCATGTATTTTGGTATGTTTAAATTAAACTTTATTCTAAATGAATTGAACATATCTAGGCCAACTGGTCAGTGATGTGCGTGTGACTGTTTGGTACGGTTATCAGACATTAGTCAACATCATACAATATCACATTCTGTCCTGAAACAATGTATTATCCAAAAAGTGTCTGCAAACGACATGACATGGCACTCTGTTCGGTGGGCAAAACTGCTTTGAATTTTAAGCACGATTAATTAGTGAACGGGTCAAAAAGCGGTGGCCCAGCCATTTGGTATCTCCAACGGACGAGGTCTTGCCAGATCTCCTGGATTTCATTTATTTATTATTGAAACCAAACATTTTCAACTTTCATGATTACTGAAATTGGGGGAGCTGGGGGCCCAAGAGAGGTGGAGGGCGAGGCCAGGTGCCCATTTGCTGAAAATTGCGTGTCAAATCCTTAACATTTGTACAAAAATTTTAATTAGGTTTTTCAAATTAATTTTGTTTTTATTTTTCCTTCATTCAAAGTTAATTTTGTTATGTTTGAATATTTTAACTTTAAATTGGGGTCTATGTGCATCACTTTTCTAATTTCATAAGTGTGGCTGTTATCTGCTATGCTAAATTTTTTCATATAAAGATAAAAACTACAAAATAATATAGAAAAATTGTCCCTATAAATAATAAATAATTTTGTTATGTTTGAATTATTTAACTTTAAATTAATGACAAAATAATTTTGTCATTTCAGAGAAAGAGAGAGAATTCAGTCCGAAAGTGGGGAGAGAGAGAGAGAGAGAGAGAGAGAGAGAGAGAGAGGAATGATTGGCCCCGATGAGAACCAACCACCCGTAAAGGGTAGACAGTCCCTCACCTTCCCTAGATTTGCTGGGATAGGATGCATCCCACCCCATCATGCAACAAAGGAGAAACAGATATTGAAGTGCAAGTGTTTGATTGATCTACTGCCTTTGGATCTCAATGCTTTTACTTAAATTTTGAGAAACAGATTATTCACTAAGGAAGAAGCCTATTAACCTTTACAAGGGCAGACAATTCAGCAAGCAACATTGAACTAGAACTGAGGGAAATTGAAGGACATGCCAAGATTTCACTTTAAACAAAGAAAGCAATGAATATAATTTATGCTTCTTGAGGAATATGCACAAACCGTTCGGAAGTCCCCACTTGACAAAGTCTCAACTATCTTTGGCCCTGATGAAAAGAAACCCCGGCCCAGAGGACTGTAAGCAACAATTCCAATTCCAAGTTCCCTAAATTGTGAGAAAATAAAATCTATTAGTCATTTGGAATGCCATAATCTTCAAACATTGACTTAACCAAGTACTACAACAAGCAACACCTGCATGTAGGAATTATCTCTTCTTCAGCATACCTTGACGACAATGGCCATTCCAACTGTACGGCTGTTATGGGATGGACAGCATGTGCCCTTCTTATCGTGGAAGCAGAGGCCTCAGAGAGTCCAATAGACTTAACTTTTCCTTCTTGCACTAGCTTTAAGCTTCCCCATCTATCATGAACGAATGAGAAAGAGAAAAATGATGCAGATGAATCAATGCTCTTTCACACAAAACAAACAATAGGGAATCCAAGCAAAAATGGAAAAAAGAACGAAAGAAGGGGGGAAAAGTATATCCTGATATTATAATATCCTAGAATTTCACATTCCTTATGCAAATAGATTGACTCAAACTAGTAAACAAGGATTGTTTGATACCGTGACTTCAATGGGGACACGAGTGTCTATCCTGTGCTGGTAATAGAGATCAATGCAATCCACTTGAAGCCTCTTCAAGCTGGCCTCACAAGCTGCCCTCACGTATGCTGGATCACCCCGAATATCTCGCTTCCCATCCTCATATATGATCCCAAATTTTGTGGCCAGTTCTACTTGCTCTCTCACCCCCTCCCTGCAACGCCTTCCCAAAATAAAATTCAAAAAGTAAAACTTCATCCATCCATTTATCAATCATATAACATAGTACTACATGCAAAGTCACATGGAGGCCTTTGTGGCGACATTTATCCAGAGTAGCAATACTGGTTGGCCACCCTTCATCCAAAAAGCCTAATGTGGCGTAACTTAGTAAATTTTGACCAAAGCAGCATTATTCAAAACACAAATTCATCTATCGATTTATAAGCTCAAATCGCATAATACTCAACACAATAAAGACAAACCCCAAAAAATTAAGATGAAAACAGAGGAAACGAAAGTGGGAATTTTGTAGACACAAAGAAAAAACACTGATCGAGCCAAAATATGAGTTGAAATAAGTTAAAATCAAAGTGGGGTGAGGGGGCCATACAGTTTAGCAAATAATAATAATAATAATAATAATAAACCTTGGAGAGGAGAATTTCATTGGTGAATGGACCGTAGATGTCGGACGTATCAAGAAAGGTAACACCGGAGTTGATAGCACGGTGGATGAGACCGATCATGTGGGCTTCAGGTTTTGGAGGTCCATAGAATGCTGACATCCCCATACATCCTAGTCCCTGTGCCGATACTTCCAGTCCTTGCGAACCCAACTTGATTCTCTTCACCGTTCCCATTTTTCCTCTCTTTTGGTCCTTTTTTTTTTTTTGGAGATTTTTGTGGGTTTGGACAGGAGCACAAAAGGAGAGTGAGTGTTGGGTAGCAACCAGCACTTGTGGGTCAGGCAGCAACCAGTACTCTGTGCGTTGTTCAACGAGCAAGCGGGGGGCTGTCTACCTCTATGTAAGAGTGATGGAGTGGAGGAGAGAGAGCGTATTATGTCACTGCTGACGCGAGCATATGTTCATTTTCCATTGTTCTTGCAATTGTTTTTTTCTTTTCGTCAGTTTCTTCGTTGGTTTGTTACCTTGGCGCTGTCCGAATGATTTTTGCTTGTAAACTATTCTGACTTTGATTTTAGGGCGAATAATTAAAAGGATAAAAATGTCATCAAATGCTTAATGTTAGAAAGAGAGCTTAATCAACTTTTAAAAGCTACCAACCCCTCAAATGCAAATTTGTTTAATCAAATTATTGAGTTTGAATTTGAGAATGGAAATAATAGATACTAAAATAATTTATTATTAATAGATTTGATAATTATCTTGAATCAAATTAATCTGAATTATAATACTATTAAGTTAAGAAAAAATTAATAATAAAATAAAATGAAAACAACACCGTAGTTAATATGCCCAAGAATACCACAAACATAAAATGTTCGGCTCAAGCCCAACAAATACTGCATGGAGCTGAATGAAGTACCCGGCCCATGTTAAGATTAATAAAAAATAAAAACTCTTTTTTAATATAAAATTTAATTAAAAAGTTTTATTTATTTATTTATTTTTACCATAAAAAGTAAATATTTCGTGGATAATAAAATATAGTACAACCAAAATTTTAGAATTTTCATGTGGACCACTACTGATTACATAATTTTAATTTTTTTAAATAAAAAATAAATTGATTTAAAAATAGAAGCTATAATAAATTGATTACATATTCTATTTATGTGGACTCCATTATTTCAGATAAATAATTACAAGAAATTTGATTTATATAAAAAAATCATGTTATAATTTTTATTTTGGTATTTGACTATCATTATCTGAAAAGTCGACTAATCTTATTCGAGATGCTGTGAAGTCTAAATTGTGAGCTAATTCTCCGGTCGGCTATTTTTTCATTCCTAACATTTGAATTCAAAATTTTGATTAAAGAAATTTAATATCCTACGACTAAACTCACATAGCATTGGTCATTTGTAAATCAAAATTTTGATTAAAGAAATTTTCATAATTTTTGTGAACTTTTGGATATTTTAAAGTTTGAAAAAAAAAATTTGCAGAGGTGGAAAACAAGAAAAGATAAAGGATACCGAAATTTATACTAGTTCCATCAATATGATATAGGTCCACTCCCGATCAATCTATTGGATTTTCACTATTTCTCTCAAATAGTACAAATCACTTGCTTGCCAGATACAAGTGAGACATTTACAGTATTTCAACATGAAAATACTCACTTTCTCTCTCTAAACCTAGATTGTAAAACCTTCATGATCTTAAATATTACAAAAAAAAAAAAAAGAATGTAACAAAGTTAAGCATAATAAATGTTGCACACAGAAGAAGTGTAGAAGATTAAAGGTAGAGTATGTTTTTGTAGTAGAGTTAAGATCATTCAATGTGATCATTTGCAACAGCTATTCTTTGTTCTTAGTAGCTTTGATATTTATATCTCTCTTGGAGAGAGCCGTTGAATCAGTAGATAAATTTGAACGTTGAAAATAAATGCTCTTCACATTCCTTAGTTAATGCTTTTGGCCACTTTTCATTAAATATTTTTGCCCATTATCTATCATTTAAGTAGCTCCTTTTGATTCGTTTAGCTAAGCATATCCTATCTAAAGAAAATTTGAATTTCTTTTTGCTACAACTGAATGTTAGCACAAATAATACAAATATTTGAAATTATAGGGCCGTTAACTTAAAATTCAAATAACTCTTGGTTAAACTCGTATATGAGGTTACATATCATTAGCTTTTGATTAATTAAAAAAATTTTAATGTACAATTTGAAAATTAATGTACACATCATTGGCAAAGAGAGAACACAAGTTGGCGTGTGGTTTGTCCCGATTGGTCAGAGGAGTGCATTGCATTCCTAAGATTCAGTAGGTTGATCTCTTGAGTCTTGTGGTCAACCACTTAAGCACAATAGGTTGGCGGCTTGTGCTCATGGTCAGCCACTCAACGCTATAGGCACTCATAGTTGGCCACTCGAGCGCATTGTGTAGTTGCGGTTGGCTACTTGAGTGCATTGTGCACTTACGGTTGACCGCGAGAACGCTTGCCATATTCCACTCATGTGTTGCGGGCCAACCACATGCTTTAGTGATTGGCCACTTGTGCATAGCGGGCTAACAACATGTGCCAGGCGGTTAGCCACCCAACCAAAGTGGGCCAACTGCACATGTTGGGTAGTTGGCTGGCCAAGTTATGTAGGCCAACTGTACATGCTAGGCGGTTGGCTGCCCAAGCCATGTTGGCCAACCGCACATGCTAGGTGGTTGGTAATCCAAGCAATGTGAACCAATCGCATATGCTGGTGATCAACTGTTACGTATATCAGACACTAAGTTTGTACGGGTTAGCCGTCTATTATGCGTGTTCATTTATTTATTTTTACGTGTTGGCATTCTAAAGATGAATTCAACCCAATTTTTATATTATTTCAAAAAAATTTCTAAATTTAATTTTCACTTAAATTTTCTTATTTTAATCATCATCAAAAGCTAATTTTGTCAGCAATCTCTCCCTTTTTTATGATGACAAGAACTTTCTAATAATCTGGAAACTCATAGTTAAATTTGTTATGTAAAATTTTCTGCCCCTCTTTAAATATTTTAATTTCCTCATTTTTAAATATTTTGAGGAAATGTTTGAAGTTCTTCGAATATTATTGTTTTTCCTCTTTTTGGCAGCAACAAAAAGGCGTCTGATAGAAAACTTAGAGGGTAAAAAGTTAGTCCAAGATTAAGGTCATTGACCTATTTTTGGGAAAACAAAACTCCTGCTTTAGATTTGCATAGGTGTCGAATCATTGAGAATTATATTTATAAAGAAAAGTAGAAGACAACATACAACGTCTGAGATTAAAAGAAGATAGAGAAACAGAGGAGATCACAAATAGAGCATGACAAAAGAGAGGGCCTAAATACATGTTAGTTCATGTGTTTCAAACTTTTGGCGTAACTTTAGCTTTTCCCTTATCTTAGCTAGGGGTAGCAGAGGTAGAAGCACCAATGTTGAAATGAGAGGGAGATGATGTAGAGATCATGGTAGGCATAGTGGAGACACCATAAGTGGATGAAGCACCTGTGGTGGTATTAGTTTGTGCCCTAGAGGGGCATTTTAGGTATTTGATAGGGGTTAGTGGGATAACTCCCACTAACCCATACCTACCCACTCACCCAACTAATCTCTCACTCATTCTCTCTCTCACGTATATGGCATATGGAATTGAGAGAAGTTGCAATCTAATAGAACAATAGTCTCCTCCAAATGTATCAATGTTCATGGATGATGAATACCATATTGAGAGACAAATAGAATTCTCTAGAGAGAGAATTTTATTTTGAGGGTTTGAGAAATTTTCGAGTAGGAAAATTTCTCCCGTCACGTTGATCGCCGGACTGAGGGTTGCGGCGTTGTGACATTGCGGTGGTGGTTCGATTAACATCGTGATCACCATCCCGACCGCGAGATTCGATCGACGGACGAACGGTCGATTTTTGGGCTCTACATATTCTAGGTATTTATATCACTACCCAATCTATATTTATTTTTCCCGAAAATTATTAATGAATGCTTCCGCTGCATGTTGAGTCAATTAATTCCAACATTGGTATCAGAGCGATACGTTGGATTAAAAATAATTTTCGGGTTAATTTTTGGGTATAAAAAATATTGGGTTTAAAATTTGGGGTTCGGATCACGGATGAGTTTCGTGAATCCGAGAACACCACTGTGTTCCCAATGATCCCTAGAATACGAAAATAATTTTTTCGTAATTTTCTGAGCACGATTAGGCGAAGAAAATTCCGGTTGAATGTTTCGGCCGTGAATAGTGACCGACCACTTCAACCTTAGATTTGTCGAGTTTTAGGGCAAATCAATGCATGAAATTTATAGATCTGTAATCCTTGTTTCATGCTCTTCAATTTGATATATATATTGCATATGATTGTGGCCGGAAAATTGGGTTTCAAATTTGACCGCGGAGGGTCAGATTTTTGGATCCAAAATACGCCGAGTTTAGGGCGCAATAATTCCAAAAATCGAGTCAAGGATGCTTGGAATAAATGGAATTAGAGATTCCATAAAAAAAATCCGGTCAAAATGGTGCCGGAAATGGGTATTCCGGCAACCGGGTCGAGAGATCCGGTTACAGAAACCATTGGGCGAAGACGAAGACATCCAGACCCGCGGGCGCGTGAACTACACGCGCGAGGCAGGCGCGTGAGCAGCAGGGGGAGGGAGCGTGTACTCCACGCGCGGAAATGGAGCGTGAGAGGACGGGTCGTCCGGGTCGGTTACGACCCGGACACGTGTCTCCCGACCCGCGACCCACGGATCCGGACCGGTTCGGGTTCCGACCCGAGACCGGGTCCGGAACCGACACCCGCCCGCGGGTCGCGCGCGTGAAGGCGCGTGACATGCACGCCTGCGCGTCAGGCGTGTGAGCCGACGCGCAGAGTGCGCGTGTGAGCGCGTGCCAGACGCGCAGCGCGTCTGGCACGTGCCAGAATCTGTTCCCCGGTGCGTGGCGGCGCGTGGGACCTCCGGCGGCGCGTCAGGTTGTCCGGAATTGAAATTTTTTCAATTTTTGAGGGTCCCACATCCATAAAAGTGACTTTTTGTGGGTTTTTGTGCATCGAATCCTAGTCCAAACGGTGAGATGCTATCCCGGATTGTGGTGTATGATGTCTGTTGATTCATACGCTCGTCTTGGGATATGTATTCGAATTATTTGGGTCTTGTTGATTCGTAGGGTGCACAAAATGTGAGAATAAGCATCACAAGTCACGATTATCTCAATGACTGCTTCTAAAATTGTCGTATTTGATTTTTGCAAGGAGGATAAAATTGAATGGTGATAAATACGAGATTTTTCACTGGTAGATTCAATTTATCCTCGAGGAGCAAGATCTAATTAAATTTCTGAGGCATGGGATGGTAGACTCCAGGGAGGGTTCCACACCTCAGAGAGACGGGATTATGAGACATTACGTGCATGAAAGAGGAATGATAGCCGAGTCAGGGCAATCCTTCTGAGTAGCATGCACGATGATGTGATCCCAGTCTATGAGCAATATCCTACGGTTTTATTGGTTTGGCTCACCCTATAAAGAGTATTGTGGTGCTCTTACAGATCCTGAGATGAGGATACTGACTTATAAGTGTAACAACTTATAAGAAAAGGGTTGATCATATGATGATGCAACATTTGATAAAAATGTCAAGTATGATCGCCGAGTTGGGGAATGTGACCAAGCCCATTTCGGATATATTTTCTTGTACTGGATGTGATCCAGTTCTTTACCTGATTCATGAGAAATCATGAAAGTCTATTTCACATACGACGAAAGTATCCGCACTTTCACTAATGTGAATAGGCACAGTGAGCTCGAGTAGGAGTATCTAGAGGCGAGTAGGCCATACTCGGGTCATGCTTATGCAGAGGAGTCGAGCAAGGACTCCTGTGTGACTCGAACCTCAGGTAAGAAGAAAATCATCCGAGAAAAACTGATAATACTACGCAGCTCGAGATAGGAGCGCGCTTATAAAGTTTCGTCTAGTAAGTCCTCAAGTAGGAGGATTTACGTACAGAAACGGAGTGTTTTGTCGACATCAGAGGGAGTAGCACTTGCAACTTGGAGTTGCAAAGCTGCTAGACTTTGTATGCTCTTTATGCTCCAAAAGTTTGACGGAACTTGATTTCAGTTTAGGATATGCTCTGTTAATTTAGAAATTTAAAATTTCTATTTGTTACGACAATTCTATGATTGGTTCTATTTTGGTCCGTGAGGGACTGAATGCACTGGAAATGATTTCTTTTCAATGGTATTTCTTGTTGTCCTCTTAGTGTGAGAGAGGATGAATCGGTTAGCAGTGAGTGGTTTTGTAGGACCCGCTAACTAGTCTTGCCTAGACAGCAAACTTACAAGAAAACCATTCGACAATGCAATGAGGGATGGGACTCCATTACAGTCGGTTCACTCCAACATCTGTGGCCTTATGAACGTGAGAACCTGAAATGGTGTTGGGTACTCTATTACGTTCATAGACAATTACACGCGTTTCGGCTACGTTTATCTGATCTCGCGCAAGTCTGAGGCATTGAGATGCTTCAGGAGGTTTACTAGCGAGCTAGATAATCAGTTACTTGAGAGTAGAGACTCTCAGAACCGATCGAGTACGCGAGTATTTGTCTAAAGAGCTCTATCTCAAGAAGGGCATTACGAGAAATTGACTATTCCTCGTTACTCAGTGGAGTAGAGTAGCCGTGAGAGAGGAATAGGACTTTGTTTGAGACGGTGAGGCCGATGATGGCGCAAACCAATTTACTCGTTTCCCATTGGGGAGATGCGTTATTGGCTGCAGCCTATGTTCTCAATCGTATTATATTAAAGTCCGCAGTCAGTACTCCATATGAGCTTTGGACAGGGAGGCAGCCTGACCTTAGCCATTTGAGATTGTGGGGTTATGCAACGTATGTTCACTATTTCTCGCATTTACACAGCGAGTTAGGCTTGCGAGAAAAGAAATGTATTTCTAATGAGCATACAGATGGCATTCTCACTGAGATTGAGTCTCATGATGCCGAGATTCTTGAAAGTGATTTCCCTATGAGAGGTGAAATCAATTGGGACTTTACCTTTTCATGAGATGGATGAGCCTAGTGGTTGGCTAATCCCAGTGGCAGGATCTAAGAATCCATTACGGATCTGGGTTCTAGTGGGAGCGATCCATCTAGAGGTAAAAAGGTTTCCCATCCTCTTAAGAGTAGTCGAGGATGCGTACCTAACCGTCGCTTCCCGATTGAGGGAGAGGCTCTCAGTGACTCATGAGGATTACGAGAAACCTTTAACTGTCCTAGAGTTTCTTGAGGATTCCATGTAGGACCATTGATTATAGGCCATGGGTGAGATGAGTTGATGAGAATCAACAGGATCTGGAATCTAGTTGATTTACCTGAGGGTAGTAGGGCCATTGAGAACATGTGAGTTCTCAACATCAAGAAAAAGGCCGACGGATCGGTGTAGAGGTATAAGGCCTATCTGATAACCAGGGGTTACTCAGACTGAGGGCGTGTTACCTCGATCCATTTACTTTTAGCGATTGTCGTGGACATGATTTGGATCTGGAGTGAGACCAGATGAACGTTGAGACTGTTCTCCTGAGTGGGAGTTTTGGATGAGGAGATCTACAAGGAACAGCCATCTGGCTTTATTCTTGTAGATCAGGATGACAAGGTCCATTGACTTCGGAAGTCGACATGCAACCTTAATCATCAATCCAGGCAGTGGCGTTTGAGATTTCACGAGGAGGTGACATCTCATGGTTTCGTGATGATCGATGAGGATCATCGCGTATACTTTTTACGTTCTTGTGATCATGTCCTCATGTGAATGACATTCTGTTGACTGGGAACAACAGAGAGTATCTAATGACCACGATGACGTGGACATTGTCGAGTCTTGATGTGAAGAACATGGGTGAGACTCAGTTCTTCCTCGAAGTTAAGATCCAGAGGGATCGCTCGAGACAGGTATTGACCCTTCCACAGGAGTCAAACATCAAGAGAGTTCTCGAGTACTTCGAGAAGATCGACTACGACCTTAAAGATACTCTTATCGCTAAAAGGTTAAAGCCTAATTCTTGACATATGTCCTAAGACTCAGAAAAGGACAAGGGAAATGAGTAGAATCCCTTATTCCAGTGCATTGAGTAGATCTGATATACGCAGTGTCGCGTACACGTTCAAACGTTTGATTTGCAGTCACTATGGTAATTAGGTATCAAACGAATCCTAGAGGGGATCACTGGAGAGCGGTGAAAGGATTCCGAGATATCTCGAGAGAACTGCGGACCTCTTCTAGTGTTACGGAGGAGGTGATTTGCATCTTATTGGGTATTCAGATACCAACTGGGTTGGTGATCTGAACGTATGCAAATCGATATTGGGTTTTACTGTCTTGGAGTAGCAAGAAGTAAACCTGTATATCTCTATCTACGATAGAGACTGAGCTTATGAGATGCTCGGCAGCAGTTCAGGAGAGTGTTTGGCTCCGGAGATTTCCGGATCACTTAGGGGTTGTGTCAGATAGTGGGAGGCCAGTGATGATTTATTGAGAAAATCAGGCCGCCTTTTGACCACACTTGAGACCCTAAGTATCAATAAGTCCAAACACATTGATACCTAATACTATGTTATGAGATACATCACCGAGAAGGGTGAAGTGACAAATAAAGTACATTACTATACGAAACGTTGGCTGATCCCTTCAATAAACCCATTGTGTTAGATTCCTATATGAGATATTGGAATCATTGGGTTTGCATGTACATTCACATTTCTCACCTTGTACTGATGCTTATTATGTTATATATATGACATGTGTGCATGATTGGGTCACTTATTTATTGCACTATTTTAATTGTCATATATTTTGTGATATGTTATGATAAATGATATGTCAGGCAGGCATGGTCGACTCTCTCACACGAGTGACCACCTCCAGCTCTGAGTGAGCGGAGATGAGACGGTTTCTAGTCGTAAGAGGCTCTGAGAGTGGCCCTACTAGAACATAAGTCGCCCTGATATGTGTTCAGGATGAGGTCATATGCGATATGACCGGCATGGACGTACCCACATCCATGTTGCCTGTAAGTAGTCAGATTTGAGATCTCAGATATCACCCGCGACTAGTAATATTGTCTTTGAGATACTCTCTCTGAGATTTCTGGGTAAAGTCTTATATGTAGACTAAGTCCTATACCTCGCACGTGTTAGAGAAATCCGACATATGCCCTTTGAGAGATGGGGGAATAACACCGTGGCACGCGTTTCATACCGCGTGTGATATGTCGACCAGGGATAGTGGGAGCATTATTTGAGACACTGATATGATTTTGATCCCCGTTCCCACTGTGTGAGACCCGAGATCCATTGGGTGGGATCTCTTGTACCCTTATCACTTTCGACTGTTTCTAGAAGTCTTGGTTCAGTGTTGCTACTTTAGTCTTTTACCGATGGCCCGGAAGATAAATTGAGGTCTGAGGGACAGGTCTAGGAAAGCAGCTGAATTGAGGCTAATAGATTCGAGTTTGGGAAAAGGAAGACCAATTGACATTACATCATTGTATTGTATTCATCGGCTAGCCTATTATGTCTGTCCATGTTGGGATGTAAGCATAATAGTGGATACACAGTCGAGCATTTATTGGGGATTACTTTCGTTGAGGAAAGTAGCTCGATGGATGTAATTAGTCTTGAATCTGGGGTGCAGCGAGTTCTTTTGATACTAACGATGGCTTCTCGATCATCCTAACAGGTGCATCGAGAGGTCTTTGCTTGCAGGTGTACTCGCAGGTCGCACGACGCCCAATCCTGTATGAAAGTCCAGTAGGGTGATGTGATCGCATGAGTTGTGATCTTGTGACAGACGTTTAATGCCCTCAAGTGCAAGTGGGAGATATTAGTTTGTGCCCTAGAGGGGCATTTTAGGTATTTGATAGGGGTTAGTGGGATAACTCCCACTAACCCATACCTACCCACTCACCCAACTAATCTCTCACTCATTCTCTCTCTCACGTATATGGCATATGGAATTGAGAGAAGTTGCAATCTAATAGAACAATAGTCTCCTCCAAATGTATCAATGTTCATGGATGATGAATACCATATTGAGAGACAAATAGAATTCTCTAGAGAGAGAATTTTATTTTGAGGGTTTGAGAAATTTTCGAGTAGGAAAATTTCTCCCGTCACGTTGATCGCCGGACTGAGGGTTGCGGCGTTGTGACATTGCGGTGGTGGTTCGATTAACATCGTGATCACCATCCCGACCGCGAGATTCGATCGACGGACGAACGGTCGATTTTTGGGCTCTACATATTCTAGGTATTTATATCACTACCCAATCTATATTTATTTTTCCCGAAAATTATTAATGAATGCTTCCGCTGCATGTTGAGTCAATTAATTCCAACAGGTGGCATGGGCACTAAATGGACTTTAAGAGAAGGCGCGTACCAAGAAAGGTTTGGGAGCATGATCTCAAGGTTTTGAGGTAGAGGAAGTAGGTAAAATCAAACTATTCTTAGAACAAAAATTGATGATGAGTTTTTGATCATTAGACATATGCATCAGTTTGTATTACAAGTCTCGGTGATTTTCTTAGTTTATTTTCAAAACTCAGCCAGATTTGTCTCAATTTATTGTCTAAATTCACTTAGATTTCTTTTAACATCTTTTGCATCCCTTTCAACCTCTTGGATTCTATAGTTCACTTGATCAAATTTCTCATTTACCTAGCTCTCAAACCATCAATTCTATCCATGATTTTGATTTGCATGGTGTCCATCTTTTCAAAGAATTTGTTCCACCTATAATCAGAGTAAGGGGAACATTGTGATGGTATGATTTGCAGTGGGTATTGAATTCTGTAATCCCTAGCCTCCTCACTTCTTCCTTCTTACCTACCTTCTTGTCGAACCTATTTTGTAGTTCTATCCCTTTTGTTCAAGTTGATTCATTCACTATTCTCAAAAATCCAGTCAGGTCTATGTAATGACGTGGCATTTATACTATTCTTCATGTTTAGCTCTACCTTATTTTCCTTCCGTAAGCTAACCCATTGGCATCTTAAGATTCCAGTGATCACACTAGCATAGGGCAAATTCGAACCCTTTGACACTCGAGCAACTATCATAAAGTAAAGGATTAGGAAATGTAAAGCTAGATTTTTTCTTCTTATAATACACGTCATGAGATAGAAATCCTCTCATGATGGTTATGTAATTTCCTCTCCTTGGTTTAATGGTATGAGTGACCAAGAAATACAGGATTCTTTTATATAATCCAAGATCCATTGCATTTGTATTAACCTCATTTAAATTAAGATCATTAAATACAACCCCTAGCATCATCTATTAATGCTATTTGCAGAAATGCTTCACATTGATCATAATCAACCCATTCGAGTCCACTATCCCCGCATATGGCCCAAGGATTTACTTCAATGCCCTGACCATCAAGGTATGTCTCAAATGCACAGGGCCATGATTAACCTCGATCACTATGTGTGAATCAAAGTCTACTACTTTGGACTCCTTATCATGATCAACTGCTATATTATTAAAAAAAAAAAGGTCTAACTGCCCTTTCATAAATTTTCTTACTTAGGCTGAGAATCCAACTTGGATAGACTTGATGTAAATATCCTGTGTAGAAATTCTTAGTCTATCAATCTACCATGCGCGATATTTCTATCACAGAAAAGTTTATCAAAAAACTTACTTTTCTCAAAGGATGAGAATTCTTTCTTTTTGCATTTCTCTGCAGGAGCATATTCGATTGCAACCTCCTTTCCTTTTTTAGTTTTAGATGCCATTGAAGTATTAAAAAAAAATTGTGGTTGTAGAGAGGAAGAACCTTGCTGAAATTAATTTAATAGATAAAGTTTGAGAACAGAAAAGTTTGTTTAGCAGAAGAGTAAAAGGAAGAGGAAGAAGTGTATTGTTGAAGTGTGTGCCTATGAAAAAAAATTAGGAAGCAAGTTCACGTTGAGAGAGAGAAGGTGAGATTTTGTGTTATCTTGAGGAGTGTTCACAATTTGCAAAATCTAGTGATCAAAGGCAGAAAGTTTAGATGAAGTAAAGTGAGAAGACGAAGTGATGTTATTGTTCTTGGAGGTATATGTCAAAATTCAGGAAATAGACAAGAGTGTGATATTGTGTATTAATTATAAGATAGTTGAATGTTTTTTAAGTAGTAGAAGGTATATTAGACATGGAAGGGTTTTGTGTGAGCATGTGAAGGAGAGAGAGGGGGAGAGAAGTGATGTTTGGAATTTATGAACTTATGAGGGGAAATGAGAGCTTTTTGGATTTTATGATTTTTTGAACATGTGAAGAGAGAAAAAGAGATTTGTTTGAGGTATGTGTCAAAATTTAGAAAATGGACAAGAGTGTGATATTGTGTATTAATTATAAGGTAGTTGAAGGTTTTTTAAGGAGCAGAAGGTATATAAGACATGGAAGGGCTTTGTGTGAGCATGTGAAGAGAGAGAGAGAAAGAGAGAGAGAGAGAGAGAGGGAGAGAGAGAGAGAGAGAAAGGGAGAGGGAGAGAAGTGATGTTTGGAATTTATGAACTTATGAGGGGAAATGAGAGCTTTTTGGATTTTATGATTTTTTGAAAGAGAAAAAGAGATTTTGTTGATTACACACACACGCGTCCACGTAGATTTGAGGTTGAGTTTAAAAAAAAATGAATGTCACATAGCCATATAGCCACAGTTTGCATGGGCAGCCGACTGCTATGATTTGCTTTATAACACGGTCGACCATGCCCATTGCACGGTTGACTGCTTGGTGTAGTGCGGTTGACTGCACTTATTGTGCGGTCCGCCGTTCCTTTTTCATTGGTCAACCGCCCCATTGGGCGGTCGGCCGTATGATATGCACACGGTTGGCCATTCAAGGCTTATGATTGACCGTTGACCTACTACAGGTTAACCATTTAAATGAAGTAGGTTAGCAAGGGTTGACCGCTTTATCAAGAGGTCACCCGTTTTGTTCTTCGGTTGATTGTTTCCTTTTAACAGTTGACAGCTTTACATTGAAGGTGTACTCTTTTTTCTATTCGGTAATTTTTTGAAATTTAATTTTACTAATTCTCTTTTTAAATTTTGAGTGATTTTGTGAATATATCTGCTATCTATTTTTGAGTATCAATAAACTCGACTGATGTACTAGATTCTTCACTAAGTTGATAACATTGGTATTATCACACCTAATTGAAATAAAATCTACTTCTACTCCATAATCTTTCATTTGATTTTGATCCAGAGCAGTTGAGCGTAGCATTCCCCACCTGCAACATACTCAGTTTCAATGGTCGAAATTGCTACACTATTTTGCTTATTTGAGGACCATGAAACCATCATGATTCCAAAAAGTTGGCAAGTATCACTGGTACGTTTTTTTATTAATCCTACGGCTTGCATAATCTGTATCTGAGAAACCATATAGTTAAAAACTAGAATTCATATCATGCCATAAACCTAAGCTCATGGTATCCTTCACATACCTAAGGATTCTCTTAATTGCTATCAAATGTGATTCTTTTCTATCTGATTGAAACCTAGCACATAGCATATACAAAACTGAATGTCTATCCTAAAAGTTGTGAGATAGTGAAGGGAACTTATCATACTTCTATATAACTTCTAGCAAACTGATTTTTCTTCTTCATCCTTATCTATCTTAATAGTTGTGCTCATAGGTGAAGCACTTTTTGTAAAGTTCTCAGCATCAAACTTTTTTACTAATTTTTTGAAATATTTAGTCTGACTTATAAATATACTATTATCAGTTTGTTTTATTTGAAAATCCAAGAGATAATTCAATTCTCCTGTTATACTCATTTTAAATTCCTTCTACATTGACTCAACAATTTTTTTTTTTTGCAAAGTTTTTTAATAATGCTGCCGAACACTATATTATCCACACATATTTGGAGTATCAAAAAGTTTTTACCATTTTTCTTAATAAATAAAGTGGTGTCCACTTTGATTCTACTAAAACCATATTTAACTAGAAAATTATTGATCTTTCATACCAAACTCAAGGAGATTGCTTAAGACTATGTAAGGATTTTGATAATTTAGACATATTGTTTAGGAATTTGGGGTCTTCAAAGCTCGAAGGTCGTTCTACATAAATTATCTCATTTGTCACCCCATTCAGAAAAACACTCTTTATATCCATCTGATACAACTTAAAATTCATGTGGACACCACTGTGCATTTCGGGGTTTTAAAACCCGACATATGGGTGTTAGAAGAGAAATTTGTTTCTCTCTTGCGTTTGTTTTAATTTTTTTTTTAAGCCATTTCTGTACAAATCTCGAGAGAGTGAGAGCAAGGGCATTCACGAAGGAAGAGGGTTGGAAATTCCTTGAGGCTTAAAAATAAACGACGTCGTTCTCAACTTCCTTTTATGAAAAATGTTCAAGGTCACTGAGTTTAAGTTCATTCGTCATCATCACTAGAACTCTCGGAATAGTGTGCACAAATATCATCATTAAAAACCCAAATTTATTACTGACTAAAAAATTTATCATCACCAAATTTGATCACCAACAATATCCATATTAATAGACTTTTTCTTCTACGTTATTTAATGACCATTTGATAATCACTTTTTCATCCCGTCACTCAAAATTATATGATGATCAAAATTTAGTGGCTATTTTTTTTTGTCTTCAAAGACTATTATTAGTGATCAAAATTTTGATTGTCATTGAATTTCTGATCTAGTGAATTTTTCTATCACTGGATTACCCACGTTTGCTCTGAACCGTGACCATAAATCTATTCTGGAACAACAACTACTATCAGTTTGCACCATAGATGATTTAATTTATGCCACCAACTAGTAAGTCTATGCAATTCTTTTGATGATCATGTAAATTTTAAATATTAAAAGGACGTACTCGATATTGAAACTTTCACATTATGAGATTTGAGAAAGGGAATATCTAGACAGTTTTTCTCTTATTTTTTTTTAAGTTGACTGATTCGAATTTTGCACCTCCAGGACACATTGCGTCAGACTTGACCTTCATGTAAATTTTAAATACTAATGCTCGATAATACACTGTTCAGTGGGATGCTTTGAACACCGGACACCATTTTTTCTTAGCTCCATATAAATTTTTTGTGTGGAACCAGATGTCGATGCTTGAAAATCCTTGGCTTACCAAAGATGCTATTCAAGGAATTGCCTTTTACCCCATTAAAAAAATGAAGACATGAGTCAACTTTTGGGATTCTTTGCCAAATGGAGACACGTTAGAGAAGCTCATCGTACACTAAAAAACTTTTCCATCAAATCAGTCTGTATTGCAAAAAGTTTGTCGGGATCAGGAAGAGGTGTCTCATGCAGGATGAAGAGGCGTTGGCTACTGTGAATTTCCTTCGAATGCTCAAGCACTTCTGTGACTTCTTCTTTTTCTAGAGAGAACTTGGTGACGATATTGAAGGGTTGCAAAAGGTTGGAAGAATTGGGAAAATGACTGCTGTCGATTTTTTGGTTGATGAGAGATTTTGAAAATGGCTACTCATTTGAAGTCCTTTGTGTGAGGAGGTGATGATGCCGATGAGCAGTATTGTCGTGCTAGTGGAACTTATATTTCCCATCAGAAAAGGATGAAGATTTATGGGATTAAACTTAAAAGGTGAATAGAGAAGAGACCAGTATATGTATGACCCTTTGAATATATCTTGGTCACCTTTGTCTTTCTCAAATTCTCTATAAAGGATCTTAAAAATTAATGAACCATGCGAGGGCATATAATGTTGGACCTGTGTGTCCGAAGCAGTTTCCCCTCATATCCTCGATTTGTTGATTCTAGGTTTCTCTAGTATTGTTTGACATTTCCTTGCGAAAAAAAGGGTCTGAAATACAACCATTCTACAATTACACCATGTTAGAGTAAAATGAGAGTTCCTCATTTTATTTTCCTTCTTTTACAAGGGGGCTTTAGTGAACAAAATATAGCAGCCAGCAAAGCAAACGCTCAAGATCTTTATTTAAATCATCAAGAAACTGTGAATGCATTTCGCAATGCAGTTAAGGGCTCACAATAGCATTTAGGAATTTAAAGAAAAATAGATGATAAAAAAGAGAGCGTAAAATCTTTCCTAGTTCAGGATCAGATCCATATCTAGCCTGTCCATGAAGAAAGCGGAGGCGTGTCTGCTTCTTTCCAAGTTGCAGGACCCCCACCCATATATCGATCTCCCTTAACCAAATCTGCTGAAGCATACGATTCAAGTTCAGCCATTTCCTCAGGTAAAAGTTTGATAGACAAAGCTCCAATGTTTTGGTTGAAGTTTTCAATCTTGGTGGTTCCTGGAATGGGACACACATCATCTCCATGGTGATGAACCCAAGCTAGGGCTAGCTGAGATGGGGTGCATCCCTTTCTTGTTGCCATCTCATTTACACGCTCGAATATCTTGTTGTTCAGCTTAAGATTCTCAGGTTGGAACCTAGGAAGCGTCTATAATATAAGAATGACAAGACATTAGAAACCAAACAAATTCACATGCTTGTAGGGTTGAAATAACATTGACATCAATCAAGAAATGCTTGCGGAATTTTTATGTGTTTAGCATCAAAACATAAAAGTGGAATCCACTCACTGTGTCGTTACATTTTCAAAACATAAATTTGTAGAGAAGCTTTTCCTCGAATATGGGTGTCCACATTTGCAAATTAGTATATACATTAAAAAAAATGTCTTAGGGCCCATCCAGTTGCAACAGCAATATCAGTTTTGTTGAATTTTAGATAACATCTTAAAACACGAATCATTAAGCAGCAAGCAATTTCTAAGAAAAGGGGATGAATTTGCATTCAGTTTGGTAGTTGACAAAAAGCAAGCTCCTCGAAGAGTGGCGATTCGACCATAGGCATCAATCATCATGTTTTATTAAATTGAAGTCACATGATGAAAAAACATGCAACTAATCTGGGTTATGCAAAGGTCTTTGGGTTTATTCTCTTCCTGGTAAGATATCATACAATGGTATCAAATTTTAGAATAGTGTTTCAAATTATGCAATGGTAAGATATTATACAACGGCATCAAATTTTAGAATAGTGTTTCAAATTATGCAAAGGTTTCAAATTTTAACCATCATCATCTAATTGTTGTTATCTTCTTGCTTCAAGTGACCGAAATAAGTTGCATATCATAGCACACACTTGACATATAGAGCTTGATGCAACCATAAAGGGTAAGTTATAAAGAAAGAAATGAATATAATTTATGTTTCTTGAGTTATGTGCACATACCGTTCGGTAGTCTCCGCTTGACAAAGTTTCAACTACTTTTGGCCCAGAAGATAAGAAACCCCGCCCTAGGGGACTGTATGCAACAATGCCAATCCCAAGTTCCCTAAATTGCAGAGAAAAATCTAGTTATTCATTTGGAATACCGTTATCTTCAAATATAGATCATCCGAGTACTACAACAAGCAACACCTGCACGTAGGAATTATTTCATCTTCGGCATCCCTTGTCCACAATGACCACTCCAATTGTACAGCTGTTATGGGCTGAACAGCATGTGCCCTTCTTATTGTCGAAGCAGAGGCCTCAGAGAGTCCAATATACTTAATTTTTCCTTCTTCCACTAGCTTTTTAAGCTCCCCCATCTAGCATGCACAAACGAGAGAGAGAGGGAGGAAAAAAAATTAAATGTGGATGAACGAGTGCTTGCAATCAGAATCCCAAGAAAAAAAGGAAAAAAAAAAAAAAGAAAAGCAAACCTGATATCATTATTTCCTAGACGTCACATATGCAAATAGATTAAATTAGATTAGCATTCATATCTGAAACTCGTAAGAACCGTGTGATACCGTGACTTCAATGGGGACACGAGTGTCAATCCGGTGCTGGTAGTAGAGATCAATGCAATCCACTTGAAGCCTCTTCAAGCTGGCCTCACATGCTGCCCTTACATATGCCGGATCACCGCGTATCTTCATCTTCCCATCCTCAAAATAGATCCCAAATTTTGTGGCCAGTTCTGCTTTCTCTCTCACCCCTCCCTGCAATGCCTGCCCAAAAAGAAAATTCCAAAAAGTTAAACTTCATCCATCCATTTATCAATAACATAACATGCCACTACGCGCAACATTTTGTCGGGAGTCAAAACAAAGTAGCACCACTAGTTGCTCAGGTCACCCTTTTCTCCAAAAATCCAGTAAGGACGACAACTATTGTAAACATATATCAGCAAAAATATAACCCTTCTCAATTTCGATCTAAGCAGCATCATTCGAAACTCAAATTCATCTTTCAGTTATTAAATCAAATTGCATAATACTGAACAGAATATGAGATGGAAATTAGAGGAAATGGAAGTGGGAATTTTGTATACACAGAAAAAACACAAATCAAGCCCAAAATATGTAGGAAATAAGTGAAAATGCAAAGTGGTAATCAGTTCAGTACAAGAAACCTTAGAGAGGAGGATTTCATTGGTGAAGGGACCGTAGACGTCGGAAGTATCAAGAAAGGTAACGCCGGAGTTGATGGCATGATGAATGAGAGCGATCATGTCGGATTCTGGCTTTGGAGGTCCATAGAGTGCTGACATTCCCATACATCCTAGTCCCTGTGCTGACACTTCTAGTCCTTGTGAACCCAACTTGATTCTCTTCACACTTCCCATCTCTTTAATTTTTGGAGGGTATGTCCTGTGCTCCTGTTTGTATGGAGAATTTGGTGGGTGTTGATAGGAGGTCGAATTGAGTGTGTTGTTAAAAAGGGGTTTTTTTTTTTTTTTTTTTTTTTTTTCTCCCCTAAACAAACCACCCCTTCTCCCCTCCCCCTCTTTACTTTTTTTTTTTCCTTTAGCTTTCTATTTTTTTTTTTTTTTTTTTTTAATATAATTAATTTATATTTTTTTTTTTTTAAATTATAAAATTAAATTAATATTTTTTTTTTAAAAATTATATTTTATTTTTTTAAGTTTAGTTATTATTTTTTTTTTTTTTTTTTTTTTTTTTTTTTTTTTTTTTTTTTTTTTAATTTTTTTATAAAATAAAAAAAAAAAAAAAAAAAAAAAATATAAATATTTTTTTTTTTTTTAAAAAAAATTATTTTTTTTTCCCCCTTTTATTTTTTTTTTTTAAAAAAAAAAAAAAATTTTTTTTTTTTTTTTTTTTTTAAAAATTTTTTTTTTTCTCATTTTTTTTTTTTTTTTTAGCTTAGTTTTCTTTTTTTTTTTTTTTTTATTTTTTTTTTTCCCCTTTTTGGAAAATGAAATATTGAAGTATTTAAGACTAAAGCTCTCTTAGAAAAGCTCCACTTTAAGATCTAAAGTTATTGAAATATTGAAGATGGTGAAAGACATTCTTTAAGTTTGATTTTTTTAATTTATTTAAGGTGTTGCTCATGTATTTTGGTATGTTTAAATTAAACTTTATTCTAAATGAATTGAACATATCTAGGCCAACTGGTCAGTAATGTGCGTGTGACTGTTTGGTACGGTTATCAGACATTAGTCAACATCATACAATATCACATTCTGTCCTGAAACAATGTATTATCCAAAAAGTGTCTGCAAACGACATGACATGGCACTCTGTTCGGTGGGCAAAACTGCTTTGAATTTTAAGCACGATTAATTAGTGAACGGGTCAAAAAGCGGTGGCCCAGCCATTTGGTATCTCCAACGGACGAGGTCTTGCCAGATCTCCTGGATTTCATTTATTTATTATTGAAACCAAACATTTTCAACTTTCATGATTACTGAAATTGGGGGAGCTGGGGGGCCAAGAGAGGTGGAGGGCGAGGCCAGGTGCCCATTTGCTGAAAATTGCGTGTCAAATCCTTAACATTTGTACAAAAATTTTAATTAGGTTTTTCAAATTAATTTTGTTTTTATTTTTCCTTCATTCAAAGTTAATTTTGTAATGTTTGAATATTTTAACTTTAAATTGGGGTCTATGTGCATCACTTTTCTAATTTCATAAGTGTGGCTGTTATCTGCTATGCTAAATTTTTTCATATAAAGATAAAAACTACAAAATAATATAGAAAAATTGTCCCTATAAATAATAAACAATTTTGTTATGTTTGAATTATTTAACTTTAAATTAATGACAAAATAATTTTGTCATTTCAGAGAGAGAGAGAGAATTCAGTCCGAAAGTGGGGAGAGAGAGAGAGAGAGAGAGAGAGGAATGATTGGCCCCGATGAGAACCAACCACCCGTAAAGGGTAGACAGTCCCTCACCTTCCCTAGATTTGCTGGGATAGGATGCATCCCACCCCATCATGCAACAAAGGAGAACCACCACATCCAGTGTGCGAAGAAGATAAAAGCAATCGAGGGAAAGGATTGGCCCAATTCTGGTCACTCATAGGAGTTTCAGGGACAGTCATGGGTCCAGAGCCTGTACAGGGTGTAGATACAATCACGTTCTCAGACACTGAAGAGGAAGAGCTAGAAGATAAAGACAATGAAGAACCACCGGAAGACTCCGAGATCCCGAAACTTCATGTATCTGATGAAAACCGGACGAGCCTATGCCGGCGATGGAAATTCATAGTAATCATTAAACTTTGTGGAAAATCAATACCTCAAATATAACTTAAAAAGCATAGGTGAATAGGTTACGTGATAATTTTTGAAGATTTTGAAAATTTGTACGGAGTATAAAAAATAGAAGAAAGGAAATGAAACAAAACATACAAGAATTTTATAATGATTCTATCAAACTTGATGTATATTTACTCCTATATGGATTTTTATTATTTTATCTAGATAGTACAACATATTTGCTTCCAGAAGTGTCTTTAAAAAATACTTTCAACCTCTCACATATTGGTACTTTCTCTCTCTAAACCCTAGACCCAAATAACACACTCTGGTCTTCATACTTATACTTATTGTATAAAAGAAGAGTAAATATTACAAAAAATGAAAATAGGACTTTAGATATAACGAATTTAAACCTCATTTGAAGGATTTACAAAAGACTTAAAGAACAAAGTATGTTTCATTGAATGCAGAAAGTGAATGCTTAGCTTCCTTTTTCTTCTCTTCTTCAGCATTGAGTATTTATTTCTTTGAGTACTGAGAGTCATTGGGATATGTTGAAATTTGAATCTCTTCATTAAATGTTTCAAGTACTATATTTAATGTCTTTAACACTCTCATTTAATGCATTTGACCATTTGAGAGAATTCAAACGTTGCTCTGCAGATTCAGACATTCTTTTTGCTTTGCTGCAAAAGTTGAACTTTAGATCTTAAATGTAGAGATGATATGATATGCATTTATTTGACATTTTTGAATCGAAAAGCATGTTGGGATGTACTAACTTAATTTGTTTATTGACTAGGAAAAGTGTATATTGAATTTGCTAAATTGTCGATAGTATTATATTTAAATCAAATTTTCAATAATCACATACTCAATAGAATCATTTACATAATGCATATGTAATTATCAAATAAGTGAAAATTCATATAAATCTTGCATATTGTCTGAAGTGTTCACAAATTTCATGAAAATATTAAAATTATGCACAACAGGGTTTAAATGATTTAGTCATTTAATGCAATCTCAAAATATTTGCAATGATAGTCAAATAAATATATATGTCTACGCAGTGAAAGTTAAGTATATGAACTAAATGTCTAGAATAGTATAGTCAACTAACTTCTATGCTCCGTCGATTGACTTTGAGTTAGTTGAATGGAGAAGATGGATAGTCGACTGACTAACTTGCTCGGTTAACATAGACCTTGCTTGATTGTTTGAGACCCTTGCTCGGCTGGCTGAGACCTTGTTAACTCTCAATTGGCCATGTCCTCATTTCTTCTTGGTTGTTGTGTCTCTATGTAATCATGTCTCTCGGTAGTTATGACTCTTGGTAGACATGCCTCTCAGTAGTTATAACTCTAATTCCGTTTTAATTTCTTGGTTCATCTCTAGTTCACTCTAAATCTCTAGGTTGGCCGAGAGACCCTTGCTCTCTTGTTTTTATCTCTCGGTAGCTCCCTTATTTACTTAGTAATGATTATTTAAGTAAAAATACATTTTCGTATTTTTACATTTGTTATAGTTCACACTAAATCTCTAGGTTGATGGAGGATGCTTGCTCTATTCAATTTTTATATTTGAACTTTTACATTTCCATTTATTTAAATTATTACATGTAAATAAAAAATATACCCCATTTGGATTTAATAAAAATTATTTCAAAACCTAATTTTTAAAAATAAAAAATCAACTTTCACTTCATAGAACAAAATTTCACTTTTGATTTTTGGTTTCACTTTGGATGAATTTTGTTCGAAGGGTTAATGATTTAGAATTTTTTTTTTAAAAAAAATGGTTTTAACTTAATTGATATATGGAAAACAAATACCATCATTTTTAATTCTCATTTTTTTAATATTTCAAATATTCATATTTTTGAGTATTTAGTCTTTGGTGAATTGATCAAACCTGGATTTTCAATATTTTAAGTAACTTATTTTCTATCTAATTCGCTTGTTTAAGTAACACCATTATCCCACTACTACAAATAGGTTGTTTCTCAATACTATGTGACTGTTCTTCAACGTTCTTTGATGTTCTCAAGTGTCGACTATCCTCACATATTTTGTTCATATGCATTATTGCCTTTTCCTTTTAGCGAGTTGATTGTTCTTAATGTTACAACTAGCAGTCTCCAAATTCTTTCCTTAATCAATCTAGTCATGTTTTGCTTATTATAAAAATCTAACCATGCCAACAATACCAATTCCAACACACAAAAGTCAGCGAGCTATGGTAGTTAGGGGGAGAATTAGACTATATAGACATGGAGAAAGGATTTTGTTTGGCCAAATTTTCCAACAAACCAGAGCTTTAATGGGAGGACCATGGATAGTACATGGACACTATCTGGTTGTAATAAAATGGAGGCCATGGTTCTTACCATCTAAGAAAGCAATCCAGTGGTATGGACCATTATTACCCATTGAATTCTTTGACAAGGACATTCTATTCTAGATCGGGAAGGGAAACCACTACGCATTGAGATGAATACTGCCACGGTGATGAGATGCAAGTATGCACAGCTATGTGTAGAGATAGATTTGGATAAGCCACCAGTGCTGAGAATCAAAATCTGGAAAAGGGTTGTACATGAGGAATATGAAGATCTCTACACATTTTGTTTGAATTGTGGAAGTATGGGACATTCCAAGGAAAATTGTGGCTCCAATTTAGGGGAAACCACACAAGTATAGTCACAGGATAAGCATCTCAACATAGAAAATCCCCTCGACAAGAATGATGGTTTAGTGAATGCAGAGAGCAAAGAATTAGCATATGGACCATGGATGCAGGTACAACAATGGCGCTGACGTGGAGGATAGCGGCTAGATTCAGTGGTTGACTTGGAGAAGGCATTACACCAAAACAGATTTGCAAATTTAGTGGACTATCAAAATGAGGGAAATAAATTCAAAATAAAGGGAAGGAATCTCGGAATGGTAATGAAAATCATGACAGGTAACTACAGATTAATGGAATGGAAAAAGACGGGTGAAAGTAGGTTGGGGACTAGAAGAATTATGGGTAACAAGCAAAAGAATCATTCCCCATCTTCTCTTACCTTGGCTCCGTAGAACATCAAAATAATCAGATCAACCAAGCAATAGTCGTCAAAATCTATGCATTTCCCACTTCAGGAGGGTTAGAAGGTGACTGATGACCAGCAGGATAACCAGACAACAGACATAGCCTCTCTCATGAAAATCCAGCATCAAAGGAGGTTGGAATTGGCACCAAGGGGAGCCGCGAACTTGGTACAATACATCCCAGGCGAAGAGATCCTGTAGAACACAAATTGGAGCCTATAGAGGATAACAGAATCCTCATACCATGGAAAACGATTGGAGGTGACAAAAATTGTGGTGGTAGTCAGAAGAGAGAGCAATAGGGATGCTTCTCCCAAATTTCATACACGAATAGAATAGATGTGGAGGAAAGACTAAAGGCAAAGGTCACAGAGGAAGAACCAGAGATAGAAGCCACAACCAGGAAATTCCTGAAAACTCAGAAGAGACAGAAATTGGTGTGAGCCCATGAGATTGAAGTTATGCCGTTTATTCCACTGTTTCTTTAAATCTATAGATATTAAAAATAATTTTTTAGTCTAGAATGTGAGGAGTATTCGCAACCCTAGTGTCTGATGGGCTGCTGGGGGAATTATTTAGTTGCACTCCCTGGACATGGTATGCTTGTTTGAAACAAAAACTTAATCTTCCATGACCCTAGCATTTCTCAAACAAAGGGGTTATGATAGAGAACATGCAGTAGTGGCTTTTGGGTTTTGAGGTGGACTTATGCTTTCTTAGAAATCAACCTACATTTCTGTGGAAATAATGATGCATACAGACCAACTAATTCACTATCGTGTTGGGTCAGAGAGCCATCTATGGTATGTCAACTTTGTATACATCTAGCCACATACCTTGGCAAAATAAAGAGCATGGAATGAGCTTCACCAATTAGCTTGCATGGTCCAGAAGGTGTGGTTGGTATTGGGGGACTTTAATGACACAACAAGACCATCAGAAACTACTAACAAGTCTGTTAATGTGCTAGTAGGGCAGCCTACTTTGGTGATGATTGAAGGAGATGAGAACTCCATGATCTTGGCTTTTTTGGTGATGGCTTCACTTGGGTCTGGAAGAGAGATGGTTTGTTTAGACTCACAAAACAATTAGATAGGATATCGAGTACTTCGTTAGTCAACTACTATTCTCAAAAGCGAGGGTAGTGGTGCTTACTTGGCTACATAGGGACCACCTTCCATTATTGTTCAGTGTATGTATATCATATTCTCTAGATAAATCGAGATAGCTATTTCAGTTCCTTTCACGTGGCTTCACCATCCCAACTTATGACGAGTTTTTGTTAAAACTTAGTCAAAAGGAGGCACCTCATTGTTAGATATCATTGATTCAGTTACCAGAACATTTAGGGGGTGGAACCGTGATGTGTTTAGGAATATTTTTCAGACAAAGTGTGCTCTAATCAACCGACTTATGGGGATTCAAAGAAGCTCAGAGTATAATCAGTCTCTATTGTACAAATGATGTTTTAATGATGATCACACAAGATATTTTGAAGAAACAAAGGTTGAACTACTAGAAAATATATAGACAATCGAGTATTAGGTGTCCATGTCAACCTAGTGAGTGCATAGGTCGACCCATCAAGGTTTATGCCTTAGGAGAGCAAACTCATTCGACCAACCAAAACATTTAGGTCAACCCACCCAGACTAACAGTTTGACCTATAGATGAGGCCAATTGACCTAAATTAAAATGATTTTGGTTCATAATACAAACCTATCAATCTATAGGATGTACACGTCGACGTAGGGATATACATAGGTCAACCCCTTGAATGCACAGGTCGACCTAAGCATTGCTTGGTCCTTGAACATTCCTTCAACATATAAAATTCAACCTCCATTAGACCTCAAAGCATGAGTCGACCCTTAGAACATCATATGTTGACCAATTCAAAGACGAGATCAACCAATTGGAATAGCATGTTAACCTGAAATGACTTAGAACACTTTGATATGTTTAAATGTCATGTCTCGATTCTCGGATCGACCATGCGACAACCACCGCGTTGTCTCAGTACACGGTCAGAATTCCCCATATATGGGGACTTCGCAAGGCTACATAACAGTACAGTAAATCTTTCAATATACAAATCCATCAAAAATAAGAAAACATATAGAAAGCACACATGCAAAGGACCCATCCGGTCATCCCTGTACACACAAGTATACGTCAGCACACACATTTGGGAAGGGGGTTCTTACACATGCATGCATGCAGTGTGGCCATCCCAACCATTTCAGAATTCTCAGTACAAATAAAGCATTTCAAAGATTTTTCAAAATCAAAATAAATGAAGTCCTGAATTATAATCGTGAGATTTTACTAATACTTGTCTGAAGAAAACAATCCAACATTAGTACAGACCAAACGGTATACGATGTATAGAACTTCATGAATCCGAAAGTAAATATTGAAATCAAATATTTCTTGAAATCAAATATTTCAATCCAACTGTCCTAGTTAAACAGTAAGATTTTACTAAAATATAATTTAAACGAAAATGAACAAGTTTCAATATCAACGATGTAAGGATTCTACCAACACTTGCTCCTATATACGAAACAAGTATCGATTAAATCCATACAAAAAATTGTATAAGTTTTCCTTTCCATAGATTTCAGATCAAATCAAAATAAACCCTACATCACTAGAATACCTAAACGAGTCAGCACAATAATCTTTCACAAGCTCCAATTGTTGTCATTGACTTAAACTTCCTCTGAAAGATTTAAAATAGAGGGGTGAGCATCAGAAATACTGAGTGAGTGTATCGCATGTTATGAAGATAAATGATGGATGATTGTGGACATGTCAAATAATTTTCTTAAACTCATAATTTCAAATTATAAAGAGCGAGGTATATCATCAAATGTCAAATACAAATAAAAAATTTAAAAGAATTCATATATATATTTTTTTATTATATGCATCCAATATTATATCTTGTTTTTCACAAATCATGGGGTTGCCGAAATCTTCCCACTAAAGGTTTGGGTTCGACCAATAGTGGAACGGTCAAGGAGTTTTCATTTAATGTCAACCACATACATATACCCTAACCTTGGCTTTGGTTCGGACCTCTCCTGGGGTGCAACCAGACTAGTTCAAAGGGAGGGTTTCAGAAGCACATCTCGAGCGCAGCTACCTCCTCAACCAAATAAACACCCAACCACATCACCCCGTCGGGTCGCACCGTGGAGGGAATGACTATAGCCATTTACCATGCACACAGCACCATTTCGTAACATCAAAGTATGAAATCAACGTGCCAATAATGATTCAAACAATTCTTATTTCTAAAGCTCAATTCAAATCATATTCAACATAATTCAGATAATATGGTACATTATTTCCATTTCAAACATATGGATGCATATTTCGACTATAATCTCATTTTTGGAATATTCTACAATCATAAAACAATTGAATATCAATTATAAAAGTATTTATAAAATCATTACGAAATATTTTCTCATTTAAAATCATAAACATGTATCCACTCACCTTTAGGGGGGTTTCCACTCCCAATTCCGCAATTTAATTCAAGGTAACCCTTCTCAACCTTCAAATAGATTATCCTATACTAATAATCACAATTTCATTATTAGTTCATCCTAAATTCTAGGTTTTATGAACTTTCCTATATTTAGCACATACCTAATTCTTCAATTTCATGAACTAAGATTCTTATTTCATCATTTCAAGATCACTTGCATTACTAATGGTGTTAAATTCCCAATATTCCTCAATTTTCCTAATTTCTAATAGTTTTCCCAATTTTTCTCGAATTTTACACAACCCTAATTTTTCTAATTCATGATTCAACATACTTTCAAGACATATACAAGTCTTCTCACCCTAAATTAACCCTAAGTTTATTTAATTATCGAAAGGATCAGGATCCCCTCACCTAGGGTTTTTGCAACTCGCAGACCTAACTTCCGTACGCCTACAATTCAGTCTGGAATCCTGCAATACTTCCAAATCAAAATCAAAGCAAAGTTCAGTAATTAAACTTATTCACTATGGAAATCAAAACCCTAGAACTAAGATCTGAAGTCAGTCTTTACCTGTGTAGGGAAGGAATCGCAATCTCGGCCTAGGGTTTTCCAAGGTCTAAGATGAATGTTGGTTCGGAGCTTCAACGAAGACTGCAGAGAGGCTCTCGGCAGAGAGAGCATGCCATGCACGAACAGGCGAGGGACAGAGTGAGAGAGCTCTGTTTTGTCGCACGTGAGAGAGAGAGAGAGAGAGAGAAGGGTCGGCTAGGGTTTGAGGGCGGTGGTCGACAGCATTCGCCGGTGAGTGAGAGAGGGAGAGTGCGGCAGAGAGAGGTGGAATCGAGAGAGAGAGGGGCAGATATTCGAAAGAGAAAGAGAGAGAGAGGCGGAGGAAGATTTGGGCTTTCAAGCCCTAATTAAAGCATGGCGACGTAGCGTTTTGCCCCAAAATGTTGCGTCTCCTCTCTTTTTTATTATTTTTTTTAAAAAATAAATATAAATATAAATATGTATTTATACTCTCATTATATTAAATCTCTAAATTTACCAATAATAGAATGTACTACGAATTTACAACACAAGCGTTTTAATTATACCAAAAATTTCAATTTAATACTCCAAAATAAAAAATCAATAAAATTTAAAATTTTTCCTTTATATTTATCTAGACATTAATAGAATATCTCTAACACTGAATTTTCGGTATTACATTAAAGCTGCACAGGTCGACCAATTGAACTACCATGTCAACCTGAGATCATTTAGCACAAATAGGTTGATTCACCACACATTGACCTACACAAAAGGGGAGTCGACCGATTCATCACCAAAATGAAAAGACAAGCTGACTTTCATTTGAGCTTGTCTACCTACCATGAGTCAAAACCAAATATCTATTCGACCTAGCAACACACTTCTCAACTTAGAATCTTCAATGAGTCGATCCATCTTCGAATAAGTCGACAATTGATAATGAAATCGCATTGAACTATAGACCTACTCAATGGGAAGTCGAATGTTCCTTACGAATTGGTTGACACAATGAGTTTAATTGGCCAACCTATAGTTATAAGTCGATCCAAGAACAAATATATCGACCTAAATCTATGAAAAATGAAGTTTATATCTACATAGTTGGACCCTTGAAGGAATAGAGATCGACCCAAGCCTATGATAAATCAAATTTACATTACATAGATAGACCCTAGGAATGCATAGGTTGACTTAGAACTAGGCTAATTTGTTCTGAAACCACATAGGTCAACCCAGGAGATGCCTAAGTTGACCTAAGCCTTTGCCATTTTATTTTCTCAAAACATAGGTCAACTAGGATCACTTGTAAGTTTACCCAAGCTCTTTAATGAATCAACCCAAGAAATTGAAAAGTTGACCGATTCTTATATTTTGTGTCTTAACGAACAAAAGTTTTTCAAAATTGAGTCAACCTAGGCACTTGATCAAGTCGACTTAAAGCAACCGCACTTTTGTTTTCGAAATAGTTAAGCTTCTGAAAGATCAACACATGAGCATTTAACACTAATTAACTAAGCTTAACATAACATACAATGTCAGATTAAGTGCTTGTTTAGTTAAACCACTCTTGTGCAACAACAAGTTAGTTGATTCATTAGTAGGCCTGAAGGCAGCAAGGGCAATGAAAATTGAAGGATTAAAGCAACAAGAAAAAACATTTAATGACATAGATGAAGAACATTAATGAAAAATGTTCGAATTCACCTACCTCTACTGTAGCTCCCATCAATTCATCTATAATTTCAAAGTGAAGAAGAAGCAAAAGTTAATGATGACCTATTGATGAATTGGTTGGTGAACAAATTGAATGCATTTCCAACGACTAACTTAAAGCGCTATGTTTCATAGAAATCATAGTCGGTTCTTTCATTCTCTAACCTTTCTTGAGTATAATCATTTGTAAGCTTAAATTTTATTACATCTGAGGATTGTAACCTCATTCTTTGTAACATTCTACATCTCTTGTATTGAAAATTTCAATGACCGTTAAAGGATTCATGGTATGGGGTTTGGAGAGAGAGTCAACCTGTGTAAGGTTCAAAATTTAGTATTCGTGGAAAAACATTGTCAAAAGTCTAACTTGAACCTGTAATCAACTTTGTACTATTAGAAAATATAGTAAAAATTCCAAGAGTTATCTGGGAGTGGATGTATACCGAATTTGACAAAACCACCATAAAAATCCTTGTGTGTTCTTTGCACTTTATTTTCATTGTTAAACACCAATAATTATCTCAAGCCTTTGTCAATCTGTAAATTCTTAGAAAAATTAAAAAATTATCATTCAACCTATTCACCCCCTCTAAGTTATATTATGTCAGGTTGATCCACTACTGAAACAATTCACTTATTAAAACATTTAACGGAGATATTTAAAATACAGAAGAAGAATTTATATGTGGTATTCATTGACTTAGAAAAAACTATGATAGAGATCCAAGAGATATATTGTGGTGGACGCTCATAAATAAGAGAATTTCTATCAGATACATTAATTTCATCAAAGATATGTATGAGACAACTATTACCAATGTAAAAACTTATAGGGTGTAAATGATAGTTTTCCAATTAATATTGGATTTCATCAAGATTCAATATTAAATCTCATTCTTTTTGCAATAGTGATAGATGAAATTATAAAAAATATTCAAGATAAAATACAATGATATATGTTCTTTGTAGATGATATAGTTTTGATTGATAAAACTAAAGAGAGCATTAGTGTGAAATTGGAGTTATGGAAGGATGCACTAAAATTTAGAGAATTTAGATTGAGTCGATCAAAAACTGAATATATGAAATGTATGTCTAGTAACAGTTACCAAAATGATGAAGAAACAATTAAATTAGAAAGACATGATGTACCAATAAATGAACATTTTAGATATTTAGGGTCCGCCATTCAAAATGATACCAACATAAATAGGGATGTAAATCATTGGATACAAACTAGTTGGACGAAGTGGAGAAGGCTATCTAGACTTCTTTGTGATCGTACAATACCACTACATTTGAAGGAGAAGTTTTATAAAATCATAGTAAGACCTAAATTATTATATGACACTGAGTGTTGGGTCACTAAACAACAACAAAAAAATATAGTAGCTGTAATTGAGACGAGAATACTTAGTGGATGTGTGATAAAATTAAAAAAAAAAATAGAATTAGAAATGAAGATGTACTTAATAAATTAGGAATATATTCAATTGTAGATAAAATGCATGAGTATCGTTTGAAGTGGTTTGAACATATGTAATGAACATTAAAAAATGCACCAATTAGAAAGATCGAGAGTTTAAATATATGAAATTTAGTGAAACATCAAGGCAAGCCATCGAAAGGCTAGATGTAATATATCCATAAAGATATGATAGTTAAGGGGTTAAGTGAGAAAATAGTTTTAGATAGGAACGAGTGGTGTAGGTAAATTAAAACAAATTAAGTCATCCCAGTGTTATTGTAAGTTTATAAATTTTATTTTATTTTATTCTATTATTATTTTATTTAATTTTTTAACTTTATTACTTTATTATTATTATTATTATTATTATTTTCATTTCATTTTATTTTTTATATTTTTTATATATACAAAAATGTGTGTGTGTATATGTAATTTTATCATTATACACAGGAGATACTACACACAATTCTGGAATCCTATAGCAAATGGCAGAGAATGGTTCTAAAAGTAGACCTCAGAAAGGTGTACGATAGTGTAACTTGGGAGGTCGTATGCTAAACCCTCATGGATTATCAAATGCCTCAGCCACTGGTGCGTCTAATAATGTTCATGGTATCTAATAGTAGCTCTGCTCTACTTTGGAATGGTGAAGCACTTTTTGTTTTTTACACTCAATAAGGGACTTTGATAGGGAGACCATTGTCTCCATATCTATTTATTTTGGTCCACGGAAAACTATCATACGACATAAGAGAGGGTTCTTGGATACCCATTCGCACTTTATGTTTGGGACCCAATCCTTTATGTGTTCTTCGCAGATGACCTCATGTTGTTTGCAGATGTTAAAACAGGATAACTAAATTCTATCCTGGACTGCCGTGCGGAATTAGAAGTAATTAGTGGCCTAAAGGCTAATCCAGAAAAGTAAAAAATTTACGTATTGCCAAGAGCCCTTTAACATTGAGGCGAGGCAATCGTTGTCTGCTCAAAAAAAAGTTTAGACATATAGATGATCGGGATAAAAATCTAGGGTAACCACTGTTGTCACGCCCCGATCCTCGAATCGACCACGCGACAACCGCCGCGTCGTCTCGGTACATTGGTAAAACCTCCCCATCTACTGGGACTCCGCAAGGCTATCAAATCATAATAAATCATCAAAAGTATAAAATTTTTCAAAAACAAGAAACCACAAAATCATTACACATGCAGGGAGCCCATCCGGCTCATTCCTGGACGTACAAACACACACATTGATACACATTGGGGAGTGGGATCCTGTACATGCAATCATACATTAGCACACATCAGGGAGTGGGAACCTGTACATGCACGAGTACACAGCAACACACAACTGGGAGCGGAAACCTGTACATGCATGCATGCGACGTGACCATCCTGGCCACTCAGAAAGCATTTAACAAACAAGAAGTTCCAAAACATAGCCGTCGGATTTTACCAACACTTACCCGAGGAAAACAAGCCAGTATCGATAAAATCCTAACGGTATGAGTTGTACAGAACTTCACAAAATAAAAAAAAAGCATCGAAATTAAGATTTACAGTCCAAAAGTTTCAGTACAGATATAAACAGTTTTTCAAAAATAGAGAAAGCAAAATAAATAAAAACAAATAAAAAATCGTCAGATTTTATCAATACTTGTCAACAACTCGGCCAGTATCAATAAAATCCGCACGACATGGGATGTACAGACTTCTCTTTCCCTGGTTTGAAAGCTATCAATCTCCAAAAGTAACACTGCATGTCAAATACTTATCCAGTCTGCAAAAATACTTCACAAGCTCTGTCGAGTAGTCTCCCAACTAAGTCTCCTCTGAAAAAGGTGGAGAGAGAGGGTGAGTATTGGGGAATACTCAGTGAGTGGATTGCAATGGTGCAATTGTGTTCATAAATAAGGGTGAATGTGTGGCAGTCAAAGAATATCTCATAAATCATTTCATATACATAAAATCATTTCAATAAATCACATTTCACAAATATGCATCTATCAATTATCCTTTCAGAAAATCTTGGGGTTCCATTGAAAAATACTTCCGTCTTAGGGCGGCCAAACCCAGACGAAAGTCTGCCAAGGGTTTTTCTACCAATGTCTCAAAACAAGCCTCATTCCTTGGCGTTGGCTCGTACATCACCGGGGTGCACCAGATCTAGTACGACTTCGACAGAGGGAGGGACGTCAAACTCTCCCGCACATCCAAACCTCAATCCACGTCACCCCGTCGGGTCGTTCCGTGGTGGGAATATGACTATAGTCATCTACGGCACCCTTCATTTCTCAATCAATCTATTTCTCAACAACGTGCCATGATTTTCAACAAATAATCCATAATTTCATGCCAAAACATTTCATAGAGCAATATCAAATAGCACATGACACAAAAGCATTTATAAATACAATGGATGCATTCGTATTTCACAATTCAGTTCAGACAGCCCACATTCATAAAACAATTTATATAAAACATGTAAAAATATTTCAAAATCATTTTCAAGGCAATTTTAAAACAGGTTTCTCATTTACGAACACAATGAACCGTCCACTCACCTTTAGAGAGGGTATTCACTCTCAAATTCTCAATCCAATCCAAATAGCCCCCTTTTTAAGTCCCCAAACGATTAACCTAATCAAACATTGCAATTATCGTCAATTAATATCTCTATAACAAGGGTTTTCACATTTTCCTAACTTAATTCACCCTTAATTTCACATCCACGATTTCTAAATGCTGATTTCATCACCCGAAAATCATTTATAGCTCGAATGAACTTTAACTACCAATATTTCCTAATTTTTCTAATTTTCTTTCCATTTCACATAAATATAACATTTTTCATGCATATTTCAATTGAAACTCTAAGAAAACCATTCAAATCGACTCAGTTCGATTCTATCATTCCTTAACATGCTTCTTCCGTTTCAAATAGCCTAAGTTGATGAATTATGCATCACTTACTTCACTAATTACATATTAAATATCAGAAAATCGCATCCTATACTAATCTAACATATACATATCTCATTACCCTAGATTTAACACTAAATTTACTCAATTTATTGAGAGGATCAAAATCTCTCACCTAGGGTTTCTCGATTTGCAGTCCTAGCTTCCAGTCGCCATTGGATTTAAGCTCAAACCTGTAATGACTTCAATTTACAGCAATCGTTAGAATTAAACCTAACGACTAAGAATATTCAACCCTTGAATCAAAATTGGAAAACCTAGGCTTACCTCTACAGATCTGTGACCTAGGGTTTCTACTGTCCTGCGGCCAGGGTTTCTGCAAGGATTGCAGAAAGGTTCGTGGCTAAAGGGAAGGAGGGGCGCTGAAGGAGAGGGAACTTCGTCGCGCGCGAAGGAAGGAGAAGAGAGCAAACGCTCTCTATCGTCGCGCAAGAATGAAAGAGAGCAGAGAGATGAGACGGTAGAGAGGGAAAATGAAAGAGAGAGAGACAGAGCGATCGTGAGGGAGAGAGCGCAAAGAGAGACTGTGGGATAGAGAGAGAGACTAAGGGACAGAGTGAGGCTGAGAGAGAAAGACGAACGACGGCTGTAGGCGGTAGTGGAACCACCGTCAAACGGCGGAGGAGGGAGAACGACGAACAGAGAGATCGCGAGCGGGAGGGAGAGAGCAGAGAGAGATTCGGGAGTGAGTGAGAGACGGAGGGAGGAGAAGAAAGATTAGGGCTTTTAGCCCTAATTTTCATTTGGGCAAAATGCAGCGTTTTGCTGCGTTTTGTCCCATCCTTTTTTTTTCTTTTTTTTTTTATAATTAATAAAAATATATATATAATTTAATTTTTCATATTCTCATCACATTGGAAGTTTTAAATTTACCAAAAATAATAAAAAAAAATATTGTGAATTTGTAACACGACATTTTAATTATACCAAAAATTTAAAATTTAAATCTCAAAATTAAAAATCAATAAAAATTAAAATTATTTTTTATATTATAAAAAAAAATTTCTAAAAACTCGGTGTTACAACCGCAACATGGAAGGGTATGGAAAACGACTTATCAATAGCTAGCGGAGTAGATTGAGAAGAAGATGGCGAATTGGAAGAAAAAGTAACTCAGTATAGCTGGAGAATGGACCTTACTTCAATCAGTGTCAACGTCAATTCTCACATATGTCATGCAAACTACTTTGCTTCTAGAACCCACATGCACCCAGTTGGATAGGATTAGTTGACAATTTCTATGGGGAACGACTAGACAGATTCATGTCGTTAGTTAGGACGTGATTTGTCAAGAAAAGAAACATGGACTAGGCAAACGGATAGCAAGGTACACTAATCGGGATTTGTTGACTAAATTAGGCTAGAAACTGCTGACTAGTGAGGACTCTTTATGGCGTCGAGTTCTACAAAGTAAATATCTTAGTTGAAATGAATTTCTCAACTATCTATGAATGGTGGGGACAACTACGGATCAGAGAGTTTCTCACTAACGGGATATATTGGCAGGTTGGTAATGGGTTTGAATCCAATTTTGGTATGATTGCTGGGTAGGAATGGAACCGTTACACTGTCACCTCATAAATGATACGGAAGTAGGCAGAGAATCACTCCGGGTGAATCAGTTCATTACAATCGATAGACAATGGGATATTAATAGCCCCAAATCACCACTTCCAGCTGATAAGGCCAAAGAGATTCGAGCAATTTGGATTCCCCAAGATTCAGGAAGTAATGATTCCATTTGCTGGGCGGCGGAGCCAAATGGGCAATTTTCGGCACATCAGCTTACTAGGAATTCCATTGCACGTTGGCTTCAAACAACACCACAGTGCCCTGGGACTGGATATGGTGATTAAAATGTCCCTAATGAGTCAAGGTGTTAATCTGGAGAATAGAACACAATCAGCTCATGAATAATTGTAAGAGGATTAGGAGGGGTTTTACTACTGACACCAACTTGTCATCTTTGCCAGAAAGCAACGAAATCAATGGATCACTTATTTTGGGGGTTGTGGCGAGACCCGAAGGGCCTGGGAAAGACTACTGGGTGGTATTCTAGCTAGGAAACATTTGCCAGTGGCTAGTTAGAAACTGCAGGTCAAATGCAAGGTTTATGGACCTCCGTTGGAACATTATGTTTTTCTCCATGATCTGTGTACTATGGAAAACTTTGTGTCGGTTGATTTTTGAGGAAGGTAACTTTTCCCTAGAAACAATTATTGCTTATGCAATTGCATATGCCGGAAGCTCCCTCCATGCTATGTGTGGTAATGGTCGCGATATCTCAAGAAAAGGGAGTTCAATTAAATAGTCCCCCCTACCAACGGGCGATTTCAAACTAAATATGTAGGGATCTGTCTAGATTCCACGTGGCCAAGCCACTGCAGGGGGAGTCTTTCGAGATGAGCATGAATTGTTGGTCTTTCGCTTTACGGTCAATCTAGGAACCACAAACCATTGAGTTGCAAAATTATTAGCCGTTTGTGAGGACTCCAACTCATAGTACATTTACAATACTCCCCTGTTATATTGGAGATAGATTCAAAGGAGCTAGTGGGAGACTTGACAAATGGTGTTTCTGTGACGTCCCGATTTTCGGATCGACCACGCGATAACCATCGCGTTGTTTCGGTATACGGACAGAACCTCCCTACATACCAAGACTCCGCAAGGCTATAAAAACAACACAACAATTCTTTCTACACCAATCATCAAAAACAGAAAATATCACATAATAATACACACGTAAGGACCCATCCAGTCCATTCCTGTATACATGAGCACATATTGAGGAGAGAGAACCTGTACATGCACGAGTACACATCAGCACACAATCGGGGAGAGGGAACATATACATGCACGAGCACACAATATGGCCATCCTAGCCATTTTAAAGTTCGCAATATAAGGAAAGCACTTAACAAACAAGAAGTCTCAAAATATAGTCGTAGGATTTTACTAACACTTGACTGAAGAAATCAAGCTAACGTCAGTAAGATCCAAACTATATGAGATGTACATAATTTCGTGAAATCGAAAGAAAATAATCATTCTCAATATTACAAACCAAATGTCCCACTCCAATAATAAGTTTTTACCAAAAATAGGAGAGAAAAGAAAATAAACAACAAACCACGTAAGGATTCCATCAATACTTGTTCCTATATAGGAAACAAGTATCGATTAAATCCGTACCAAAAGAATTGTACAAGTCTTCCTTTCTATGGAATTCAGTTCAGACTAAAATGACTATACATCACTATATATATATACCTACAAAAGTCAGTTGGTAGGCCCTCCCCAAGCTCCAATCTCTGTCACAAGTCTAATCTTCCTTTGAAAAATGTTAAAGAGGGGTAAGTATTATAAATACTCAATGAGTGGAGTGCAATGGCATGTAAATAAGGGGTGAAAGTGGGGAATGTCAAAGCAAACTTCAAACATCATCCAAACATTTTCAGTAATTCGACATCATTTACAAAATATGTATCCATATCAAACATTTTTTAAGAAAATCACAAGGGTCTCATCGAAAACACTTCTGCCTTGCGTTTGGCCGAACCAAGACGGAAGCCCGCTAAGGGGTTTTCCATTTCAGTTTTTCAAAACTACCATCTTCCTTGGCGTTAGCTCGAACCTCACCGGAGTGCAATCCGGATAGTCCGACGTGGCAGAGCAGAGGCCGCATACCCTTCTCACAAATAAACCCCAATCCACGTCACCCCGTCGGGTCGCTCCATGGGGGGAATGACTATAACCATTTCTCTCATGCACCATCATTTCACAATCATTCCATTTGAATCAATGTGTCATATTTCATCAATTCAATCAGAAAATCATGCTACAAGCATTTACCAATCAAGTAATCAAGACAAATGGCACAAATTCATTTAAAATCACATAGGATGCATTCATAATTCAAATTCTCATTTCAGACATCCCACATTCACAAATCATTTCATATAAATCATGTGAAAATCATTCAAACTATTTATTAAATAATTTAAAGACGTTTTGCTCATTTATTACACAACGGTCCGTCCACTCACCTCTAGGGAAGATATCCACTCCCTATTTCCGAAATCAACTTAAAATGACTCCTCTTGAGTCTCCAAAGGTCAACCTAGACTAATCAACACGAATAATCATCAATTAAACCTCTATTAAAGGGTTTTCAAATTTCCCTTTATTTACAATAGTCTTAACTTACACAATTACATTCCTAAACTTTCGTTTCATCAATCTAGGATCATTTCAAATCACCAACGACTTTAAATTTACAATATTCTTCAATTTTACCCATTTTTCCCCGAATTTACAAAATCATAATTTAATTCATGCCAATTTCAATTCAAACCCCAAGAAAAACTACACAAACCAATCAAACAAAACTCTATTATTTTCTAAGACATTTTATCATGCTTCGCAGCCCAATTTATATCGAATTCTAGATTTAACATAAATAATTTCATACAAACTTTCAAGAATAATGCATTTCCTTCGAATTCAACTCATTTTCAAATCACATATAAAGCTTCTCATCCTACATTCAACCTAAACTTAATCAGTTATTGAAGGCATTTAGAAATTCCTCTCACCTAGGGTTTTACAATTTGCAGCCTTAATCGAATGCCTCCTTAGTCCTATCGGTAAGCTGCAGTGCCTCCAAACCAAATCAAATATAGCAAGTTAGTCCAATCACCTAGAAAAATCGAAACCCTAGAACAAGAAATCAGGAATTTGTTCTTACCTACGCAGAGGAAGAATTGCAGTCGAACTAGGGTTCTCGAATGTCCCATTTATTGCTGGTCTAGGGCAGGTTGCCGAAGGAGGTGCTCACAGCATGCACCGTGCGAGCGAGTAGAGGAGAGGGAGAGCAAGAGCCCTGCTGTCGCGCGTAGGAGAGAGGAATGGAAGCTCCATTCACGTGCAGGAGAGAGAAATGATAGAGAAGGAGAGAAACAGTAAGTGCGACGCCGAGAGAGACGAGTGAGAGTGAGAGAGAACCGTTCGATCGATAGAGAGAGAGAGAGACTGAAAGTGAAACAGAGTGAGAGAGAAATGTTTCGAAGGGAGACAGAGAGATGGTGAGAGAGGGCGGCTATGGCTTGCGGTGGTCGGTGAGGGTGGCGCGGCGGAGGATGGCAGAGATTCAGGGAGGCGATCGAGATAAATCGCGAGAGAGATGAGGGACAGAGAGCGAGAGAGATGAAAGGTTGCGAGAGATTAGGGCTTATAGCCCTAATCGATTTGGGGAAGGGGGAACGTGGCATTTCGGGCTGAAATGCTGCGTCTCCCCTCTCTCTATTTTTTTTTATATTAGTTATAAACAACAATATATATATATTCATATTCTCATCACATTGGAGTTCTAAATTTTTTTTTAAAAAAAAAATAGAACGCGCTACGAATTTGTAACACGGACATTTCGATTATACCAAAAATTTCAATTTAATTCCCCAAAATCGAAAATCAATGCAACAGTTTAAAATTTTATACTATATTTCACAGAACATTTCCAACACCGAATTTTTGGTGTTACAGTTTTGCCTACCCATCATCAGTCCAACATTCTAAGAGAGTGCTAGTAGATAATTTGTAATCTTCCGGTCAGCTCCATCCTATACGTCCATCATTACCAGAAAACGGGTATCAACGACGGATTTTTCCGTCGCTGATACCCAAATTTTCGTCGCTGAAAATCACCTAACTAATTTTAGCGAAAGATCAGCGATGGATTTTTTAACTATGAAAAATTTCGTTGCTAATTTTGTTTTAGCGTTTTCAAATTACCGACGGATTAACGATGGATTTTGGAGTTCTAAATTTTCAAAAAAAAAAAAAGAACGAGCTACGAATTTGTAACACGGACATTTCGATTATACCAAAAATTTCAATTTAATTCCCCAAAATCGAAAATCAATGCAAAAGTTTAAAATTTTCTACTATATTTCACAGAACATTTCCAACACCGAATTTTTGGTGTTACAGTTTTGCCTACCCATCATCAGTCCAACATTCTAAGAGAGTGCTAGCAGATAATTTGTAATCTTTCGGTCAGCTCCATCCTATACGTCCATCATTACCAGAAAACGGGTATCAACGACGGATTTTTCCGTCGCTGAAAATCACCTAACTAATTTTAGCGAAAGATCAGCGATGGATTTTTTAACTATGGAAAATTTCGTTGCTAATTTTGTTTTAGCGTTTTCAAATTACCGACGGATTAACGATAGATTTTTAATGTCGGAAGATTTCCATCGCTAATCCGTCACTGAAGTGAGTAAGAGCAAAGCCAAATGCCCGAAACTGCCCGACCGACCCGCTTGCGCCCCGTCCGGACCTCGGCCCGCCTGCCTGCCCGCGCCTAAATGTACTAAAAATATGCTCTCACATGGATTCGAACCCGAGTGTAAGAGTGGGAACTTGAGAATCTTAACCATCATGCCACCATTACATTTGTGTTATTACTTTATTTTTTTCTATTTCTATACTTTATTTGTAACTCTCAATATTAAAAATACAGTACACTTATTTAATAAAAATATAAAATTATATTTAAAAAAAATTATATTTAATAAAAATACAAAATTATATTTAATAAAAACAAAAGATTATATTTAATAAAAATAAAAATTATATTTAATAAAGACACAATTATATTTAAAAAAAACAAAAAATTATATTTAAAAAAAATTAAAATTATATTTAATAAAAATACAAAATTATATTTAATAAAAATAAAAAATTATATTTAATAAAAATTAAAATCATATTTAATAAAAATATAAAATTATATTTAATAACAAAATAAAATTATATTTAATAAAAATAAAAATTATATTTAATAAAAAGAAAAAATTAAAATTTAATAAAAATACAAAATTATATTTAATAAAAATAAAAAATTATATTTAATAAAAACACAAAATTATATTTAATAAAAAAAATTATATTTAACAAAAAAATAAAATTATATTTAATAAAAATACTAAATTATATTTAATAAAAAATAAAATTATATTTAATTAAAAGATAATATTTTATTTAATAAAAACATAAAACTATATTTAATAAAAAAATATATTTAATAAAAAGACACAATTATATTTAATAAAAAATATAAATTATATTTAATAAAAATAAAAAATTATATTTAACAAAAATAATTTTTTTTTTTTTAAGTTTTAGCGATGAAAAAATTAGCGATGGAAATTTTTCATTGTTAATTTGTCTGAAAAAGCTTTAGTGACGGGTTTAGCGACAGAAAATTTCCGTCGCTAATTTTGGTGACGAAAAAATTAACGACGGATTTTTGCATCACCAAATCTGTTGCTGATTTTTTCGTCGCTAATCTGTCACAAATTCATTAGTTATAGCGATAGATTTTTATCCGTCGATAATTTCCGTCGATGAAAATCGTTTTTCTGATAGTACTAATGTTTTAGCGAAGCTAGTTAGACATGCCCCAGGCGTTCCCTGGTTTCACCCCTGCCAAGCAAAATCCAAAGTTTGTTGAAGCTAGACCTACATCGTGTGGCTTTTTTAGAGGCTAGTTAGTCTTCCTCTCGTACAAAAAAAAAAAAAAAAAAAAGTTAAAAATGTAGCCGTTATCTGCTATATGTGGAATTTATATAAAGATAAATACCATGAAACCTAAAATATGAAAACTTCTAATATAAATAATAAATAATGAAGTTATAATATTTTTCCAAAACACCAAATAATATTAATGAATTAAATTCTTAAAAGTACAATATTGGTTTCCCAATATTATATTTATTACCAAATAACTATAAATAGGTAGATTGAACACGCACTACAAAAAATTATCGAATTAGCGACGGATTTAGTCATGAAAATATCAGAAAAATTCGTGGCTAAATTGTTTAGCGACGAATTTAGCCACGAACTCATATCCGTGGCTAATAGCGCGTCGCAAAAATTTAGCCACGAATTTTTGAATTCGTGGCTAAATTTAGCCATGAATTGATGACTTTGTGACTAAATTCGGGGCTAAATTTTTCATTTTATATTTTTAATTTTAAAAGCCGCCGGCCTCCGCTCGTGTATGAACCAATTTCCTGCTGCTTTATATTTTTGTAAAAAATGTGCATTATCCATATTCGAACCTGGGACTAAGAGGACATCTAGAACGTTCTCAACTACTATGCCATATTAACTTATCTGATATACCTTTTTTTTTTTACTTTATTAATTTCTTTCTAACTTTTACCATTAAAAATACAATTTACTAATTTAATAAAAATATAAAATATGAAATTATATTTAATAAAAATACAAAATTATATTTAATAAAATTAAAAAATTATCTTTAACAAAAATACAAAATTATATTTTAAAAAATACAAAAATATATTTAATAAAAATCAATACCCTAATTTAATAAACATATAAAATATAAATTTATATTTAATAAAAATATAAAATTATATTTAACAGAATTTTAAATTAGCGACGAATTTAGCCACGAACATATTCGTGGCTAATTAGCCACAAATTTAGCCACGGACCAAAAATTCATGGCTAAATTTTGTCACGAATGAGAAATTCGTGGCTATTTAGCGACGGATTATGAATTTCATCGCTAAATTAGCGATACATAATTATTTTTATCACTAAATTAGCGATGAAAATGGATTTGTGGCAAATTAGTCACGAATTTTTGTTCGTGACTAAATTCATGACTAATTTGTAACGAATTCTATTTTTATTGTTAAATTCGTGGGTAAATAGCGACGAATTTTTTTCGTGGCTAAAGTTCGTGGTTAAAATCATGTTTTTTTGTAGTGATGAGTATCAATTTCTTTCCTTTGTTTGCCTGACTCCAAAGAAAAAAAGAAAACACACACACATGCATCGACGACTGCTATTTCCCACTGCTACCAAAAATTACTCAAAAAACATACACCAAAAAAAATTTCTCTCTTTATGTTAAACCCAATATTAAACCCAACAAAATCAACAATGCCTCTCATGCTCGGCTTGCGCACGAGTGAGACAAAAAAGAAAGAACTTACCCACTCTCTCTCCCCCCACTCCCTTCCCTTGACTTCTCCACGGTAGGAAAAAAAAAAAGAGAAAGAAACTCAGGAATAAGAAAATATGTACGTTGAAGTCCAATTTGACTCTACAGTAGATCATCCATTAGACTCGGATGGGGAACAGATGATGTCATGCATGCAAGGTTGCCTTCAGGTAATAGACTTGCAAAAACCCGTCGAGGTTATTTTGGTGGAGGAAGTTCCGACGCTCAAATCAAAAAAAATAATTTAGAAGTAGAAAACAGACTAAAGAGAGCTGTCCAATAGCCTTGCATAGTCTTGTATGCTGTATGTAGAGTAAGAGTATGCGTATCTAACTAGTTGCGTATATTGAATATATATAGTATGCATGCATGGCAAGTCCTAGTATAGAAACCCTAGTTTCTTTGCAAAGAGATTGTTGAGAATTTTTCGAAATTGTAAAAACTATAGTTGAATATCTTTAAGGGTTTAGAATCCTATTGATTAAAAGACGTTCAAGGTGCCACAGAAATTCATTTCCTTATTGAGAAATGTTTTCCTGGGACCGGAAGAGGTTTTGATTTATTAGAGATTTGTTTCCATATTGTATGATCACGTGTTAGACTTATCATATAATGGAAATTACTTTCGCATTAATGGAGAGTATCTAATGAGGACTGGAGACAACCGAAAGATCAAGAGGCAAAGAGTTAGAATGAGAGAGAGGTTGGCAATGATTGAGAGAGCATTTGGTCAAGAAGCAAGCAAGTGACTTAGCCGAGAGGGTTTTACCGAAAGAGCTTGGTAAGGAGACAGAGCCATTGAGAGTCTGCAGATCCAAGAGAGTGGTATCGAGGGGATTCAGATGAGTGATCCCTCTAATAGTATGTGAACCTTATGGTAATAGACTTTCGGTCCATTTACCATCATTTGTCCCCCACTTCTAATATCATTTTGAAGAAACGGCGTTAAGAGTAGTGAAAAATCATAAAAATGAAGAGGTTTTTTGGGAACACAAAATGGGCATGAAGTGGAGCACTAAATGTGGTACGTGCCTTTTCACGAATCTTCTCTAACATGCTTTTTATTTCTCATCTCGCAATTGATTATGGGTATTGTAGTGTTTATGCGTAAGACAATTACTTTTTGAAAGAAAAAGAGCTTAACAATTTAGGGTTCACATAATTTGGGAAAAGCACAAATGGCAAGGGGTTCCGATTCACGTAATCACCATATTATTGGTGAGATTAAGAGCATGATGATACAGAAGGACTTGTAGGTTACATCAAAAGACATGAGTTAAGGCAATGATTTTTGGCTGAGGTTACCCATAGAGGAGAAAAGTGTGAACCAAATGCCGGAGGGTTGCATTCCCATGTATAGGGAATTCGTGAGGTACGGTCTACGGGTGCCTTATTTGGGACCGTTGGTTGTGGCTTTAGGAAGTTGGAATATATTCCCGACCCTTTGATTCCCGGTATATGGCGGCTTGCAGTGGTAGTGGCTAGTTTATTAAGTTTCTGTTGTCTAAGGTTTGATTTTAAGATTCTATCTTCAGCGTTTTGTTTGACAAAGTGCGTCATTGAGGGTCCCAAAAAGTGGTTGGTATTATGTCTCAACATGGTGAGAATTGAAGTAGAAGTTCTTTTATAGAGAGACTATTGATAGGTTGCAAGGAAAAAATTCTTTTTGTGGAGTTTGGTAATAAGAATTTGATGTCGTCATTGCCGGAGGCAAATGTAGAGCATTCTGTGGGGTTGAAGGTTTCTATGTCTTCCTGGCATTCAGGTTTTGTTAAATCGATTGGCATATTTTGTGTTACGAAAAACAGGGCTGTATGGGTGGAGGACTTTATTGAGGATGAAATGCTAAAATTAGCTAGCCTTTTATTGAACTAGAAGTTGCAAATTCAGAGGTCATTTATGTTAGAGAAGAGGGCCAAGAGACTCATTGATGTTGTTAATTTCACTGAAGTTGGAGTTCTCGATCTCGATGAAGGGATTACCTCTCTGAGAGCTTTTGATGTTGGTCGAGAGGAGGGAGGACCAAAAGCTGAGGCGGGATCCTCAAGTGCCCTTTTGGAGTACTTGTATGTTTGCAAGGGTAAAGGTGTCACGCCTGAGCAATCGGCTTCTCTTCCCCACATTCTCGTTTGGTCCTTTGACTGATTAAAGGTACGACAGACTGGATTTTCACCAAGCTGAGATGAAGATGAATGGCATGTATCAATATACTAATGTTACAATTGTAGAGTGTGAAAGGATGGAGGGTCTCTTGCAGAATAATGGGGTAGAGCAGGAGGTTGCTACAAAATTGGTAAAGGAAATAGAGCAAGCACTTGTGGCCATGGAGAGGAGGGTTATGAAAATTTATAAGTACTTCGAGTGCCATCACTGAGAGCTTTCTGAAAAATTACGGGAGCAAAAGGAGGAAAGTTTAGCTGGTGGTACTGGTGGTGATCATTCGGAGAGATTGGGTCAAACCCTAGCTGGTGTTCCTACTACTGGCTTTTCTTAATAGATTGTTAATGTGGGCTCCCATATTGCCACTCTTTGGGCCAGTTTTGCTCATTTGTAATAGAGGCCTCCTCCTCCTCCACCTTTGCCATGATCCCTAATGTATTCTTCTTCTTTGGCTTCCTTTCGTGTATATACTGATTGCTGCAAAGAAATAATAAAACCTCATTGGTTTTATTCTGTCTCCTTTGTTACTTGAGTATTGCAATGGATTAAGCCATCCTTACTTTCTCATTTTCCATGTGTCCTCGTATTGAGGCTCTTATAAGTTATAGAAGCAGGAACCACATTCAGTTGTAACTCTTGAGCCATGGAGAATATGCCACAAGAAGAATATCAGAGTGATATTTGGGGTTGAGACAAAGAAGGTGTGTATTGACCCCCTTAGAGATGTAAAACTGAGAGGGTGATTGTGTCCATTCGGTCGAGAGTTATGTTTCGTATTGACCATGTATTGTGAGGCATTATGCCGAAGAGTTATAATGGTGTTGCACTAAGAGGAATCATTTGCATTGCGCTAAATGAGAGTTTTGTCGTGTTACACCTAGAGGGGTTCGTTGGTGTTGCACCAAACGAGAAGTTGGAGGCGTTGTGTTTGGAGGGCTCATTGGTGTTCCACCTAACGTGACGTTGGAGGCGTTGCGCCTAGAGGGCTCATTGGTGTTACACTGAATAAGAATTTTGAGGTGTTGTACCCAAAGGGCTCGTTGGCAATGCACCAAATGAGAGGTTGGAGGCATTATGTCTGGAAGGCTCGTTGGTGTTATACCGATTGAGAAATTGGAGGCGTTGCAATTGAAGGGTTCATTAGCATTGTGCCAAACAAGAGGTTGGAGGCATTGTGCCTAATGAGAAGTTAGAGGCATTGTGCCTAGAGGGGCTCATTGGCATTGCACCAAGCGAGAGTTTGGAGGTATTGTACTTTGAGAGGAGTTCGGTGTTTATACATTGTTTATCGTTGTTTGCAATCAATCATGGTGAAAGTGTTATATGAATGTGATAAAGCATGAGAAATAAAGATATTATTACTGAAGTAAGCAAAAGATGAAAGCTTCAAATTAAACATCTAGTTGGTGACACAGTGTCGCTAATAAAACAGTAGAAAGTGATAAAAAGAGGTTACTAGACAAGGGCAACCGAAGAGCCTTGGTCACAGTTGAGTGTCCCGATATTGAGAGACGTCCTGAACTTAATCTTTATGTGTTTGGTATTCAGTAGTGTTCTAAAGCATTTAGGTTTGGGTGACCCGAAATAGCATTATATGATGATGGAAACTTGACCACATTGAATGTGGCCATAGTAGTAGAGTGGTTGGGCGGCATCCCTAGAGTTACCGGAAGGGAAATAATAACTTCGGGGTAGAGCCACTCACTCGAGAGTCCCTTTACAAGTCCGGCATGAGGTTGAAGAGGTGTGTAATCAAAGCCCATTCACTTGAAAGCATCTTAGTAGAGGAGATCACAACCTGTTCCCTGATCGACAAATATTCTTTTCACCTCATACTGGCCGATTGTGGCTTGAATCAACTCCTATGAGGTCATCGTAATCAAATCCAATCATTGGCCCCTTCCATTTTTGTCCCTTCTCGACACGAGCTAAGAGAACTTCCTTAGAAGTAGATGTTTCGATCATTTAGAAGATCAGTTCAACAATCTACTCGGTCATGCATGGGCTTGATCCCACTAGGTTAACTAAGTCTTATGCAGGAGGGGTGTTGTTGGAGATGAGAGGTGCTAAAGGGGAGTGTCCTCTTTGTATGTGGAGGATCACTCTATTTGCCATGTCTCAGGGGCTTTCGCAAGCTGTTTCTCATTCGGTTCATCCGTTCTGTATGCACCACATGGTTCCAGGGGGGAAGCAATCTTCTTGATCTACGTAAATGAACTTTTGGAGCCTGCTGTCTTGAATCAACACCTCAAGTTCATAACTTCTTACAATTGTCCGTCAAGTGGCCGTAGTTTTTGTGAAAGTGATAATAATGAGTCTTGTTTTCTTAGAGTCATCCCCTCGAAGGCATGGGGGCCACCTAATGTAGGTTTTGTTCCTGATCTATAATAGGACTTGGCTGGGTGTTTCATTCAATGAGGTGTAGTGATTAAACTTGCGATGAGGTAGAGGTGTCTGCTGATTGCTCTTGGATAAGGATCGGCGAGGAGAACAACTACGTTCATTCCTTTTACTTTGGCGCTTGTCGAACGCATCTGCTTCTTCTATGGTGATATACTTTTCCGTCTGCGAGTAATATTCCTGGATGGTAGCTCGGGGTTCTTCGTGATTGAAATTTCATTCCTAAATGCCGCAATCTAGTAAGCAGTGCTGCCAAAGCAATATAGCGGTTGCGCCCCGAAATTTTCATCATCTTTGTTTTAAACATTTCAAGAAAATCTTTTAAGGGCTCGTCATCCCTTTGTCATAATGATAGGAGAGAAGTAGATTTCCTTTTGAGCATCACGAAGTGGACCTTGAATAATTTCCTCAATTGCAAAAAACTCTTAACGCTGAATAGGAGCAGAGAGTTGAAACATGTCAATGCATTGCCCTTCAAGGTTGAGGGAAATGCTTGCACATGGCTGCGTCAAACATGTCTCTTAAAATTATCACCGTCATGAAGTGGGCATCATGGTCCCAGAGATTGGTGGTGTTGTCGTATCTCTCCATAGGAGGGAAAAGCACATCCCTTGGCATTGGTTCAGTAGAGATTTTAGGATCGAAGTGTGAGACTGGTGGTGCATTGGGTGGCCTCATCTCTTCCTATGCTAACACACTTGAATTCAGCGACCATGAGATCCTCAATCTACTTTCTCAGATCGTTCAGATCATATTGGGAGGTGACTAAGGGCTCTTGGTGCCTTTAAGGTTGGAGTTTGTGCAAACGTGTTGCTCTAACCTCGGAGGGAGGATGAACCATCTTGTCAGCGAGTACAACTAAGCTCTTCCAATTGTTTGTTCATCCCCTGTATCTTCAATTCGAGCCTCTCCATCTCTAAGCTGTGTACTCTTTCGGGAGAGATGGGAGCAGGGAGAGTTGGTTGGTTTTGAGGTTAAACAATATGCGGTTGGGGTTCTCCTTGAGAAGATGCCCCCATTGGATGCTCGGAGTGGACTATAAAAGTGTTCGCTTGATTGATTGGGACTGTTGGTTGAACGAGGTTTGTGGCGTTGGGCGTTTGTCCTTCCACCATGGACACAACCTTCAAGGTGTTTCCGTTTCTTCATTTCAGAGGCTTCAGTGCTAAAAAGACAATAAGAGGGTATAAAATGAGTTTTGCTAACGAATCAATCTTTTTTCATGAACAACATGTTGAAGTCATATTTGACTACAAAATAGATCATCCTTCTTACTTGAATAGGGAATTGATGATGTCACACTTGCACTTGAAGGTGAAGGAATAGTTCGCTTTGTGCCCATCACGTGGCAACATAACATGCCACTACTTTGTAAAATTTCAAGTTATGAGTTATGGGGAGGCCTTTGTAGTATAACATCATCTATCCATTTGCAAGAGCAAATAGAATAATACTCAACACAATATAGTCAAACTCCCAAAATAATATGGAAATTAGAGGACATAAATGGGGGAACTTTTTATGCGCAAAGAAAAACAGAATTAAATCAATACAAATCTACACATAAATGACTGAAATAAGTTAAAACTAAAGTGGGGGTATTAAGTTTATTGTAAAACTCAAATACAGCCATTCTACATTTACACCATGTTGGTGTTAAATGAGATCAAGTTCCTCCTTTTATTTCCTTCCTTTACAAAGGAGCTCTAGTGAACAAAAAATAGCAGCCAGCAAAGCAAGCCCCCAAGATCTTTATTTATTTAAATCATCAAGAAACAGGGTGACAGTCAAACACAGAGAATGCATTTCATGATGCAGTTATGGGCTCACAAAAGCATTTAGGAATTTAAAGAAAAATAGATGATAAAAGCTTATGTAACACTAAGATTGCACATGCCTTTATTGAACTTGTCCATAAAAAAGAGAGGCAAGTCTCTCCAAGTTCCAGGAACAGATCCATATCTAGCCTGTCCATGAAGAAAGTGGAGGCGTGTCTGATTCTTTCCAAGTTCCAGGACCCCCATCCATATATCGATCTCCCTTAACCAAATCTGATGAAGCATACGATTCAAGTTCAGCCATTTCTTCAGGTAAAAGTTTGAGAGACAAAGCTCCAATGTTTTGGTCGAAGTTTTCAATCTTGGTGGTTCCGGGAATGGGACACACATCATCTCCTTGGTGATGGACCCAAGCTAGGGCTAGCTGAGATGGGGTGCATCCCTTTCTTGTTGCCATCTCATTTACACGCTCGAAAATCATCTTGTTCTGCTCAAGATTCTCAAGTTGGAACCTAGGAAGTGCCTATAATATGAGCATGACAAGATATTAGAAACAAAAAAAATTCATATTTTTGCAGAATCTCTGGTGTTTAGCATACAAACATAAAAGGAGGAAATTTATTCACTGTCATTACATTTTCAAAACATAAAGCCATACAGAGGCTTTTCCTAAAATATGGGAGTTCATATTTTATTTTAAATTAGTATATGCATAAAATGAATAATTAAATCTCTATAGCCCATCCATGTGCAACAACAACTACTGTTTCAGTTTTACGAATTTTAAGGTAACATCTTAAAGGACAAATCACCACACACAAGGCAATTTCTATGGAAAGCAAGTGTAACAATACATGATTCAGTTTTCTTCAAAAGATCTCGAGGAAAATATGGAAGCAATTTTAGGGGGTGGGTGTCAATCCTTTTTTCCTTTTCTTTCTTTCGTGGTAGTTGAACATTAGCAAGCTACCCAAGAGGTTGTTTTTTTCCAATGTAGGCACCATGTCTTGTTAATTTGAAGAGTCATGTGATGAAATACCATGCAACTAATCCTGATTATGTAAGGGTTTTACGTTTATTCTCTCTCTGATATGATATTGTGCAAAGGTTTTCAATGTCAGCATAGTGTGTGAAGGGAAGGGATTGGTGGCGAAGGAATGCAACCCTCTATTTGTGTTTGGGATTTTTCCTTTTTCCTTTTTCGTTTTTGTAATGAGGATGGGGAGGGAATTGGAGGGCTCCAAATAACCTCTACTGCCCTCCAACTCTTCAAAAATACGTCCACTCTAATTTGAGGAGTTCCTGAGTCAGTTACAATTTTCATATGATCCCCTTTTATAGATATTAAAAAAAAGAAAAAATCAAAGGGAGTGATCACTTTAACCCCCTTTCATACTCTCTCTTTCCTTTATCATACATAACTAAGAATTTGAATATTTTGACCAACTCGATGTTGATAAATCCGTGGACTGCTTTAGATTTTAACAAAGAATACGCCATATCTACCTTTCCTTCCCCTCTACTAACTTTTTAACACCAAAGCAGGAGAAAAGGATGTTTCGTCCCCTCCCCTCTCCTTCACTTTCCTTCCCTTATGAACCATCCCCTTCTGTCCTCCACTCAAAACTCCCAACTGCAAGGCTGAGTTATTAATTCTAGGTGCATTCATAAAGTGAACCACAGAGACGTCTTCAGATCTTTGTTCTATGTTTAAACATAAAATATGTACATTCCACACCTTCAACACCCAGCGTTTATTATATATGTACCATGAGAGCAAAAGTGTGATCGAAAAGAATAGTACAAAATAAAAATAATTGAAGTAAGGCACATGCAGAAGCTAACTATATCATATCCATTACTTTTGACAGGATTGCCCATTCTGAACCAGAGGTTTCCACCCAAGTAAATTGATATTTACAAGGATCATAGTGATAAAGAATAGTTCCGACCATAGCCAAGACGCACGAGTTCTCATGTGCAAGAAGGACATGAAACTATCATCAGCCACTTGTTGTGGTCTGCTTGCTTCAGTGAATCCAACAAGTTGCACAATACAGCACACGCTTAACGTATAGAGATTGATGTGACCATAAAGCGTGTCAGCAATACAAAGTTAAGGAAAATCTGGAGCTAGGACAAGAAACAACTAAAGGAAGGACAAGGCTAACGCTGAGTTAAGTATGATAGGTACTGATGATGCAATTATTTAGAATTAGTGAAGTATTTAAGAAATTAATCAAGAGGTTAGCTATTCTGATTTTTGTATAAATGCTTGACCAAGAATTGTAAGAAGCAAGTCAGATTAATTCAGTTAGAACTTAAACTCTGTTAAAGAGTAAGATATAAGTGAAGGGTTTCATTGTTCAGCTTTAATAACTTTAAGCAAGCTTATCTGCTCACTAAATTCCTGCACTTAGTGCTTAAAGATCCTCCTCAAAAGCATGGCAGGATATTCAAAGCTAAGGGTGCATGGGAGAGACAAGGAGACAGATATTGAAGTGCAAGTGTTTGAATGATCAACTGCCTTTGGATCTCAATGCTTTTACTTAAATATCAAGAAACAGATTATTCACTAAGGAAGAAGCTTATTAACCTTTACAAGGGCAGACAATTCAGCAAGCAACATTGAACTAGAACCGAGCAAAATTGAAGGACATGCCAAGATTTCACTTTAAACATGGAAAGAAATGAATATAACTTATGTTTCTTGAGGTATATGCACAAACCATTCGGAAGTCCCCACTTGACAAAGTCTCAACTATCTTTGGTCCTGATGAAAGGAAACCCCGCCCCAGAGGACTGTAAGCAACAATTCCAATTCCAAGTTCCCTAAATTGTGAAAAAATAAAATCTATTAGTCATTTGGAATGCCATAATCTTCATACATTGACATAACCAAGTACTAAAACAAGCAACACCTGCATGTAGGAATTATCTCTTTTTCAGCATCCCTTGACCACAATGACCATTCCAACTGTACGGCTGTTATGGGTTGCACAGCATGTGCCCTTCTTATCGTGGAAGCAGAGGCCTCAGAGAGTCCAATATACTTAACTTTTCCTTCTTGCACTAGCTTTTTAAGCTCCCCCATCTATCATGAATAATGAGAGAGAAAAATGATGCAGATGAATCAATGCTCTTTTACACAAAACAAACAATCAGGAATCCAAACAAAAATGGAAAAAGAACGAAAAAAAGGGGAAAAGTAGATCCTGATATTATAATCTCCTAGAATTCACATTCCTTATACAAATAGACGCAGATAAGACTGGCATTCATAACTCAAACCAGTAAACAAGGATTGTTTGATACCGTGACTTCAATGGGGACACGAGTGTCTATCCTGTGCTGGTAATAGAGATCGATGCAATCCACTTGAAGCCTCTTCAAGCTGGCTTCACACGCTGCCCTCACGTATGCTGGATCGCCCCGAATATCCCGCTTCCCATCCTCATATTTGATCCCAAATTTTGTGGCCAGTTCTACTTTCTCTCTCACCCCTCCCTGCAACGCCTGCCCAAAAATAAAATTCCAAAAAGTTAAACTTCGTCCATCCATTTATCAATCATATAACATAGTACTACATGCAAATTCACATGAAGGCCTTTGTGGCGACATTTATAGAGAGTAGCAATACTAGTTGGCCACCCTTTTATCCAAAAAGCCTAATGTGGCGTGACTTAGTAAATTTTGACCTAAGCAGCATTATTCAAAACACAAATTCATCTATCGATTTATAAGCTCAAATCGCATACTACTCAACACAATAAAAACAAACCCCAAAAAATTAAGATGAAAACAGAGGAAATGAAAGTGGGAATTTTGTATACACAAAGAAAAAACACCGAGCAAGCCAAAATATGAGTTGAAAGAAGTTAAAATCAATGTGGGGGTGAGGGGGCCACACAGTTTAGTAAATAATAATAATAATAATACCTTAGAGAGGAGGATTTCATTGGTGAATGGACCGTAGATGTCGGACGTATCAAGAAAGGTAACACCGGAGTTGATGGCATGGTGGATGAGAGCGATCATGTCGGATTCAGGTTTTGGAGGTCCATAGAATGCTGACATCCCCATACATCCTAGTCCCTGCGCCGATACTTCCAGTCCTTGCGAACCCAACTTGATTCTCTTCACCGTTCCCATTTTTTCTGTCTTTTCGTCCTGTTTTTTTTTTTTTTTTGGGAGATTTTGGTGGGTTTGGATAGGAGCTCAAAGGGAGAGTGAGGGTTGGGTAGCAACCAGCACCTGTGGGTCAGGCAGCAACCAGTACTTGTTCAAGGAGCGAGCGGGGGGCTGTCTACCACCATATACCACGCCCCGGGGCCCCGGGGGGGGGGGAGAGAGAGAGAAAGAGAGCATATTATGTCACTGCTGACGTGAGCATAAGTTCATTTTCCATTGTTCTTGCAATTGTTTTTTTCTTTTCGTCTGTTTTCTTCGTTGGTTTGTTACCTTGGCGCTCTCTGAATGATTTTTGCTTGTAAACTATTATGACTTTGGTTTTAGGGCGAATAATTAAAAAGGACAAAAATGTCATCAAATGCTTGGTGGTAGGAAGAGAGCTTAATCAACTTTGAAAAGAAACCTTCAAATGTCTTATCCATAGTCACTAAATTTATTAATAAAATTCTCAATATTAACTATTAAAATAAAAATAATAAATACCAAAATAATTCATTTATTAATGGATTTAACAATTATCTCGATTTAAATTAATTAAAATCATATTGCACCGAGTCTGGAAAAAAAACACCATACTACTTTGTAAAGCTGAATGAATTACTCAGCCCAAAATAAAAACTCCTTTTTAATATAAAATTTTAAAAAAATATATTTAGCTTTTTTTTTTTTACCACAAAAAGCAAATTTTTCGTAAATAATAAAATATAGTACAACTAAAATGTTAGAATTTTCACATGGACTACTAATGATTACATAATTTTAATTTTTTAAAATAAAAAATAAATTGATTTAAAAATAGAAGCTATAATAAATTGATTACATATTCCGTTGACATGGACTCCATTATTTCAGTTAAAGAATTATAATAAATTTGATTTATATAAAAAACTTATTATTATAATTTTTGTTTTAGTACTTAACTATTAATATCTGAAAACTCGACTAATCTGATTCGAGTAGATATGCAGTCTAATTTAGGAGCTAATTTTTTGGTTCTCTATTTTTTTTTTATTCTCAATATTTGAATTTGAGATTTTGATTAAGAGAGTTTAGTATTTTATCACTAAAATCATATCACTACACTCATAGGACGTTAGTCATTTGTAAATAACTAAAGCGAGGTGAATAGTTGTTTTCGTAAAATTTGTGATTTTTGGATATTTTAAAGTTTAAATAAAAAAATTTGTAGAGGTGGAAAACAAGAAGAGATAAAGGATACAGGAATTTATAGTGGTTGAGACCTTTACAGTATTTCAACTTGAAATACTCACTTTCTCTCTCTAGACCTAAATCATAAAACTTTTACAATCTTTTGATTCTTTGAATACAAGAATGCTATAAAAAAAATGAGGATGTAATGAAGTTAAGCACAATAAATATTACACACAGAAAAAGTATGGAAGGTTAAAGGTAGAGTATGTTTTAGTAACAGAGTTAAGATCATTCAATGTGATCGTTCATAACAACTATTCTTTGTTCTTAGCATGATACCAACTATTTTTTGCTCTTCGCAGCAACAACTACTTTTGTAGCAAACTATTCTTTGTCTTAGTAGCTTCGACAATTATATCTCTCTTGAAGAGAGTCATTGAGTTATTTGAATGTTGAAAATAAATGCTCTTCACCTTCCTTAGTTAATACTTTTGGCCACTTCTCATTAAATATTTTTGCCTATTTTCTATCATTAAAACTGCTCTTTAATTCATTTGGTAAACATATCCTATTTGAAGAAAATTTGAACTGCTTTTTGCTACAACTAAATTTTAGCACAAGTAATACGGATGTTTGAAATTTAGGACCATTGACTTAAAATTCAAATAGCTCTTGGTTAAACTAGTATATGAGGTTACATATCATCAGCTTTTGATTAGTTAAAAAATTTTTAATGTATAATTTGAAAATCAATGTACACATCATTGGCAAGGAGAGAACGCAGGCTGACCTATAGGTTGTCTTGACAAGTTGGAGGAGTGCATTGCACTTTCTAAGATTCAATAGGTTGATCACATGAGTCTTATGCTCAACCGCTTAAGCACAGTGGGCTGGCCATTTGTGCTCATGGCATGTGCTCATGGTTGGCTGCTCGAGCACATTGTGCACTTGCGGTTGGTCACTCGAGTGCATTGTGTCTCACGGTCGACCGCGAGAACACTTGTGGTCGGTATCTCATGTGTTGTGGGCTAATTGTATGCTTCAGCAGTTGGCCGCTTGTGTATAATGAGCCAACCGCATGTGCCAAGCGATTGGCCGCCCAAGCAAAGTGGGCCAACTGCACATGCCGGGTAGTTGGCTAGCTAAGCTATGCAGGCAAATTGCACATGCTGGGCGGTTGGCCACCTAAGCCATGCGGGCTAACCGCACATGTTGGGTGGTTGGCCATCCAAGCAATGCAAACCAACTACATATACTGGCGATCAACTATTGTATATCAGACACTAAGTTTTGCTACATATTAGATACTATTTTGCTAGCTTTAGACTCAAAACCTCATTGTTAAATGCGGTTTGTGTCAAATTTGATATGTTTATCTTTCAAAGAAAACTATTAAGAAAATAAACAGTCATTACAAGCACAAAAATCATTAATACGAGTCATTTTTTCATATATTTTCAGCTGACCAAATAACACATATCAACCTAAAAAATTTGAATTTTTTTATATTTTTTTAATTAACTAAAATGAAGTAAAACTTAACCTATTGTAAAAAAACAAATATACTACCCAAAACAAAAGCATGAAATATCTCCTTACACTTAAATCATACATTGTCCCTAATGTATGTTTAAATTGAGAGAGAAAGAATGTATCAAATCAATCAAGTAAAACAAAATAAAGAGAATAAAGAAATGAAAAAAAAAGTGAGAACAATACTTCCCTAGGGTGGAGGTCAGAGGGAGGATCAAATTCAACAATTTTAAAGAAAAATTTAAGGTGTGGACAGGCCATAAACATCAAGAACTTTTGTCCATTCCTAAAGGTGGTCCTTGAACAAGGAGTAACGAACTTTTTATAAGGCGTGGACACTCCTCAACTAAGGAGTATTTCTATCTAGTTTCTAAAAGTAGTCTAGATCGGGCAGAAATGAATATCTGTTAAGGCATGGACATGTCTTAACGACAGAGCACTTCTTGTCATCAAATTTTTTTTAGCCTTTATTCACTTAAAAAAAATCAAAAGCAAACCAATAAAATAAATAGGAAATAAAAATCAAAAAAGAAAATATTGGGATGTTTCCCAATAAGCGTCTTTATTCAGTGTTTTTGGGTCGATATTTCTCCTCATTTCAACCTCATTGAAATAGAAATCCAGTCCATTTAAACTTCAACTTGCCTGGCATAAAGTTCAATCTTGAATTGAAGCGAATGACTTTTTAGCCTACCATGGATTGTTTTTGATGTGGAGGTTTGCCTTGGAAAAACTTGTTCCATTGTGCAACATTTTTTGTCATACCTTTTTAAACACAAAATCCAATTCATCTTGTGCAAAATTATTTTCAAAACTATCTTGTACAATGAATTCCACCATGTAGGTTTTTTGCATTTTTGGAGCAATTTCTTTTGGATGACTTGATGCTTGTTGCATTGCTTCCAAGAGTGAAATGTTGCTATCTACTTTTTGGAAAGTTTCCAAAATTTCCTTCTTGTTATCTTACTTCTTGAAACATGCTAACTTGCCAAGAAAAGGAGATGGAATAGTTAGCTTTGAATTTTTATTTGATTCCTCACTTACCTTTCTTGGTGTTGTTTCAAGATGTCATGTTTTCTTTTTGTATTCTTCCTCTCTTTGTGCATCCTTTGGTGAAAATTCTACATTTCCTTCCCATTTCTGAGCAGCATGGCACTTGCATTCTCCCTTGGATTTATTTCTACTTAAGATAGCAATCTTCCATGGCTAGCTTCGATTTTGTTGATTGTCGTCACCGATTGTGACACTTGGGTACCGAGACATTGAATACGGCCCTTGGTTTTGTGGAGGTTGTTGCAATTGGAATGGTAGCCATCCATAGGATTGCTATAAAACTTCTTGTGGTTTAGCCTTATAACTTAGATTTGGGTGGTCTCTCAAACCTTGGTTATAGATGTTTGAGTAAGGATCATACTTTCTTTGAGACTACCCTGAAAACCCAGCTACAGCATTTAATTGTTCGTTAGATTTTTTTTGAAGTGCGGGACACATGTCAGTTGGATGACCTATGTTCAAACAAATTTTACATGCCTTTACTTGTTGTACCTGTCCTACAACCAACATTTCCATAATAAAAGTTAGAACATCCAACTTATAATCAAAGGAAGAAATACTTATCTCATTAACCCTTTTTGGAACATCTTGTCATCCTCTAAATTGTTGTGCATTTTTTGCTATATTGGAGATCAAATTTTGAGCTTCCTCAGGTGTTTTGTTCATCATCGCACCAGTGCTAGTTGCATTGATCATATTTCTCTCCATCAACAATAAGCCTTCATAAAAGTATTGGATGAGCAGCTGTTCGGGAATTTGGAGTTGAGGACAACTTATGCAGAGCTACTTGAATCTTTCCTAATATTTGTACAAAGTCTCTCCACTAAATTACTTTGTTCCAAAAATCTCTTTTTGGATGTTTTCTACATGAGAAGCTAGAAAAAATCTCTCCAAAAACAATCTTTTCAAATCATTACAACTAGTAATTGATCCAAAAGGCAAATAAAATAATCAATTGTTAGCCTTATCTACTAAAGAGAATGGAAAAACTCTTAACTTCAATTGCTCATCGATTACACCTTGTAGCCTTATTGTCAAACATACAATATGGAACTCCTTTATATGCTTGTAAGGGTCCTCTTCTGCAAGACCATGAAAAGTATGCAAAAAATATATCAATCCATAATTTAGTTCAAAAGGAGTCTCAATATTAGAAAAATCAATGTAAAAAGAATACTCATTAATATCAGGGATTAACAACTCATTTAAAGTCCTTTGGGCAGCTGTAAATTCATCTTTAAAGTCCTCTTCTATGTCGTCATCAAAATCTAGTAAGTTCACTATAAGGATTAATCCAAAAAAAATAACAAGGAGAAAGCAAAATTTAAAAGAAATAAATCACTTAACACTGTTCCCCGATAATAGCGCCAAAATTTGGTGTATCGTCAAGTAACAAAAAATGAATTAATCTACTTAAAACAATATGAATATAGAGCGAGTAGGGTTGTCTCCACAGGGAATGGTACATTTATTTCTTTAAAAAAAATAAAAATAAAGATAAAAATAAATATGGGGGGTTTTTGAATTAACTAATTAACCTACTAAATTAAAATAGACAAGAATTAAACTGAAGTAATAAAGGCAAAATAAAATGAAATGAAAATCAAAGGAGTAGATATCAATATAAAATCACCTAGTTGAAGGGTTTGTTTCTATTTTGATTCAATCAATTGATCATCGATTCAAAGATAATTTAATAACATATAAATAAATTGGTTAAAGTCGTCGACAATCACCTAATAACCAATCTATCCTTAATTTGTTTGATAAACAACTTTAGAGAAATTCTTAGAATTTAAAGTTTCAATAGCATTAAGATCTAGAGAGACTTAATTTTAATTAACAAACATGTAACGGGTTTATTTAAATTAGATTATTCAATTTCATGGCATATATTAGACTATTAACAAAGTTTTATATTTATGTCATTCACTACTATATTAAAACAAATAAACAATTATGGATTTGCTATTTTAATTAGTTGTACATTATTTTAAGACTATTAAATATTAGTCACCTATTTTATAAACCATAAAAAATCATAATCCATAAAGTGTATGAATTAAATAAATACCTATGATTGTTGGAATGATTAAGCATAATTAGATCTGATAAAATCATGAATCAAAACTTTCACTAACCTTCAAGTAGAAACAATTTAGAATGAAGTGATAGAGAAATAAGAAGAAAAAGAAAAAAATAAGAAAAAAAAAATGCTAGAGAAAGAAAACTATTCACGTCCCCCAAAGAGGGTGAGAAAAACAAACGTGAGTTCCTAGGAATTACAATGAATGAATCTTTTAATAGGAGTAGATCTTCTATTTTTAAAAGAAAGTCCTCCCAAATCTCCCTAACTACTAAATAAATAACTAAAATAAAATATTCAAATTGGTTTGAAAAAAGAAAACTTTCTAAAAGAGAATACTCTAATAAATTTCAAATAAAGAAAATTTCTAAAATTTAAAAGTCTTAAAAATTGAAATTTCAAAATTTATCCCCCAATATTATGAATAAATTAGTATCTTGAAAATGTTCAATGCCTCCAAATCAAGTTTTATTTTTCTTTAAATTTTCATGCAAACAATAAGGAAATAATGTTGACTTAGCCTCCAGAAAATTCTGCAATAGTTCTGCAATCCGCATGCCAACATGCTAACGAAAGAGCATTTCTGTCCACTTTTTTTATTCTCTACATAATTGCTTCAAATTGACTCATTTTCTTTCATTTTTCTCCATATTTCTCCTCCACCACTCATAGCATATCAATCATCATAAAATATAATAATTAATATAATATTCATTCAAAAATCAAGTCAAATAAACTATAATTATTATACTAATTAATGCTTCATCAAATTCCTCTATACCAATATAATGCTTATCCTCAAGCATTACTAACTCAAATAAAACTAAAAGTATTGTAATCAACCTATTGTCCTTTTGAACTACCAATCCAAAATATGTCATAAGAGTCAAACTAGAAAAATAATCAAAACAAAAAGTACTTTAAAGTATTTCTTACTAAAACAACTATTATAAATCTCAACTGCTCCTTGTGAAATCAAAACTGCAAGATTCAACATTTCTCTCTAAAGGTTCACTCAAATTCACTCAAAATGGGATGTAAAATGTATATATTACTCAAATTAATAGAATAGAATGACATTTAAAAAGAAGTGTAACTGCCATTTCATAAATTTTCTTACTTGGGTTGAGAATCCAATTTCAGATAAACTTGATATAAATATCTTGTGTACGTAAAATCTATCTTCTGAATAAATTCCTTGTCTATCATTCTACTGTGCGTGATGTTTTCTTATCATAGAAGAGTTTATCAAAAACTTATTTTTCTCAAAGGATTGGAACTCCTTCTTATTGCATTTCTCTACACATGCATATTCGATTGTGACCTCCTTTTTTTTTTTAATAGTTTTAGATGCCACTGAAGTATGAAAAAGAAAAAAAAATAGTTTTTGTAGTTTTTGAGAGGAAGAAGCTTGCTAAAATTAATTTATGTTTGAGAGTAGAAGAAATTTATTTAGCAGAAGAAAGTACGTAAAAGGAAAAGGAAGAGTATACTGTTTAAGTGTGTGCCTACCAAAAAAATTTAAGAAGTAAGTTCACATGGAGAGGGAGAATATGAGATTTTGTGTTATCTTGAGAAGTGTTCACAATTTGCAGAATCTTGTAATTAGAGACAGAAAGTTCAGATGAAGTAAAGTGAGAAGAAGAAGTGATGTTCTTGTTCTTGGAGGTATATGTCAAAATTTAGGAAATGGACAAGAGTGTGATGTTGTGTATTAATTATAAGGTAGTTGAAGGTTTTTTCAAGTAGTAAAAGGTATATTCGACACGGAAGGGCTTTCATGTGAGCATGTGAGAAGAGAGAGAGAGAGAGAGAGAGAGAGAGGGAGGGAGGGAGGGAGGGAGAGAAGTGATGTTTGGAATTTATGAACTTGTGATGGGAAATGAGAGCTTTTTGGATTTTTGTGATTTTGTGAACATGTGAAGAGAGAAAAAGAGATCTGTTTAAGTTTTGTATTTTTATACATGTGAAAAGAGAGAGAATTGTGTTGAATAGTCAAAATGTTTTGTTATGTGCATATGTATACGTGGAAAGGAAGATGGAATTTCACATCCCTTTTTTAAGTATTATTCTATGAATGTTGATTTTATACACACACACACACATATTTATATGGGTTTGAGGTTATGTTTTAAAAAAAATGAATGTTACATAGCCATAAAACCATGGTTGATGGAGCCTTAGGTGCAGTCAGCCACATGGGCAACTGACTGCTACGATTGGCTTTATGACACGGTTGGCCGTGCCCATTGTACAATTGATTGCCTGGAGTAGCATGATCAATTGCACTTAGTGTGTAGTCAGCCATTCTTTTTCACTGGCCAACCACCCCTTCGGGTGGTTGGCTGTATGATATGCACATGGTTAGCCATTCAAGGTTCACGATTAACCATTGACCTACTACAGGTCAACCATTTAAACGAAGTGGATTGGCAAGGGTTGACCGCTTTATTAAGAGGTTGCCCGTTTCTTTTCTTAAGTTGACTGTTCCTTTTAATGGTTGACTGTTTTACATTGAAGGTGTACTCTGTTTTTCGATTCAGTTATCTTTCGAAATTCAATATTTCTAATTTTCTTCTTAAATTATAAAATCTATTATTATTGAGTGGTTTTATAAATATATCTGTTATCTATTTTTAAGTATCATTATACTCAAGTGATATACTAGATTCTTTGTTAAGTTTATAACACTGGTATTATCACACCTGATTGGAATGCAATCTACTTCTACTCTATAATCTTTCATTTGATGTTTGATCATAGTAACTAAGTGCAAATTGCCGAGCTACAACATACTCAGCTTTAGTGGTTGAGATTTCCACACTATTTTGCTTATTTGAGGAGCCTGAAACCATCATGACTTAAAAAAATTGGAAAGTACCACTTGTATTTTTTTTATCAACCTTATAGCCTACATAATTTGTATCTAAGAAACCATGCAATTGAAAACTAGAATTCCTATCATACCATAAATATAAGTTTATGGTATCCTTCACATACTTAAGGATTTTCTTAACTGCTTTCAAATGTGATTCTTTGCGGTCTAATTCAAACGTCGCATATAAACACGTACTAAACTGAATGTCTGGCCTAGAAGCTATGAGATAGAGAAGGGAACCTAACATATTTTAGTCTAGCTTCTGGCAAACTGATTTTCCTTCCTCATCCTTATCTATCTTAATAGTTGTGCTCATAGGTGTAGCACTTCCTTTGCAATCTCAAGACCAAACTTCTTTACTAATTCTTTGGAGTAATTAATCTGACTTATAAATATACCCTTCTCTGTATGTTTTATTTGAAGACCCAAGAAATAATTCAATTCTCTATCATACTTATTTCAAATTCCTCATGTGTTGACTCAATAAATTCTTTACAGAGATTTGTATTATTGCTGTTGGACACTATATCATCTATATATATTTAGAGTATCAAAAGGTCTTTGTCATTTTTCTTAATAAATAAAATGGTGTCCACTTTAACTTTGTTAAAACCATGTTTACCTAAAAAATTACTAAGCTTTTCATACCAAATTTTAGGAGCTTGATTAGGACCGTATAGGGTTTTTGATAATTCAAACACATGGTCTGAGAATTTGGGGTCTCTAAAGCCTGAAGGTTATTGTGCATAAACTGCCTCATTTATCACCCAATTCAGAAAAGCACTCTTTATATCCATCTGATACAGTTTAAAATTCATGTGACATGTGAAGGCAAGAATCATTCTAATTATTTCTAACCTAGCTACAGGAGCATATGTTTCATCATAATCATTATCTTCTTGTTGACAATATCATTTGGCCATGAGTTTAGCTTTGTTTCTACTATAGTGCCGTGTTCATCTAGCTTATTTCTAAATACCCATTTGGTTCCTGTAACTGATTGATTTTCAGGTTTATGGACTAAGTTTCATACTCTATTTCTTTCAAATTGATTTAATTCCTCTTGCATGGCTAATACCCAATTTTCATTCTTTAAGGCTTCATTTGTATTTTTGGGTTCTATCTGAGAAATGAATGCTACAAATTCACATTGGTTTTGTAATACTGATCTAGTTTTAACTTTAGATTATATGCCTCCAATTATATTTTCTACATTTACACTATTCCTAATTGTTGGAAATTTAGTTTCTTGCTCATGGTTTTTTAGAGGAATAAGCAGAGGATCATATTCTATGATTTTATCCTTAGGTTCCTCACGTTAAGCATTTTCTACAAATATTGGTTTTGATGCTATTTCATCATCAATAATCATCATCTCTCTATTATAGTCCTCAGATTCATCAAATTTCACATGAATAAATTTCTCATCTACTATTGTTCTCTTATTGTAAATTCTATAGGATTTACTATTAGTCGAGTAATTTAAGTAGATACCTTCATCACTCTTCACATCAAATTTCACTAATTATTTTTTCCATTATTTAGAAAATAGTATTTACATTCAAATACATGGAAGTAGTCTATGTTTGGCTTTCTGTCCTTATATAGTTCATAAAAGGTTCACTTAAAAATTGGTCTAATTAAAGTTTGGTTCACAATTTTTGTCTAAAAATATTTAGATGTATTATGCTCACAGAGTATGGCTCTTGCCATTTCTTCTAATGTTCTATTTTTTCTCTACAACACCATTCTGTTGAGACTTTCTAGGGGCAAAGAAGTTATAATTAATTCCATTTTCTTCGCAATATTCATTTAATTGATTATTTTCAAATTATCTACTATGAATATTTTTTTTATAATGAATATTATGTACCATTTTTCTTTTGAAGTTTTTTGTAGAATTTTATAAACTCTAAATATGCTTCTTCTTTTCTAACTAAGAAGAGAACCTAGGTGTTCTTTGAATAGTCATCGACTATTACAAATCTATAGTGTTTTCCTATTAAACTTTGGGTTCTTGTTAGACCAAATAGGTCCATATGGAAAAGTTCGAAAGGTTTAGAAATTGAGATCATGTCCTTAGACTTAAATGAGTTTTTAGTTTGTTTCCCTTTCATGCAAGTATCACAAATTCTACATTTTTCAAATTTTAAATCTGGAATATCTTTTACTAAGTTCCTTTTTTATTAATTTTTTAATTAGATCCATGCTTGCATATCCTAACCATTTATGCCGAAGTCTAGAGTTGTTTTTATCTATAACCATTAAGCATTATTCATTTGTAAACTTTGTTTTATCAATATCAATTACATAAATGTTTCCTTTCCTAAATCTAATAAACTTAGTTTCATTTGATGCTTTGCATACAATTAAATAGATATCAGAATAAAAAATCATCCTATAACCTTTATTACAGAACTGACTGACACTAAGTAAACTAAATTTCAAACCGAAAATAAGGAGAATATTCTGAATTTGAGTTTTAGAGAATTTACCTTCTACGTTGCTCACTCCAATAATCTTCCCTTTCAAATTATTTCCAAATGCCATCTTTCCTCCTTTTTTTTTTTTCCCTCCAGCGATATAAATTTGGATGAATTGCTGGTCATATGTCTCAAGCATCCATTATCTATGTACCACACGGAGGGTTCAGAGGATTCTTTTGATCTCAAACAAACCTAAGAGAAGAACCAATTATTTTTTGCCTTTGATACCCATATTTTCTTGGGTTGGTTGGGTTAGTTTTGATTTCATTCTTAGACACCCATTTCATTTTTGCTATTGGATAAGGTTTGTACCAGCATGCATCAGTTGTGTACAATTTTAAAGCAGTGAGTACATCTAGGTTTGTTATATTTTAATGCGTCTACAGAGTTTTCTTTAATCTACATTGATAAGATTTATGTCCAATTTTCATGCAAGTGTGGTATCTATATTGTTTAACATCTTTAAAACTAGGTACAAGGAATTTATAAACTTTTTCTAAGTCTAAGTTGGATTGTATCCTAATTCAATTTTATCAAAAACTACCCTTTGGGCTCCTAAGATGATATCTAGTTTTTTTTTTTCCTTGTATAAATTTCATTAAAATTATATTTTGTCTAATGTTATTTTCTTTTCACTCTTCCAGTTCTTTCCTTAATTTTTTATTCTGTTTTAACATGTTCTATTTCATTTGACAATTGCAGACATTTGTTTTTTTTTTTTCATAATCTAGTTCTTCAACTAATTTACTAACCTTTTCTTTTTTAATTTTGAGCTCTTTATTAAGTTCAGTGGTTTTTTATTCTAAATTGGATTTTTTTTTTCAATTCATTATTTTCAATTCTAAATTTTTCTAATTCCTTCTTATGTTTAACCGTATCTTTTATTAGATAATTAGTTTTCATCTTTATCTTCTTAGATTTTTTAAGTGATTCAAGTAAGATTTTATGCAATTCAGTAATGGAGAAAGCATTTTCATTTAAATCTATGCAAGAAAAGTAAGAAGTAGAGGGTGCCATATTTTCGGAAGATTGCTCGATGGCCATGAAGCATATGTTAGCTTGTTCCTCTACAGCTTCTTCATCACTGGTGGTTGAGTCTTCATCACTCCAAGCTACTAGTACTTTCTTCTTCTTCTTCTTCTTTTTTCTTTCCTTTCTATCTTTCTTCTTGGCCTTCTTCAACAGAGGGCAATTAGCTTTGATATGCCCTGAGTTTCTTACATTCGTAGTATCTCACTTCATCTTTCTTATCTGGCCTTTAGAAGTTAGATTTGCTTTTATTCTTCTTCACATCATGAATCTCTTGAACTTTTTGGCCAATAGAACTTCATCTTCTTCATCTCCCTCATTTTCAGTATCGGAACGGCTTTCATTGCTCTCAACATTGAGAGCTATTCCTTTTTCTTTCTCTTCTTTGGCCGAAGCTTTGACACTCGGGTTCATCTCATGTGTTATTAACAAGCCTACTAGCTCATCCATGGTCACAGTTTCGAGTTTCTTTTATTTCTCATTGCCGCAACCTTAGGTTCCCGAGACTTTGGCAAACTCCTATTACTTTGTCCACCATATCTTCTTAGGGGACACTTTTACCGAGTAGTCTTAGTTCGTTTGTGACCATATCGAAGTGTGTTATCATTTCACTTATAATCTCTTCTTCATTTATCTTGACGGTTTCATATTCTTGCTTCAACAATTTGACCTTGCTTTTATGAACTTGATCAATCCCTTCATAGGTGGGTTCAAGTCACCTCCAAATTTCTTTGGCAGTAATACATGTGGAGACCTGGTTATACTCATTGATGCTCAAGGCAAGGTAAAGAACGTTGATAGTTTTATAGTGGGCTTAGTAGGCCTTCTTTTGATCTGATATCATATTTTTTAACTCACAGGTACATGTACACCATTGATTTCTTCTGTTGGAAAATCGATCATTTCCTTAATAATTTTCCCAGCATTTTATATCTTAGGCTATAATAAAATTATGCAGTCTCTATTTCCAATGGCCATAGTTATTTTTTTTGAAGAATGGAACTTTATTTGTAGATTAGGCCTTAAAACGAATGGAGTCTCCGTTTAATGCCATTTAGAGTTCTTGAAGTAGGATAGAAGCAATGATCCTTAGTTTAAGGTTGTGAAACCTAAAACTAGATATCTGCTTTCATACCAATTGTAAATCAACAAGAGGGGTGGTGAATAGTTTTTTTTTTCATATTTTTTGTGATTTTTGGATATTTTAAAGTTTGAACAGAAAAATTTATAGAGGTGGAAAACAATAAGAGATATAGGACACCAGAATTTATAGTAGTTCCACCAATACAATGTACGTTCACTCCTAGCTAACCTACTGGATTTTCATAATTTCTCACAAATAGTACAAATCACTTGCTTGCCAGGCGCAAGTGAGACATTTACAATATTTGAATCTAAAATACTCACTTTGTCTCTCTAAATCTAGATTGTAAAATCTTTACGATCTTTTGATTCTTTGAATACACAAATTTACAGAAAAAATGAGGCAAATGTAATGAAGTTAAGCACAATAAATATTATATACAGAAGAAGTATGGAAGATTAAAGGAGAGTGTTTTTGTAGCAGAGTTAAAGCATTCAATGTGAACGTTTACAACAACAACTATTCTTTGTTTTTAGTAGCTTCGACATTTATATCTCTCTTGAAGAGAGCCATTGTGTCGATAGGTAAATTTGAACATTAGAAATAAATGCTCTTCACCTTCTTTAGTTAATGCTTTCGACCGCTTCTCATTAAATATTTTTGCCTGTTATTTATCAATAAAGCAACTCTTTGATTCGTTTAGGTAAGCATATCATCTCTGAAGAAAATTTGAATTGCTTTTTGCTAAAACTAGAATGTTAGCACAAATAATACAAATGTTTGAAATTATAGGACCGTTGACTTAAAATTGAAATAGCTCTCTATTGAACTAGTATATGTTTTAGTTTGACTTGAGGTTACACTTCATCAACTTTTGATTGGTTATAGGATTTTTAATGTACAAATTGAAAAAAATCAATGTACACGTCATTGGCAAAGTGAGAACGCAGGTTGGCTTGTGGTTTGTCCCGATTGGCTAGAGGAGTACATTGCACTTCCTAAGATTCAATGGGTTGATTGCTTGAGTTTTGTAGTCAACCGCTTGCGCATAGTAGGTTGGCTGCTTGTACTTATAATCAGCCACTCGAGCACTGTACATACTTGTAGTTGGCCGCTCGAGTGCAATGTGCGCTTGCAGTTGGCCACTCAAGTGCATTGTGCACTCATGGTTGATCGTGAAAACACTTGCAATTAGCCGCTCATGTGTTACGGGCCAATCGCATGCTTCAACGGTTGCTGCCCAAGCAATTGGGGCCAACCACACATGCTGGGCTGTTGGCCGCTCAAGCCATGCGGGCCAACCGCACATGTTGGGTGGTTGGTCGTCTAAGCAATGTAGACCAACCGCATATGCTGGCAATCAACTACTGCGTATCAGACACTAAGTTTTGCTCCATATCACATATTAAGTTTGTGTAGGTCATCTGTTTGTTATGCATAGTCGTCTATTTATTTTTATGTGTTGGCATTCTAAAGATTAATTCAACCCGATTTTCATATTATTTCCAGAAGACTTCCTAAATTAATTTCCACTTAAATTTTCTTATTTTAATCATAATTAAAACCTGATTTTGTCAGTATCATTGTTACAATTATAAAAATATAAAAATAAGAACTTAAATATTCTCATAGTATTTTCTAATAAAGTCAAAATTCTCATAATATATGATATTTTCTAACTATTCTAATTTATAATAAGCTGGAACCCAATTATGTTGTGGTTTATAATGTTTATTAAGTTTGGTCTTTTTTCTTTTTTTTTTCTCATTCAAACCATGTGATATGATAGCTTACTAGGTTAATTAGGTTAGTTTTATGAGAAGGCACAATAAAAAAAAAAAAATCAGTCCACTTTTCCTATATCATAGTATACCAGGTTTTTGGCTCATATTTTATTCAAATTGGCTCATAATATACTCTTCTGCACTTGGTTTTGAGAGATCTCATGTAGCTAATGCATTATTGAGGTTCTGATTAATTATTATTTTATTATTGTTGTTGTTGTTGTCGTCACTATTGTCGTCGTTGCTGTTGTTGTTGCTACTGCTGCTATTGCTATTGTTGTTGTTGTCGTTGTTGTTATTGTTGGAGATGATTTTTGGACTCCATAGATTATTGCTCTTTTAACTCGAGTAGGGATCCGATGCCAAGGAGTTTGTCAGATGTTCTTCCATGGGAAACCTGAAGAGAGCACGAACTATAGCCCTATGTTACCTCTATGTGCTGTATATAGAGTTGACCAGGGCCAGTGCTTCAGCTGGGTTGTCATCAATAGAGAAACTTGTAAAAACCATACTGAGGGTGGCTCGACGAGGGGACTCCGACACTCATGTTAGAATGAGTAATATATGTGTACATAATACCATGTAATGCAATTTGTGTATGGATATGAAGCCATACATCTAAATGTGTGTAGAATAGGACATGTAGTCGTATCTATAATGATATAGAACTTGGAATGAAGTCGTATCTCTGATTGTATATAAAATTGGACATGAAGTCGTACCACTGGAGTGTGTCTGTTGTTCCACCCTCTGTGGTGGGTATGTCAACGTGTCCTCATGAGTTGCCTTTGCTTTATATATATAGCTTTTTGAGAGGTGTAGAAAACTCTAGTTTTCTTTTGCATGAGGTCTTCCGAAATAATAAGAATTGTGATAAAAAAAACTTTTTGAATATTTAGAATCTTTTGAGAATAGGGAGAGTTTAAGATTTTAGAGAGCTTTCCTTCCTTTTCGAGAGTCTAAAAGAATTGGAATTCTAAGGGGTTAAGAAAGATTTGAACTTATTACGGATTTTCTTCCTTATCAGATAATTATAAGAGAATTGAAATCTCATGAGAATAAAGAAAGTTTTTTTGAGCCAGGTATCATCATTTACCTCAACTCCTAATAGCATTTTGAAACAAATGGTATTAGGAGTAGAGTGAATTAGTAAACCAGAAGAGGTACGAAAGTGGAACATTAACTACGGAAGGTGCCGATGATAGGGCTTGTGAAATTTGTAGGGCAATCGAGAGATCAGGGGATTGAGAGGTTGAGAAACCAAGGAGTCAGGAGACCGAATGGTGGAGTGATCGGGAGGTCAAATGATCGAGTGATCTGGAGATCGAGTGATCAGGTGAGCTAATGACTGGGAGATTGAGTGATCAGGAGATCGAATGACTGAGTGATCAAGAGATTGAGAAGTCCAGAGACTTAAGCGAGAGTATTCGATTGAGTAGTGGCTAATAGTGCATAGTGCTTGTCTTATGAAAAGCAGAAGTAAAAGATCTAAAGATTGACTTGGAGTCGAGGCTTTGGTGAGTGTGGGAAGCTAGAGATGATAGCAAGAGAAAATAAGATTGGGCTGTAAGTAGCCAAGAGATTGACGGATGATCGATAGTAGTCCCATCTCATCAAAGAGAATTTGCTTCATCCTCTTTGCATTCTTGCACTATGATAGAGTGACTTTAGTGTTAGGTTACTGTCGAAGGCATTGTAACCAAAAGAGTATTAAGCCGAGAGAATATACTAGAGCAATGTTATAACTAGTATGATGTGGTGTCAAGAGAAATGGATTTAGATCCCATTTGGTACAGTAGTAGCCATAGAAAACTGAGAGGGCCATATGAGGCATATAGTCGAAAGAATACAATCATATGAGGTGCATAGCCAAGATAATACCATTCGAGACATAAAGCCAAGAGAATACTATATGAGTATACAACTGAGAGAATACCATCGTATGAGGTGCACAGCCAAGAAAATACCATTCGAAATGTAAAGCCAAGAGAATACCATATGAGACATACAGTTGAGAAAATATAGGGCATAAGACCAAGGAAATGCCATATGAGGTATATAGCTGAGAGAATACCATCTGCGGCGTAAAGCCAAAAGTGGGAGTTAGATCCTGAGTCGAATCAGGTGTATAGCCAAGAGTGGGCTGGTCTACCCAGTCGAACTTACATCCTGTATTGACAACACATTCATTCAGTTGAGAGAGTGGTTCGTGCCTACCTGTCTAAGAGATGTATCCTTTATTAACGACACGTTCACTCGGTCGGGAAAGTGGGTCATGTCTACCCATCTGGAAAATAAATCTCTTATTAACGACACATTCGTTCGGTTGGGACAGTGGGTCATGTTTACCCTTTGAGATATATATCCTTTATTGATAACATATTCGTCCGGTCAAGAGAATACCATTAGACAGATATCTGAGAGATTATCCACACAAGGCTAAGAAGATATGGCCGAGAAAGTGTGAGCTCGCAAAAGAAAACATGGTAGACTAGAGCCTTGTGGGTATAAGGGACCCAAACCACGATTACTCAAGATACAATAAAAAAATGGCAGAGTATGTGAAACGGAGTTATTATCGTTATAATGATCATAAAGCAAAATTTCAAACTGATGTTGTTAAGTAGAAAGCTAGAGAATTGTCAAAGCAATAATGGGCTAAGGACAGAGATTACCAAACCAGGGCCTTCGATGGACCTGCATCCTAATTGATTACTCCAATACCAAGAGAATGTTGTCTTCCAAAACTGTTGACTACCAAGTGTAAGGACTAGGTGCTATGATTGCTCAACAAAATTTGATTCCAGAGGAGCTCAATAAGATCAATGTTTGTAATTACCCAGCAAAGGGGTGCTCCTAACTATGTTATCACCGGCTGAGAATTGCTTTTGATTGTTTCTCAGCCAACATGATCAAAATGTTACGAAAATGGTTTAGAATATGTAAAATAAAGATATTATTGGTATGATAATCATAAGACAAGATCCAAAATTAGAAAGACTGGTTAAGAATATTAAAACACTATCAAAATAATAGTAAGCTATGATTACAAATTATTAAGCCAAGACATTTAATGGATCCAGATTGCAATTTTGTACTTCGGTGCTGAGGAGGTGTGTTGAATGAACCTAGGCTGTTGATATCGAGTAGGACAAGAGATATAACTGGGAGGTTGAATGACCAGGAGGTTGAATGGCCAGGAGATTGAGAGAATGAGTCGCATGTACCCGGTTAGGTGTTAAAACCCATATTGATGATGCATTTCAGAGCATGGAGCCAAGAGAGTCCTCAATGGAGGGGTATTCCTAACTGTGTTATCACCAACCAAAGGTCGTTTTTGATTGCTACATGGTTAATACGATCGAAATGCTATAAAAAAGTGTTAGGGCATGTAGAATAGACATATTATTGTTACAATAAGGATAAGATAAAATTCCAAACACTACAAAACAAATGTCATATAGAGATGGGCAAAAACCATCTGCAGAATTCAAAAAAACCATTGACAGAACTTCTCCAATAGATAGGACTTCAGTTGGCTATACACCAGTTAGGATAGATCTATTCCGTTAGTTATGGTAACTGTTGGAGCATGTCCGGGTGTATACTGACCATTAGAATACCATTGGTAAAATTATACCTTTTTATCATCGTTTATCAGAAGTATAAGAAAAAATTATTATTTTTATCATCGGTTTGAAAAGTATTGATAAAAGTTACAACCTTTTATTATCGGTTATACAAGTATTAGGAAATATTATGTCATGTTTCATCGATTATCACATATATTAGTATAAGTTACTAACGTCGGTTATCACATATGTTACTATAAGTTACTGTCTTATATTGTCGGTTATCACATATATTACTATAAGTTATTGTTTTGTACTACAAGTATTAGGAAAATGTAGTGCCTTTTATTGTCGATTAGACAAAGTGCTAGGAAATGTTGTCTTGTATCATCGGTTATACAAGTATTAAGAAAAGTTAATTTTATTGTCGATTAGAAAAATATTAGGTAAAGTTATTATTTTGTATCGTCGCTTACTACATGGTTATTACATGTGTTAGGAAATGTCTATATTTTATCATCAGTTACTATTGGTTACTACATGTGTTAAGAAATGTTGCTACCTAATTACTATCTTCTATCATCTGCTGTTTGGAAATGTTACTACTTGTTGCTACCTTTTATCGACATATTAGGAACTGTTAGAAAATGTTACCCATTTATCCAGATGGTCATTTGGTTTGTTTTTTATAATGTAAGTTCACCATCAACATACCATTTATCATCATTACAAATCTTAACCCAAGATAACAATCCATTGTTATAATACATGATATTAATAATAAAGAAAAAAATACTTCCAAAAATTAATACATTAGCAACAAAGTAATAATTTTTTTTTTTTTTGTAAAATAACACTACATCTGGGATATAATAAACAAATAAAATTATTCTTCTCGTGATTTAGAGAAGTATGTATATGCTTTTTGGTCAAATTAGAAGGGGAAAAAGAAAAAGTGTAATTACTCTATTTTTTTTTTTTAAATCTGGGTAACATTTTGGATGGTTGGACTTCTCTAGACCGAACTGGATCCTCATCTCAATAGAGTGATGCAACTTTACAAAGTCATTATGAATATACATTATAGAGAGTTTTAATGAAGGAGAGTTTTAATAGGTCCGGATACTGAAAATATAGTATAGATTTTGGTAAAGTGAGTGTTTTTGTTGAAAGTATATTTACCAGATTGATAATTTTTTCATGGATTTTGAGAGTTTAGGGAGGAAAGGAGAGCTTTTGAGGGAATGAGAGGGGATAAGACATCTTTGATGGTTTTAAGGGATGTTGATCATCTTATTTTTACAAACAATTTCAAAACCCGCCATTTTTCAAAATTTTGTTTCCTATCCACTTTTATTTTATTCATCTTTTAGTTACCCGCCTTTTAGTTTTAGTCTTAAATTGTTCAAAAACTCACACATGCTATGTTGTCAATCCAATATTTGTTCATTTTTTGCCACGTTATCAATCCAAATTACAAGTTTTATCCGAGGACTAGAGCTAACTCTAAAATAGACATATCACTATATCACACAACTTAAAATTGTATCACCAATTATTTTAATTTTAATTTAATATTATAAATAATCAATTATTTTTAAAAAGGCAAAACTAAAATATTAAAATAATTTTTTGATAATTTTTTTTCAACAAAAGAAAAGAAAATAGAAAAAAGAAAAATCATAGAACAACAAAAAATGGAAAAATCATAAAATTAATATTACCAAAAATATAAAAAAATCATAAAATTAACATTACCAAAAAATAATAATTTTTTAAATTTAAAGATAATTTTTTATTTGTGTAGGAAAAAAAAGACAGTTAAAAAAAAGACAGTTAAAAAGGAGTATAGCAGAAGAGAGAGAGAGAGAGAGAGAGAGAGAGAGAGAGAAATAAAGAAAGTTAAAAGACGAGTGTTAAAAAAAAAAAAAAACCTAAACAAGCGGTCTACCGCACAGCATACGCAGTCTACCACACAGCAAAGTGATCGCCCACGAAAGCATGCACGGTCGACTGCGAAGGCCCGTTACTATTACTTACCGCTAGTCACCATAACTTACCACTATTACCAGTGAAGGCCTGTTACCATTACCACCTATTACCACTATCTACCGCCAATTACCACCAGTTACCAATATTAAATTGGAAAGGCTCATTCTTTTATTTATTGTGGGGTATCTCGATGTACATAGGCTTTCTGACTTTGCACATGTATCTTTCTTGTATCAGCCTCTAATATAGTGGTAGTAACAAGTAATAATATAGAAGTAACTAATAGTAAGTTTATGTTATGACTTTATGAGTAATAATGGGAGATGTTGGAACTGTGAGAGGGATGGTGGAATCGTGGAGTAAAATATAGTGGTTGTAATTAGTGGTAAATAGTAGTAAGTTTGTGTTATGATTTTGTGAGTGGCAATGGGAGATGGCCGAACCATAGAATAGATGATGGAACCATGGGAGTGGGGTATAATATACTGGTAGTAATATAGTGGTAGTAATTAGTGGTAATATAGTGGTAACTATTAGTAAGTTTGTGTTATGAATTTATAAATGACAATGGAAGACGGTGGAACCGTGGGAGAGATGACGATCTAAGTCAAAAACCTTCAAATTAACAGACAAGTGAGTGATTAGTGATCCTAAAATCAACGGCCTAGTAGAAGATGAGACAACACTCCTAAATTGAGTAGCCAACCAATAACTGAAATTAATTTTTTGATTTTGAGTCATAGACCACAAGAAAAACAGTTCTGGTTTAGAGCAAATGACTGAACTAAAGTCCATTGTGCAGTAGTGCATGGTCTTTAAGGTATTGACTCTTAGAGTGACTAGGATCAAAATGTTGAGGGTCATTAGACATCTCTGACCATATACTGGAACAATATGAATTGAAGTGAGGTGTGTAATCACAAACAGAAGAACAAGAAGAGGATCCATCTACAAACCCTAAGGCCTCATTAAATTTGTCAAAGATAAATGAAATGCACGGTTCATCAGTCAAAATTCAATGATTCCTGGGGTGTCTAAAGTCCATTGTGCAGTAGTGTCAAACCGGAAGGTGGTGTAGAACTCACATATGAGATCTCTAAATGCAGGATATGACAATTGCGTATAATGACTCCAACCAATTGCAGATAAAAAAAAAACATTAACTCGATCAAGTATGCCCAGTGATTCTAATGTAGGAATATGAAAATATTTGTAGGGAATTACAGTTCTGGATGAGATATCAGAGTACCTGCGTTTGTGTTCTGCAGAACTAAACTTGAGGTGACCTCCTAACTTCTGAGGATCCGAAGGGAGAATTGCCTTGCCTTTTGCCACTCGAGACCTTGATTTAGGTTTACTGGAAGATGATGGTGTCTCTTAGTTTGCAATTGGTGGCTCTGCAGGTTCCGTTGGTGGAGGAAGACGCTCGCTTGTAGTATTGGCACAAGAAGAAGTTGCGGTTAATCGCGGAAGCAACATCTAAGGCTTCCTATACAGTCGCATTCGTGGTACAGAACGTAGTTCTTATTGCTGTGGGAGAGCTACAGGTATTGGAGGGGATGATTGCATAGAAGATGTGTCGGATGGAGATGGTTGATCGTCAGAAGAAAGGGAGATTGGCTCTCTGCTAGGGTCCATGACTTGTGCTCGTTGGGATGGACCTTCGATTGAAGATGAAACAAGTTATCGATCTTGAAGTCCATACTTATGTTCTGCAACCCATTTCTTTCCCATGGATGGAATTGGATTGTAGCAATTTGGGTCTGTTGGCAAAAATGAATTAGGGTTTTTGAAGATTGAACAGAGGCGTGGTGAAAAAAATTGGAACAAAGGCGATTAGGGTACAATCAAAAATGGGTTGAAGCTAGGGTTTCGAATGGAATGAGAAATTAAGGGTTCGATTGAATCCCAAAACTTACGATACTGAGGCTTTTGATCGAATTTGGTCCCAAATCGAGAATACCCAGAATTGCAAAGGTTGTAGATGAGTGCAATTGTGATGGAGAAACCTTCGATTGATGAGAATGAATGATGATCGAAGGAGACAATTTGGGTTCGAGGTTGAAAATAGGATTTTGGGGGTCGAACGGGATTTGTGATTAGGGTTCTTTGATTGGGTCTTTGTTCAAAGGAGTGATCGATTGGGGTTGTATTATGATGGTTCTTTAATGGAAAGAAGCGATCAATGGTGGGGATTTTTGATTGATGACGGTGGTGTGCGGAGGAGAGATTCTCGGGTGGTTAGGGTTTTCAAATGAAGAAGAGGAAGTTGCGAAGATGAGGAACTAGGGTTCTTCAGAAAGGATTTCGAATGAAGGTGGTAATTAATGGACTGAAGAAGATGAGATGTTTCCGAGTTGATCGAAAATGGACTAAAGGTGATTGCAGAGGAAACATGAGAGAATGAGAGTTGGAAGAGGATGAAGGTATTCTCTCTCTTCTCTCTTTTGTCTCCTTTCCTTTTTTTTTTTTTTTTAAATTGACCCTAAAATTGCATGATCATCTCTTGAGAGAAGGAGTGCTTCTACCCAAATTGTGAAATTCAACTCTTGAAACCACGTGATCAACCAGTACTGTAAGGCTGCTTCTGTCCAAAATTATGATTTCTCTTCGGAAAACCGCATGATCATCTCTTAATGCACGGAGTGCTTCTGTTCAATTTTTTCTGTCTTGCTCTATCAGTAACTTTGCTTGGCTTCTTATTATGCACATGTAAAAATTGAAAGAAGAGATAAGTGATACTAGTCAAATACCCAAAACTAAATGAGAAAATACCATAAACTAAATCAAAGCCAAGAAAAAATATTGGGTTGCCTCCCAACAAGCACAATTATTTAACGTCGTTATGCTCGACGGTCTTCATGAGTGACTCAACCAGAGGAATAGTCTAGAGATTTTAATACAATGTCCAACATTATAGAATTCTCCATATCATCATGAAATATCTTCAATCTATATCCATTCATTTTGAAGATCTTATCTGTGTCAAGACTTTTAATTTCCACTGCACCATGAGAAAATATATTAGTAACAACAAATGGACCAACCCAACGAGAGCACAACTTACCCGGTATGAGTTTGAGTCGAGAATTATAGAAAAGCTCCTTTTACCCAACCTCAAACTGTTTTCTTAGAATTAAACCATCATGAAACGATTTGGTTTTCTCTTTATAAATTCTTGAGTTCTCATAGGCCTCCAATCTCAACTCTTTCAACTCTTGCAATTGTAATTTTCTTGATTCACTGGTTTCATTAATTTTCATATTACAACATTTGATCATCCAATACACCTTATGCTCAATTTCCATCGATAAATGACAAGATTTGTCAAAAGCTAATCTATAGGGTAACATCCCTATTGGTGTTTTGAAAGCTATCCGATAAGCCCATACCGCATTATCTAGACATAAACTCCAATCCTTTCGTCCTGGGTTGACCGTCTTCTCCAAAACAAATTTAACCTTATGGTTGGAAACTTCGACTTGTCTATTTGTCTGAGGATGATAAGCCGTAACAACCTGATGATGCACCCTGTACTTCTTATTCAACGTTTCAACTGCTCGATTGCAAAAATGGCTCCCTTGATCACTTATGATGGTTCTAGGAATTCCAAACCTGCTGAAAATGTTAGATATGCTAAAATCTACAATAGATTTAGAATTGTCAATCTTGGTGGCTTTTGCGTCCACCGATTTTGACACATAATCAACCGCTAAGAGTATATAAGCATATCCACAAGATGAAGTGAATGGACCCATAAAATCGATACCCCATATGTCAAATATTTCACAAACAAGAATAGAAGTTTGAGGCATTTCATTTCTATGGGACAAAGTACCTATTCTCTTACATCTATTGCAGCTCTTACAAAACAAATAAGCATCTTTAAACAAGGTTTCCCAATATAACCCACTATCCAAAACCTTCCTGGCAGTTCTCTTGGGCCTAAAATGCCCTCCGCAAGCATAATTATGACAAAATGTTAGAAAGGATTTATGTTCATTCTCTAGGACACATCTCCTAATTATTTGGTCAGAGCAAAATTTTCACAAATAAAACTCAGCCAACACATAATATTTTGTCTCACACCAAATTTTTTCATTCCTTGACTAACTAAGGTGACTAGGCAAAATATGTGTAACCAAATAATTCACAATATCAGCAAACTAGGGGGTAGTACCTTTCAAGTGTTTGGAAATGGGTAGTGGTTCTTCTTCTTTCACTAACTTGCTTAGATGATTAGCTACCAAGTTTTCGGCTCCTTTTCGATCTTTGATCTCCAAATCAAACTCTTGCAGCAGGAGAATCCACCTTATCAACCTCGGTTTCAATTCCTTTTTTGCCAATAGATATTTCAAAACTGTATGATCAGAATACACAATTACTTTAGAACCAAGTAAATATGATCTGAATTTATCTAAAGAAAAAACAATGGCTAAGAGCTCATTTTCGGTGGTGGTGTAGTTGCATTGAGCAGCATTCAATGTTCTTGAAATATAGTAAATGACGTGGCTCTTCTTATCGATCCGTTGACCCAAAACAGCTCCTACAGCAAAATTGCTTGCATCGTACATGATTTCAAAAGGCAACTCCCAATTAGGTAGCTGAATAATTGATGCAATGGTAAACAAGTTTTTGAGATTATCAAATGCTTGTATTTTTCTCCGAATTCGTATATCCTTTTGAAGCAGCTTGGACAATGGCAATGCAATTTTTGAAAAATTCTGAATAAACTTGTGAAAAAACCCTGCATGTCCGAGAAAAGCATGTATTTCCCTAACATTGGTAAGGTAAGGTAAGCTCCTGAACAAATCAACCTTTGCCTATCTACTTCAATACCCCTAGAAGAAATCACATGCCCTAGTACTATACCTTCCTTCACCATGAAATGACTTTTTCATAGTTCAAAACTAAGTTCGTTTCCATGCATCTTTTCAGAATTTTGATCAAATGCCCTAAACAATTATCGAACTAGTCACCGTAAATAGTGAAATCATCTATAAACACCTCAATGTAATTTTCAATATATTCAGAAAAAATGTTCAACATGCACCTTTGGAATGTACCTGGGGCATTACATAGACCGAAAGGCATCCTCTTATAAGCAAACATCCCAAATGGACATATGAATGTAGTTTTCTCTTCTGCAAATCTCAAAATCATGTAAGGTTTTCTGCTAAAGAAACTAAACTTCTGTAGCTTTAGAATGACGTATGAGTTGTATGATTTCATTGAGAAATAGATTTTTGACGAATTTTCAAAGTTTCACGTTTCTACAGAAAAACTACCCTGTTTTCTGCCCTGTTTCTGTGATGATATTTTCTACAATTTTTAGCTGCCTTCTAGGATGATTAGGCTGAGGTCTGAACATAGAAATTGTAACTCTATCTCTTATCTTTAAATTGCCACTGGAATCACCTCATTCGGATATGTGTAGAAGAAGTTATGTTACTTTATCCATGACTACGCAAGAAGTATTGTAATCTGTGGACTGCAACATTATCTGAATGAGTTCTCTTTGTGTAATTGGAATTGAATTCGGCGATGAGTATGAGAGTTGTAATTATAAGTCTTAAGTTTGTGTGAAAATTGGATTTACCTCAATCCTCGTATTGTAGCTCAAGATATGACAGTTTTAGTAGGACTTGTTTGCATTGATAACTTATTGAGGTTGCCCAATGGAATGCTATGAGTGGGCCAACTATACAAATTACTTATTTGTGATGTTTGGTTGTAAAACTAGTGCAAATGTTGTGATAAATGATAGTGATTATTTTATGAGAAACATAAAGAAAAGTAAAGAGAAAGTGATGGCATGAAAATTCCTTCGAAAGCTTGTGCGAAACTTGCGGGTGAAACTTGAGGAATGTGGATTGTATATAGAGTTCCAAAGCTTGTGCAATGCCTGCGGGTGAAGTTTGAGGAACTATGGTTGTATCTCTTCTCCCTACGAGGGTAGAATTCGAAGCAGGTGAAGTGTTTGAGGCGTCTAACCCAAAAAGACCTAGATTTTATTTAGAAATACCAAATTTTGGCTTCCTTTTTCAGACCCTCACACACTAATTTGGTTCAAAGTTCTATTCCTTTCTTTAATTACTAAGTTATTTGAAAAAGAATAGTATCTCCATAAATGATAATCATATTGTTTTCTTGAGAATGCTAGTGGTTATATGTATCTCTTGTATGTTTGCGAAGTCTACATTTGTTATATGATGATATTGATATCTTGATACTTACTTGCTTTTCATGCATGCCATTGGTTCCCTATGTACTTGCTCAGTTTAAGATGATCTCGATATCCTTATTTTCAGTTGAACTGAGAGATAAGAGGGAAGTCCAGGGTAGAGACACTTGAGTCGAGGGATTTAATTCCCTGCTCATCTTCGGCCTTTGTTTATTGTTTGAGGCATGCATATATTTATGATCTTTGAATAGTCTGAGTCATGTACCACTTATAGACTTACGGTTTGATACAAAGGAACTTTATCTATAGTTGTGGTTAAAGTATTTATATAATATGGTGTGTTGAGCTGGGCGGCCAGGTAGGCCATTGATGCCAGCTAGTGGGATATTAGAAGTGCTATCTTGGTTTTAGTAGGTTTTCATATTAACCCTAGGTGGCTAACGGTCACTAAATAGAGGAGACGCTACCAAATTTTCATTTGAAAGATTAAAAAAATAATTTTCTTTTAATTTAAATCTTATTCTATGTTATCACACACGGGGAGTGCGGTTGTCGTGAGTCCGGACGTCGCATTTTAAATGTATTTATTACTTTCGCATTATGCATATTTGTTCCTTTCTACTAGGGGGTGCAACGCCTGGATAGCGAGGCGTCATAAATATTGTATCAGGAGCTGATCCGGTATTTTATGATATGAGCAACTAGTACAAAGTTGTTTGATCCTCTAAAAATACTCATATAGCATCCCCGCTAATCTGTCTGATCCCATATATCTCATTTTTGACATTGGTAGCCCTAGATGCAGGGAAAATTTTTTCCAAGAATAATCTCTGCATCCCGTTCTATGTATTTATTGAACCCGGAGGTAAGTAATACAATCAGTCTTTTGCCTTATTTTTTAGAGAAAAGGGAAAAGCCCTCATCTTAATCTGTTCCTTAGTCACACCTTGAGGCTTCATACTCAAATAGATAACGTGGAATTCTTTAAAATGCTTATGTGGATCCTTATCTGAAAGACCACAAAAAGTAGGAAGTTAATGAATCAAACCAGATTTTAGTTCGAATGCTACCTCAATAGTTGGGTATTCGATGCATAAGGGTTGTTGATTCAGATTGGGTGCAACCAATTCTTTCAAAGTTCTCTCACGATCAGCCATTTTTTCCTTTTCTTCTTCAAAAATAGACCTGTCTCAAATTGTCAGATCAATGTCAAAATTCACCCTTCGACGTAACTTACCTTTCTTCTGTTTGACCTCCTTTCCCAAACGGTGAGCAGTTTTCTCAATTTTGGAAATATATTCCAATTCACCTTCTTGAAAAGAATGGATCATAAGATAAAAGAGGTCAGCAGCACAAATAATAAAGAAAACACAACTAAGAAATCAAAATAATTCCCCGGCAATGACGCTAAAATTTGGTGGGGTTATTGAATCCCTCAAATTAATACTGATTCCGCCAATGCAACAGACTGTAACAATAATGATACCAGGTCGAATCTCATGGGAACTAATTAATTTAATCTTTTAGTTGATGCTAAAAAAAAAAAAATAAAGTTGGGGGAATTTTCCGAATAAATTTCCTAAATGAAAACTTATAGACCTAAAACTAAGAAACAAATTAACAATCCAAAATACTAAAAATTAGGAAAGAAATCCAATCTACCAAATTCTGATCCAAGTGTTCACATATTCAGTTGTATCATTGATCATCGGTTAAAAATATCAATCTTGCAATTTAAGCATTTAACCTTAGATCTATTAGGATAGCCGTAATAAATTTTGTATTTTCCTAGCATAAACGACCAAACCCAGCATCCAATTGAAATTTATCATTAATTGATTGGGTATAATAGCGTTCCATATCAATATAATGATAGCATTAAATTTTGTGAAAATAGTTAAACCAAAATATAAATAATTAGGATAGTCACAATTAATTGATTTTGTTCCATCGATTTCCTAAGTTAAATATGAATACCGATAAAAGAACCATAAACAAAATTAATCTAGTTGCTATTTGTACCATTCATTCATGACAATTACGGATCACTGAATTCCTGAATAGCAATGGAAAAACTAATATTGAATTAAATTGTCAGATTAACTAATATTAAGCTTCCCTGGAAATAAATCAAGAATCAACAAATATTTGAATAAAAAACAAGAATTTAAATGAAGCACATAATCTCACAATGAAAAACAATTAAATAAAATTCCCCTTGAATCAGAATAAAAGAATTAGCCACTCATGGTGGTGAGTATCAACACAAGGAAACAAAGAAAAACAATGATTCTGTGAAATAAAGAAAAATAAAATAAAAACCTAATGGAGAATATGAGTAGCCGTCCTCTTCTGAACTTCTTCTTTCAAGACCGTGGCTATCTTCCTGAATATTGAGAATGAACTTGAACAACCGGCGCTTCTTGTGTTCCTTCAAAAACAGTCTATCCTCTTATGGAAAAAAATGAGAATAAAAAGTAGCCGGCCCTTTTCTTTAGTGAATTGTTAAAAAAAAAAAAATAGTAACATGAATATTTTGTTACACTTTTCCTACCTCTAGCCTTCTAAATCAACTAGGAGTCTTCCAATTATGTAAAATCACTTACTAAAAACAGTTTTTTTACTAAAAATAAAATGTCTACGAGAATTACTAAAACTAAAATTCAAACTCCTTCTCTTTTTCAAGACCCAATAAAATGACTTGAGTCCATTTAGCTCTAAAATTTCCTTATTAAGCCCATTTTACTCCAACAATTATAGCTCTAAGCAATCCAAATTCAAACTAAAATAACAACAATAAAATCAACAATTTGCATGTTATCAAGAGACGGTTCACCGTGAGGTATAATATAGTGGTAGTAATATAATGACAGTAATTAGTAGTATTATGACTTTACGAGTGACAATGGGAGGTGATGGAACCGTGAGAGAGATGGTGGAACCGTGAAGTATAATATAATCGTGGTAATATAGTGGTAGTAACTAGTAGTAACTTTGTGTAATGATTTCATGAGTCACAATGGGAGGTGGTGAAACCGTGGGAGAGACAATAGAATTGTAGGATATAATATAGTGGTAGTAATATAGTGGTAGTAATTAGTGGTAAAAAAAATTTAATTTTAATTTAATATTTTATAAATATTTTAATTTTAATTTAATAATTTTTAAAAAAGAAAAATTGTAACACACGATATTTTTACATTTTTTTTTCAAAAAGAGTAAAGAAAATAGAAAAAATGGAACAATTTCCAATAGAAAATGAAAAAAAAAATCATAAAATTAATATTACCAAAAAATTTTGATTAAATAGAAAAAATGTGTTAAAAAAAGAGAGAGTTAAAAAAAATAATGAAAGTTAAAAAAAGAGTGTAGTAGGAAAAAAAAAAGAGAAAGAGAGTTAAAAAAAAGAATAAAGAAAGGAAAAAAAAGAAGACATAACAACACGGTTTACCGCGCCTGTAGCGTTACAGATCGCGCCTTTTGTTTGCATTTGTTTTTGTTTTTTTTGTTTTTTTTTTCTTTTTGTTCCTTTTTTGTTTTTTGTTTTTTTCATTTTTTTTGTTCATTTGTTTCATTTTTTGTTCTTTTGTTCATCTGTTTTTCTTCCTTTTGTTTTTTCAGCTGTTTTGTTCTTTTTTTCACCTATTTTAATTTTAATTTAATATTGAATAAATTAATTTTAATATTATAAATAATCATTTATAAACGTGAATTTTAATTTTAATTTAATATTATAAATAATCGATTATTTTTAAAAAGGCCAAATAAAAATTTTAAAATAAATTTTTGATATATTTTTTTTTACAAAAAAGAAAAGAAGATGAAAAAAATATGCCACATTATCACGAAAACTATTCTAATAATATATTTGAGTTTAGTTATTTGACCCGTCTAATTTTCACAAAAAAAAAATTTCAAAACTCACCTCTTTTTGTAGTATTTTTTCTCCCTATAAATTTTCTCGCCATTTTTTCCCATATTTTTATTCTTTAACCGCCTATTTTTTCATTATATATGGTTTTTTTTTTTATATTTTTCATTACTAATTTTATATAATTGTAACTATTAATATTCGATATCATCACATGCCACATGCCACAAATAAATATTATGAACAATTATTACCTTATCACATATATCACTGTTAGTTGATATTATACATATTACACATATCACAGTGTGGTTGAATTACACTTTAAAATTATATAACCAATTATTTTAATTTTAATTTAATATTGTAAATAATCGATTATTATTAAAAAGGTAAAGCAAAAATATTAAAATAAATTTTTAATAAATTTTGTTTTTTCAACAAAAGAAAAGAATGTTAATTATATTATTGTAAATAAATTTTTTTCAACAAAACAATAATATTGTAAATTTTAAGATTGTAAATAATCAAGTATGAGAATGTAATGATATAATTAATTATGTTGATATAATTAATTATATGATATTCAATTTTATTTAATTATATTAGTATAATTAATTATGTTAGTACATTAGTTTTGGATTTTATATAAAATTATATAATATTCTCCTTTTCTTTTCTTATTTGTTGTTTTTGTTGGAATTTATATAAAATTACATAATATAATTTATTTTTAGAATTTACTTTTTTTATTTTTAATGATAATTAAAAACACGAATGCAAGTCTACATAGGCGCCAGTCAGTTACCACTATTTACCACCAGTTACCACTACTTAACGTCAATTACCGCTACTTACCGCCATCACGTGGGCACCTGCGTTACCACAACTTACTGCTAATAACCACTATTTATTGCTAGTTACAATTACTTACTGCCAATTAACACTACTTACCACTACTATGTGGGTGACCGCAAGGGTACGCGGGTGTCCACGAGGGTGCACGGGTGCCGGTCTTTTATCACTACTTACCACCAATTTTCACTACTTACCACCAATTATCACTATTTGCCTCTATCACATGGCTATTATTTACCGTAAATTACCACTACTTACAACTACTGTGTGGATGCCCGTGATTGTGCGCGGGCTCCCACGTTACAATTAATAATTTCTTTTTTATTTCTTAACATATATAATTTTATTCATAATATTAATAATAACATAATTCGTTAGATAAAAATTCATAATATAACATATGTATAAAATCAGAAAATTCATAATATAATATAACAACAACTAATTGTCAAAAATATTAATCCAATTGGAGAAATATTATAATGTATTTCGAGGAACAAGTAAACTATTTTGTACTAACTAACTATACTAACTAGTTGGATAAATTTCAATTTGATAAATCATATTTTATCGCCTTAGCCAAACTTTGAAATGGATAGATATTGAATATTGATTATTAGATTATATAAAATTGATAATTACTAATTTATATAATTATATAGTATTATTTAAATTACTAATATTACAAATATTAATTCTCATTACTAATTTTTCTAATTACTAATATTGAATATCATGTATTATTATTTAAATTAATAATGTCCAATTCGTTAATAAATTGTGTAAGAATTGTCATAGTAACATTATATATTATGTATTAATTGGTTATATGATTTTATATTGTAATAATGCTTTACAATGGCATGGTACTATTGAGTTTGTTGAGTTTATCTTAAATTGAAATTGTGAATTACAATGTCAGATGACTTTATCTTAAATTGAAATTGATCCAAGCGACTAGCATTACATAATTATATAATTTAGCATCACATATAATAGTGTAGTAATATAAATTCATATTATGTTATTTGTGCATTTGTATGCCACAAAAACAATCCAAATTGGTTCCTTTTTTCTATCATGTGTTAATTCTAAATTATATAAATCACATTTCATCCAACGGGCGGACAAACTCTCTGCAATTGATTCAATGGTTGAGACGTAATTGAACAAACTCTTAAATGGATATTTAGGGTGAATAATAGGATGAATAAGAACTGGAGTGGATTGAAGGTGGGAAGTTATGGAGAGCGAAAAACTTTGGAAGAAAGCTAGGTTTTGAAAGAATTGAGAGAATTGAAGGTGGAAAAGTTAGGTTTTCAAAAAAAACTTGCACAACAATTTAAGTTTGGCAGAAAGTTCGTTCTTTTGAAGGCAGGAAGGTGGGAATTGAAGGCGAGTAGAAACTACTAGCTATCACTTACCACAATTTAATTTATCATTATATTACTATTAGTTATCACTATATTACTATCAGTTATCGTAAACTTACTACTATATTTCTACTAATTACCATTATATTACTAATATTAGTTATTATAAACTTACTCACAATTTAAGTTACCCTTATATTATTACTAATTACCACTAATTATTGGTTACCACTATATTACTATTAGTTACTACTATATTACTACTACTTATCGAAAACTTACCACAATTAAGGTTATCACTATATTACTATTAGTTACTATTATATTACTATCATTTATCATAAATTTAACATAATTTAAATTATCACTATATTATTACTATATTACTATTAGCTATCCTAAACTTAACACAATTTTAACTACCATTATATTACTACTAATTATCACCACAATTCATCATAAAATTACAACATGTTATCTTTACCTATAGTGTTGATGACAATTAATAACCGTCTTAATTGAACACCCCTTTTACAAACGGTGTATTAAATAGGTTAGCATGCACATAGACTTATGCAAATGATATAGTTTAATCGTTAGCAAAAAAACTCATATAGTAAATTTTTTCAAACCATCACTAAAGCTTTCACATTTATCAATGATAAGTGATAACTGTCCGAATGATAGATGACATTTATAAATAGTAAAATATATTAGTCAGCATAGATGAAAAACTTATACAAATGGTATTATTAAGTAGACAAAAAAAGAATTATATAATGATTTTTTTCAAACCGTCTTTATACACTGCTACATTTATAGACCACAACTGATAACTATCAGAATTGAATATTATTTTTTACCGAAGGTTTGGCTACTTTACGGATGGTTGATAAACATTTTTTGACTGACAATTTTATACCATTGAAAAATATATACATTTTCCAATGGTTTCGTCAAAAAGTCTCTAAAAATCATAAAAATCATCACTAAAACTCACTGACAATAAAAGTCACCGTGTGCATAATACTTTAATTTTGTAATGTAGTCGGAATGACTAATATTGAAATAATGCCAAGTAATGGTAGGCTATGAATAGAAAATATTAAACTGAGATATTCGATGGATCTGGATTGCAGTCGAGTACTTTGATGCCAAAAGTCATCCTGAGGATGGAGGGATGGTGATAGGACAGACAAAGCGAAACAAGGTATGGAATTTTTTCACTAAACAGTCAGTCGTTTTCACAGACAGTATCAATCTATTGGAAGTGATTTTTGAACTTTATAGATAATTACTTTTTCGACTCGACCAAAGATCCTATGTCAAGGAGTTCGCCGACTCTTCTTGGATGGAAAACCCAGAGAGAGCTCAAACTATAGTTCCATGTTGCCTCTGTGTTCCATATATAGAGTTGACCAGGGCCAATACTTTGGTTGGGTTGTCATCAATGAAGAAATATGCAAAAACCCCACTAGGGCTAATCCGGTATGAGGACTTCAACACTCAAGTCAGAATGAGTAATATATGTGTATATAATATAGTGTGATGTAATTTGTATACTTGCATGGAGTCTTATCTTTGATTATGTGTACAGTAGGACATGAAGTTATATCTCTAATGATATAGAATTAGGCATGAAATTATAGCTCTGAATATAAAATTAGCATGAAGCTGTACCATTAGATTGTGTCTGTTATTCCCTCCTCTATGGTGGGTACGTTGACGTCTCCTCATGGGTTGCCTTTATTTTGTATATATAGTTTTCGAAGGGGTGTAAAAAATCCTAATTTTTTTTTTGTATATAGTCTTATGAAATAACAAGAATTGTAGTTAAAGATTTTTTTTAATATTTAGAATCCTTTGAGATTAAAGAAGATTTAAAATATTAGAGAGTTTTTCTTCATTTTCGAGAGTGTAATTAGAATTAAATGGGATTAAGGAATATTTGAACTTATTATTATTATTATTATTATTATTATTATTATTATTTGGTGGTGTTCAACTTTCTGTAATATGATACAATTTGTTTAATAATATATATTTACACAAAATGCCTTCACTTGAATTGACAAGGGCATGCAGTTGCCTTCTTTGATGTTTACACAGTCTTGTTTTAAATTTTGTTATTTGGTCTAACTTGTCTAACATCTCTCGTCTTCGTTTAATGTTATGACCCTCTTGAATGTATCTTGCTCGCAATCTGCGTCTGTCCGCCTTCTCAAATTCTTTATAAAGGGTCATCTAATCAGAATTAATAAGCCATGTGAGAGCATTCCTGGATCAGCATACGCAGAGCAGTTTTCTGGCATGTCTTAGAGGTTGTTGGAGGCTGATCCTAGGCTTCTCTAGTTTTGTTTGTTAATGTAAAATGACACCATATACCTCATTTTATTTTTCCTAAGGTAAACATTCAAAATCTTTACTTATCATGGAACAGAGTGACAGTCTATCACACAGCATGCATATTCATGCTGCACTTAGGGGCTAACAATAACATTTAGGAATTTAAAGAAAAATAGATGACAAATAGCTTATGTGCAAGTAAGATGGTTCACGCCTTTATTGAGCTTGTCCATAAACAAGAGGGCGATGATGCTTTTCAAGTTCCAGGATCAGATCCATATCTAGCTTGTCCATGAAGAAAGCGGGGGTGTGTCTGATTCTTTCCAAGTTGGAATACCATCATTCGGATATCGGTCTCCCTGAACTGAGTCCGCTGAAGCATACGATTCAAGTTCAGCCATTTCTTCAGGTGAAAGTTTGATGGACAAAGCTCCGATGTTTTGGTTGAAGTTTTCAATCTTGGTGGTTCCTGGAATGGGACACACGTCATCCCCTTGGTGATGAACCCAAGCTAGCGCTAGCTGAGATGGGGTGCATCCCTTTCTTGATGCCATGGTGTTTACACGCTCGAATATCTTCTTGTTCTGCTCAAGATTCTCGGGTTGGAACCTAGGAAGGTCCTATAATATGACCACAATAAGAAATTAGAAGCAAACCAAATTCACATGCTTGTAGCGTTGAAATAACATTGACATCAATCAAGAAATGCTTGTGGAATTTTTCAGTGTTTAGCATCACAAAGATAAAAAGTGGAATCCCCTCACTGTGTCATTACATTTTCAAAACATAAAGTCGCAGAGAAGCTTTTCCTAGAATATGGGTGACCACATTTGCAAATTAGGATATGACGAATAAAAAAAAAAATATGTCTTAGGGCCCATCCAGTTGCAACAACAATTTCAGTTTTGTTGAATTTTAGATAACATCTTAAAACACAAATCATTAAACATCAAGCAATTTGTAGGAAAAGGGCGGTGGATATAGTACATAATTTAGTTTACTACTAAAGATTTTGAGGAAAATATCAAAGCATTTTCAGGTTGGGTTTTCTTTCCTTTTCTTTTCTTTTCTTTTCTTTTCTTTTTTCCCCCCTTCCTCTTTTGTGTGAGGGGATGAATTTGCATTGAGTCTGGCAGTTGAAAAAAAGCAAGCTCCTCTAAGAGTAGCTGTTCGACCATGGGCGTCATGTTTTATTAATTTGAAGAGTCACATGATGAAAAAACATGCAACTAATCTGGACTATGCAAAGGGTTTATTCTCTTCCTGATAAGATATTATACAAAGGTATCAAATTTTAGCATAGTGGTTCAAATTATGCAAAGGTTTCAAATTTTAACTATAACTGTTGTGGTCTTCTTGCTTCAGGTGACTAAAATAAGTTGCATACTGCAGCACCCACTTGACATGTAGAGCTTGATGCAACCATAAAGGGAGAGTTACAAAGCACGGGTATCTTGTTTTAGCTAAAATAACTTGAAGCAACCTTAGCTACTCAACAAATTCCAGCAGCAAGTGCTTCAAGATCGTTCTCACAAGGGGTCATTCTACAATCCCAGGTGAATTATAGAATGAACCCATGTAAGCATGGCAGCAAATTCAAAGTTACGGCCAATGGGAAAGACAAGGAGACAGATATTGAAGTGCGGGGAAGTGTTTGAACAATCTACTATTTTTGGATCTCATTGCATCAACTTAAGGGGCAACATATTATTTACCAAGGAAGAATCTTGTTGACCTTTGCAAGGGCAGAGAAATCAACTAGAATTGAGCTAGATTAAAGGACATGCCAATATTTTACCTTAAAAAAGGAAAGAAATGAATATAATTTATGTTTCTTGAGGCATGTGCACATACCCGTCGGCCGTCTCCACTTGAAAAAGTTTCAACTATTTTGGGCCCAGATGATAAGAAACCCCGCCCTAGGGGACTGTATGCAACAATGCCAATCCCAAGTTCCCTAAATTTCAGAGAAAATTCTAGTTATTCATTCGGAATACCATTATCTTCAAACATAGATTATCCGAGGACTACAACAGGCTACACCTGCATGTAGGAATTATTTCATCTTCGGCGTCCCTTGTCCACAATGACCACTCCAATTGTATAGCTGTTATGGGATGAACAGCATGTGCCCTTCTTATAGTCGAAGCAGAGGCCTCGGAGAGTCCAATATACTTGATTTTTCCTTCTTCTACTAGCTTTTTAAGCTCCCCCATCTAGCATGCACAAATGAGAGAGAGAGAGAAGGGGAAAAAACAATAAATGTGGGTGAACAAGTGCTCACGTACAAAAAAGCAAATAAGATCCCAAGAAACAAAAGGAGTATATCCTGATATGATAATTTCCTAGAAGTCACATATGCAAATAGATGCAAATTAGATTAGCATTCATATCTCAAACTAGTAGGGACTATCTGATACCGTGACTTCAATGGGAACACGAGTGTCAATCCGGTGCTGGTAGTAGAGATCAATGCAATCCACTTGAAGCCTCTTCAAGCTGGCCTCACATGCTGCCCTTACATATGCCGGATCACCGCTTACCTTCATCTTCCCATCCTCAAAATAGACCCCAAATTTTGTGGCTAGTTCTACTTTCTCTCTCACCCCTCCCTGCAATGCCTGCCCAAAATGAAATTTTCAAAAAACTAAACTTCATCCATTCATTTATCAATAACATAACATGCCACTACGTGCAACATTTTGTCAAGAACCAAGATAAAGAAGCACCACTGGTTGCTCAGGTCACCCTTTTATCCGAAAAAATCCAGTAAGAATGAAATCTCTTTTAAATTTATATCAGCCAAAAATATTACCCTTCTCGATTTCGATCTAAGCAGCATCATTCAAAACTCAAATTCATCTGTCCACTTATTAAATCAAATAGCATAATACTGAATAGAATGTAAGATGGAAATTAGAGGAAATGAAAGTGGGAATTTTGTATACACAAAGAAAAAAACACTAACCAAGCCAAAAATACATAGGAAATATGTTAACAGCAAAGTAAGTGGTGATTAGTTTAGCACAAAAAACCTTAGAGAGGAGGATTTCATTGGTGAAGGGACCATAGACGTCTGAAGTATCAAGAAAGGTAACGCCGGAGTTGATGGCATGATGAATCAGAGCGATCATGTCGGATTCTGGCTTTGGAGGTCCATAGAACGCTGACATTCCCATACATCCTAGTCCCTGTGCGGGCACTTCTAGTCCTTGTGATCCCAACTTGACTCTCATCACACTTCCCATCTCCACAGTTTTTGGAGGGTAAGTCCTCTGCTGTCCCTTTCTTTTTATCTCCTGCTTTTATGGAGAATTTGGTGGGTGTCGATCGGAGGTCGAACCGAGTGTGTCGTTCGAAGATTTGAGTGCGTAAATATATATATATATATAGAGAGAGAGAGAGAGAGAGAGATAAAGGAGGGAGAGAGAGAGATAAACTCTACGTCACTGCCGACGTAAGGATTAAACTCAGCCCCAGTTAGTGTTAATATTTTAGAGAGAGAGAACTCATAGAGAGAGAAACTCTGTCACTGCCGACGTAAGGATTAAACTCGGCCCCAATTAATGTTTATGTTTTAGAGAAACAGGGGGAGAGAGAACTCGATGTCACTGCCGACGTAAGCATTAAATTCAACCCCAATTCATGTAAATATTTTTGAAGTGTAATTGTTATTTCTCGGAACATAAAACGTTAAAATCATGCTATTGAATAATAATTTAACAATTATAAATTTTATAAAAATTAATATTTATATTATTATAAAAACATATTTAAAAATTTTCTTTTATTGTCATTTATTTTTCTTTTATTTTTTATCTTAACGTAGTCGGATTGATTTTAGTTCAAAATAATTGGTACCTGGTCAGACTTTGATTATATCATTAGTTTTTTTTTAAATATTATTTATTTTTGAAAAATTATAATTTCTGCCTCATATACGTTGCATGTTATATTTTATCCTACCTAAATAAATTTTTAGCTGTAACCCGGTTTAAGAAAATTATGTAATTCTATTTCTATTTATTTATTTAAATCTGATCTCGTAAATGATATTTTTTGTTCTTTTAGTGAATCAAATATTGAAATATTTAGGGCTGGTACTGTCTCTTAAAAACACTCCACCGTTAGATCTAAAATTATTGAAATATTGAAGATGGTAAAAGATATTCTTTAAGGGTTTTTTTTTTTTTAAGGTTTGGTTCATGTTTTTTGGTATGTTTGAACAAAACTTTATTCTATGGAATTAAACTTATCTAGGCCAACTCATTAGTGATGCGTGTGCGACCGTGAGAGAAGGTTATTAGATATTAGTCAGCATCATACTATCTCACTTTCTGTCCTCTAAAAGAAATTTAGGCCAACCCATTTGTAGCCATTTGGTCACATGTCAAATTCTTAAAAATTTGTACAAAAATTTTAATTAGATTTTTAAAATTAATTTTGTTATGCTCTTTAAAGTTAATTTTGTCACGTTTGAATCTTTTAACCGTAAATTAGGGTCGATATCCATCATCACTTCGCTAACTTCATAAATGTGGTGGTTATCTGTTATGTGACATTCTTTTGTATAAGGATAAAAACATCAAAACTTTCACTTTAAATAATAAATAATTTTAGTATGTTTGAATCTTTTAACTTTAAATTAGGATCTATGTGCATCGCTTCTCTGACTTCATAAATGAGTTTGTTGTCACTTCTTGACTTCATTTCAGAGAGAGAGAGAGAAAACAGACCGCTCGAAAGGACCAACCTACCCTAGAGGGTAGACAATCCGTCACCTTTCCCATTCTTGCTGGGATAGAATAATTTCCACCCCATCATGCAACAGAGGACAACCACCACATCCAAAGAGCAAAGAAGATAAAAGCAAACGAGGGAAAAGATGGCCCAATTTCGGTCACTCATAGGAGTTTCAGAGACGCATTCAGGGGTCCAGAGCCTGTATAGGGTGATGGTTTTTATACAAACCTACAAAATACTTTTCACATAAAATCTCAGGATTCGAATTGGATTAAATCACTTATTTCTTTTGATGAATGAATATTTTAAGTCGAGAAAGTATATATCACGGATTCAGAATACTTCTTATGGTTTACAATTCAAATACCACTTTGATGATAAGAGAATGATCAATTTCAAACCCTTTCTCTTTTACTCAAAAATTTATGACAAAATCTCTCTCTACCCTCTCTTTTCCACAATATTGACATACTTCTCTCTTCTTGAAAATCCCCTTAGACAGAGGTTACACGAGTAAAGAGGAAATTTTATGAGGGAAGGAGTTTCTTGTATGAGAGAGAGGGAGTTGGGAAGAGGGAGTTGGTGGTTATCCAAAAAACCACCAATTCTGTTCAAAATTCAAAAAAAGTTTAGGTTGAGTCTACCCTCATAGGCAGACCCGTCCCATCTTCCAATATTTCTTACTCACACATGAAAGGTAAAACTGCATTTAGTGTAGTCATTACAATCGAATATCACCAATTTCATACAAACAAGATAATCGTTAGACTTGTGAAAATACCAAAAGGTTTAGAGCTATACATCAATTAAGTATATATAGCAACTCATTATCAATATGGTGATAGACGAAAGTAGAATTGAGTATATATAGCAACTCATCATTAAAATAGTAACACTAAAATAAAATTTTAAGAGATAGACGAAAGTTTTAAAGGTATAAATTGAGATTGAGTATAAAACTCTGAGTCTCACACAATGAGATGAACACAATAAGATGAAGAGGAATACACCATCTCATTACTCATATAATCACATAAACACACGTGGTATGAAACATGTGTTACGATACTTTTCATTTCCATTTAGAAGCGTATGTCTTCTTTTCTAAAATAACGTATCGTACAGATCTTAGTGCAGGTGTTCACAACACTAGACCTAAATTTCCCTTCTTACATGTCCTCCAAAATCTCACAACATTAAGAAAAATCTATACCTGGCTATTCGACAAGTTTAATGGATTATAGGAAATCCATTTTGATTACCATATGTGTGATATATATAACTGATAATCTCATCTTAGTATTTAATTAAAACAGCTTATATGCGTGTTAATTCACCGTAAATTAACACGCATCATCTCTATATGTCACACAAATATTAAAGACGATTGCTTATATAAGAGAGCTAACCCAAAACTTACCCGACATACTTTCAATTCCAGACACAAGAATTTTGGACACAAAAATAAAATTCAATTATTATCGAATATGAGCATTACATCAAATGTACTCTCTGTATATGATTATAATTACAACCATAGTAACAAATACTGTCATAATTTACGTAACCCATGTTCTCCGATGTATCTCACAAATATGTCTTTACGTATTGACTTCCTAAAAAAAACTAGTTGCTACCAAATGCGTAGTTATATACTTCAGTGTTATTTCCCTCTTTTCAATCATGTGTCCAACAAGATTGATCTTTGTATTTATATTTGGTTTTGCTATAATATTTGGAATCTCTAATGTAAGCAGCAACTGACTAATTGTCACAATCAATAGTCATAACTCTCACTGAGTTGATTACTACTCCCCAATATTGCAAAATCTACTCAACCAAATTCATTCTTAAACCGTAGAACAATAGGCCACAATTCTGCTTCTATCGTAAAAAGTGATGCATAGATTTGTTTCTTGCTTCTCCATGAGATAGTATTATCATTGAGCAAGCAAACATAACCATAGGTGTCATGCCTAATCCTCGGATCGAGCACGCGACGGCCGCCTCGTTGTCTCGATACACGGGCAGAATCTCCCCATATACCGGGACTCCACAAGACTATACAACTGAGCATTTAAAACCTTCAATACACAATTCATAAAAAATAGAGAAAACATTTAACAATACACATGCAAAGGATCCATTCGGTCCGTCCTTATACATGTTCGAGTACACATCAGCACACAATCGGGGAGAGGGAACCTGTACATGCACGAGTTCACATCAGCACACAACGGGGAGTGAGATCCTGTACATGCACACATGCGATGTGGTCATCTTAGCCACCCAGAATTCTCAACACAATAAAATAATTAACAAACAAGAAGTCCCAAAACATAGCCATCGGATTTTACTAACACTTACCTAAAGAAAACAAGTCAGTATCGGTAAAATCTTAACGGTATGAGATGTACAGAATTTCACAAAAACAAAAGAAAATATCAAAGTTTAGAATTTCAATCCAAATGTCCCAGTACAGATAAAACAGTTTTCAAAGATAGAGCAATCAAAATAATAAAATACAAATCAAAAATCATAGGATTTTATCAAAACTTGCCAAAAACTTAGCCAGTATCAATAAAATCTGCACGGCATGGGATGTACAGACTTCCCTTTCCATGGTTTTGAGAACTATGAATCTTCAAAAATCCTGCATTTGCCAAATACCTATATAATCTGCAAAAACACTTCGCAAGCTCCGACGTGCAATCCTCGAACTAAGAATCCTCTGAAAAATGTGGAGAGAGGGGTAGTATTAGGGAATACTCAGTGAGTGGAGTGCAATGGTGTGATTGTGTTCATAAACAAGGGGTGAATATGGGGAAGTCAAAGTTATCTCATAAATAGCAGTTCATATGCATAAAACATTTCAATAAATCACAATTTACAAAATATGCATCCATATCAATCATCTTTTCATAAAATCCTGGGGTCCCATCGAAATCACTTCCGTCTTAGGGTGGCCGAACTCAGACGAAAGCCCACCAAGGGTTTTTATATCCAATGTTTCAAAACATACCCCCTTCCTTGGCATTGACTCGTACCTCACCGGGGTGCACCAAATATAGCATGACTTCGGCAGAGGGAGGGATGTCTAACTCCCCCGCACATCCAACCCCAAACCACGCCACCCCGTCGGGTCACTCTGTGGTGGGAATGACTACAGCCATTTACAATCTAGCACCCTTCATTTCTCAATCAATCCATTTCACAATCAATGTGCCATAATTTTCCATCAAATAATCAACAATCTCATGCCAAAACAATTCATAGAGCAACATCAAATAACATATGGCACAAAAATATTCTTAAACACAATAGATGCATTCGTATTTCACAATCCAGTTCAGACAGCCTACAATCACAAAATAATTTATATAAAACATATAAAAATCTTTTAAAATCATTTATAAAGCAATTTTGAAACATGTTACTCATTCATGAACACAATGAACCATCCACTCACCTCTAGAGAGGGTATTCACTCTCTAATTATCAATCTAATTCGATTTGAGTCCTTTCAACTTCCCCAAATGATTAACCTAATCAAACATTGCAAATATCATCAAATAAAATCCATATAACTAAGGTTTTCACACTTTCCTAATTTAATTTACCATTTATTTGCATATCCACAACTTCTAAATTCTCATTTCATTACCCGAAAATCATTTACATCACTAACGGACTTTAAGTCCCAATATTTTTCGATTTTCTTTCAATTTCACGTAACTATTAACACTTTTCATGCATATTTCGATTTAACTCTAAAGGAACTATTCTAATCAACCCAACATACTTCTAGCATCCTTTAGCATGCTTTTTCCATATCAAAGAGTCTAATTTATGAATTATCCAACACTGAACTTTACTAATTACATATAAAACATCAGAAATTGTATCCTAAACGAATCTAACATATACAGATCTCTTTACTCAATTTACTAAGAAGATCAGAAATCCCTCACCTAGGGTTTCTCAGTTTGCAGACCTAGCTTCCATTCGCCGTTAGATTCAGTTTCAAACCTATAACATTTTCAATTTGAAACAAACGTTAGCAATTAAACCTAACTACCAAAAACATTCAAACCCTAGAACTAAAACCAAAAATCTATTCTTACCTATGCAGAGAAGGATTCACAGTCCCGCAGCCTAGGGTTTTCAGAAGCTTGATGGTGGGTTGCAACAAGGCTCTCGGTAGAGGGCAGAGAGCAGTGAGCAAACAAGCGAGCAAGGGGGAAGGAGAGTTGTCGTACGCGAAGGGAAGAGGAAGAGACTTTGTTCGCACAGGAAAATGAGAGCAGAGAGTAACAGAGTGTAACAGAGCGAGAGATAGAGAGGGAGAGTAAAACAGAGAGGCGAGTGAGAAAGATCGAAGGAGAAAGAGAGAGAGAGAGAACTGAGAGAGGGAGATCGAAAGAGAACAGAGAGATCGCAATCGAAGGGGAAGGAGAGGGAAACAAAGAGGGGGGAAATAAAGAGAGATAGAGAAGCAGAGACGAGAGAGGGACAGAGCGATCGATGGTGATGGTGGTGGCCGTATGCGGTGGCGACGGTGAATGAGGTGGTGGAGGGAGTGGGGCGACGGAGGAGAGAGGGAGACGAAGAGTGAGAGAGCAACAAAGATGAGAGATTAGGGCTATTTGCCCTAATCGAATTTAGGGAGAGGGAGTGCAGCATTTTGGTACAAAACGCTGCGCTTCCTTTCTCCTCTTTTTTTTTTAACATATATTAATAAATAATTAAATAAACATTAATATATATATATATATATATCTTTTTACTCACTTTCCATTAAATTTTAAATTTCGTAGAAATGAGGTCCACTATGAATCATGTACACGGCAATATATATATGCCCAATAATTTCAATTTTTAATATCTTAAAATCGAAAATCAATATAAATTAAAAATTTTCTATTTTATTATAGAAATGTTTACAAAAATGTCTGACACTGGGTTTTCGGTATTACAACTCTTAACCCCCTAAAAACAAATTTCGTCCTTGAAATTTCAAAATATAACTCATACATCAAAGAGCTGCGAATGTTACTTCCGCATTAATTCTTCGGTCTCCCAAGTCTACTCTTCCACTTAATTATTTATCCACGACACTTTGACCATAGGAATCTGCCTATTTCTCTAGATTATGAATTAACTCCAAATGATAGGCCACTATTCTTATTCTCTTAAAAACCTCGAATTGATCGGCTTAACAAGTATACAAATTTCCCTGCTATTGAGACCAATTTACTTCTTTCCAAAGAAATATTTTCAAAAATACCAAGTCTCCCACATCAATTCTATAATTCTAGTTCCTGCTCATTCTATAATAACTCGAAAATTTCTATTAGAACCAATGGCTTCTATGGGCCATCTTACAAACTACGGTTATGTTCATTGTAATTGTTTCAAGAGCAGAATTGGAAAGCTTGCTTATATCTCTTAGGCTTCAACAAAACATTGAGTATCACTAGAATGGACAAACAAGTATGAAACCTCATAGGATACATCATAAGAATCTGCTTTACATTCATTTAATCTACTCCTGATCTTATCTACCATGGTCAAAATTCCTTACAACTCTCAAATATATTTAGCACGTTAAGGACATCCTCTCCACCCTCTTAAGCTATGGACAAATCCCAAGTCGAATAGTTGAGTTCCAATTTCGTTACCAAGTTTGCAAACTAGTAAACAATTTAAAACATTCTTTCGTCAGATAAAACTTGTCTTTCTTGGATGGTCATCAATAAAATTAACAATATAACTAGATCTTAAACTATGAGTAAAAGTATACCAGAAATATAATTGGGGCTCTAGTACCAATAAGTTTCAGGTAATACTCCATAGAGTTCCACAAGATGTTTCCATACCAATTATTTTCTTGATTTCAGGTCATTTCAAGTGAGTCATGTTTGGGCTGCTCAGCCATGGAACTCCACAAAGACTCTTAAATATAGATAACAACTTAACAACTAAGTGATCAACAATTTGGCAGGAATAATAACGTAAAACATCAAACTTATGTATGATGAAATGTAGATCAACCTCAATATGGCCTAGACTAAGCAAGGAAACTTAATCCACTGACAATATTTGAACGCTTCCAAGTTTTAAATCTCTAATCCTTAGTTGAATAACTTTTCAATCAAGGTACTTCTATCATGATCATTCTCAATCAACTTTAGTATCATGCAATATCACTGATATTCTATGCAAATCAAATCAAGCACATAAAATCACATATCACCCGGTGTTTGCATTAATACTCCCAACTTATCAAGGTTTAGAGATAAGAAATGCATACCTCATTACTCCTAACTCTATTGTCACAAGAGACATTATTTCCAACTTCAAGGGCAAAAAGACATAGACTCAAACCCTCTCTATATTACCTTATTCAATGATCCACAAAATAATGAACATGAATGAATAACGAGAATACTAACCTCAAAACAGAAGAATCCAATAACTAAATATTAAGTTTCCCATTTCCATTGGTAGAAAATAATAGAACACAAGCAATCTTTTATATCACAATACTTTTCCATATGGAATTTCATTCTTCTATCACATATGCCTAACTTCAAGTTTTCTTTCTTTGAAGTAATCATCACTCACTAAGTATCAGGCCGCCAAGAAGCATGCTAAAACCAAAAATATAAGGCATTAAGAATGCACATACGCTCTAATTTCTATTATAAGCTGAATGTTTATGATTCTATCTTCATGTAAATACTATTCATTAATTTTGTCATCTTCTCCATTTCTAAGAGATGAATAAAAGAAACTTATACAAAAATGATGGTCCAAAGAAGTCAAACATCCATATTAAAGGGAAACACCTTGGACCGAGTGGGCGGTCTTTACATTGGTCAACTACGTACATGTCATATCGTCGTGAATCAAAATAGGTATAGTCATGTGTTCTAAGCATCAATTTTACTTAAAGATTTCTTAAAATGAATAGAAATTGACGCATCAACATTTACATATAGTCAAATCCAAAATGGGCTCTATAAATAAAAATTCTCATATAATATAGTTCAAACAATCTTGAATTCATATAATATATAAAATAATTAATGCTTAAATCGATAACACTTATTGATAATCTTATAACCTTACTATCTAAAGAGAAAGATACTAATTTCCATAATAAATATACTTTCATACTCTCATTCTCTTTTTAAAATTTGTACCGAGAACCTCTAACCTCTTTAGCATTGTCTAAAGATGACATTCAAACATAGGAAGGGATTACATTACCATGAGAGGAAACATAGAATACTTGTAACTTCCGAATAGAATGTATAAATCAAATGAGTATTAAGGCCCTACCTTTTACTAAGACTTACCTTCTGACAAATAAGGATCATAAGCAAGCACTTTAAATATCCAACTTATGAAATATTCATCTGATCGAGAATGGTACTCTTCATTACCCCAATATTTCCAGAATCTAACTTTCAGAGATTCTTTGAATTTATGATGCACTTGAAATCCTCCATCTTCAATTTCTCTCTAATAATCATCTACTTCTTCTTCTTTCTTTTTTTTTTTTTAAGACCTCTGTCCATAATACCTCGGGCAAATAGAATACATGCATGTCATATGTATCTAGAAGCAGTTGTAAGCAACCTAACATAATTGCAAGTGCATTTGTTAAATTTATCTCCAACTAAATTTACACATTTTCTAATCAAATGGCAGTCTTGAACCATAGAATTGGCTAACCTCGCCAAATAATATAAGGGCCAGAGGAATACGATGAGTTCTATGATAGTGTCATCATTAGGGCTTATGTTCAATGGCTACAATGAGTAAGAGAGATAAAGAGAATTTTAAATCCTAGTGGCACCTAATTTGCCATCAATAATTAAACTCTTACATTCTTTTGGTCCCTATAGGACTGATTTGAAAACTTTAATAAATTCTCCTCAGTAGGAGGAGTAGCCTTACCTCTCATATTCTTCCAATGCAGTGACATCCAAAAGTCCTTTGCCAAGAGAAGTCAAGAATCTATTAAAGTGCCAAACAAACTCCATACTTATAGATGAGTTATTAGACTCCATGAAAATTAACAGTTGTATATTAACTCAAAACTACTCATCATACCTAATAAAATAAACCATGAAAACATTTATCAAACCCCAACATATACTCACAATTACAATCTATTAATCTTAATCATAAACAATTCTATATTGTCATACCTATTACACAAGAATATCAAACTTTTAACATCAAAAGGTCAGTCCAAAATAATTACTATAAGGGCACTCACCATTCAGCCAAACAATCCAAGGGAAATCTTCAATCACAATTAAATATACATATATATACTAAGCATCTCTAGCTCCTTTATTAATAACATCCTTTCCTTTTTATTTATGCTCAACACCAATTCAAGCTTTGCATATAAGAATTTCTCAATATGCTTAAATTCTAAAATATATGTAGTTTGTTCTCTTCAAAGGTAAAATAGACCTGGCTACCAAACTTGTAATCTTTTCCTACTATACCCAAAATTTTCTTCAACAATTTGCAAAGTTAAAGCCTCTTTAGCAAGAAAATATCATTGGCAACTAGAAAACAATTTGGTGTTCTTTATTTAATACCAAGGGGATCTGTCAATCCATGAGTATACTATATATAAGAATCCTATGACTGCAATCTGTTAACTAAGCAAATGTTCTAATTAGATTCATGAGTTTTTGCTATCTACAACCACTGGCAATTAGAATATATGCAAACACTTGCTCTGTTTTTGTAAGTCCTGGGAAATATTAAAATCTAAAACTCACAATTTGGTTTAGATCTAGTGAAACATCATTATATCAATGAAAGGGTACAAAATCTTGAATAAGCCCACCATAATTTAACTACCAACAAGATCTGTGGGTCAGGGTATTCAATTCACGTGTGGGGAAACTCGCTACACAATCTTATTAGAGCAAAGCCAGTCAATATCCAACTCTCCTTATCAAATATATCAAAAATGCATGATTCTACAAAAAGGGTCTATTCTTAGCAAATTGAAATGGGAACTAATCCAAGTGTTCAATCCCCTAAAAATGAGCATTCCTAACTTCTTAAAAAAACCATGGAAAGTTCTGTACATTCTCCGAACACCTTTTTAAAAGATCTAAACCTTTTTCAAAATAAACAAAACAGTTTAAAATCTTTAGGAAATTCTTGGGACATTTGGAAACATTTGAAAACATTTCGAAACCATCAAACTTTTAAAATCGTAAACCTGAGCTCTGATACCAATAAAGCAGTCATGTCCTGATCCTCAGATTGAGCACGCGATGGCCGCACGTTATCTCAATACACGGGCAGAACCTCCCCACATACCGGGACCCCGCAAGACTATACAACTGAGCATTCAAAACCTCCAGTACACAATTCATCAAAAATAGGGAAAACATTTAACAATACACATGCAAAGGACCCATTCGGTCCATCCCTGTACATGTTCGAGCACACATCAGCACACAATTGGGGAGAGGGAACCTGTACATGCACGAGTTCACATCAACACACAATAGGGAGTGGGATCCTATATATGCATACATGCGATGTGGCCATCCAAGCCACCCAGAATTCTCAACACAATAAAGCATTTAACAAACAAGAAGTCCCAAAACATAATCGTCGGATTTTACCAACACTTACCCAAAGAAAACAAGCCAATATCGGTAAAATCCTAACGGTATGAGATGTATAGAACTTTACTTTCCATGGTTTTGAAAACTATGAATCTCCAAAAATCCTGCATTTGCCAAATACCTATACAATCTGCAAAAACACTTCGCAAGCTCCGACGTGCAATCCTCGAACTAAGAATCCTCTGAAAAATGTGGAAAGAGGGGTGAGTATTGGGGAATACTCAGTGAGTGGAGTGCAATGGTGTGATTGTGTTCATAAATAAGGGGTGAATGTGGAGCAGTCAAAGCATATCTCATAAATAGCAGTTCATATGCATAAAACATTTCAATAAATCACAATTTACAAAATATGCATCCATATCAATCATCTTTTAAGAAAATCCTGGGGTCCCATCAAAATCACTTCCGTCTTAGAGTGGCCGAACCCAGACGAAAGTACATCAAGGGTTTTTCTATCCAATGTTTCAAAACATACCTCATTCCTTGGCGTTGGCTCGTACCTCACCGGAATGCACCAGATATAGCATGACTTCGGTAGAGGGAGGGACGTCTAACTCCCCCGCACATCCAACCCCAAACCACGCCACCCCGTCGGGCCGCTCCGTGGTGGGAATGACTATAGCCATTTACAATCCAGCACCCTTCATTTCTCAATCAATCCATTTCACAATCAATGTGCCATAATTTTTCATCAAATAATCAACAATCTTATGTCAAATCAATTCATAGAGTAATATCAAATAACATATGGCACAAAAGCATTTTTAAACACAATGGATGCATTCGTATTTCACAATCCAGTTCAGACAGCTCACAATCACAAAATAATTTATATAAAACATATAAAAATCTTTCATAATCATTTATAAAGCAATTTAAAACATGTTACTCATTCATGAATATAATGAACCATCCACTCACCTCTAGAGAGGGTATTCACTCTCTAATTATCAATCTAATTCGATTTGAGTCCTTTCAACTTCCCCAAATGATTAACTTAATCAAACATTGCAAATATCATCAAATAAAATCCATATAACAAAGGTTTTCACACTTTTCTAATTTAATTTACCCTTTATTTGCACATCCACAACTTCTAAATTCTCATTTCATCACCCGAAGATCATTTACATCACTAACGGACTTTAAGTCCCAATATTTTCCGATTTTCTTCCAATTTCACATAACTATTAACACTTTTCATGCATATTTCGATTTAACTCCAAAGGAAACTATTCTAATCAACCCAACATACTTCTAGCATCCTTTAGCATGCTTCTTCCATATCAAAGAGTCTAATTTATGAATTATCCAACACTAAACTTTACTAATTACATATAAAATATCAGAAATTGTATCCTAAACGAATCTAACATATACAGATCTCTTTACTCAATTTACTGAGAAGATCAGAAATCCCTCACCTAAGGTTTCTCAGTTTGCAGACCTAGCTTCCATTCGCCATTAGATTCAGTTTCAAACCTGTAACGTTTCCAATTTGATACAAACGTTAGCAATTAAACCTAATTACCAAGAACATTCAAACCCTAGAACTAAAACCGGAAATCTATTCTTACCTACGAAGAGAATGATTCACATTCCCGTAGCCTAGGGTTTTTAGAAGCTTGATGGTGGGTTGCAGCAAGGCTCTCGGTAAAGGGCAGAGAGTAGTGTGCAAACAAGCGAGCAAGGGGGGAAGGAGAGTTGTCACGCGTGAAGGGAAGAGGAAGAGACTTTGTTCACGCAGGAAAAGGAGAGCAAAGAGTAACAGAGAGTAACAAAGCGAGAGATAGAGAGGGAGAGTGAAACAGAGAGACGAGTGAGAGAGATCAAAGGAGAAAGAGAGAGAGAGAACTGAGAGAGGGCGATCGCAAGAGAACAGAGGGATCGCGATCAAAGGGGAAGGAGAGGGAAACAGAGAGGGGGAAATAGAAAGAGATAAAGAAGCAGAGACGAGAGAGGGATTGAGCGATCAATGGTGATGGTGGTGGCCGTGTGCGGTGGGGACGATGAATGAGGTGGTGGAGGGAGTGGGGCAACGAAGGAGAGAGGGAGACGAAGAGTGAGAGAGTGACAGAGATGAGAGATTAGGGCTATTTGCCCTAATCGAATTTGGGGAGAGGGAGGGTAGCGTTTTGGTACAAAACGTTGCGCTTCCTTTCTCCTCTTTTTTTTTTTACATATATTAATAAATAATTATATAAACATTAATATATATATATATATATCTTTTTACTCACTTTCCATTAAATTTTAAATTTCGTAGAAATGGGGTCCACTACGAATCGTGTACACGACAATATATATATGCCCAATAATTTTAATTTTTAATACCTCAAAATCGAAAATCAATATAAATTGAAAATTTTCTATTTTATTATAGAAATGTTTACAAAAATGTCTGACACTGGGTTTTCGGTATTACAATAGGTAGATTTTCTCTCATCTAAATCACATCCCTAATCAACATTCGTATATTATTTCAATATTAGATCCTTTCCTTAATAGAAAAGAATTAATCTACAATTCCACTTAGATATCCCAATATCTTTTTTACATCAATCGAATCGCTTTTCCTAGATTAAGCTAATACCTGTCAACCAAACCCTATAGCATGACAAATATCGGAATGAGTACACATCATAACGTAGTTCAAGTTCCCAATTATACTAGAATACAGTGTTCCGAACATTTCATCTATTTATTAAGAGTTCAAAGGCATATGTCATCGCTTAAACTATCGCCTACAGTCACAGGAGTATCAATGGATTTGCAGTCTGAAAGTCATACTCTTTATCATTCGTGACTTACAATATGTTCTCGACATATAGGGATAGAATTATAAATTTGTCATTATACTTCTCAATATAGAAACAATGGTCTTTGTCTATCATGACAAAATCATAAAATATCACATCTCTATGAAATCCCAAACACCATTGTCTCAAAAACTGCTGAAAACCATAAATTGATTTACTCAATTTACTAACTTTATCTTTCTGACCTTTAATGACAAAAATTTCTTGTTGTACCATATGAACTTCTTCCTCAAGTTCTTTATTGAGGAATTAGCCACTACTACCAACTGCACGCGAATGGAGATAAATCTCACTACCAGAATAAAAAGCTTTCCTCATAATCAATACCCTTTTTATTGAGTGTAACCTTTTGTTATCAATTGAACTTTTAACCTCTCAATAGTTTTTTCTTTGTTTTGAGAACCTAATTGTTCTCAATAACTTAGCGTCCTACTAAAAGTTTAACCAATTCCCAAATATGATTGGATTTTATTGATTCCAAATCTTTCTTCCATTGCCTTTTCCATTCACCCTCAGTGGGGTAAGATAGAGACTATCTATACTCTTAGACTCTTCTTCATCTTATGAAGAAATAATAAATATATGCCCTTCAATCTCCAAGTGATGCATGGGCATGGTTTTCCTAGTACTTTTTTGAGTCCGTAACTCAGTTGGATCACTAGAATTTAAATATCTCCCACTGGGATCGGCATCATTCCAATGATTCTCAATGAACAAAGCTACTTTCTGAATTAACTAATTCAGATAAAAGACTCTATGTCCTTCAAGTTACCTCTATTAGGAAAATCATTCTCCAGAAATGTGACACTCCGTGATTCAATTTCCACTATAATACCATCATCTTGTTCACCAATGAATACTTAACTTTCAGACTGGTTGGCTTATCTTATAAAGATACTCTTACTTCCACAGGAATCCAATTTTCCAAATTTACTAAAAAAATCTCGAATACAAACTACCAATCCCTAAGGTTTGAAGCAGTGTTATCAGAATCGGACCGACCCATCAGTCGGACCGGTTTAACTGACTATTCAAACATATCACGGGTCGGTCCAATTATAATATCGTTTGTGCATCCATCCGTAAAAATCCGCAGGTTAATAGCTGATGAACCGCAACCCGTGTGACCCGCAAAAATCCGTGTAACCGGCTGTTAAAACAAAACCCAAAAAAAAAAAAATCTCCACCATCTCTGATGAAGATGGCAACTGACGAAGAAAATGGAATCGACCACTATAGGCGATTAGTGGCCGTCGCTAATGATGGATTCCGAGATGATGACAATGATCCGCAACTTGAATTGATGGCGATGAACGATTTTGGCTCGGTTCGTTGACGAATCGTCTTCCTTCCTTCTTACCCGAACAATCACCGTGATAGTGCAACCTGAAATGATTATTCATCCTCTTTCGGCTCCGGCTATAAAGGGTGATGAAAGGAGGATTGAGAAGGTTGGATTCGGCTTTCCACGGAGGCTTGAAGTTGAAGAGAGAGAGGGAGAGAGAGAGAGAGGGAGGAAGAAGAGAGTGCTTGGGATGTCTGAAGAAATGAAGTCCTGTGAAAAAATGAAAGTCCTGTGAAGAAATGAAAAGTCAGTCTATAATAAAAAATGGGATCTGACATTCCTTGAAAAGAGAGAGGGTGAGGAGTGCTCGCTAAGTCATTTTCTTTGTTTTAATTTTTAATTTTTTTTTCATGGTTTACGATCCATTTTTATGAAATTGGGGAAAGATAAATTTTGTTATTTTATTTTTATTTTTATTATAGTTAATTTTATATTTATTAAAATTTTATTTTTCAAATTTTTTATATGAAAATATAATATTAATATATATATTTATTTTAAAAATTAATTTTTTATATAATTTTAATTATTATTAAAAAACCAACGGTTCGATCATATTGACTCGCAGTTCAATCGGTTGAACCATAATTTTAAATTTTACGGGTTGATAGACGGTACGGTTCTGTTAACATTGGTCTGAAGTCACTGAGACACGACTTTTTACTAGTTCAAAGTTTATATCTTATCATCGGCACTGACTTTGAAGGTACTTTATTCAAAAATATAAGTTGCAGTCAGTGAGGCATTTCTCCAAAAGGAAAACGATAAGTTGTCACGCCCCGAACCGGAGTCGTGAACAGCCGCCCGTTGCCCTGAATGCTGGCTGGATTTTTATAGAAAATCGGACAGAACCTCCCCATAAATTGGAGGTCTCCCATGTACAAATAATCCTGTTTAAACCTGTGAAATTCAAATCATCCTGTAAAATAACAAATGGTCATCCCGGCCTCTCCAAAATCAACCAATTCCCACAGCCAACATTCAGAACAACACAAGGCTATAAAATTTCTAGCAGACCTAACCACAGACCTCTACTGTCATGCCCAATTAGAGCATGAGCAGCCGCCACACCGAGCGGACCTAAATTTATACAAATGTATAATAAATTTCCCAAGTAACATTCAAATACATACAATTGCCTCAATGCAAATGAAATATGAGAGTTTCATAAATAAATATACATAAATTATACAGTCATCCCAAAATAAGTACACGGCCAACTACGGATCTCAACAAGACCTTGCAGGGTCGAAATAAAATACATAATTCATCTTTCAATTTAAACTTAAGATCTCACCTTCCTGAACACCAAGCACACCCAAACTCTATACTCTGAAATGTCTCTCCAGCACAAAAATCATGTCTGGGGGAGGAAAGAAGAGGGGTGAGTATCTATGGGAGGATACTCAGTGAGTGAGACGATTAATCTCAAGTACTAATAGTGTAGGTGAATATTGGAGTGTCAAATAGTATTATTTGTAAACAATAACTCAAGTTTCGCAATAAATCATGATATATTCAATAAAATGAATTCATTTATTCAATCATACCATATCATACATATATGCATCCATTTAAAAATCAAGTGGATCATAGAGCTGACCGAACGGATCCTGGCAAAGGTCAACCATGACTAAGGACAGGCGCATCGGGGGTGTTATTATGTAAAGTGTTTCAAAAGTAGCTCTCTACCCCGATGTTAGCCGTGGACTTAGCTCCTTGCTTACCCAGTCTCGTCAAATAGGACCCCACCCGGTGCTAGACGGTGGCGTCACACACGTCCTCCCCCGATGTGGGTTCAACCGGCCGCACCTATGAATAAATATAACTGGACATTTGTGGATACCTCCTGCAAAAGCGTATCCGGGCAACCCGTGCCTCTACAAAGTCCCTTCGTAACTACGGAATTATCAATGTCATCATCACAGTATCACAAGGGCACAACGTCCCACAGATAAGAATCATATCACAAGTGGGCATCCCAGTGCCCTCACAGGTCTCAAAACATTTCAAATCCGTGTGCCAATACAATTTCATCAAAATCATTTCAAATCAACAACCGATGCAATGGTAGAATAGAAAACATTCAAGTTCTCAAATCATGGCACAATTTCATTTCATTCAAACATGGATGCATAGTCATAGAAATCATAAGTTTACGACACTTCAATAATCACAAAACAGATTTTGAGATTTAATATCACACGTCGAATCAATGCATATCAAAAGCATGTTTTATTAAAAACACAATAAAATCAGGTTTCACTATTTTATGCAAGAGATTAGGGTCCCACTCACATTCCAAGGAGGGTAATCACTCCCTATTTCCAAAATAATTCTGAATTTGACTCCTCGAGTCTCCAACAAGATCAACCTAACCAAAGTATCACATTAATCATCAAATTTCCTATAAATTAGAAAAATCTTTGAAAATTCATACACTTTTCAATTCTCATCCGATTTCTTCAAACCATATCTCCTTTTAAAGGTATTGAAATATATTTTTATAATATAGGAGTTGTATTTTGATTTCCTATATGCAGCACGACTTATAATGTAAAATATTACGATAGTTCTTAAACTATAACCACAACTTTTAATCTATACTTCATATACATACCATTATGCAAATTTAACAACTTAATATAACCTGAGAAAGACACAAAATACTACAATATACTTCATTTCACGGCACATCTCATTCCAACTCTGATCCCAAATGCTTTCATGCATATTTCAAATTAACTCTAAAGAAACCATTCAAATCAATTCGATTCGATTCTATCATTCCTTTGCATGCTTCTTTCGTATTAAACGGCCTAATTCGTGTAAATTTTTAAATTTAACCCTAACATTTAGGCATAGCATTTTCAAAATTTCATTCTATTCCAATCGAACATAATTTCTAAACGCATGTAAGCCTTTTCACCCTAAATTCATTCTAATTTCATTCAATTAATGAAAATACCAAAAATCTCTTTACCTAGGGTTTCCGCAGTCCACAACCCTAACGTCCGTGCGCCTGCAACTCAATACAGACCTGCAATACTTCAAATTGAAGCAAATTTCAGTAATTAAGCTTAATTAATATAAGAATCAAAACCCTAAATCTATAGGTCAGAACTTTCGTCCTTACCTTCGCAAGAAATGAGTGCAGGCAGTCTAGGGTTTGGGCGACTGTAGTTTGGGGCTCTGCTAGAGTGGCAGAAGGCGCGCGAGCAGGGAAGGAGCTGCAGCCGCGTGCGCAGGAAGAGGCTATCGCGTGCTGGCGCGCGCAGGAGGGGGTGTCTCGCGCGGGGTCACGCGTGCGTAGGGGCTGTCTCGCGCGAGCAGTCGCACGAGCAATCGCGCTCTGTTGCGCGCGGGAGAAAGCAGAGCGAGAGAGAGACTGAGGGAGACTGAGAGACAGTTAGATAGAGAGCGAAATAGAGAGAGAGAAAGTGATAGAGAGAGGTGAGCAGTGGCGTGTGGTGGCGCCGAGTCGCGGCGGAGAACCGCGAGAGGGAGAGAGAGAGAGTTGCGGGTGAGAGATTGCAGAGAGTGAGAGAGACGAAAGAGAGGGGAGGAAGAAGGAGAGGGAAAACTGAGAGAAACAGAGAGAGGGGGCCGACTGTGGCGGATGGCAGCAGCGGAAGACAGCGGCGGCACGGCGTGGGTGAGGGAGAGGAGAAGACGGAGAGAGAAAGAGGGAGAGAGAGAGAAGAGAGAATTAGGGCTTTTGAGCCCTAATTCGATTTTTTTTTTAATTATTATTATTATTCTTATTCTTATTATTATTATTATTATTATATATTTCTTTTTATAAATAAATTTATAAATAATTAAATGAGTAATGTATAAATTAATAAATGAATAAAAAAATCATCTATATATTTTTATACTCACTTTACTCTTCAAATCACGGGTATGGCATTTAGAATATACCAAAATTAAATTTAAAAACCTCAAAATCGAAAATCAATAAAATTTAAAAATTTTATATATATATAAACGGAGGAATATTTTATATATATTCCATGAATACTACACTTGTACGAAACACCGCAGTGTCGGTGTTACATAAGTTAACCTATGTCATCATGGATTTTGTCATATCGAACAATGTCATATTCTTCTCACTATAATACCATTCTGCTGAGGTGTATTAAGAATGGTTAAATATCGAATTATGACTTTTTCATTACTTAGATCCTTAAATTCATTCGTTAGATATTCACGTTATCTATCTGTTTGATTCTCTATCTCGCTTCTATGATATCTAAAGTATTCAAGTGTTTCAAACTTATGAGAAATCAAATAGATATAGTTAAATGGATGAAATCATCAATAAAGGTAATAAAACATAAAAATAAAAAATAAAAAGAAAAACACACTCAAACTCCAAGAAAAAAAAAAAAAAGGAAATTAGAGGATATAAATGTAGGAACTTTTTTTTTTTCTTGGGTGCAAATAAATGTGGGAACTTTGTATGCATATAACTCAAGTCAATGCAAATCTATATATATGACTGAAATTAGTTAAACTCAAAGTGGGGGTATTTAGTTTATTAGAAACTTTAGAGAGGAGGATTTCATTGGTAAAGGAACCATAGCTGTCCGAAGTATCAAGAAAGGTAACACCGGAGTTGATGGCATGATTGATGAGAGATCACGTCGGATTCTGGTCTTGAAGGTCCATGGAATGCTGACATCCCATAGCGATTGTTCCAAGAACTACTTTGACAAGCAATCTTGTTAAATTAAATTCGAATTTCATAATTTTTTAGTTGTAGAGTATTACGATGCACATGCTTGAAATATTATTTCAATGATTAATCTTTAGCTTGCTACTTGTGTTGCGTGTATGTTTAATAAAATTAATTATTGAATAAGCAATTGAAGATGGCAACATTTAATTGAGTATGTTTACTTGTGTTGCGTGTATGTTCCACACCTCAGGCAGGACCAGAACTAGTTGGACACACAAAATAGCAGAGGCGAATGGAAGCCCACTTCAAGAATCTTACAATAGTCAGCTTTATCTTTTTCCGTTTTTGGGTCAATTTGCTGAGACCCAACAAATCACTGTTACTTGAAATCGATGACTTAATCTTAGGGGAACCCTTTGTATGCATGTCATGGTACAAAGCCACAATGAGTTCTCAATGCCCGAAAACCTTTGATATAAGCGAGCTCAATTTTGGACCGTTTGCAGGTCGATTCAACATTGAATATCATATGGATAATCATTAAAAAAAAAAGGCATTGCATTTTGATCACTGTAGGTCCAAATGTCATTACTAAAATACTTCATTGACCAAAAAAATATCGTTACTCAGTAATCACAAAAAATCTGCCACTAAAAGTTATTGATAACAGAGTGCAAAAGAATTGTCACCAAAGGATTGAGTTTCGTAATCAAAATTTTTTCACCAATTAGTGACAAAAAAAATCGTCATTTGAGTTAGTCACTAAAAAATCCATGTGAACACCAAAAGTAACTTGTAACTCGATCAATGCATTTAATGACGACATTTAATAACCAAATTAGTAATCAACAAAAAATGACTATCACGTGATGAACTTTAATTATGTGATTCAATGACAGTCATCACTAAAAATACATAACAACGCAATTGTGACGACCTTAGTGACGAATTTTTCCCTATTAGCAAATCAATGCGTAGTGGTGATTTGTAATTGATAACTAAAAATTGATAATTGGTAACAAAATCAAAATCGACACTAACATTAATCTCGAGAACAATGATTATTACATGAGTTTACATTAAAATATAGAAAACAATTCCCAATATCATAGAAAACAATTTCTATAATCAATACACGAGTCCCAACAAATGATCCGTTCAGTTTACACCATTGCATCATACTCCTTTCTTGATTAGTAGATACTTCTTGAAACATTGCACAATGAATCACAAAAAAAGAAAAAAATTTACGTCAATTATATACAGTTTACATTAAAAACCCACAACATCACAAGTAAACTATCTCTGATTTGTTCTTCTAGGCACTTTTATTCCTACGAAGTGTGCAGGGCATCCAATGCACAGGGCTCCCAAAATTGTGGGACTTGGACAGGGTCAGACACATCCATAACTGTTTTGTCTCGCTTCAAAGCTATTTTCACGGTCTGAACCCATGATTTGTAGATCATAATGCATTGTGTCAAGTTATAACCAATTCCCAGAAGCCATACAAATCGAAAATAATTATGCAGTATATCTAACACAGGATATTTTAAACCAGTAGCGGAAGATTTTTGCAACTTAAAAAGTTCTGCATGAATTCCTTACTCCAGTTTCAAGCAAATTTTATTCCTCGGAAACCTTAATCCACTAAAACTTTCATAAAGCCACCCTCATCATGTTAACTGGGAACTACCAACAAAACTACAAACACTTGCCAACATATGAGCTGAAAGAGCTAATAGCTGTTAACTTGCTTTAAGGGATTGTAGGTGAATGTGAACATCACAACATATGACAGAAGCAGTTATATGAGATTGTAGGTGTATGAGCTGAAAGTTATAGAACCGTAAGCAATGGAAGGACAGAAAAGCTTAAAATACTTGCCTGAAGTGGCCTAATATGCCCACAACAGATTGTCATTCCAGCAAAGTTAAGTATCTGTATCACCAACAAAAACTGAAGAAGTGTACCTAAATATGCAAGAAAAAATAGTATGAATCTACAAAATGAAGAATGTGAAGCAAATCAAGAAGGGGCTAATCATAGTTACCAGTTATATGAGATTCTAAATTTTACCAGTTATATGAAAGTAAAGCCAGGGAAGTGGCTAATAATAGTTGAAGAAGGTAAACAGAGAAAGCATGAGCCTGTTTGTACTCCAGGTCCCTGGATGCTCCAATTTGCATCACATTATGTATGAATATCTGTAAAGCTAACATGTATCAGATTCCATAAATGCAATGGTAGTTTAATTGTAAGACAGATTCTTACAGCACACGCAACAACAACAGTCTGCCCAACTTCTAGACCGTTTATACCAGCATGGATATTGATAGAGTTTGTGCAAAATACTGCCAAAAGCCCCATATATAATTTATATATTCATCCTGACCATATGAAGAAATAGAAGGTGATTAAATTCTGGGCGATAGATCAACAAATGACCGTTTATAATGGTTGCATGACCAGCATATGCCATCAGAAGAGGGAGAGCAGCAAAAGAGGGAAGCAAAATTTTTCTGTTCTCAGGACAATAAAAATGGACATTAGGACATTGCCTAACCAGAATACATGCTATCGTTGACAAATATTTGATCAGAAAAAGGGAATAGGAGAACCCAAATACTCACACTCTCCAAGGGATATCAAGAACATCATCTACAAATCCAAGCAAAAGCATGAAAGTGATGCATGCTAATGCTGCATTGTACTCAACAAGCCACTGCAAACAGCAGCAAATGGATGCTGGCCGCGCATAAAGTAAAATCAACAAAAAAGAGGGGAAATATATCATATCAAAATGACAATAAGTGGATGCAGTTAAACAAGATGGAGGTTGATCAATGAGAAGCAGCTAGAATAACTAAAATGGAGTAACATGCATGCATCACATCATTACAACAATCCTAAACAAATCACAACAATAAAGGTAAATTACAATATTAAGGTTGTTCCATTGCACAAATCTTATTTAAAGATAATGCTACAATAGCATTGGTAATTATAGAAAGCACAAAAGGAACACAACCTATGGAAACCCAAAAAAAGAAAAAAATAATAATAATAAATAAAGGGGATAATCCGCAAATTAGCAACATTAAAAAGGATTACTTGGTGAAAAAGAACAAATGAAAAGAAAAAAGGATTCAAAGCATGGATAAGACAAACAAGACGCAGATCAGAATGTTACACACACACAAGGAAATTGGAAACTCACAAATAAAGGACGCAATGAGGAAATAAAAAGGAAACATACCATATAAGAACAAATACTCGATTTATATCAATCTACAACAGGAACCAAAATTTTAAAGCTAATTTACAAAATTCATATTGCATGCATTTCAACATATTGTCACTTTTAAAACCTTATGTAATTATGCCTTCACTTTTTATGTTCAAAATTGTTTATTTTGAGTTCCATACTACCCTGTGATAAGATCATTTGTTGTCCATTTTATAAAGCAACCTTTAATTGAGAGAAGTGCCAAAAAAGGGTCCAGTCAAATGGGTAAAAAATCAATCTATATGAGTTTATAGAGTAGGCTACAAGTGTCGTGTTTGAGTAAGTTGCTGACAAGTCGTGATTCATGTCTTGAAGCTTGTGTGCAATATAGGTCCTGAATCATAAACTAATAACAGGAGATACATTCGCCTCACTGTTTAAGTTCCCCCCGTTTGGTATTTTACTAACTCAATACACTAAAAGAATGGCTCTCAAGCAAAATTGTACTCATCATATCTATGAAAAGAATAACTTATATGAAAAATGCCTCAAATAATTTTCCAGAAGTAAAAAAGAAAATAAACAAATAAGAACCTCGATTGAAAGATCACAAGCACAATGTCATAACATGTAGGAGTGCAAGATGTTGCACTTACAATTGAATCTGCAGTAAAGTTGAAGTACTGAAACAGAATTGCCAAGACCAAGAGGACAATCCCAACCACAATACCCAAAATTCAGGCCTACAAAATAATCAGTAAATATTAGACAAACTGATCAGTAAAACTAAAATTTGACAGACAAATTAAAAAAAAAAAAATCATACAAATTGTAACCTCAGGACGCAGCGGAGCAAAAGTGAACTACTATAATCAATTGCAACACTAAAAGTTAAGAAAACAATAATGGGACACGTTATACATTAACACAGCTTCAAAAACACAACAAAGGAAATTAAAAACCCACATTCTGGGATGTAGAATCAAATTTTCAAAAGGCACAACTACAGATCATATTCAAATTTCAAAACACAATCAATTAGATCAATCACAAGCGAGGTCCCATCAGTAAATCAAAAATTAAGCGAACACGAGAGAACCCTAACCAGGAAGAGCAGCCATGGCACAAGAAGCGACAGGATTGAGTGACTTCTCGACCTCAATGAGGCACATTCGACAATTTCCAGCAATTGAAAGACGACTGTGGTAACAGAATCTGGGAACATCGACACCAGCGACCTCACAAGCTTGGAGAACAGTAAAAACCTTAGGTTGAGTGACTTCTCAACCTCAATAAGGCACATTCGACAATTTCCAGCAATTGAAAGACGACTGTGGTAACAGAATCTGGGATCATCGACACCAGCGACCTCACAAGCTTCGAGAACAGTAAAAACCTTAGGGATTTTGACAGGGAAGCCATCGACGAAGACTTCGATGCCGTCTTCTGGGTTCGGGAAATGAAGCCTAGCTCCCCCCACTGGGTGACGCTCCGGTGGGATAAGCTCAGGGCCGGAATCGGCGGCGGCTACTGCGGCAGATTCAGGGGTTTGAAGTTCAGAGGTGGAGACAATGGTGCGAAGGAGGAAATTGTGAGTGTGGGATGGTTTACGGTTTGGAGAACTGGAGAAGAGGGATCTGGTAATGGTGGTGCTTCTGCATCTCAAGGCTGGGGTTGCTAACAAGCCTAACCACATCTCTCTCTCTCTCTCTCTCTCTTTCTGGGGAGTGAGGTAGCCCACGAAGGAAGCTGAGCGTTGGAGAGCGCGCAGAGAGGAAATTGGTTTGAGTTTAAGGCGAGAGGTGGGAGGTTTGTACGGAAATAGTTTAAAAAATTAAAAAAAAAATTAAAATATCGAGAGAAACAAATTTTGTTTTATTTTTGAAAACTCTATATATACGTTACATGACAGATTTTAAAAATCCAAATATCAAATTTTTTAAATTCAACATATTCATATCAGATATAAACTTTGCATTTTCTTTCATTCTTTTCTTCTACGCTTTTCTTTCTTCCTTTACTGCGATCGACGACTCCCACAGCCTCCTTTTTCCCTCGTAAGCGACGAAGGACAAACAAATTTCAATTGATCTCACATCTTCTACTTCATTCATGGGCGCAATATCACTCATCACCGCAGATCTATAAAATTCTGAAATTACATTCTCATTGCAATTCAATTCTTACTTTTTTGAATATGAAATTTTTTATTTGAATGTGAATGATGTATGTTAGACAGTGTATATTTATTGAAAGGATGAAATGTTTGTTTGTTTGTAAACATTTAAATTAGGGTTTGATTATGAATTTTAGAATTTTAAATTATTTGAATTAGGATTTGTTGAAATAGAGTTTGTTAAAATTAGAGTGCAATTATATATTATTGTCAATCATTTAAATTATAGAAATTGATTTATTTCTATTAGATTATGACAAAATTATATTTTATTAAAAAAATTGATTATGAAATTTAGGATTTTGTGATTTTTTGAGAAATTAGGGTTTGTTGAATTTTAGTATAAATTTAGGTTTTAGGCTATTTGAATTAGGGTTTGTTGAATTAAGGTTTTTTGAATTAGAGTTTGTTAAAATTGGAGTGTAATTATAAATTGTTGTCAATCATTTAAATTACAAAAATTGATTTATTTCTATTAAATTATGACAAGTTGATTTTTGTTGTTCAGAAAAAATGACAGAAATGGTAAGATTATTATGTTATTGTAATGGTGAAATTGTAAAGGGTGAGGATGGAGTTAGTTATAATGGGGACCCTTTGAAGTTGATTAGGGTGAGAAGGGATGTATGTTATAATGAGTTGGTGTTAAAGATATGTAAAGGATTTCAGATCAATTCAATTATACAACATGTAGAGATTTTTCATCGTTGTCTCATATCATACATACAAAGTGGAAATACACGGTCTCAATTAGTGCCAATTAGTGACGATGATGACGTTTTTAATTTGATGGAGTTTGCAGTGGGCATGGGAGTAGGTACCACTCACAAGTTGTATATTAAAACATACGAGCGTGGAATGTTCGTATAACGAGATGATGATTATACGGATGAATATCCTCGTATCGAATCTCGAGTGAATTTTGCTCTTGCAAATATAAATGTGGATAATGATATTGATGAGAAAAAAATGACAGAAGAAGATGCGGAAAAAGAGGAGGATGACGAGGAAGAAGATGATTGAGAAGTTGGTGCAGGTGATTGGGGTGGTGCTGCGAACAAGATAATGATTGGATCATCTTCCGCCCCTGTACCCATAGGTGGTGGTCAGAGATTTGTCTATGGCTAAGTAGATGACTCAATTCCCTTTATGACCACGGCACTCGGAGGTGATGGCTATGTGACCTTTGAGGAAGATTGAAGATTGTCAAACGATCGTTGGAGTTTTCAGCGATGAATTGAAGAAGGGGATGAGGTTTGAGTTGAAGGAGTAACTTATTCATGCTGTCAAAATGCATCATGTCGAGCATCACCATCAATTTCGTATGGAGAGATCAAACTCTACACTTTGGATAGCAATATGTAGTCAAAGGAATGAATGTTGTAGGTGGAGGTTGTCTATTTGTAGAACTAGGCTACTTGATGCCTTTGTGATTACTGTTGTTGAGGGACCGTATATATGTGTGAATGCTGGGTTGGTATAGGATTATAGGCAGTTAGATTCTAATTTGATGGCCCATCATTTTCTGAACTATGTAAGGGAAGATCTAAATGTTAAAATTGATTTCCTCTGAACTGTTATGACTGAAAGGATTTCGTATGCAGTTTCTCGTAGACGAGTTTGGGTAGCGAAGAAAAGAGTTATAGAGATGGTATACAGGGATTGGGATGACTCTTACAAGCAACTGCCTCGACTTTTGAATGTCATAGTAGACAAGAACTCGGGAACACAAGTGAATTGGAAGTTAGGTCTGACAAATGCAAATGGTGAAATGGTTTTTGAAGCTTTGTTTTGGGCATTTGGTCCTAATATCATGACATTTAGGAGTTGTAGATTATTGATAAGTGTATATGAGACTCACCTATATGAAAAATACAAGCGCAAGTTATTGATTATTTGTAGTATGAATGACGCAAATCTCATTGTCTCGTTGGCGTTCGGATTATTGATATAGAGTCACTTGCCTCCTGGTCATGGTTTTTGATGTGTGTGTGAGAGTATGTTGTTAGAGATTAGGAGGGTCCTATATGCTTAATTTCTGATCAACATGAAGCGATAAGGACAACAGTTGCTCGTCCGGAGTTTGGATGGTCATCTCCAAATGTCGTGTGGAGATTTTGCATGTGCTATGTTGCAAGTAATTTCAACACGCATCATAAAAGTCAAGCCTGTAAAAGAGTTACAACTATTGCCGCATTACAGACACAACGTAAGAAATTTGATTTATATATGACGAGGGCGAAGGAGATAAAAGAGGATGCTCTTGATTATTTTGTAAATATTACCCCTGAGTAATGGACTATTTCTCACTATGATGGCTTTCGTTTTGGATATATAACGATAAATATAAATGAAAATTATAATGCTGTGTTAAAGGGTACAAGGAATTTATCAGTTGCTGTCTTGGTATTTAAGACTTTTTATAATTCGGTGAACTATTTTGAGCCTCGAGTGGGCGAGGCGAGGGCGGAAATAAGTAAAGGGGAACGATACACTAAGTATGCCTCAACTATTTTTGGGAGATGGATGAACACAACAAATCTTCATGCGGTTGTCTTCTTTAGTAGGGAGAATAAGATTTTTGAGATAGAGACCAGCTATAGATAAACACGGTATGGTCACAAGGGAGGTAATAAACAGATCGTAGATGTAAGAAATGAGTAATGCACATGTGGAAAGTGACAAATTTATAAAATTCCTTTCTCTCATGCAATTGCTGCACTTACTAGAACAATGACTAATATTCATATAATCATCGGGAAATGATATACATGGGACCATCAATTTAGAGTGTATAATCATCATTTCTCATCGATTAGAGACCATTCCGATTGGCCCATGATTTCATATCCAATAATTATTCCCGACATATCATTTAGACGTGAGAAAGGAAGACCTAAATCATCTCGATATCACAATGAGATGGATTTTCGAGAATTATCTTCGCGGACATCATGTGGGAGTTGTAGTGCAGAGGGTCACAATAGAAGGAGATGCGCGAGGCAACTTAGATGTGGACTTTGTGGCAGACAGGGGCACAATCGAAGGCATTGTCCTAGCCAATCGAATCCAAACACCTGATGTATTAGTGTATTTGAATTTGTCTTTTAATTTGTAATATGTTTATATAATTCTTATACAATGTATTGATGTACTTATTTCTTCAAAATTAATGGAGATTTGGTGTTGTCTTCTGTAATGTTTTAAGTATTTATAGTTTCATTTTTAATACATACTCTTTTCTAAGTTTTTATATATTAAATGTTAAATGAACTAAATATTAATCTTTTATTTTCTTGCAGATGGATCCTGGACTTTCTGATCCGAATGTTTTGCGGTTCCAGCAACGTCACCATTCTTCGACGGTTTGGGATGGAGATGACCAGACATGGCTCACTTGTCGTCAACGTGAGGCTGTTTTACGGCGTTGGCAGAGTGGTCAGCTTGACGAGCGAGTACTTCCTTCTTTGGAACTGTAACACCGGACAATTTCGAATTGTGATTTTTATTTTAAATAGACTAATTAAAAATTTTTATATATATGAAAATATGGGAGAATAATTATTTAAAATAAAAATATAAATTTTTATCATTCAGAATGGTCAGAACTTTTTAATAAACTTAGTGAATGGATTTTAAAATTTTTAAGTTACTGATCATTGGAATCCTGATCACCAGAGTTGTCGGTTATTTGGGTGTTCGGCAATCGGTACTTAGTGGATTTTAACCGTTCGGTACTCAGAGGAATTTTAGTGTTCAGTAGAGATCTAAGTTCAGTGAACAGTCTCTCAAATTTTTGGTTTCCCAGTCAGTAGTCGATGGTAATCATCTGCCGATCGATAATTATGAGACACCCATCGGTATTGTGAAGATGAAGTTTATATCTATCGGTACTAGGTTCCTAAACTCTTATTGGTCATTTACTCACCAACTGGTATCGAAACTCCCGTCGGTATAGTAAGAGCCCATCGGTATATTATGAAACAAATGATTTGACTGTCGGTATATTTTCCTATCATCAGTACAGTACAATTAGGTCCCATCGGTAAATGGAGGAAGTTATAATTTTAGGTAGACTTATTATTTTATAATTTTATATGCCCATCGGTATATCCAATTTCTAATGATTATTTTGCTACCGATCGGTATTGTGTATCTATGATCGGTAATATGCATTATCGGTAATGTGAGACTTGTAAATTTTATTTCCACCATCCATCGGTTATATGAGACATTTTAATCACTTTTGACCGATCGATACAATAATGTATTTTCATTTACCGTTCGGTACCATTCCTTGATTTCATTTCTCATGTTCGATCATCGGTCTAACACATGTAATTGCCATTTATGATCGGTTAATGCTAGCACCTATCTGTCACTTTCACCCTCCACCGAGCATGTCGACATTTATTTGCAAATTCTCTCTCTCTCCACCGATCACATGCGTCAAATATGTTGACATACACTATGCAAATTCTCCAACAATTTCTCATTGAGTGTAACCATTGGGAATTGATCCCAAAAGCTTGAGTTTCCAAAAATGATGTTATCCACTAAGCCATGCAACATCTCTAATCATATATTACCTAATTTATGTTATATATCGTATTTTAAAATATCTCAAAAATTTTCATCTCTCTTGATTTACTTCCTGTAAAATTTTAGTATCTATCTTTTTTCGTTCGGCACTAAACAATGAACACACATCCTCAGCAGAACACAAATTTGAGTGTTAAAGCTATTTGAGGACTTACCCAATGACCCAGGACAATTATACAATTTAGGAATATAAGAGGACCACTAAATAATTATTGAAAATGAGTTGTCAATAAATAGAGAAGTGGACTTCCAGAACCTATGAAAGGACATTTCTCATTTTTCTCTAGAGTATTCTACTCTCTTTCTTTCTCTCTTTTCTCTTTTCTTCCAAAACCTAATCGATCAACATCAAATCTCTAGATCAAAGGTTTCAAACTACACATGAACACTTCAAAGATTGATCTTAGTTTTAAATTTTAAGGAAAGTTTAAGAGTTTAGTGCTATCATAAAGAGAGGAAAATCAAGGGTTTTGGTGTGATCCAAACCGGAAGGATCTTTGGAGACAAATCAAGGTAATATAATTTTTCCAACTTAAGTTTTACTTTATTTAGCTCTCAAATTATTTGGATTTGGAGGATTTTAAGCCAACAGACGTGAGATAGAAATTTGGTTTGAATGTTAGGGTTTTTGGGGTTGATATGAGATGATCAGTAGTGATGATCTTGATTATATGATGTCTCATAGGGTTTGGACAAGCTGGTCAGGATAGGATCTCTACCATGGACAGACTTGGGAGTGACTACCCTCCTTGAGAACTGTGAGTGGACGGTTTGTTGTGTTGGTGAATGAGAAATATTTTTCATGAATTTTTTAAAATGATTTTCTTAAGTTCATTTTATAAACTGTTTTGTGATTGTGGAGTGTCCCTAAAATTGTGTTTTGTTTGAACCATGAGATTTATGCACTTGATAATATATTTTGAAACTTGTTGAATTTTTTTGAAAATAATGTTACTGGATTTATGAGATGATTTTTATGACACATATTGTGATATTTGTTAAATGGTTTATGTATTGGCTTTGGGGCATGAATCTGAACCCCCATGGTGCACTTATGGGGTGTGAGCACCCAGTTATGAGATGATCAGTCGACTGTTTTAAGTTTTCACGGACCGATTCGAGGGGGCGGCGTGGAGAGTTTGGTAGACTTGAGGGGGTAAGCGACGGTAGAGAGATGCCCCCAAGTCCATTTCGAGGCTATTCGGTTGCAGCTCTGAAGAGGTCGCGAGCCAACGCCAAGTCGAGGTTGATGTTTTATGACCGATGATAATGAAAACCCCTTTGCGGTTCCGCCGGATGGTCTGGGCCAAGCCATCGGTGGAGAGATTTTAATGCAAACCCATGTGATTGGAAAAGTGAATTTTATGTTGTGGAAAAATTATGGCTTGATATAAATGTTTGGTTGATCACTTGATATTTTGTTGAAAAGTAAAATGCTTTAAGAGTTTTGTTTGACACTTTCACACTCACCACTCACTCACTCACACAACTATACCATTGCACTCTATTCACTGGGTATTTCTATACTCACCCCTCCTTTTATCCATTTTCAGAGGAAGTGTAGAGACAGATCACTTGATCGGTAGCTAGGTCCAGCCGAAGAGAAGTGTTTGGTTGATGCAAACCCACGAGATTGGAAAAGTGAATTTTATGTTGTGGAAAAATTATGGCTTGATATAAATGTTTGGTTGATCACTTGATATTTTGTTGGAAAGTAAAATGCTTTGAGAGTTTTGTTTGACACTTCCACACTCACCACTCACTCACTCACACAATTATACCATTGCACTCTATTCACTGGGTATTTCTATACTCACCCCTCCTTTTATCTATTTTCAGAGGAAGTGTAGAGACAGATCACTTGATCAGTAGCTAGGTCCAGCCGAAGAGAAGAGCTGTTCGGGACTGACCGTCAGTATGGATCCCTCTTGATGAGGATTTTGTGGCATGTAGTCGGACCCATTGGAAGACATTTTTGAAAACTCTTTGTGTAATGTATTTTCCTTATGTTTTCTTTTAAAGAAAAATTTTATGTTTTGAAAGATGTATTTTGAAATATTGAATAACTTTTATTTATTATATCTTTGGTTTTAAAATATTGTGCAAACTGGTATTTTTTATTGGAAATGTATTATTATAGCCTTGCGGGATCTTGGGGTACGTGTTAGCGATAGCACGTATTTCTAAATCACGCGACGGTTGTCACGTGCTCGGATTTGGGGGTCGGGGCGTGACAAGAGCTGTCAGGTTTTCTAGGAATAAGTAAATTACGTTTTATTCAGTTAGATTGGTACTTGATTACAGTTTTAGTAGAGCGTTGGAGGTCGAAGATGCACGCCTTTCACATGCCCCACGGTAAAGTCACTATTACCCTATAGGATGTAAAGGTGCTTTTTGGTTTATGCGTAGATGGGCTTGCTATACTAGGTAGGACGACGGGTGTTTCGTGGGGTGATCCTGCGAGAAATTGTTGGGAGTTAGACCTCCACGCTTAGCTTTTAGGGGTTACAGTTTGACTATGCTCTGATTGTCTGATTTTGTTGTTTAGTTACCTATTGGTGACGATGTTGTACATATTATTCAGTGGACACGGAGATTTATTTTATTGTTGATAGGGGGTATGTTGTTTTGTGATAAAATAACATATTATATACATTTACAGTACTTATTGTTGTTAGAGGATTTAGGTGCCTCTGGTACACGTAGTTGGGGTTTTGCATGTCTGGCATACTTATATAGACAACTTTGCATAGTCACGCACGTAGAGTCTTGTGAAATAGGGGGAGCCTTAGTTTTGTTACAAATTTGGACATGGGAGAAGCTTCCTTACTTAGCTACTATTAGACGGGATGTAAAGATGGCGGATGGTCCACTTGCTATGCGGTGGAGGGCAGTTTTTGACGTCACTAGCCTCTTTACACGCATGGTATCAGTGTATAGAGAGGCACTTGATAGGCAGATTATAGATCACGTCGTATGAGTGCTGTATACTGAAGAGAAACTGTCTACCCTCCCCGATTACTATCACATGGGGAGGGATATTTGGCACGTACGCGTACCGTTGATCTGTTTTAGTATCGTGGAGTGACACTTTCCAAATAGGGTGATCCGTCAGTATGGAGGGTTTCAGTATATTCCTATTCCTTGTGATATTGAGGATCGACTCCACGACACTACTATGAGGGGTGGACATGAGATCGATTGGTCGATGGAGCATGCACGATATGTAGATATTTGGATTGAGCGACGCGACCACTTAGTTACGCTAGACATTACGTATGGTCCCTCTATTTCACATGCCTATTTTAGTTGGTACAAGGATATGTCCCGTCGATTTATTAGTCGTCGAGAAACTTGTTTGGGTTACGTGGTAAGTGTATAATTTCTTAATTTTCATATATATCAATGATTTATATTTCTACTTTAACCAACATGCATATCTCGTTTGTAGTAGAATACATTGTACCAGATTAGAGACGATGAGGGTGCGGACGTGCATGCGTTGGCGGATTCAACCATCTCAGTTATGACTGAGGACATGACCTATCTTTTGAGATCTAGACCGTCCAGAGATGCTAACGAAGGACATGATGAGGGACGTGACGAGGACCAAGCATGTGGATGACGATGAGGCAGAGAACGTCCGAGGAGACCACGACCATCGTCAGCTCATACGTTACTACCACAGTCTCCACCACCACCGTCTCCACATCCAGACATCACAGAACCTTCTATCGTATACGGTGAGTCTTCGTCTTTCTACATGCCTGTGTTTGATGATATCCCTCAGGTTTTCACTCCCGGTGCTCCACAGAGTGGGGCTCGGACTGGTACACATATCGTTCAAGGATTCACACGGGTTTAGAGAGACGGTGCACCCTCCGTGTATTGTGTAGCCCCACCTATTTTTTCTGAGCCTCACCACGAGGATGTAAGGTCCTCTCAGATCATGCAGATAGATGATCTAGGTTTAGTTTCTCGTGATGATAGTACAAATGCTAGACCCGATTTAGGAGTTGGACAATATACTATGCATAGACGACGACATTGAGATTTATGTATTCCATATTTAGTAGATTTTCTTATTATTAATAAAATTTGCATCAAATTATATGTTGGTCTTGAACTCTATATATTAGTATATCTGAATTTTGTTTGTTTTTTATATTCGTTATGCTGATTTATTCGTTTGTTTGTTGAATGAAGAATATATGACTTTATTTGTTTATTGAATAGATTATTTTGTTGATGAATGGATGAATTGATATTGTTTGGAGGTTGGATGAGGGTTGGATAAGTTGATGAGTTGGATGAATGTGTTTGATTTTATTTGTTTGTTGAATGGATTGTTTTGTTTATGATTGAATGAATTTATATTGTTTAGAGGTTGGATGAAACTTGGATGAGTTGATGAGTTGGAAGAATGGATTAATGGATGAATTGATATTGTTTGAAATAGATTTTTGGACAGGTTATCTTGGGCTTGGGCAGAAGCAGACTACAGTGCTAGTGCAGCAGAGTGCATGCCAAGTTTTGAAAATCCATCTTGCACTGTATATTTCGGGTTTTCAAAATCCGATATGTGGGTGCTAGAAGAGGAATTTGTTTCTCTCTTACGTTGTTTTAATTTTTTTTTTTAATTTTTTAAGCCATTTCTGTACAAATCTCGAGAGAGTGAGAGCTAGGCCATTCGCAAAGGAAGAGGGTTGGAAATTCCTTGAGGCTTAAAAATAAACGACATCGTTCTCAACTTCCTTTTATGAAAAATGTGCAAGGTCACTGAGTTTAGTTCATTCATCATCATCACTAGAACTCTGAGAATAGTGTCCACAAATATCATCACTAAAAACCCAAATTTATTACTGACTAAAAAAATTATCATCACCAAATTTGATCACCAACAATATCCATATTAATAAACTTTTTCTTGCTACGTTATTTAATGACCATTTGATAATCACTATTTTATCCCGTCACTAAAAATTATATGATGATCAAAATTTAGTGGCTATTTTTTTTTTTTTTTGTCTTCAGAGACTATTATTAGTGATCAAAATTTTGATCTGCATTGAATTTCTGATCTAGTGAATTTTTCTGTCACTGGATTACCCACGTTTGCTCTGAACCGTGACCATAAATCTATTCTTGAACTGCTACTACTATCAGTTTGCACCATAGATGATTTAATTTACGCCACCAACTAGTAAGTCTATGCAACTCTTTTGATAATCCTATAAATTTTAAATACTAAAAGAACGTATTCAATGTCGAAAGTCCCACATTATAAGATCTAAAGAAGGGAATATCTAGACAGCGTTTCTCTTTTTTTTTTTTTTTTAAGTTGACTGATTCGAATTCTAGATCTCCAAGACACATTACGCCAGGCCCGACCTTCATGTAAATTTTAAATACTAATGCTCGATAATACACTGTTCAGTGGGATGCTTGGAACACCGGACACCATTTTTTCTTAGCTCCATATAAATTTTTTGTGTGGAACCAGATGTCGATGCTTGAAAATCCTTGGCTTACCAAAGATGCTATTCAAGGAAATGCCTTTTACCCCTTTAAAAAAATGAAGACATGAGTCAACTTTTGGGATTCTTTGCCAAATGGAGACACGTTAGAGAAGCTCATCGTACACTAAAAAACTTTGCCATCAAATCAGTCTGTATTGCAAAAAGTTTGTCGGGATCAGGAAGAGGCGTCTCGTGCAGGATGAAGAGGCGTTGGCTACTGTGAATTTCCTTCGAATGCTCAAGCACTTCTGTGACTTCTTCTTTTTCTAGAGAGAACTTGGTGACGATATTGAAGGGTTGCAAAAGGTTGGAGGAATTGGTAAAATGACTGCTGTCGATTTTTTGGTTGATGAGAGATTCTGAAAATGGCTACTCATTTGAAGTCCTTTGTGTGAGGAGGTGATGATGCCGATGAGCAGTATTGTCGTGCTGGTGGAACTTATATTTCCCATCAGATAAGGATGAAGATTTATGGGATTAAACTTAAAAGGTGAATATTGGAGAGACCAGTATATATGACACTTTGAATATATCTTGGTCACCTTTGTCTTTCTCGAATTCTCTATAAAGGATCTTAAAAATTAATGAACCATGCGAGGGCATATAATGTTGGACCTGTGTGTCCGAAGCAGTTTCCCCTCGTATCCTCGAGTTGTTGATTCTAGGTTTCTCTAGTATTGTTTGACATTTCCTTGCGAAAAAAAGGGTCTGAAATACAGCCATTCTACAATTACACCATGTTAGTGTAAAATGAGAGTTCCTCATTTTATTTTCCTTCTTTTACAAGGGGGCTTTAGTGAACAAAATATAGCAGCCAGCAAAGCAAACGCTCAAGATCTTTATTTAAATCATCAAGAAACTGTGTGACAGTCAAACACAGAGAATGCATTTCGCAATGCAGTTAAGGGCTCACAATAGCATTTAGGAATTTAAAGAAAAATAGATGATAAAAAAGAGAGCGTAAAATCTTTCCTAGTTCAGGATCAGATCCATATCTAGCCTGTCCATGAAGAAAGCGGAGGCGTGTCTGCTTCTTTCCAAGTTGCAGGACCCCCACCCATATATCGATCTCCCTTAACCAAATCTGCTGAAGCATACGATTCAAGTTCAGCCATTTCCTCAGGTAAAAGTTTGATAGACAAAGCTCCAATGTTTTGGTTGAAGTTTTCAATCTTGGTGGTTCCGGGAATGGGACACACATCATCTCCTTGGTGATGAACCCAAGCTAGGGCTAGCTGAGATGGGGTGCATCCCTTTCTTGTTGCCATCTCATTTACACGCTCGAATATCTTGTTGTTCAGCTCAAGATTCTCAGGTTGGAACCTAGGAAGCGTCTATAATATAAGAATGATAAGATATCAGAAACAAAACAAATTCACATGCTTGTAGGGTTGAAATAACATTGACATCAATCAAGAAACGCTTGCGGAATTTTTATGTGTTTAGCATCACAAACATAGAAAGTGGAATCCACTCACTGTGTCGTTACATTTTCAAAACATAAAGTTGTGGAGAAGCTTTTCCTGGAATATGGGTGTCCACATTTGCAAATTAGTATATACGTTAAAAAAAAAAATGTCTTAGGGCCCTTCCAGTTGCAACAACAATTTCAGTTTTGTTGAATTTTAGATGACATCTTAAAACATGAATCATTAAACAGCAAGCAATTTCTAGGAAAAGGGGATGAATTTGCATTCAGTTTGGTAGTTGACAAAAAGCAAGCTCCTCTAAGAGTGGCGATTCGACCATAGGCATCAATCATCATGTTTTATTAAATTGAAGTCACATGATGAAAAACACATGCAACTAATCTGGGTTATGCAAAGCTCTTTGGCTTTTTTCTCTTCCTGGTAAGATATAATACAATGGTATCAAATTTTAGAATAGTGTTTCAAATCATGCAAAGGTTTCAAATTTTAACCATCATCATCTAATTGTTGTTATCTTCTTGCTTCAAGTGACTGAAATAAGTTGCACATTATAGCACACACTTGACATATAGAGCTTTATGCAACCATAAGGAGCAAGTTATAAAGAAAGAAATAATTATAATTTATGTTTCTTGAGTTATGTGCACATACCGTTCGGTAGTCTCCGCTTGACAAAGTTTCAACTACTTTTGGCCCAGAAGACAAGAAACCCCGCCCTAGGGGACTGTATGCAACAATGCCAATCCCAAGTTCCCTAAATTGCAGAGAAAAATCTAGTTATTCATTTGGAATACCTTTATCTTCAAGTATAGATCATCCGAGTACTACAACAAGCAACACCTGCATGTAGGAATTATTTCATCTTCGGCATCCCTTGTCCACAATGACCACTCCAGTTGTACAGCTGTTATGGGCTGAACAGCATGTGCCCTTCTTATTGTCGAAGCAGAGGCCTCAGAGAGTCCAATATACTTAATTTTTCCTTCTTCCACTAGCTTTTTAAGCTCCCCCATCTAGCATGCACAAATGAGAGAGAGAGAGAGAAGAAAAAAAATTAAATGTGGATGAACGAGTGCTTACAATTAGGATCCCAAGAAAAAGAGGAAAAAAAAAATCTGATATCATAATTTCCTAGAAGTCACGTATGCAAATAGATGAAATTAGATTAGCCTTCATATCTGAAACTAGTAAGAACTGTGTGATACCGTGACTTCAATGGGGACACGAGTGTCAATCCGGTGCTGGTAGTAGAGATCAATGCAATCCACTTGAAGCCTCTTTAAGCTGGCCTCACATGCTGCCCTTACATATGCTGGATCACCTCGTACCTTCATCTTCCCATCCTCAAAATAGATCCCAAATTTTGTGGCCAGTTCTACTCTCTCTTTCACCCCTCCCTGCAATGCCTCCCCAAAAAGAAAATTCCAAAGAAGTAAAACTTCATCCATCCATTTATCAATAACATAAAACGCCACTACGCGCAACATTTTGTCAGGAGTCAAAACAGAGTAGCACCACTAGCTGCTCAGGTCACCCTTTTCTCCGAAAAAATCCAGTAAGGATGACAACTATTGTAAATATATATCAGCAAAAATATAACTCTTCTCAATTTCGATCTAAGCAGCATCATTAAAAACTCAAATTCATCTTTCAGTTATTAAATCAAATCGCATAATACTGAACAGAATATGAGATGGAAATTAGAGGAAATGGAATTGGGAATTTTGTTTACACAGAAAAAACACTAATCAAGCCCAAAATATGTAGGAAATAAGTGAAAATGCAAAGTGGTAATCAGTTCAGTACAAAAATCCTTAGAGAGGAGGATTTCATTGGTGAAGGGACCGTAGACATCGGAAGTATCAAGAAATGTAACACCGGAGTTGATGGCATGATGAATGAGAGCGATCATGTCGGATTCTGGCTTTGGAGGTCCATAGAATGCTGACATTCCCATACATCCTAGTCCCTGTGCTGACACTTCTAGTCCTTGTGAGCCCAACTTGATTCTCTTCACACTTCCCATCTCTTTATTTTTTGGAGGGTATGTCCTGTGCTCCTGTTTGTATGGAGAATTTGGTGGGTGTTGATAGGAGGTCGAATTGAGTGTGTTGTTCGAAGATTGAGTGCGTGGCTATATATATATACACACAGGAGAGGGAGAGAACTCTACGTCACTGCCCACGTAAGCATTAAATTCAAATAATGTTAATATTTTCGAAGTGCAAAAAATGGTAAAATCATAGTGTTGAATAACAATTTTACAAATATAAATATTATTATAATTTTTTTAAAAAATATTTTCTATTATTGTCATTTATTTTTCATTTATTTTTTTATCTTAATATAGTCCGAATGATTTTAACTTGGAATAATTGAAACCCATTACTAAAATATCATTAAAATTTTTTTAAAATATTATTTATTTTTTAAAAATTAAAATGTCTGCCTCCCTTGCATGTTATATTTTATCCTACCTAAATAAATTTTTAGCACTAACTCTGTTTAAGAAAATTGTGTATTTCTATTTCTATTTATTTACTTATTTATTTAATTATTTATTTATATCTAATTTCATTAATGGTATTTTTTACTTTTTTGGAAAATGAAATATTGAAATATTTAAGACTAAAGCTCTCTTAGAAAAGCTCCACTTTAAGATCTAAAATTATTGAAATATTGAAGATGGTGAAAGACATTCTGTAAGTTTGATTTTTTTAATTTATTTAAGGTGTTGCTCATGTATTTTGGTATGTTTAAATTAAACTTTATTCTAAATGAATTGAACATATCTAGGCCAACTCATCAGTGATGTGCGTGTGACTGTTTGGTACGGTTATCAGATATTAGTCAACATCATACAATATCACATTCTGTCCTGAAACAATGTATTAACCAAAAAGTGTCTGCAAACGACATGACATGGCACTCTGTTCGGTGGGCAAAACTGCTTTGAATTTTTAAGCACAATTAATTAGTGAACGGGTCAAAAAGCGGTGGCCCAGCCATTTGGTATCTCCAACGGACGAGGTTTTGCCAGATCTCCTGGATTTCATTTATTTATTATTGAAACTAAACATTTTCAACTTTCATGATCATTGAAATTGGGGAAGCTGGGGGGCGTAGGGAGGTGGAGGGCGAGGCCAGGTGCCCTTGTGCTGAAAAATTACGTGTAAAATCCTTAAAATTTGTACAAAAATTTTAATTAGGTTTTTCAAATTAATTTTGTTTTTATTTTTCCTTCATTCAAAGTTAATTTTGTTATGTTTGAATATTTTAACTTTAAATTGGGGTCTATGTGCATCACTTTTCTAATTTCATAAGTGTGGCTGTTATCTGTTATGCGAAATTTTTTCGTATAAAGATAAAAACCACAAAATAATATGGAAAAATTGTCCCTATAAATAATAAACAATTTTGTTATGTTTGAATTATTTAACTTTAAATTAATGACAAAATAATTTTGTCATTTGAGAGAGAGAGAGAATTCAGTCCGAAAGTGGGGAGAGAGAGAGAGAGAGAGGAATGATTGGCCCTGATGAGAACCAACCACCCGTAGAGGGTAGACAGTCCCTCACCTTCCCTAGAGTTGCTGGGATAGGATGCATCCCACCCCATCATGCAACAAAGGAGAACCACCACATCCGGTGTGCGAAGAAGATAAAAGCAATCGAGGGAAAGGATTGGCCCAATTCTGGTCACTCATAGGAGTTTCAGGGACAGTCATGGGTCCAGAGCCTGTACAGGGTGTAGATACAATCACGTTCTCAGACACTGAAGAGGAAGAGCTAGAAGATAAAGACAATGAAGAACCACCGGAAGACTCCGAGATCCCGAAACTTCATGTATCTGATGAAAACCGGACGAGCCTATGCCGGCGATGGAAATTCATAGTAATCATTAAACTTTGTGGAAAATCAATACCTCAAATATAACTTAAAAAGAAGAGGTGAATAGGTTACATGATAATTTTTTAAGATTTTGAAAATTTGTACAGAGTATAAAAAATAGAAGAAAGGAAATGAAACAAAACATACAAGAATTTTATAATGATTCTATCAAACTTGATGTATATTTACTCCTATATGGATTTTTACTATGTTATCTAGATAGTACAACATACTTGCTTCCAGAAGTGTCTTTAAAAAATACTTTCAACCTCTCACATATTGGTACTTTCTCTCTCTAAACCCTAGACCCAAATAACACACTCTGGTCTTTATACTTATACTTATTGTATAAAAGAAGAGTAAATATTACAAAAAATAAAAATAGGACTTTAGATATAACGAATTTAAAACTCATTTGAAGGATTTACAAAAGACTTAAAGAACAAAGTATGTTTAATTGAATGCAGAAAGTGAATGCTTAGCTTCCTTTTTCTTCTCTTCTTCAGTATTGAGTATTTATTTCTTTGAGTACTGAGAGTCATTGGGATATGTTGAAATTTGAATCTCTTCATTAAATGTTTCAAGTACTATATTTAATGTCTTTAACACTCTCATTTAATGCATTTGACCATTTGAGAGAATTCAAACATTGCTATGCAGATTCAGACATTCTTTTTGCTTTGCTGCAAAAGTTGAACTTTAGATCTTAAATGTAGAGATGATATGATATGCATTTATTTGACAATTTTTGAATCGAAAAGCATGTTGGGATGTACTAACTTAATTTGTTTATTGACTAGGAAAAGTGTATATTGAATTTGCTAAACAGTCGATAGTATTATATTTAAATCAAATTTTCAATAATCACATACTCAATAGAATCATTTACATAATGCATATGTAATTATCAAATAAGTGAAAATTCATATAAATCTTGCATATTGTCTGAAGTGTTCACAAATTTCATGAAAATATTAAAATTATGCACAACAGGGTTTAAATGATTTAGTCATTTAATGCAATCTCAAAATATTTGCAATGATAGTCAAATAAATATATATGTCTACGCAGTGAAAGTTAAGTATATGAACTAAATGTCTAGAATAGTATAGTCAACTAACTTCTATGCTCCGTCGATTGACTTTGAGTTAGTTGAATGGAGAAGATGGATAGTCGACTGACTAACTTGCTCGGTTAATCGAGACCTTGCTTGATTGTTTGAGACCCTTGCTCGGCTGGCTGAGACCTTGTTAACTCTCAATTGGCCATGACCTCATTTCTTCTTGGTTGTTGTGTCTCTATGTAATCATGTCTCTCGGTAGTTATGACTCTTGGTAGACATGCCTCTCAGTAGTTATAACTCTGATTCCGTTTTAATTTCTTGGTTCATCTCTAGTTCACTCTAAATCTCTAGGTTGGCCGAGAGACCCTTGCTCTCTCGTTTTCATCTCTCGGTAGCTCCCTTGTTTACTTAGTAATGATTATTTAAGTAAAAATACCTTTTCGTATTTTTACATTTGCTATAGTTCACACTAAATCTCTAGGTTGATGGAGAGATGCTTGCTCTATTCAATTTTTATATTTGAACTTTTACATTTCCATTTATTTAAATTATTACATGTAAATAAAAAATATACCCCATTTGGATTTAATAAAAATTATTTCAAAACCTAATTTTTTAAAAATAAAAAATCAACTTTCCCTTCATAGAATAAAATTTCACTTTTGATTTTTGGTTTCACTTTGGATGAATTTTGTTCGAAGGGTTAATGATTTAGAATTTTTTTTTAAAAAAAATGGTTTTAACTTAATTGATATATGGAAAACAAATACCATCATTTTTAATTCTCATTTTCTTAATATTTAAAATATTCATATTTTCGAGTATTTAGTCTTTGGTGAATTGATCAAACCTGGATTTTCAATATTTTAAGTAACTTATTTTCTATCTAATTCGCTTGTTTAAGTAACACCATTATCCCACTACTGCAAATAGGTTGTTTCTCAATACTATGTGACTATTCTTCAACGTTCTTTGATGTTCTCAAGTGTCGACTATCCTCACATATTTTGTTCATATGCATTATTGCCTTTTCCGTTTAGCGAGTTGATTGTTCTTAATGTTACAACTAGCAGTCTCCAAATTCTTTCCTTAATCAATCTAGTCATGTTTTGCTTATTATAAAAATCTAACCATGCCAACAATACCAATTCCAACACTCAATCTAGTCACTGGTGGTTGAGTCTTCATCACTCCAAGCTACTAGTACTTTCTTCTTCTTCTTTTTCTTCTTCTTTCTTTCCTTTCTATATTTCTTCTTGGCCTTCTTCAACCGAGGGCAATTAACTTTGATATGCCCTGAGTTTCTTACATTCGTAGCATCTCACTTCATCTTTCTTATTTGGCCTTTAGAAATTAGATTTGCTTTTATTCTTCTTCGCATCATGAATCTTTTGAACTTTTTGGCCAATAGAACTTCATCTTCTTCATCTCCCTCATTTTTAGTGTCGGAATAGCTTTCATTGCTCTCAGCATTGAGAGCTATTCCTTTTTCTTTCTCTTCTTTGGCCGAACCTTTGACACTCGGGTTCATCTCATGTGTTATTAACAAGCCTACTAGCTCATCCATGGTCACAGTTTCCAGTTTCTTTTATTTCTCATTGCCGCAACCTTAGGTTCCTGAGACTTTGGCAAACTCCTTATTACTTTGTCCACCATATCTTCTTAGGGGACACCTTTACCGAGCAGTCTTAGTTCGTTTGTGACCATATCGAAGCGTGTTATCATTTCACTTATAATCTCTTCTTCATTTATCTTGAAGGTTTCATATTCTTGCTTCAACAATTTGACCTTGCTCTTATGAACTTGATCAATCCCTTCATACGTGGGTTCGAGTCACCTCCAAATTTCTTTGGCAGTAATACATGTGGAGACCTGGTTATACTCATTCATGCTCAAGGCAAGGTGAAGAACGTTGATAGTTTTATAGTGGGCTTAGTAGGCCTTCTTTTGATCTGATATCATATTTTTTAATTCACAGGTACATGTACACCATTGATTTCTTCTGTTGGGAAATCGATCATTTCCTCAATAATTTTCCCAATATTTTATATCTTAGGCTATAATAAAATTATGCAGTCTCTATTTCCAATAGCCATAGTTATTTTTGTTGAAGAATGGAACTTTATTTGTAGATTAGGCCTTAAAAGGAATGGAGTCTCCGTTTAATGCCATTTAGAGTTCTTGAAGTAGGATAGAAGCAATGATCCTTAGTCTAAGGTTGTGAAACCTAAAATAAGATATCTGCTTTGATACCAATTGTAAATCAACAAGAGGGGTGGTGAATAGTTTTTTTTTCATATTTTTTGTGATTTTTGGATATTTTAAAGTTTGAACAGAAAAATTTATAGAGGTGGAAAACAAGAAGAGATATAGGACACCAGAATTTATAGTAGTTCCACCAATACAATGTAAGTTCACTCCTAGCTAACCTACTGGATTTTCATAATTTCTCACAAATAGTACAAATCACTTGCTTGCCAGGTGCAAGTGAGACATTTACAATATTTCAATCTAAAATACTCACTTTGTCTCTCTAAACCTAGATCGTAAAATCTTTACGATCTTTTGATTCTTTGAATACACGAATTTACAGAAAAAATGAGGCTAATGTAATGAAGTTAAGCACAATAAATATTATATATAGAAGAAGTATGGAAGATTAAAGGAGAGTGTTTTTGTAGCAGAGTTAAAGCATTCAATGTGAACGTTTACAACAACAACTATTCTTTGTTTTTAGTAGCTTCGACATTTATATCTCTCTTGAAGAGAGCCATTGTGTCGATAGGTAAATTTGAACATTAGAAATAAATGCTCTTCACCTTCTTTAGTTAATGCTTTCGACCGCTTCTTATTAAATATTTTTGCCTGTTATCTATCATTAAAGCAACTCTTTGATTCGTTTAGGTAAGCATATCATCTCTGAAGAAAATTTGAATTGCTTTTTGCTAAAACTAGAATGTTAGCACAAATAATACAAATGTTTGAAATTATAGGACCGTTGACTTAAAATTGAAATAGCTCTCTATTGAACTAGTATATGTTTTAGTTTGACTTGAGGTTACACTTCATCAACTTTTGATTGGTTATAGAATTTTTAATGTACAATTTGAAAAATCAATGTACACGTCATTGGCAAAGTGAGAACGCAGGTTGGCTTGTGGTTTGTCCCGATTGGCTAGAGGAGTACATTGCACTTCCTAAGATTCAATGGGTTGATTGCTTGAGTTTTGCAGGCAACCGCTTGCGTATAGTAGGCTGGCTGCTTGTACTTATAATCAGCCACTCGAGCACTGTACGTGCTTGTAGTTGGCCGCTCAAGTGCATTGTGCGCTTGCAGTTGGCCACTCAAGTGCATTGTGCACTCATGGTTGATCATGAGAACACTTGCAATTAGCCGCTCATGTGCTACGGGCCAATCGCATGCTTTAGCGGTTGCTGCCCAAGCAATTGGGGCCAACCGCACATGCTTGGCTGTTGGCCGCTCAAGCCATGCGGGCCAACCGCACATGTTAGGTGGTTGGTCGTCTAAGCAATGTAGACCAACCGCACATGCTGGCAATCAACTACTGCGTATCAGACACTAAGTTTTGCTCCATATCACATATTAAGTTTGTCTAGGTCATCCGTTTGTTATGCATAGTCATCTATTTATTTTTATGGGTTGGCATTCTAAAGATTAATTCAACCCGATTTTCATATTATTTCCAGAAGACTTCCTAAATTAATTTCCACTTAAATTTTCTTATTTTAATCATCATTAAAACCTGATTTTGTCAGTATCATTGTTACAATTATAAAAATATAAAAATAAGAACTTAAATATTCTCATAGTATTTTCTAATAAAGTCAAAATTCTCATAATATATGATATTTTCTAACTATTCTAATTTATAATATGCTGGAACCCAATTATGTTGTGGTTTATAATGTTTATTAAGTTAGGTCTTTTTTTTTTCCTCATTCAAACCATGTGATATGATAGCTTACTAGGTTAATTAGGTTAGTTTTATGAGAAGGCACAACAAAAAAGAAAAAATCAGTCCACTTTTCCTATATCATAGTATACCAGGTTTTTGGCGCATATTCTATTCTAATTCGCTCATAATATACTCTTCTGCACTTGGTTTTGAGAGATCTCATGTAGCTAATGCATTATTGAGGTTTTGATTAATTATTATTTTATTATTGTTGTTGTTGTTGTCGTTACTATTGTCGTCGTTGCTGTTGTTGTTGCTACTGCTGCTATTGCTATTGTTGTTGTTGTCATTGTTGTTATTGTTGGAGATGATTTTTGGACTCCATAGATTATTGCTCTTTCAACTCGAGTAGGGATCTGATGCCAAGGAGTTTGTCAGATCTTCTTCCATGGGAAACCTGAAGAGAGCACGAACTATAGCCCTATGTTACCTCTATGTGCTGTATATAGAGTTGACTAGGGCCAGTGCTTCAGCTAGGTTGTCATCAATAGAGAACTTGTAAAAACCATACTGAGGCTGGCTCGACGAGGGGACTCCGACACTCATGTTAGAATGAGTAATATATGTGTACATAATACCATGTGAGGCAATTTGTGTACGGATATGAAGCCATACATCTAAATGTGTGTAGAATAGGACATGTAGTCGTATCTATAATGAAATAGAACTTGGAATGAAGTCGTATCTCTGATTGTATATAAAATTGGACATGAAGTCGTACCATTGGAGTGTGTCTGTTGTTTCACCCTTTGTGGTGGGTATGTCAACGTGTCCTCATGAGTTGCCTTTGCTTTATATATATAGCTTTTTGAGAGGTGTAGAAAACTCTAGTTTTCTTTTGCATGATTTCTTCCGAAATAATAAGAATTGTGATAAAAAAAACTTTTTGAATATTTAGAATCTTTTGAGAATAGGGAGAGTTTAAGATTTTAGAGAGCTTTCCTTCCTTTTCGAGAGTCTAAAAGAATTGGAATTCTAAGGGGTTAAGAAAGATTTGAACTTATTAGGGATTTTCTTCCTTATCAGATAATTATAAGAGAATTGGAATCTCATGAGAATAAAGAAAGTTTTTGTTGAGCCAGGTATCATCATTTACCTCAACTCCTAATAGCACTTTGAAAAAAATGGTATTAGGAGTAGAGTGAATTAGTAAACCAGAAGAGGTACGAAAGTGGAACATTAACTACGGAAGGTGCTGATGATAGGGTTTGTGAAATTTGTGGGGCAATCGAGAGATCGGGGGATTGAGAGGTTGAGAAACCAAGGAGTCAGGAGACCGAATGGTGGAGTGGTCGGGAGGTCAAATGGTCGAGTGATCTGGAGATCGAGTAATCGGGAGATCGAGTGATCAGGTGAGCGAATGACTGGGAGATTGAGTGATCGGGAGATCGAATAACTGAGTGATCAGGAGATTGAGAAATCCAGAGACTTAAGCGAGAGTATTCGATTGAGTAGTGGCTTAGAGTGCATAGTGCTTGTGTTATGAAAAGCAGAAGTAAAAGATCTAAAGATTGACTTGGAGTCGAGGCTTTGGTGAGTGTGGGAAGCTAGAGATGATGGCAAGAGAAAATAAGATTGGGCTGTAAGTAGCCAAGAGATTGACGGATGATCGATAGTAGTCCCATCTCATCACAGAGAATTTGCTTCATCCTCTTTGCATTCTTGCACTATGATGGAGTGACTTTAGTGATAGGTTATTGTCGAAGGCATTGTAACCAAAAGAGTATTAAGCCAAGAGAATATACTAGAGCAATGTTATAACTAGTATGATGTGGTGTCAAGAGAAATGGAGTTAGATCCTATTTGGTACAGTAGTAGCCATAGAAAACTGAGAGGGCCATATGAGGCATATAGTCGAAAGAATACAATCATATGAGGTGCATAGCCAAGAGAATACCATTCGAGACATAAAGCCAAGAGAATACTATATGAGTATACAATTGAGAGAATACCATCGTATGAGGTGCACAGCCAAGAAAATACCATTCGAAATGTAAAGCCAAGAGAATACCATATGAGACATACAGTTGAGAAAATATAGGGCATAAGACCAAGGAAATGCCATATGAGGTATATAGCTGAGAGAATACCATCTGAGGTGTAAAGCCAAAAGTGAGAGTTAGATCCTGAGTTGAATCAGGTGTATAGCCAAGAGTGGGCTAGTCTACCCAGTCGAACTTACATCCTGTATTGATAACACATTCATTCGGTTGAGAGAGTGGGTCGTGCCTACCTATCTAAGAGATGTATCCTTTATTAACGACACGTTCGCTCGGTCAAGAAAGTGGGTCATGTCTACCCATCTGGAAAATAAATCTCTTATTAACGACACATTCGTTCGGTTGGGACAGTGGGTCATGTTTACCCTCTGAGAGATATATCCTTTATTGATAACATATTCGTCCGGTCAAGAGAATACCATTAGACGATAGCCGAGAGATTATCCACACAAGGCTAAGAAGATATGGCCGAGAAAGTGTGAGCTCGCAAAAGAAAACATGGTAGACTAGAGCCTTGTGGGTATAAGGGACCCAAACCACGATTACTCAAGATACAATGAAAAAATAGCAGAGTATGTGAAACGGAGTTATTATCGTTATAATGATCATAAAGCAAAATTTCAAACTGATGTTGTTAAGTAGAAAGCTAGAGAATTGTCAAAGCAATAATGGGCTATGGACAGAGATTACCAAACCAGGGCCTTCGATGGACCTGCATCCTAATTGATTACTCCAATACCAAGAGAATATTGTCTTCCAAAACTGCTGACTACCAAGTGTAAGGACTAGGTGCTATGATTGCTCAACAAAATTTGATTCCAGAGGAGCTCAATAGGATCAATGTTTGTAATTACCCAGCAAAGGGGTGCTCCTAACTATGTTATCATCGGCTGAGAATTGCTTTTGATTGTTGCTCAGCCAACATGATCAAAATGTTACGAAAATGGGTTAGAATATGTAAAATAAAGATATTATTGGTATGATAATCATAAGACAAGATCCAAAATTAGAAAGACTGGTTAAGAATATTAAAACACTATCAAAATAATAATAAGCTATGATTACAAATTATTAAGCCAAGACATTTAATGGAACCAGTTGCAATTTTGTACTTTGGTGCTGAGGGGGTGTGTTGAATGAACCTAGGCTGTTGATATCGAGCAGGACAAGAGATATAACTAGGAGGTTGAATGACCAGGAGGTTGAATAACCAGGAGATTGAGAGAATGAGTCGCATGTACCCGGTTAGGTGTTAAAACCCATATTGATGATGCATTTCAGAGCGTGGAGCCAAGAGAGTCCTCAATGGAGGGGTATTCCTAACTGTGTTATCACTAACCAAAGGTCATTTTTGATTGCTACATGGTTAATATGATCGAAATGCTACAAAAAAGTGTTAGGGCATGTAGAATGGAGATATTATTGTTACAATAAGGATAAGATAAAATTCCAAACACTACAAAACAAATGTCATATAGAGATGGGCAAAAACCATCTGCAGAATTCAAAAAAACCATTGACAAAACTTCTCCAATAGATAGGACTTCAGTTGGCTATACACCAGTTAGGATAGATCTATTTCGTTAGTTATGGTAACCGTTGGAGCATGTCCGGGTGTATACTGACCATTAGAATACCATTGGTAAAATTATACCTTTTTATCATCGGTTATCAGAAGTGTAAGAAAAAGTTATTATTTTTATCATCGGTTTGAAAAGTATTGATAAAAGTTACAACCTTTTATTATCGGTTATACAAGTATTAGGAAATATTATGTCATGTTTTATCGATTATCACATATATTAGTATAAGTTACTAACGTCGGTTATCACATATGTTACTATAAGTTACTGTCTTATATTGTTGGTTACCACATATATTACTATAAGTTATTGTTTTGTACTACAAGTATTAGGAAAATGTAGTGCCTTTTATTGTCGATTAGACAAAGTGCTAGGAAATGTTGTCTTGTATCATCGGTTATACAAGTATTAAGAAAAGTTAATTTTATTGTCGATTAGAAAAATGTTAGGTAAAGTTATTATTTTGTATCGTCGCTTACTACATGGTTATTACACGTGTTAGGAAATGTCTATATTTTATTATCAGTTACTATTGGTTACTACATGCGTTAAGAAATGTTGCTACCTAATTACTATCTTCTATCATCTGCTGTTTGGAAATGTTACTACTTGTTGCTACCTTTTATCGACATATTAGGAACTGTTAGAAAATGTTACCCATTTATCCAGATGGTCATTTGGTTTGTTTTTTATAATGTAAGTTCACCATCAACATACCATTTATCATCATTACAAATCTTAACCCAAGATAACAATCCATTGTTATAATACATTATATTAATAATAAAGAAAAAAATACTTCCAAAAATTAATACATTAGCAACAAAGTAACAATTTTTTTTTTTTTTTGTAAAATAACACTACATCTGGGATATAATAAACAAATAAAATTGTTCTTCTCGTGATTTAGAGAAGTATGTATATGCTTTTTGGTCAAATTAGAAGGGGAAAAAGAAAAAGTGTAATTACTCTATTATTTTTTTTAAATCTGGGTAACATTTTGGATGGTTGGACTTCTCTAGACCGAACTGGATCCTCATCTCAACAGAGTGATGCAACTTTACAAAGTCATTATGAATATACATTATAGAGAGTTTTAATGAGGGAGAGTTTTAATAGGTCCGGATACTGAAAATATAGTATAGATTTTGGTAAAGTGAGAGTTTTTGTTAAAAATATGTTTACCAGATTGATAATTTTTTCATGGATTTTGAGAGCTTAGGGAGGAAAGGAGAGCTTTCGAGGGAATGAGAGGGGATGAGAGATCTTTGATGGTTTTAAGGGATGTTGACCATCTTATTTTTACAAACAATTTCAAAACCCACCATTTTGCAAATTTTTGTTTCCTATCCACTTTTATTTTATTTATCTTTTAGTTACCCGCCTTTTAGTTTTAGTCTTAAATTATTCAAAAACTCACACATGCTATGTTGTCAATCCAATATTTGTTCATTTTTTGCCACGTTATCAATCCAAATTACAAGTTTTATCCGTGGACTAGAGCTAACTCTAAAATAGCCATATCACTATATCACACAACTTAAAATTGTATCACCAATTATTTTAATTTTAATTTAATATTATAAATAATCAATTATTTTTAAAAAGGCAAAACTAAAATATTAAAATAAATTTTTGATAATTTTTTTTCAACAAAAGAAAAGAAAATAGAAAAAAGAAGAATCATAGAACAACAAAAAATGAAAAAATCATAAAATTAATATTACCAAAAATATAAAAAAATCATAAAAATTAACATTACCAAAAAATAATATATTTTTTTAATTTAAAGATAATTTTTTATTTTGTGTGAGATAAAAGGGAACATTAAAAAGGGGGATAGAAGGAGAAGAGAGAGAGAGAGAGAGAGAGAGAGAGAGAGAGAGAGAGAAATAAAGAAAGTTAAAAGACGAGTGTTAAAAAAAAAAAAAACCTAAATAAGCGGTCTACCGCACAGCATATGCAGTCTACCACATAGCAAAGCGATCGCCCACGAAAGCATGCGCGGTCGACTGTGAAGGCCCGTTACTACTACTTACCGCTAGTCACCATAACTTACCACTATTACCGGTGAAGGCCTGTTACCACTACCACCTATTACCACTACCTACCGCCAATTACCACCAGTTACCAATATTAAATTGGAAAGTTTATGTTATGACTTTATGAGTAATAATGGGAGACGTTGGAACTGTGAGAGGGATGGTGGAATCGTGGAGTAAAATATAGTGGTAATAATATAGTGGTTGTAATTAGTGGTAAATAATAGTAAGTTTGTGTTATAATTTTGTGAGTGGCAATGGGAGACGGTCGAACCATAGAATAGATGATGGAACCGTGGTGGTGGGGTATAATATACTAGTAGTAATATAGTGGTAGTAATTAGTGGTAATATAGTGGTAACTATTAGTAAGTTTGTGTTATGAATTTATGAGTGACAATGGAAGACGGTGGAACTATGGGAGAGATGACGATCTAAGTCAAAAACCTTCAAATTAATGGCCAAGTGAGTGATTAGTGATCCTAGAATCAATGGCCTAGCAGAAGATGAGACAACACTCCTAAATTGAGTAGCCAACCAATAACTGAAATTAATTTTCTGATTTTGAGTCATAGACCACAAGAAAAACAGTTCTGGTTTAGAGCAAATGGCTGAACTAGCTTTTCTCCCAGAAAAACTAAAAACTAAATACTGTTGAATGATCTGCAATGCATGGTCCTTAAGGTATTGACTCTTAGAGTGACTAGGATCAAAATGCTGAGGGTCATTAGACATCTCTGACCATATACTGGAACAATATGAATTGAAGTGAGGTGTGTAATCACAAACAGAAGAACAAGAAGAGGATCCATCTATAAACCCTAAGGCCTCATTAAATTTGTCAAAGATAAATGAAATGCACGGTTCATCAGTCAAAATTTAATGATTCCTGGGGTGTCTAAAGTCCATTGTGCAGTAGTGTCAAACCGGAAGGTGGTGTAGAACTCACATATGAGATCTCTAAATGCAGGATATGACAATTACGTATAATGACTCCAACCAATTGCAGATAAAAAAAACATTAACTTGATCAAGTATGCCCAGTGATTCTAATGTAGGAATATGAAAATATTTGTAGGGAATTACAGTTCTGGATGAGATATCAGAGTACCTGCGTTTGTGTTCTGCAGAACTAAACTTGAGGTGACCTCCTAACTTCTGAGGATCCGAAGGGAGAATTGCCTTGCCTTTTGCCACTCGAGACCTTGATTTAGGTTTACTGGAAGATGATGGTGTCTCTTAGTCTGCGATTGGTGGCTCTGTAGGTTCCGTTGGTGGAGGAAGATGCTCGCTTGCAGTATTGGCACAAGAAGAAGTTGCGGTTGATCGCGGAAGCAACATCTAAGGCTTCCTATATAGTCGCATTCGAGGTCCAGAACGTAGTTCTTATTGCTGTGGGAGAGCTGCAGGTATTGGAGGGGATGATTGCATAGAGGATGTGTCGGACGGAGATGGTTGATCGTCAGAAAAAAGGGAGATTGGCTCTCTGCTAAGGTCCATGACTTGTGCTCGTTGGGATGGACCTTCGATTGAAGATGAAACAAGTTGTCGATCTTGAAGTCCATACCTATGTTTTGCAACCCGTTTCTTTCCCATGGATGGAATTGGATTGCAGCAATTTGGGTCTGTTGGTAAAAATGAATTAGGGTTTCTAAAGATTGAACAAAGGCGTGGTGAAAAAAATTGGAACAAAGGCGATTAGGGTACAATCAAAAAGGGGGTTGAAGCTAGGGTTTCGAATGGAATGAGAAATTAGGGGTTCGATTGAATCCCAAAACTTGCGATACTGAGGCTTTTGATCGAATTTGGGTCCCAAATCGAGAATACCCAGAATTGCAAAGGTTGTAGAAGAGTGCAATTGTGATGGAGAAACCTTCGATTGATGAGAATGAATGATGATCGAAGGAGACAATTTGGGTTCGAGGTTGAAAATAGGATTTTGGGGGTCGAACGGGATTTGTCATTAGGGTTCTTCGATTGGGTCTTTGTTCAAAGGAGTGATCGATTGGGGTTGTATTACGATGGTTCTTTAATGGAAAGAAGCGATCAATGGTGGGGATTTTTGATTGATGACGGTGGTGTGCGGAGGAGAGATTCTCGGGTGGTTAGGGTTTTCAAATGAAGAAGGGGAAGTCGCGAAGATGAGGAACTAGGGTTTTTCGGAAAGGATTTTGAATGAAGGTGGTAATTAATGGACTGAAGAAGATGAGATGATTCCGAGTTGATCGAAAATGGACTAAAGGTGATCGCAGAGGAAACACGAGAGAATGAGAGTTGGAAGAGGATGAAGGTATTCTCTCTCTTCTCTCTTTTGTCTCCTTTCCCTTTTTTTTTTTTTTTAAATTGACCCTAAAATCGCATGATCATCTCTTGAGAGGAGTGCTTCTACCCAAATTGTGAAATTCAACTCTTGAAACCACGTGATCATCTAGTACGGTAAGGCTGCTTCTGTCCAAAATTATGATTTCTCTTCGGAAAACCGCATGATCATCTCTTAATGCACGGAGTGCTTCTGTCCAATTTTTTCTGTCTTGCTCTATCAGTGACTCTGCTTGGTTTCTTATTGTGCACATGCAAAAATTGAAAGAAGAGATAAGTGATACTAGTCAAATACCCAAAACTAAATGAGAAAATACCATAAACTAAATCAAAGCCAAGAAAAAATATTGGGTTGCCTCCCAACAAGCGCAATTATTTAACGTCGTTATGCTCGACGGTCTTCATGAGTGGCTCAACCAGAGGAATAGTCTGGAGATTTTAATGCAATGTCCAACATTATAGAAATCTTCATATCATCGTGAAATATCTTCAATCTATATCCATTCACCTTGAAGATCTTATCTGTGTCAAGACTTTTAATTTCCACTGCACCATGAGAAAACATATTAGTAACAACAAATGGACCAACCCAACGAGAACACAACTTACCCGGCATGAGTTTGAGTCGAGAATTATAGAAAAGCTCCTTTTACCCAACCTCAAACTGTTTTCTTAGAATTAAACCATCGTGAAACGATTTGGTTTTCTCTTTATATATTCTTGAGTTCTCATAGGCCTCCAATCTCAACTCTTTCAACTCTTGCAATTGTAATTTTCTTGATTCACCGGTTTCATTAATTTTCATATTATAACGTTTGATCGCCCAATACACCTTATGCTCAATTTCCATCGATAAATGACAAGATTTGTCAAAAGCTAACCTATAGGGTAACATCCCTATTGGTGTTTTGAAAGTTGTCCGATAAGCCCATACCGCATCATCTAGATGTAAACTCCAATCCTTTTGTCCTGGGTTGACCGTCTTCTCCAAAACAGATTTAACCTAATGGTTGGAAACTTCGGCTTGTCCATTTGTCTGAGGATGATAAGCCGTAGCAACCTGATGATGCACCCTATACTTCTTCATCAACGTTTCAACTGCTCGATTGCAAAAATGGCTCCCTTGATCACTTATGAAGGCTCTAAGAATTCCAAACCTGCTGAAAATGTTAGATATGCTAAAACTTACAATAGATTTAGAATTGTCAATCTTGGTGGCTTTTGCTTCCACCAATTTCGACACATAATCAACCGCTAAGAGTATATAAGCATATCCACAAGATGAAGGGAATGGACCCATAAAATCGATACCCCATATGTCAAATATTTCACAAACAAGAATAAAAGTTTGAAGCATTTCATTTCTATAGGACAAAGTACCTGTTCTCTTACATCTATAGCAGCTCTTACAAAACAAATAAGCATCTTTAAACAGGGTTTCCCAATATAACCCACTATCCAAAACCTTCCTGGCAGTTCTCTTGGGCCTAAAATGCCCTCCGTAAGCATAACTATGACAAAATGTTTGAATGGATTTATGTTCATTCTCTAAGACACATCTCCTAATTATTAGGTCAGAGCAAAATTTTCACAAATAAGACTCAGCCCACACATAACATTTTGTCTCACACCAAATTTTTTCCTTCCTTGACTGACTAAGGTGACTAGGCAAAATATGTGTAACCAAATAATTCACAATATCAACAAACTAGGGGGTAGTACCTTTCAAGTGAAACAATTGCTTATCGGGAAAAATTTCGGAAATGGGTAGTGGTTCTTCTTCTTTCACTAACTTGCTTAGATGATTAGCTACCAAGTTTTCGGCTCCTTTTCGATCTTTGATCTCCAAATCAAACTCTTGCAGTAAGAGAATCCACCTTATCAACCTCGGTTTCAACTCCTTCTTTGCCAATAGATATTTCAAAACTGTATGATCAGAATACACAATTACTTTAGAACCTAGTAAATATGATCTGAATTTATCTAAAGAAAAAACAATGGCTAAGAGCTCATTTTCGGTAGTGGTGTAGTTGCATTGAGCAACATTCAATGTTCTTGAAATATAGTAAATGGCGTGGCTCCTCTTATCGATCCGTTGACCCAAAACAGCTCCTATAGCAAAATTGCTTGCATCGTACATGATTTCAAAAGGCAACTCCCAGTTAGGTAGCTGAATAATTGGTGCAATGGTAAACAAGTTTTTGAGATTATCAAATGCTTCCTTGTATTTTTCTCCCAATTCGAAAGGTACATCCTTTTGAAGTAGCTTGGACAATGGCAATGCAATTTTTGAAAAATCCTGAATAAACCTATGACAAAACCCTGCATGTCCGAGAAAAGCATGTATTTCCCTAACATTGGTAGGGTAAGGTAAGCTCCTGAACAAATCAACCTTTGCCTATCTACTTCAATACCCCAAGAAGAAATCACATGCCCTAGTACTATACCTTCCTTCACCATGAAATGACTTTTTCATAGTTCAAAACTAAGTTCGTTTCCATGCATCTTTTCAGAATTTTGATCAAATGTCCTAAACAATTATCGAACTAGTCACCGTAAATAGTGAAATCATCTATAAACACCTCAATGTAATTTTCAATATATTCAGAAAAAATGTTCAACATGCACCTTTGGAATGTACCTGTGGCATTACATAGACCGAAAGGCATCCTCTTATAAGCAAACATCCCAAATAGACATATGAATGTAGTTTTCTCTTCTGCAAATCTCAAAATCATGTAAGGTTTTCTGCTAAAGAAACTAAACTTCTGTAGCTTTAGAATGACGTATGAATTATATGATTTCATTGAGAAATAAATTTTTGACGAATTTTTAAAGTTTCACGTTTCTACAGAAAAACTACCATGTTTTCTGCCCTGTTTCTGTGATGATATTTTCTGTAATTTTTAGCTACCTTCTAGGATGATTAGACTGAGGTTTTAATATAGAAATTGTAACTCTATCTCTTATCTTTAAATTGCCACTGGAATCACCTCATTCGGATATGTGTGGAAGAAGTTATGTTACTTTATCCATGACTACGCAAGAAGTATTGTAATCTGTGGACTGCAACATTATCTGAATTAGTTCTCTTTGTGTAATTGGAATTGAATTCGGCGATGAGTATGAGAGTTGTAATTATAAGTCTTAAGTTTGTGTGAAAATTGGATTTACCTCAATCCTGGTATTGTAGCTCAAGATATGACAGTTTTAGTAGGACTTGTTTGCATTGATAACTCATTGAGGTTGCCCAATGGAATGCTATGAGCGGGCTAACTATACAAATTACTTATTTGTGATGTTTGGTTGTAAAACTAGTGCAAATGTTGTGATAAATGATAGTGATTATTTTATGAGAAACATAAAGAAAAGTAAAGAGAAAGTGATGGTATGAAAATTCCTTCGAAAGCTTGTGCGAAACCTGCGGGCGAAGCTTGAGGAATGTGGATTGTATATAGAGTTCCAAAGCTTGTGCAATGCCTGCGGGTGAAGTTTGAGGAATTATGGTTATATCTCTTCTCCCTACGAAGGTAAAATTCGATGCAGGTGAAGTGTTTGAGGCGTTTAACCCAAAAAGACCTAGATTTTATTTAGAAATACCAAATTTTGGCTTCCTTTTTTAGACCCTCACACACTAATTTGGTTCAAAGTTCTATTCCTTTCTTTAATTACTAAGTTATTTGAAAAAGAATAATATCTCCATAAATGATAATCATATTGTTTTCTTGAGAATGCTAGTGGTTATATATATCTCTTGTATGTTTGTTAAGTCTACATTTGTTATATGATGATATTGATATCTTAATACTTACTTGCTTGTCATGCATGCCATTGGTTCCTTATGTACTTGCTTAGTTTAAGATGACCTCGATATCCTTATTTTCAGGTGAACTGAGAGACAAGAGGGAAGTCCATGGTAGAGATACTTGAGTCGAGGGATTTAATTCCCTGCTCATCTTCGACCTTTGTTTATTGTTTGAGGCATGCATATATTTATGATCTTTGAATAGTCTGAGTCATGTAGCACTTATAGACCTACGGTTTGATACAAAGGAACTTTATCTATAGTTGTGGTTAAAGTGTTTATATAATATGGTGTGTTGAGCTAATATGGTGTGTTGAGCTGGGCGGCCAGGTAGGTCATTGATGCCAGCTAGTGGGATATTAGAAGTGCTATCTTGGTTTTAGTAGGTTTTCATATTAACCCTAGGTGGCTAACGGTCACTAAATAGAGGAGACGCTGCCAAATTTTCATTTGAAAGATTAAGAAAATGATTTTCTTTTAATTTAAATCTTATTATGTACTATCACACACGGGGAGTGCGACTGTCGTGAGTCCGGACGTCGCATTTTAAATGTATTTATTACTTTCACATTATGCATATTTGTTCCTTTCTACTAGGGGGTGCAACGCCTGGATAGCGGGGCGTCATAAATATTGTATCAGGAGCTGATCCGGTATTTGATGATATGAGCAACTAGTACAAAGTTGTTTGAACCTCTCAAAATACTCATATAGCATCCCCGCTAATCTGTCTGATCCCATATATCTCATTTTTGACATTGGCAGCCCTAGATGCAGGGAAAATTTTTTTCAAGAATAATCTATGCATCCTGTTCTATGTATTTATCGAACCCGGAGGTAAGTAATACAATCAGTCCTTTGCCTTATTTTTTAGAGAAAAGGGAAAAGCCCTCATCTTAATCTGTTCCTTAGTCACACCTTGAGGCTTCATACTCAAATAGATAACGTGGAATTCTTTCAAATGCTTATGTGGATCCTCACCTGAAAGACCACAAAAAGTAGGAAGTAAATGAATCAAACCAGATTTTAGTTCGAATGCTACCTCAATAGTTGGGTATTCGATGCATAAGGGTTGTTGATTCAGATTGGGTGCAGCCAATTCTTTCAAAGTTCTCTCACGATCAACCATTTTTTCCTTTTCTTCTTAAAAAATAGACATGTCTCAAATTGTCAGATCAATGTCAAAATTCACCCTTCGACGTAACTTACCTTTCTTCTGTTTGGCCTCCTTTCTCAAACGGCGAGTAGTTTTCTCAATTTCGGGAATTTATTTCAATTCACCTTCTTGAAAAAAATGGGTCATAAGATAAAAGAGGTCAGCAGCACAAATAATAAAGAAAACACAACTAAGTAATCAAAATAGTTCCCCGGCAATGACGCTAAAATTTGGTGGGGTTATCGAATCCCTCAAATTAATACTGATTCCCCCAATGCAACAGACTGTAACAATAATGGTACCAGATCGAATCTCATGGGAACTAATTAATTTAATCTCTTAGTTGATGCTAAAAAAAAAAAATAAAGTTAGGGGAATTTTCCGAATAAATTTTCTAAATGAAAACTTATAGACCTAAAACTAAGAAACAAATTAACAATGCAAAATACTAAAAATTAGGGAAGAAATCCAATCTACCAAATTCTGATCCAAGGGTTCATATATTCAATTGTATTATTGATCATCGGTTAAAAATATCAATCTTACAATTTAAGCATTTAACCTTAGATCTATTAGGATAGCCGTAATAAATTTTGTATTTTCCTAACATAATCGACCAAACCTAGCATCCAATTGAAACTTATCATTAATTGATTCGGTATGATAGCGTTCCATATCAATATAATGATAGCATTAAATTTTGTGAAAATAGTTAAACCAAAATATAAATAATTGGGATAGTCACAATTAATTGATTTTGTTCCATCGATTCCCTAGGTTAAATATGAATACCGATAAAAGACCCATAAACAAAATTAATCTAGTTGCTATTTGTACCATTCATTCATGATAATTACGGATCACTGAATTCCTGAATAGCAATGGAAAAAACTAATATTGAATTAAATTGTCAGATTAACTAATATTAGGCTTCCTTGGAAATAAATCAAGAATCAACAAATATTTGAATAAAAAACAAGAATTTAAATGAAGCACATAATCTCACAATGAAAAACAATCGAATAAAATTCCCCTTGAATCAGAATAAAAGAATTAGCCACTCATGGTGGTGAGTATCAACACAAGGAAACAAAGAAAAACAATGATTCTGTTAAATAAAGAAAAATAAAATAAAAACCTAATGGAGAATATGAGTAGCCGTCCTCTTCTGAACTTCTTCTTTCAAGACCGTGGCTGTCTTCTTGAATATTGAGAATGAACTTGAACAACCGGCCCTTCTTGTGTTCCTTCAAAAACAGTCTGTCCTCTTATGGAAAGAAATGAGAATAAAAAGTAGCCGGCCCTTTTCTTTAGTGAATTGTTAAAAAAAAAAATAGTAACATGAATATTTTGTTACACTTTTCCTACCTCTAGTCTTCTAAATCAACTAGGAGTCTTCCAATTATGTAAAATCACTTACTAAAAATAGTTTTTTTTACTAAAAATAAAAAGTCTACTAGAATTACTAAAACTAAAATTCAAACTCCTTCTCTTCTTCAAGGCCCAATAAAATGACTTGAGTCTATTTAGCTCCAAAATTTCTTTATTAAGCCCATTTTACTCCAACAATTATAGCTCTAAGCAATCCAAATTCAAACTAAAATAACAACAATAAAATCAACAATTTGCACGTTATCAAGAGACGGTTGACCGTGGGGTATAATATAGTGGTAGTAATATAATGACAGTAATTAGTAGTATTATGACTTTACGAGTGACAATGGGAGGTGATGGAACCGTGGGAGAGACGGTGGAACCGTGAAGTATAATATAATCGTGGTAATATAGTGGTAGTAACTAGTAGTAACTTTGTGTAATGATTTCATGAGTCACAATGGGAGGTGGTGAAACCGTGGGAGAGACAGTAGAACTGTAGGATATAATATAGTGGTAGTAATATAGTGACAGTAACTAGTGGTAAAAAAATTTAATTTTAATTTAATATTTTATAAATATTTTAATTTTAATTTAATAATTTTTAAAAAAGAAAAATTGTAACACACGATATTTTTACATTTTTTTTTCAAAAAGAGTAAAGAAAATAAAAAAAAAATGGAACAATTTCCAATAGAAAATGAAAAAAAAAATCATAAAATTAATATTACCAAAAAATTTTGAATAAATAGAAAAAATGTGTTAAAAAAAGAGAGAGTTAAAAAAAATAATGAAAGTTAAAAAAAGAGTGTAGTAGGAAAAAAAAAGAGAAAGAGAGTTAAAAAAAAAGAATAAAGAAAGGAAAAAAAAGAAGACATAACAACACGGTTTACCGCGCTGTAGCGTTACAGATCGCGCCTTTTGTTTGCATTTTTTTATTTTGTTCTTTTTTCTTTTTGTTCCTTTTTTGTTTTTTTTTCATTTTTTTTGTTCATTTGTTTCATTTTTTGTTCTTTTGTTCGTTTGTTTTTTTTCCTTTTGTTTTTTCAACTGTTTTGTTCTTTTTTTCACATATTTTAATTTTAATTTAATATTGAATAAATTAATTTTAATATTATAAATAATCATTTATAAACGTGAATTTTAATTTTAATTTAATATTATAAATAATCAATTATTTTTAAAAAGGCAAAATAAAAATTTTAAAATAAATTTTTGATAATTTTTTCTTTTTACAAGAAAGAAAAGAAGATGAAAAAAATGTGCCACATTATCACGAAAACTATTCTAATAATATATTTGAGTTTAGTTATTTGACCCGTCTAATTTTCACAAAAAAATTTCAAAACTCACCTCTTTTTTTAGTATTTTTTCTCCCTATAAATTTTCTCGCCATTTTTTTCCCATATTTTTATTCTTTAACCTCCTATTTTTTCATTATATACTGTTTTTTTTTATATTTTTCATTATTAATTTTATATAATTGTAACTATTAATATTCGATATCATCACATGCCACATGCCGCAAATAAATATTATGAACAATTATTATCTTATCACATGTATCACTGTTAGTTGATATAATACATATCACACATATCACAGTGTGGTTGAATTACACTTTAAAATTATATAACCAATTATTTTAATTTTAATTTAATATCATAAATAATCGATTATTATTAAAAAGGTAAAGCAAAAATATTAAAATAAATTTTTAATAAATTTTGTTTTTTCAACAAAAGAAAAGAATGTTAATTATATTATTGTAAATAAATTTTTTTTAACAAAACAATAATATTGTAAATTTTAAGATTGTAAATAATCAAGTATGAGAATGTAATGATATATTAATTATGTTGATATAATTAATTATATGATATTCAATTTTATTTAATTATATTAGTATAATTAATTATGTTGGTACATTAGTTTTGGATTTTATATAAAATTATATAATATTCTCCTTTTTTTTCTTATTTGTTGTTTTTGTTGGAATTTATATAAAATTATATCATATAATTAATTTTTAGAATTTACTTTTTTTTTTATTTTTAATGATAATTAAAAACACGAATGCAAGTCTACACATGCGCCAGTCAGTTACCACTATTTACCACCAGTTTCCACTACTTAACGTCAATTACTGCTACTTACCGCCATCACGTGGGCACCTGCGTTACCACTACTTACTGCTAATAACCACTATTTATTGCTAGTTACAATTACTTACCGCCAATTAACACTACTTACCACTACTATGTGGGTGTCCGCAAGGGTACGCGGGTGTCCACGAGGGTGCGCAGGTGCCGGTCTTTTATCACTACTTACCACCAGTTTTCACTACTTACTACCAATTATCACTACTTGCCCCTATCACGTGGGCGCCCGCATTACTATTATTTACCGCAAATTACCACTACTTACAACTACTGTGCGGATGCCCGTGATTGTGCGCGGGCTCCCACATTACCATTAATAATTTCTTTTTTTATTTCTTAACATATATAATTTTATTCATAATATTAATAATAACATAATTCGTTAGATAAAAATTCATAATATAACATATATATAAAATCAGAAAATTCATAATATAATATAACAACAACTAATCGTCAAAAATATTAATCCAATTGGAGAAATATTATAATGTACTTCGAGGAAGAAGTAAACTATTTTGTACTAACTAACTATACTAACTATTTGGATAAATTTCAATTTGATAAATCATATTTTATCGCCATAGCCAAACTTTGAAATGGATAGATATTGGATATTGATTATTAGATTATATAAAATTGATAATTACTAATTTATATAATTATATAGTATTATTTAAATTACTAATATTACTAATATTAATTCTCATTACTAATTTTTCTAATTACTAATATTGAATATCATGTATTATTATTTAAATTAATAATGTCCAATTCGTTAATAAATTGTGTAAGAATTGTCATAGTAACATTATATATTATGTATTAATTGGTTAAATGATTTTATATTGTAATAATGCTTTACAATGGCACGGTACTGTTGAGTTTGTTGAGTTTATCTTAAATTAAAATTGTGAATTACAATGTCACATGACTTTATCTTAAATTGAAATTGATCCAAGCGACTAGCATTACATAATTATATAATTTAGCATCACATATAATAGTGTAGTACTGTAAATTTATATTATGTTATTGGTGCATTTTCATGCCACAAAAACAATCCAAATTGGTTCCTTTTTTCTATCATGTGTTAATTCTAAATTGTATAAATCACATTTCATCCAACGGGCGGACAAACTCTCTGCAATTGATCCAATGGTTAAGACGTAATTCGAACAAACTCTTAAATGGATATTTAGGGTGAATAATAGGATGAATAAGAACTGGAGGGGATTGAAGGCGGGAAATTATGAAGAGCGGAAAACTTTGGAAGAAAGCTAGGTTTTGAAAGAATTGAGGGAATTGAAGGTGGAAAAGTTAGGTTTTAAAAAAAAACTTGCACAACAATTTAAGTTTGGCAGGAAGTTCGTTCTTTTGAAGGCAGGAAGGTGGGAATTGAAGGCGAGTAGAAACTACTATCACTTACCACAATTTAATTTATCACTATATTACTATTAGTTACCACTATATTATTACCAGTTATCGTAAACTTACTACTATATTTCTACTAATTACCATTATATTACTAATATTAGTTATTATAAACTTACTCACAATTTAAGTTACTCATATATTATTACTAGTTACCACTAATTATTGGTTACCACTATATTACTATTAGTTACTACTATATTACTACTACTTATCGAAAACTTACCACAGTTAAGGTTATCACTATATTACTATTAGTTACTATTATATTACTATCATTTATCATAAATTTAACACAATTTAAATTATCACTATATTATTACTATATTACTATTAGTTATCCTAAACTTAACACAATTTTAACTACCACTATATTACTACTAATTATCACCACAATTCATCATAAAATTACAACATGTTATCTTTACCTATAGTGTTGATGACAATTAATAACCGTCTTAATTGAACATCCCTTTTACAAACGGTGTATTAAATAGGTTAGCATACACATAGACTTATGCAAATGATATAGTTTAATCGTTAGGAAAAAAACTCATATAGTAAATTTTTCCAAACCATCACTAAAGCTTTCACATTTATTAATGATAAGTGATAACCGTCTGAATGATAGATGACATTTATAAATAGTAAAATATATTAGTCAGCATAGATGAAAAACTTATACAAATGGTATTATTAAGTAGACAAAAAAAGAATAATATAATGATTGTTTTCAAACCGTCTTTATACACTGCTACATTTATAGACCACAACTAATAACTATCAGAATTGAATATTGTTTTTTACCGAAGGTTTGGCTACTTTACGAATGGTTGATAAACATTTTTTGACTGACAATTTTATACCATCGAAAAATATATACATTTTCCAATGGTTTCGTCAAAAAGTCTCTAAAGATCATAAAAAATCATCACTAAAACTCACCGACAATAAAAATCACCGTGTGCATACTACTTTAATTTTGTAGTGTAGTCGGAATGACTAATATTGAAATAATGCCAAGTAATGGTAGGCTATGAATAGAAAATATTAAACTGAGATATTCGATGGATCTGGATTGCAGTTGAGTACTTTGATGCCAAAAGTCATCCTGAGCATGGAGGGATGGTGATAGGATAGACAAAGCGAAACAAGGTATGGAATTTTTTCACTAAACAGTCAGTCATTTTCACAGACAGTGTCAATCTATTGGAAGTGATTTTTGAACTTTATAGATAATTACTCTTTCGACTCGACCAAGGATCCTATGTCAAGGAGTTCGTCGACTCTTCTTGGATGGAAAACCCAGAGAGAGCTCAAACTATAGTTCCATGTTGCCTCTGTGTTCCATATATAGAGTTGACCAGGGCCAATACTTTGGTTGGGTTGTCATCAATGAAGAAACATGCAAAAACCCCACTAGGGCTAATCCGGTGTGAGGACTTCAATGCTCAAGTCAGAATGAGTAATATATGTGTATATAATATAGTGTGATGTAATTTGTATACTTGCATGAAGTCTTATCTTTGATTGTGTGTACAGTAGGACATGAAGTTATATCTCTAATGATATAGAATTAGGCATGAAATTGTAGCTTTGAATATAAAATTAGCATGAAGCTGTACCATTAGATTGTGTCTGTTATTCCCTCCTCTATGGTGGGTATGTCGACGTCTCCTCATGGGTTGCCTTTATTTTGTATATATAGTTTTCGAAGGGGTGTAAAAAATCCTGGTTTTCTTTTGTATATAGTCTTATGAAATAACAAGAATTGTAGTTAAAGATTTTTTTTTAATATTTAGAATCCTTTGAGATTAAAGAAGATTTAAAATATTAGAGAGTTTTTCTTCATTTTCGAGAGTCTAATTAGAATTAAATGGGATTAAGGAATATTTGAATATTTGAACTTATTATTATTATTATTATTATTATTATTATTATTATTTGGTGGTGTTCAACTTTCTGTAATATGATACAATTTGTTTAATAATATATATTTACACAAAATGCCTTCACTTGAATTGACAAGGGCATGCGGTTGCCTTCTTTGATGTTTACACAGTCTTGTTTTAAATTTTGTTATTTGGTCTAACTTGTCTAACATCTCTCGTCTTCGTTTAATGTTATGACCCTCTTGAATGTATCTTGCTCGCAATCTGCGTCTGTCAGTCTTCTCAAATTCTTTATAAAGGGACATCTAATCAGAATTAATAAGCCATGTGAGAGCATTCCTGGATCAGCATACGCAGAGCAGTTTTCTGGCATGTCTTAAGAGGTTGTTGGAGGCTGATCCTAGGCCTCTCTAGTTTTGTTTGTTAATGTAAAATGACACCATATACCTCATTTTATTTTTCCTAAGGTAAACATTCAAAATCTTTACTTATCATGGAACAGAGTGACAGTCTATCACACAGCATGCAAATTCATGCTGCACTTAGGGGCTAACAATAACATTTAGGAATTTAAAGAAAAATAGATGACAAATAGCTTATGTGCAAGTAAGATGGTTCACGCCTTTATTGAGCTTGTCCATAAACAAGAGGGCGATGATGCTTTTCAAGTTCCAGGATCAGATCCATATCTAGCTTGTCCATGAAGAAAGCGGGGGTGTGTCTGATTCTTTCCAAGTTGGAATACCATCATTCGGATATCGGTCTCCCTGAACTGAGTCCGCTGAAGCATATGATTCAAGTTCAGCCATTTCTTCAGGTGAAAGTTTGATGGACAAAGCTCCGATGTTTTGGTTGAAGTTTTCAATCTTGGTGGTTCCTGGAATGGGACACACATCATCCCCTTGGTGATGAACCCAAGCTAGGGCTAGCTGAGATGGGGTGCATCCCTTTCTTGATGCCATGGTGTTTACACGCTCGAATATCTTCTTGTTCTGCTCAAGATTCTCGGGTTGGAACCTAGGAAGGTCCTATAATATGACCACAATAAGAAATTAGAAGCAAACCAAATTTACATGCTTGTAGCGTTGAAATAAAATTGACATCAATCAAGAAATGCTTGTGGAATTTTTCAGTGTTTAGCATCACAAAGATAAAAAGTGGAATCCCCTCACTGTGTCATTACATTTTCAAAACATAAAGTCGCAGAGAAGCTTTTCCTAGAATATGGGTGACCACATTTGCAAATTAGGATATGACGAATAAAAAAAAAAATGTCTTAGGGCCCATCCAGTTGCAACAACAACTTCAGTTTTGTTGAATTTTAGATAACATCTTAAAACACAAATCATTAAACATCAAGCAATTTGTAGGAAAAGGGCGTGGATATAGTACATAATTTAGTTTACTACTAAAGATTTTGAGGAAAATATCAAAGCATTTTCAGGTTGGGTTTTCTTTTCTTTTCTTTTCTTTTCTTTTTTCCCCCCTTCCTCTTTTGTGTGAGGGGATGAATTTGCATTGAGTCTGGCAGTTGAAAAAAAGCAAGCTCCTCTAAGAGTAGCTGTTCGACCATGGGCGTCATGTTTTATTAATTTGAAGAGTCACATGATGAAAAAACATGCAACTAATCTGGACTATGCAAAGGGTTTATTCTCTTCCTGATAAGATATTATACAAAGGTATCAAATTTTAGCATAGTGGTTCAAATTATGCAAAGGTTTCAAATTTTAACTATAATTGTTGTGGTCTTCTTGCTTCAGGTGACTGAAATAAGTTGCATACTGCAGCACCCACTTGACATGTAGAGCTTGATGCAACCATAGAGGGAGAGTTACATAGCACGGGTATCTTGTTTTAGCTAAAATAACTTGAAGCAACCTTAGCTACTCAACAAATTCCAGCAGCAAGTGCTTCAAGATCGTTCTCACAAGGGGTCATTCTACAATCCCAGGTGAATTATAGAATGAACCCATGTAAGCATTGCAGCAAATTCAAAGTTACGGCCAATGGGAAAGACAAGGAGACAGATATTGAAGTGCGGGGAAGTGTTTGAACAATCTACTATTTTTGGATCTCATTGCATCAACTTAAGGGGCAACATATTATTTACCAAGGAAGAATCTTGTTGACCTTTGCAAGGGCAGAGAAATCAACTAGGAATGAGCTAGATTTAAGGACATGCCAATATTTTACCTTAAAAAAGGAAAGAAATGAATATAATTTATGTTTCTTGAGGCATGTGCACATACCCGTCGGCGGTCTCCACTTGAAAAAGTTTCAACTATTTTGGGCCCAGATGATAAGAAACCCCGCCCTAGGGGACTGTATGCAACAATGCCAATCCCAAGTTCCCTAAATTGCAGAGAAAATTCTAGTTATTCATTCGGAATACCATTATCTTCAAACATAGATTATCCGAGGACTACAACAAGCTACACCTGCATGTAGGAATTATTTCATCTTCGGCGTCCCTTGTCCACAATGACCACTCCAATTGTATAGCTGTTATGGGATGAACAGCATGTGCCCTTCTTATAGTCGAAGCAGAGGCCTCGGAGAGTCCAATATACTTGATTTTTCCTTCTTCTACTAGCTTTTTAAGCTCCCCCATCTAGCATGCACAAATGAGAGAGAGAGAGAGAGAGAGAAGGGGAAAAAACAATAAATGTGGGTGAACAAGTGCTCACGTACAAAAAAGCAAATAAGATCCCAAGAAACAAAAGGAGTATACCCTGATATGATAATTTCCTAGAAGTCACATGCGCAAATAGATGCAAATTAGATTAGCATTCATATATCAAACTAGTGAGGATTGTGTGATACCGTGACTTCAATGGGGACACTAGTGTCAATCCGGTGCTGGTAGTAGAGATCAATGCAATCCACTTGAAGCCTCTTCAAGCTGGCTTCACATGCTGCCCTTACATATGCTGGATCCCCGCGTACCTTCATCTTCCCATCCTCAAAATAGACCCCAAATTTTGTGGCCAGTTCTACTTTCTCTTTCACCCCTCCCTGCAATGCCTGCCCAAAAAGAAAATTCCAAAAAATTAAACTTGATCCATCCATTTATCAATAACATACCGTGCTATTACGCGCAACTTTTTGTCAAGAGTCAAGACATAGTAGCAACACTGGTTGCTCAGGTCACCCTTTTATCCCAAAAAATCCAATAAGGATGACAACTCTCTTAAATTTATATCAGCAAAAATTTTACCCTTCTCAATTTCGATCTAAACAGCGTCATTCAAAACTCAAATTCATCTTTCCACTTATTAAATCAAATCGCATAATACTGAACAGAATATGAGATGGAAATTAGAGAAAATGGAAGTGGGAATTTTGTATACACAGAAAAAACACTAATCAAGCCAAAAATATGTGGGAAATAAGTGAAATTCAAAGTAAGTGATAATCAGTTCGGTACAAAAAACCTTAGAGAGGAGGATTTCATTGGTGAAGGGACCGTAGACGTCGGAAGTATCAAGAAAGGTAACGCCGGAGTTGATGGCATGATGAATGAGAGAGATCATGTCGGATTCAGGCTTTGGATGTCCATATACTGACATTCTCATACATCCTAGTCCCTGTGCTGACACTTCTAGTCCTTGTGAACCCAACTTGATTCTCTTCCCACTTCCCATCTCTTTATTTTTTGGAGGGTAAGTCCTCTGCTCACCTTTCCTTTTTTCTCCTATGGAGATTTGGGTGGTGTTGATAGGAGGTCGAATTGAATGTGTTGTTCGAAGGTTGGGTACGTGGCTATATATATAGACCGGGGAGAGAGAGAGAGAGAGAGAGAGAGTCCATGTCACTGCCGACGTAAGGATTAAACGGGTTAATTTTTTTATATATATATACACAATTTTTCAATGCTTACGTCGGCAGTAAATTCAACCCCCGTCCATGTTAATATTTTTGAAATGTAATCGTTATTTCTAGTAACATAAAACGGTAAAATCATACCATTGAATAGCAAGTTAACAATTATAAATTTTATAAAATTAATATTCATATTATTATAAGAAATAATTAAAAAATTTCTTTTATTGTCATTTATTTTTCTTTTTTTTTTTATATATATTAGCATAGTCGGAATGATTTTAGTTCGGAATAATTAGTACCCAATCAAACATTGATTAAAGTATCATTAAATTTTTTTAAAACATTATTTATTTTAAAAAATTATAATGTCTCACCCATGTCCCTTGCATGTTTTATTTTATCCTACCTAAATAAATTTTCAGCTCTAACCCTCTTTATGAAAATTGTGTATTTCTATTTCTATTTATTAATTTATATCTAATTTTGTTATTTTTTTATTCTTTTGGCGAATAAGATATTGAAATATTTAGAACTAGGGTTGTCTCTGTTGTAGTTCTATGTCTTGCCTTTAAATGTGCACTTGAATCACCTCAATCTATTATGTGTAGAAGAAGTTATGTAAATTTTTCTAAAACATGGTTCTGCTGGAAACTTGTTGGAAGCTTGGGTTGTAAAATATTGAGAAGAAACCGATTGGCCCTAATGTTGGCTTATGATTTAATGATTGATTGGTGCTCAATGTCTTAGGTTAAGGGATTTGGAAACTAATAAGGGATTGGATCTTGTTGGGTTTGAAATTGGGAGTGGTTACCCTTCCAAAGGTGAGTGGATGGATGTTTGTGACTTGAATGAGAAATGTTTTCTCTAATTCTTTAAAATTATTTTAAAATGGATTTCTTTCATAGATTATAATACCACTTAGAACAAGAATAAGGAATCTTAATGAGATTCTTTCTCCTCCTCCTCTTCATTCCGAACCCGAGGCTATATTTCTTATGCATGCACCTCATCTGGCTTCTATGTACCCAAGTCCTCCAACAGAGATTCCCGCTCCACCATTCGCTGCCCTCCAATGGTGGATGGAGTTGTAGAATACTTATGGGGCTTACGTGCAAACTCTAACACAAGCACCAATTACTCCTCTGACTTCACCTTCTCCTCTAGCTATTGTCTCTAATGATCACCCAACTCTTGAGTTGCCCAAGCTAATCAAGGAAGCAAGACAACTCGAGTGTGAGACATTTTCAAGCACATGTGATGTTTTGATGAGCAAGGATTGGATTAATCGAGTCCAAGAAAGCGTTGCAGATATGAGTTTTGACGAAGAAACAAAGTTATGGGTAGCCTTGAAGTTATTAGACAAGGGTGCCCACACTTGGTGGAAGAATGTGAAGGGAGATCTCCTACCCCACCCGCATGGAGCAAATTCCTTAGGGAATTTAACGTGAAGTACTACACTCATTTTTATTGAGATTAAAAAAGGGAGGAGTTCTTCAAGCTAATGCAAGGGAATAAAATGGTAACCAAGTATGAGATGGAACTACAAGAGTTGACGATGTATGTCCTGAAGAAACTCCAAGGAGTTATTGTATGCCAAGTTCGAGGCAGACTTGGACTTGAACATCTGAGAGAAGATGTCGGTCACGGAAACCCACACTTATAAGGATATTCTGCAATTGGCCTTGAGGGTTGAGAAGATAGTGGTTGAGAGGGAAAAGGTTAAAGATGGATACTGTCACGCCCCGAACCGGGATTGTGAACAGTCGCCCGTTACCCTGGATGTTGGCTGTATTTCTACAAAAAATCAGACAGAACCTCCCCATAAATCGGATGTCTCACATGTACAATTTAACCTGTTTAAACTTGTATAATTTAAAATCGTCCTGTAAATAAAATAAAATGGCCATCCCGGCCTCAAAATAATCCACCAAATCTCATAACCGACATTCAAACAACGCAAGGCTAACAAATCACCAACAATCCTAGCCACAGACCTCTACGGTCATGCCCAACAAGAGCATGAGCAGCCGCCACACTTAGCGGACCTAAATTTTATATAATATACAATAATTTTCCAAGTAAAGAGTTTAAATGTTTACAAATGCCTCAATGCAAGTATAATAGGAGAGTTTCACAACAATGTCCATAAATATTACAGTCATCCCATAAAAATGTATACGGTCAACTACGGACCTAAATATCCAGACCACGCAGGGTCGAAATAAAGTGCAAAATTCGTATTTTAAATTAAACTTAAACCTTACCGTCGAGAAAAACCAAACCCGCCTAGGATCAATTGAAATCTCTAGATTCTGAAACGTCGCTCTAGCACAACGATCCTGTCTGAGGGAGGAAAGAAGAGGGGTGAGTATCTATGGGAGGATACTCAGCAAGTGAGGGGAAGGACATCATGCTATCAATATCAAGTGTGAACTTGGAGTGTCAAAGCATGTAATACAATATCAGGTATACGAAAACAACTTGTAGTTTTAACATAACTCAAGGCACACATCAGAAAATAACATATGCATCCATCCAAGTATCAAATCACATACGTAGAGTGGCCGTATAAACAACCCCGACAATGATCTACCTCGACCAAGGATAAGCGCATTGGGGGTTTTCACAATGCAAATATCAAATAATGGCCCTCTACCCCAATGTTGACTGCAGGCTACTCCAACTAGCCTGTAAATAATAACAATAATATACATATAAATAGTCAGCCGTGTATGATGCCCCTGCCTAGTGCTAGACAAAGGTAAAACTTACGTCCTCCGCCGATGAGGGCACCTGGGACAACCATACACATAACATTTTGGCGGATACCTCCGACCAAAGAGTATTTGGGCACAAGGGGTGCCGCTACCAAACGTCCTTCGTAACTACGGAACAATATCAAATCAGCCGGGCATGCAGCCCCATGCATCCCAACACTATATCAGCCGGGCATACAACCCCATGCATTGTATCATAATATCAGCTGTGCATACAGCCCAAAAGGTATGTGTAAATCCATTCAAATCATGTGCCAATGCAAGTGGAAGCATTAAAACATGTTAATATATCAGAAAGGTGGCACAATATTCAGTTATCAAACTCATGGATGCATATCAATAAAATCAGTAATTGGGACACTCCAATGGTCACAAAAATATGTATATAAATACATATCAAAATCCAAAAGTTCAATTTTTACACGTATAGAAATCATGTCATTTGAAAATGGGTAAAACATGATTTATCAATCAATAGCAGATGTCGTAGTCCCACTCACATTCTAGGGAGGGTTGTCACTCCCTATTTCTACAATCAAACAAAACTCGACTCCTCGAATCTCCAAGAAAGTCAACCTAAATCAAATCATCACGAATTTCATCAATTTTCTGACTATTTTCAGGGTTTATCATTTTCCTTAAGTTCGTACAAACCCTAGTTTTTTCAATTTATAAATGTACTCCAATGTAATCAATTTTATTCCATTTATAAATAAATAATGAAATCAAAACCAATATAAATTCAAATCTAAAACCGTTCAAAATCGAAAACCAATCTAAAATAACTAAATTTCCTACAAGATAGAAAAATCTTTGAAAAATCATACACTTTTCAATTCTCATCCGATTTCTTTAACCCATATGTCATTTCCAAGGTATTGATGTCTATTTTAATAATATAAAAGTTGTATTTTGATTTCCTATATGCAGGACAATTTATAATGAAAAGACTGCATAAATCCTTAAACTCAAGTTTCAAATTTCAACTGTTTTCATGCATTCGTCAAATTAAACTCTAAGAGAAACCATTCAAATCAATTCAATTCGATTCTATTATCTCTTAGCATGCTTTTTCCTATCAAACGGCCTAATTTACGTAAATACATACTCAATCCTAACATTCAATTATAGAACTTCAGAAATGTATTCAAATCAAATCAAGTATACATTCTAAACGTATACCAGACTTCTAACCCTAATTTATCCTAAATTCATTTAAATAAATCGAATAGGTTAGAAATCCCTCACCTAGGGTTTTCTCGAATTGTAGATCTGACTTCTGAATGTACTTCATTCAATCTAGGACCTGCAGTATTCCCAATTCAAAACGGATTCTAGCAGTTAGACTAAACCACTTAAGAGTATCTAGGGACAAAAATCAGAAATCAGCCTTTACCTATGCAGTGAGAGGATTGTAGGAAACCGCAGCCTAGGGTTTTTTGTTCTGAAGATTGCAGTGGGCTCTCGAAAGAGAGTGCAGACTGCTCGAGCGAGTGAGCAAGGGAGAGAAGGTGCTTGCAGCTGCGCGGGAAAGGAAAGTCGCACGCGGGAAAGGAGAGTTGCGCGCTGTAGTCGCGCGGGCAAGGGATCTGTCGCGTGCAGTCGCATGCGCGCAGGAAGAGAGACAGGGAGAAACAGAGAGAGAGCCGAGGGTAAAAAGAGAAAACTGAAAGGGAAAGGTAGAGAGGGAAAGTGATAACGGTGGTCGGAGATAGCGGTTGATGGTGGTGGCGGTGGAGGAAGACCGCAGCGGCGGCGGAGGAAATCGCAAGGGGGAGAGAGTGAGAGAGCAACCGAGAGAGAGAGAAAGAGAGAGATAGAGAGTGAGACCGAGAGAGAGAGAGAAAACAGAGAGGAGGATAGAGAGAGAGAGGCGGTGGTGGCTGTGGGTGGTGGCGACGGTGGCAGAGAGGATGGCGGGTCACGGCGGTGCGGCACGGGAAGGGGAAGCGTCGTGGGAAGAAGGTGAAACGGCAGAGAGAGAAAGAGAAGGAGAGAGAGAAAGAATTAGGGCTTTAAGCTCTAATTCGATTTTTTTCATTTTTTTTTGTTATTATTATTATTAATATTATATATGTTTTTATTTAGATAAATAGATTTATAAATAAATAAATGGGTAAAAAAATTAAATTAATAAATGAAAAATATATTCTTCACATCACGAATTGAAATACGGATACTTTTGAACATACAAAAAATTAAATTTTAATACTCCGGAATCGAAAATCAATAAAATTAAATATTTCACTCCCTATATGTATATAAATTGAGAATTATTTTTATTTAAATCTAAGAATGGAAGTACAACCGTACGAACACCGCAGTGTCGGCGTTACATTTTCTAACCCCCTAAAAATAAGTTTCGTCCTCTAAACTGAAAGAAGGCCTTGCCGAAACAAATGAGAAAAGGCTACGAAGCGCCTATGGGTCACTGATGCTTGGTCATTATCTGTTGACAAACTAGGCATCAAGCAACGAATTCTCTCTTTACACGAGATCACTAATAACTATCTAAGATGGTTAGGTACATTTTTGTACCTCCCAGGATGTATAACGTGAATGGAGGAATGAGTTTCCTCAAGAATATCTCTTCGAAGATCACTGTCGGCGGGAATGCAAACCCGCTGTCAATATACTACTAGTCCGTTATCACGGACTCGAAACTCTCTATCATCATCTCTACAGATCTATCAAGAATACCTTGGAGATCCTCATTGCTCCGCGAGTATGCAAGGATGTCGTCGATGATCACAATGACGAACCGATCTAAATAATCATGGAAGACCCGATTCATTAGGTTCATATAAGCTGTTGGCGCATTGATCAGCCCAAACGGCATACCAAGAACTCGTAGTGTCCATTTCGGGTGCCGAATGTGGTCTTAGGTACATTCTCAGCTTAAATCCGTAACTGATGATTTCCAGATCGAAGGTCTATCGTTGAGAAAACATGCACCCTAGAGCTGATCAATTAAGTCATCAATACGCGGCAATGGAAGCCAATTCTTGATGGAAAACTTGTTTAGCTGCCCATAGTCCACGCACTATCGTAGAGTCCCGTCCTTCTTCTTTATTAACAACACCGGAGCACCCCAAGGTGAAGTGCTCGGACCGATAAAACCCTTGTCCAACAACTTCTACAACTGGAACTTTAGCTCCCTAAGCTCAGCTAGCGCCATTCTGTATGGCGGTATAAATATGGGAGTAGTCCCTGGAGCTAAATAAATCTCAAAATCAAACTCCCGAACTGGTGGTAGTCCGGGTAGCTCCTCGAGAAATACATCTGTAAACTTCTGCACCACTGGGACCTCATCGATCCTTGGTCCCTCCACAGCTGTCAACTTAGAGCTCTGATACCAATAGAACTGTCACGCCCTGAACCGGGATCGTGAACAGTCGCCCGTTGCCCTGGATGCCAGCTGTATTTTTATAAAAAATCGAGCAGAATCTCTCCATAAATCAGAGGTCTCCCATGTACAATTTAACCTGTTTAAACCTGTATAATTTAAAATCGTCATGTAAATAAAATAAAATGGCCATCCCGACCTCAAAACAATCCACTAAATCTCAAAACCGACATCCAGACAATGCAAGGCTAGCAAATCACCAACAGTTCTAGCCACAGACCTCTACGGTCATGCCCAACTAGAGCATGAGCAGCCGCCACACCGAGCGGACCTAAATTTTATATAATATACAATAATTTTCTAAGTAAAGAGTTTAAATGTTTACAAATGCCTCAATGCAAGCATAATAGGAGAGTTTCACAACAATGTCCATAAATATTACAGTTATCCCATAAAAATGTATACGGTCAATTACGGACCTAAATATCCAGACCACGCAGGGTCGAAATAAAGTGCGAAATTCATATTTTAAATTAAACTTAAACTTTACCATCGAGAAGAACCAAACCCGCCTAGGATCAACTGAAATCTCTAGACTCTGAAATGTCACTCTAGCACAACGATCCTGTCTGAGGGAGGAAAGAAGAGGGGTGAGTATCTATGGGAGGATACTCAGCAAGTGAGGGGAAGGACATCATGCTATCAATGTCAAGTATAAACTTGGAGTGTCAAAGCATGTAATACAATATCAGGTATACGAAAACAGCGTGCAGTTTTAATATATCTCAAGGCACACATCAGAAAATAACATATGCATCCATTCAAGTATCAAATCATATACGTAGAGTGGCCGTATAAACAACCCCATCAATGGTCTACCTCGACCAAGGACGGGCGCATTGGGGGTTTTCACAATGCAAATATCAAATAATGGCTCTCTACCCCAATGTTGACCACAAGCTACTCCAACTAACCTGTAAATAATAACAATAATATAAATAATAGTCAGCCGTGTATGATGCCCCTGCCCAGTGCTAGATAGAGGTAAAACTCACGTCCTCCCGATGAGGGTTCAACCTGGGACAACCATACACATGACAATTTGGCGGATACCTCCGGCCGAAGAGTATCCGAGCACAAGGGGTGCCGCTACCAAACATCCTTAGTAGTTACGGAACAATATCAAATCAGTCGGGCACGTGGCCCCATGCATCCCAACACCATATCAGCCAGGCATACAGCCCCATACATCGTATCATAATATCAGCCGGGTATACAGCCCCATGCATCGTATCATAATATCAGCCGGGCATACAGCCCAAAAGGTACGTGTAAATCTATTCAAATCATGTGCCAATGCAAGTGGAAGCATTAAAACATGTTAATATATCAGAAAGGTGGCACAATATTCAGTTTTCAAACTCATGGATGCATATCAATAAAATCAGTAATTGGGACACTCCAATGGTCACAAAAATATGTATATAAATACTTATCAAAATCCAAAAGTTCAATTTTCACACGTATAGAAATCATGTCATTTGAAAATCGGTAAAACATGATTTATCAATCAATAGTAGATGTCGTAGTCCCACTCACAATTTAGGGAGGGTGGTCACTCCCTATTTCCACAATCAAACCAAACTCGACTCCTCGAGTCTCCAAGAAAGTCAACCTAAATCAAATCATCACAAATTTCATCAATTTTCTGACTATTTTCAGGGTTTATCATTTTCCTTAAATTCGTACAAACCCAAATTTCTTCAATTTATAAATATACTCTAATGTAATCAATTTCATTCCATTTATAAATAAATAATGAAATTCAAAAGCAATCTAAATTCAATTCTAAAACCGTTCAAAATCGAAAACCAATCCAAAATAACTAAATTTTCTGCAAGATGGAAAAATCTTTGAAAAATCATACACTTTTCAATTCTCATTCGATTTCTTCAACCCATATGTCATTTCCAAGGTATTGATGTCTATTTTAGTAATATAGAAGTTGTATTTTGATTTCCTATATACAGGACAATTTATAATGAAAAGACTGCATAAATCCTTAAACTCAAATTCCAAATTTCAACTGTTTTCATACATTCGTCAAATTAAACTCTAAGAGAAACCATTCAAATCAATTCAATTCGATTCTATTATCTCTTAGCTTGCTTTTTCCGTATCAAACGACCTAATTTATGTAAATACATAAACTCAATCCTAACATTCAATCATAGAATTTCAGAAATATATTCAAATCAAATCAAGTATACATTCCAAACGTATACCAGACTTCTAACCCTAATTTATCCTAAATTCATTTAAATAAATTGAATAGGTTACAAATCCCTCACCTAGGGTTTTCTCGAATCGCAGATCTGACTTCTGAATGTACTTCATTCAATCTAGGACCTGCAGTATTCTCAATTCAAAATGGATTCTAGTAGTTAGACTAAACCACTTAAGAGTATTAACTCTAGGCACAAAAATCAAAAATCAGCATTTACCTACGGAGTGAGAGGATCACAGGAAACTGCAGCCTAGGGTTCTTTGTTCTGAAGATTACAGTAGGCTCTCGAAGGAGAGTGTAGACTGCTTGAGCGAGCGAGCAAAGGGGAGAAGGTGCTTGCAGCTGCGCGGGAAAGGAAAGTCCCATGCGGGAAGGAGAGTCACGCGCCGTAGTTGCGCAGGCAAGGGATCTATCGCGTGCAGTCGCATGTGCGCAGGGAGAGAGACAGGGAGTAACAGAGAGAGAGCCGAGGGTAAAGAGAGAAAACTGAAAGGGAAAGGTAGAGAGGGAAAGTGAGAATGGTGGTCGGAGATAGCAGTTGATGGTGGTGGCGGTGGAGGAAGACCGTAGTGGCGGCGGAGGAAATCGCAAGGGGGAGAAAGTGAGAGAGCAACCGAGAGAGAGAGAAAGAGAGAGATAGAGAGTGAGACCGAGAGAGAGAGAAAACAGAGAGGAGGATAGAGAGAGAGAGGCGGTGGTGGCTGCGGGTGGTGGCGACGGTGGCAGAGAGGATGGCGGGTCGCGGCGGTGTAGCACGGGAAGGGGAATGGTCGCTAGAAGAAGGCGAAACGACAGACAGAGAAAGAGAAGGATAGAGAGAAATAATTAGGGCTTTAAGCCCTAATTCGATTTTTTTCAATTTTTTTTTGTTATTATTATTATTACTATTATATATGTTTTTATTTAGATAAATAGATTTATAAATAAATAAATGAGTAAAAAAATTAAATTAATAAATGAAAAATATATTCTTCACATCACGAATTGAAATACGGATACTTTTGAACATACCGAAAATTAAATTTTAATATTCCGAAATCGAAAATCAATAAAATTAAATATTTCACTACCTATATGTATATAAATTGAGAATTATTTTTATTTAAATCTAGGAACGAAAGTACAACCGTACGAAGACCGCAGTGTCGGCGTTACAGATACAATAAGAAGAGGAGGCCTGGGTTCACTTCGGGCCAAAAATCTAAGAAGAGTAAGAGCACAAGCTCCTATGGTGGCATCTCCATTCCTGGGTCTATTAGCTCTCCACAAGCCAACAACTATCAAAGTTTCGTGCTCCCACTTCTAGCGTTGGATCCGAGAGTAAGTCAATGGGGTCAAGGAAAAAGCCTTATAGGAATTACAAGATGTTCCACCCGAGACCATGTGCCGAGCCTTGCAAATGTTACCAATGTAGGAAAAAAGGTCATCTCCATAATGTTTCCCCTGAGTTAGGTTTGGGGGTACCAAGGAGCCAACTGAGTTAGAATTAACCTAGCAGGTCTGGGGGTTGTTAAGGGAATGTCCCTACACCTTCGACAAACATTGCATTGAGGATGGAGACTGGGAGCAAAAGGTAGTTGCTTTGACCTAAGGCTCGCAAACAAGAGCTCAAATGAGTATATATTCAATGACCAACAAAGAGGCCCAGAACAATGCAGACGTAATCATAGGTAAATCTCCTTAAACTTGGATTTGATGACTTAGAAAATAATATAAGTATTATATAATTTTGATATTGAGGCATGTTGATGATTTGGCATGTTAGAAGTGAATTGAAAGGCAAATTTGAACTTAAGTTCTACATGGAGAGGCATGAGCTGGTTATGTTATTATATGATGATTGAGTAGTTTGTTGAGCATGATATGATATTTGTTCATGTCCCTACTATGTATATGATGTTAAAGGATGGAAATATGTTTAAGTCAATGACCCACTGAGGGGGTACCGCTCAGTGGGTGGTTACTCAGTTGTGATCGAAGACCCCTTTTGATTAAGAGCTTGTTTGGCTAATGGGAGTTGGATGCTCTAGTTTGGATGTGGCTTTTAGGTCTAGAGTCATCATTTCTAAAATCTTGTGTATATATGTACACATGTGACTAGAATAATGCTAAAATCATGTGTAGAAGTGTAAATTCATATTATAGGAAAAACATGTGATATGTTCATGATTGTGTGGTATGACAAGATGTTATGAGGAGTCATATATGAAGTATGTATTTTGTGGATAGACTAATAATTGTTTGATGGTTCATACCATCAGGTATAATAAAAATTTCTGGTGATGATGACCGTGTGTTTATTGATACAGGTTCTAACAATTATGTATAAGTATGCGGTTCACTAGGTGTTCCGATAGGCTTTTGACTCCACTTGGGGGGCATTTGATGGTTATCACTCCTTTGGGGGAGCAGCTGATTAGAGACACAGTTTATAAGGGTTGTGAGGTGAAGATTGGTGAAGCAATTCTCGAGGTAGATTTGATTCCACTAGAGATGGTAAATTTTCACACCGTTTTGGTTATGGATTGGCTACACTTTCACCAGGTGTCTATAGATTTTTTTTTTTTTTAACTAAGAAAGTAGAGTTTCAAAGACCAGGGTGTCCAACACTTGTGTTTGTTAGTGAGCGGCGGATGTTGCCAAGTTGTGTAATCCTGGCAATAGAGACTCGCAGGTTAGTACATAAGGGTTGCAAAGCCTACTTAGCCCATATCATTGACACCATGATAAAGAGTCCCAACATAGATGGATGTCCCACTGGTGAAAGAGTTTTCAGATATCTTCCCAAAAGAGTTAACTGATTTGTCTATGGTCTAAGAATTCGACTTCACCATTGATTTGGTTCTTGGCACCGCCCTAATCTCTATCCTTCTATATAGGTTGGCACTCACAAAGTTGAAGGAGTAGAAGATTCAGCTCTAAGAGTTGCTAAACAAGAGATTCATCCGGTCGAGTGCCTCTCCCTGGGGTACTCTAGTTTTGTTCGTGAGGAAAAAGGAAGGAACCCTCCGGTTGTGTATTGACTTACCAGCAACTCAATAAGATCACAATGAAGAAAAAGTACTCCCTTCCAAGGATTGATAATCTCTTTGATCAACTCTAAGGGGCTAGCATGTTTTCGAAGATTGATTTAAGGTTGGGGTACCATCAATTGAAGATCAAGGAAAATGATATCCATAAGACCACTTTTAGGACTCGATATGGGTATTATGAGTTTCTGGCAATGCCCATTAGGTTAACAAATGCTCCCGTGGCCTTCATGAACTTAATAAATAAAGTCTTCCATTCCTATCTTGACAAATTCATCATACTATTCATTACCAACATCTTAGTGTACTCAAGGAATGATGAAGAACACTCAGAGCATCTATCGATTGTGTTGCAAACTCTCTAGGAAAAGCAATTATATGCCAAATTTTTTTAAGTTTGAGTTTTGGTTAAAGAAGATTGGCTTTTTACGACATAGTGTCTGGAAATAGGATTTTTATTAATCTGAAAAACATAGAGGTAATCATAAAATGGAAGCAACCAAAAAATGTTATCGAGATGAGAAATTTCTTCAGATTGGTAGGGTATTACTGGAAATTCGTTGAGGGATTCTCCAAGATCACAGCTCTACTATCCCTCTTAACTTGAAAGGGAGTTAAATTTGAGTGGGATGATAAGTGTGAGAGTAGCTTCCAAGAGCTTTAAAGGTGGTTGACATCTGCTCCCATCCTTACTCTCTCCACTAGCGGTTATGACTATGTTGTGTATAATGATTCTAGTAACGAAGAGTTGGGTTTTCTTTTGATACAAAGTAATAGTATGGTTACCTATGCCTCTCGCCAATTGAAGAAGTATAAGTTGAACCACCCTACTCATGATCTAGAGTTGGCCGCCATTGTTTTTTCCTTTAATATTTAGCAGCATTATTTACATGGAGCAATTTATAAGATTTTCACCGACCAAAAGAGTCTCAAATATTTGCTCATATAAAAGGAGCTAAATTTGAGACAATGAAGATTGTTAGAGCTAATTAAAGACTATAATTTGGTGATAGGCTATCACTTCGGGATAGTCAACGTGATCTCCAATACATTAAGTCAGACATCACTTCTACTTTAGCATCTTATGGGAGTTCATACCTCTTTGGTTTGGTTAGACTCTGAGCTCTTGGTGTTGAGCTAGCCAAGGATAATCATGGAGCACTTTTGACTAAGTTTGAGGTGAGGCCAACCTTGGTAGATCATATCCGGGAATTTCAAGCTACCAGTTGAAAAGGATAATGGAGAAAGTCCATAAAGGAAAAGATAGTGAATTCAAAATCCGGGGTGATAGAATGGTTGTGCATAGAAAACGGATTTGTGCTTCCAAGGATGATGAGTTACGGATGGCAATTCTTGAGGAGGTCCACTTTTCAACGTGTGCTATGCACTCGAGGAGTACTAAGATGTATTGGATAATCAAGGAGACTTATTGTTGGTCCAGGTTGGAGAGGGAGATAGCTGAATTTATGGTTAAGTGTCTTGTATGCCAATAAGTCAAAATCGAATATTAGAAACCCGCTGGTATCCTCAAACATTTACCAATTCCTGAGTAGAATTGGGAACACATCACTATAGACTTTGTGGTTGATTTATCATGCACTCTGAGTCGGCATGATGCTATTTGGGTGGTTGTGGATTGGCTCACCAACTTAGCTTATTTCTTATCAAATGAAAACACTTATAACTTGGGATAAGATTGTGAGGCTTTACGGATGGGCAATCATACCGCACAATTCAAACCATGGAAGATGTGCTTGAAGCATGTGTTATAGATTTTCAAGATAGTTGGGATAGGCACCTCCCATTGGTTGAATTTGCATACAGCAATAGCTATCAAGTTAGTATTGAGATACCATACTATGAGACCCTATATATAAGAAAATGTGGAACTCCATTATGTTGGGATGAGATTAGTGAGAGGAAGATAGAAGATGTTGAATTAATTTTGGCCACCATAGAAAAGGTGAAGTTGGTCTAGGAAAAAATGAAAGCGGTCCAAAATCGGTAAAAGAGCCATGCCGATAAAAGGAGACACCCAATGGAGTTCGAAGGAGGAGACTTGGTCTTCTTGAAAATATCACCTTAAAAGGGTGTGATCTGATTCTAAAAATGGGAGAAGTTGAATTCTCGCTATATTGACCCCTTTAAGATCCTTGAGAGGATTGGTAAGATGGCTTAACGGCTAAAATTGTCACAAAAATTGGAGAGGATACACTATATCTTTCATGTCTCCATGATAAAGAAGCATTTGCCAGATCCTTCCCATGTACTAAAAACTCGCCCGGTTAAGTTGAATGAGGACTTGAGCTTCAAAGTCCAACCAGTAACCATTCTCGATCGACAAGTAAAAGGTTGCAGAACAAAAAAGTCCGTATTATGAAGATTCAATGAAAAAGTGATTGGGTAAAGAAGATGACTTTCATGCCCGAGGATACTACGTGAAAACAATAACCCCAGTTATTACGAGTAAAACTGAGTGAATTTTGAGGACGAAATTCTTTTATGAGGTGTAAAATTTGTAATACCAGAAACAAATGTCCAATTGTATTAATGACTTATATCTTACAGGGTGAACTTTAGTGTCGTAAATTAGAAACCAATTGGCCCTAATATTGGTTTATGTGATTAATTGGTATTCAATATCTTAGGTTAAGCCACTTAGAAACCAAGGAGGGATTGGATTTTGTTAGGTTTGAAGTTGGGAGTGGTTACCCTCCCAAAAGGTAAGTGTATGGATGTTTGTGGTTTGAATGAGAAATGTTTTCTTTGATTCTTTAAAATGATTTTAAAATGGATTTTTATATATTATTTGTGATTGTAGAGTGTCCAAAATGTGATTAATTTGATTTATGCATCCAATGGTATTTGTATGTAAATTGTGCCACATTTAGTTCATATGTAAACTTGTTATGATTGAGATTATGTTTGGATTTGTTTTGATTGGATGAATGATGGTACATTGGATTTGGCAATAAGTTTTGTGAATTGGTGCATGTGTGGATATGGTGTTAACACCCATGGTTAATGCTAATAGTTATTCCCTTCCATGATGTACCCTGATCGGACGACATAATTATAGTTATGCTACTAAGTAAGTAGCCGCACTCGAGAGATGTCTCCGAGATTATCCCCTTGGCTAACTTGATTGCATCCTAAGGGAGGCGTAAACCAACGCTAATATTTGGGGTAGTTCTTTGATTTAAAAGAAAACTCTTGGAAACCCCTAGGCAATTTTGCCCTTGATCTCATTTGAAATTTGTCGGGAAAAAAACGGATTATTTTTCATAATTATTTGGATTATTGGAAACTCTTCAATCTATTGATGAATTATTGATATTTAAACATGATGGAATGGATTTTGGAAATACTATTTGACACGTCCATACTCACCAATCATTTATGTCACACTCATTCCATTGCAGTCCGGTCACTAAGTATTATTTATTCTTATTTTCTCATTCTCTTATTTTTACAGAGAACGTTTAGGTACCAAATATTCTTGGCCGACTTCTAGTGCTAAATTTGGAGAGACCATCTTTTAGGTATCGGTAGATGTATCCAAGGACATGTTGTAAACTTTTGGAAATCTTGGTTTGTTTGCAAACACTTTTTGTTTATTTGATTAAAATTGTACATGAAGTTTTATACTCATTTTAGGACCTTTTACTATTTCACTTGGATTTTATTGCAAATTGCCGATATTGGTTTTCTTAGGATTATTTTTGAATCACTTGATTTATAGATTTTAATTGGCCACTTGGTTTTGTTTTGGATTGTTTGGAGAGAGGATTCATTTTGTTGGTTTTATGGAATATTTTGAAAATGCTTTTTGGTATCTCGGAAAATGTGGTGGGGATCAAGTGTGTTTCGAGGTAATGCGACGATTGTCATGTGCTTGACCCGAGAGTCGGGGCATGACAATAAGGAACTTAAATATTTTTGTAGTACTTTCTAATAAAGTCAAAATTCTCATAATATATGATATTTTCTAACGGTTCTAATTTATAATTTGCTCGAACACAATTCTATTATGGTTTAGAATGTTTATTGAGTTAGGTCTTTTTTCATTCAAACTATGTGAAATGATAGCTTAGTAGGTTAGTTAGGGTTGTTTTATGAGAAGGTGCAAAAAGACACTACTAGAAAAATACGTATCAGCAACGGAAATATCTATCACTGACACTGATAGTAAATAATCAGTTACTAAAGTTTTTTAGCGACGGAAAATTAGCAACTAAAATTCTGTTGCTGAAAGTCACTTCGCTAAATTTAGTGACGAAAATATTTCCGTCAGAAAGTTTAATGACGGATTAGCGATGGAAATTTTCCATCGCTAAAAAATCCGTTGCTAATCCATCGGTAATTTGAAAAGTGTGAAAATGTATCAGCAATGGATTAGCGATGGAAACCTTTCATCACTAAAATATCTGTTGGTAATTTAATTTAACATTTTTCAAATTATTTCAAATTATCGACGGAATAACGACTAATTTTTTAGCGACGGAAAATTTCGATTGTTAATCCATCGCTGAAAGTCCTGCTCCATAAGCGCAAGCGCCTATATACCCATGCTTATGCCTTTCAGCGCACGTGCACACGCCGCTGCCCATGCCCACCCATGTGCACATGCCACCGCCCATGCCCGCCCACGCCCGCTTGTGCACGCGCACAGGCCACTACCCATGCGCGCACCCTTGCTTTTGTTATAGAAAAAATACTCTCACCTAAATTCGAATCTGGATTCTCAAACATATTTTGACTTATCTTAACTACTATACCACAATGAGTATTGTGTTATTTCTTTTTCTTTTTATTTCTTTATTTTTTATCTCACTCTCAAAATTATATTTAATATAAAAAAAATTATATTTAATAAAAAAACAATACCCTAATTTATACCTACCTACCGGTTACCAAGTACAATTGTTTTACAGAATAAAAGTCTAAGTATTTAAACCCATGGAGTTTCCTAATAAACCAAGAGGACATGTTGGGCAATTGTGTAATTTAGGAAGTGAGCAAGGACATGCTGGGTAAATATAAAAAATGAGTTTAATGATAAAAAGTAGTAGAGAATTCAGAAATTCACGAATCCAGAGAACTCCCCTCTCTCTCTAGATCCTTCTTCTTTTCTTCCAAATTCATTCTATTTACCAGCAAGTTGATAGATTTAAGGTTCCAAACTACTCATACGGCCTTCTAGAGTTAGATTCTAGACTTAATATTGGAAAAGCTTAAGAATCTAGATGTTGTCACAAGGAAGAGCAAAATTCTAGGGTTTAGTGAAATTCGAATGAAAAAAGTTTCTTGTAAACAGTTGATAAGGTATAATCATTTTTTATCACATCTTCTAGTTTATCAATCTAGTTCTTTATTTGGATTTGGAGACTAGTAAGTCATAGTAAGTGACAGAGAAAATTTGGTTTTTGACTATTAGGATTTTGAGACAACTTGAAGATTTATATTGATGCTTTTATTTACTTGATAGTGACTTTTAGGAGTTGGATGCACTGATCGTGGCAAGACTATTGCTATTGAGAAATCTGGGAGTGACTACCCTCTCGAACACAATGAGTGGACGTACGAATAAAAAATTGATTTTTTATAAATTATTTTTTAAATGATTTTTAAATGATTTGTTACAACTATTTATGTTTGTGGAATGTCCCTAAAAATGTGAATTTGAATACGCATTCATCCACTACATTTGTGAATAAATATGTGTCATCGTTGTTGGAAATTGTATTTATGAATATTATGTTATGATTTGATAACCATTTACTGAATTTATGGCATATTGAAAAATATTTGAATATTGTGAAATGATGGTGCTGATGATGGTAAATGACTATAGTCATTCCCCCACGTAGTGACCTAACAGGGTGACATGGTTGAGGGTTTATTTGGTATGGGAGGTAGACGCAGCCTCCTGCATCCCCGTCGTGCTATTTGGATAACACCCTGGTGAAGTACGAATCATCGCCAAGTAAGGGGGAATTAGAGTTACGAGATAAATGAATTGAAAATCTCTTGGTGGGCTTCCACCCACGTTCGGGCAAACGTTGGGTGGGAGTGTTTACTTTTGGGAGATCCATGAATTTTGGAAAGCATAAAACTTGTGGATGTATCTGCTTTTATAATGAGCTGAATTGTATGATACTACTTATGCATTGATGATTTGTTGAAAATTGTGGCTTTGAAATTCCCACACGCACCACTCATTTACCATCACAACATGTCATTGTACTCCACTCGCTGAGTATTTTATACTTACTCATTTTTTCTTATCTTTTTCAGAGAAAGTGTAGATATAACCGCAGCTCTTCTCTATTAGATAGATCCAGTCGAGGAAAAAGCTATCGAGATCTTTTGTTGATATTGGCTCTCCCTATATGTGAATTCTTGAGACTTGTAAATGGACCCGTCGGATGGAATGTTTTTGAAAGTGAAAACTTTTATTTTGAGAATGATGTTTGAAAACTCATTCATTGTAAATTTTGCATATTTATATTTCCTTAAATAGAATTTTCGTCAAAAACGTTAAAAGCTTGATGTGTTGGTTTCTTTGGATTATATGAGAATATGTCTATAGCCTTGTGGGGTCATAGAGTATGTGCTGGCGACTGTATGTATTCTTAGATCACGTGACGGTTGTCATGTGCTCGGACTTGCAGGTCGGGGTGTGACATTATGCAAAGGGTTTATTCTCTTCTTGATTAGATATTATACAAAGGTATCAAATTTTAGCTTAGTGTTTCAAATTATACAAATGTTTCAAATTTTAGGCATTGTCATCTAATTGTTGTGATCTTCTTGCTTCAAGTGACTGAAATAAGTTGCAAATGGCAGCACCCACTTGATGTGTAGAGCTTGATGCCACCATTAAGCGTAAGTTATAAGGCAAGGGTATTATGTTTTAGCTAAAATATCTTGAAGCAACGTTAGCTACTCAACAAATTCCAGCAGCAAGTGCTTAAAGATACTTCTCATAAGGGGTCATTCTACAATCCCATGGGGATTACAGAATGAACCCCATGAAAGCATGGCAGCAAATTCAAAGTTAGGGTTAATGCGAAAGACAAGGCGATTGATCCTGAAGTAAAGAGAAGTGTTTGAACAATCCACTATTTTTGGATCTCATTGTATCTACTTAAGGAGCAACATATTATTTACTATGGAAGAATCTTATTGACCTTTACAAGGGTAGAGAATTCAGCAAGCAATATTGAGCTAGAAATGAGCTACATTAAAGGACATGCCAAGATTTTACCTTAAACAAAGAAAGAAATGAATATAATTTATGTTTCTTGAGGAATGTGCACATACCGGTCGGTAGTCTCCACTCGAAAAAAAATTTCTTTACAGTTCTCAAGACCAAACTTCTTTATTAATTCTTTAAAGTACTTAATTTGACTTACAAATATACCCTTCTCAGTTTATTTTATTTGAAGACTAAAAAAAAAAATTCAATTCTCCAATCATACTCATTTTAAATTCCTTTTACATGCATTGACTCAACAAATTCTATGCAGAGATTTTCATTAGTGCTGCCAAATCCTATATCATCTACATATATTTGGAGTATCAAAAGTTGTTTGTCATTTTTCTTAATAAACAAAGTAGTATCCACTTTGCCACTATTAAAACCATATTCAACTAGGAAATTATTGAGTCTTTCGTACCAAACTCTAAGAACTTGCTTAAGATCATACAAAGCTTTTGAAAATTCAAATACATGGTCTAAGAATTTGAGGTCTTTAAAGTCTGGAGGTTGTTCTACATAAACTGTCTCATTTATCACCCTATTCTTAAAAAAAAAAAAAAAAAAAAAAAAAAACTCTCGATATCCATCTAACTTAGTTTAAAATTCATGTGGCTTGCGATGGCAAGAGGCATTCTAATTGCTTTTAGCCTAGCTACCGGAGCATATGTTTCATCATAATCTATATCTTCTTTCTGACAGTATCCTTTGGCCACTAATTTAACTTTGTTTCTCACTATAGTGCAGTGTTCATCTAGATTATTTCTAAATACCTATTTAAATATTATAACTAATTGATCTTTAAGTTTGGGTACTAAGTTCCATATTTTGTTTCTTTCAAATTGATTTAGTTACTCTTGCATGGCTAATATCTAATTTTTATCCTTTAAGGCTTTATATGTATTTTTGGGTTTTATCTGAAAAACAAACATTACAAATAAAAACATTCCTTTTAGTGGCTTTTATCTTTTCATCCATAACTAATCTCCATCTTTTATCTTGGACTGCTTCTTCAAAACTTATTGGCTCGGTGTCTGCAAATAAACAAAAGAGAGTGGAATCATTGATTTCTTCCGTTTCTACATAGATTTCTTCTAAACTTCGCATACAAGGAGGCCTTTTGAAGGAGCTTTGAGGAGAAAAATCTATTTAATTTGATTAAGGTGCACGTAGAGGAGTTCATGGTGTAGTAGCAGTAGCTTGATTTGTTTGAGGTGTATAGAGAGGAGTTTGTGGTGTAGGAGCAGCAAGAACTTGGTCTGAAGACTGATATGCAAATACAAAATTATCAAATAAATGAAGAAAATTATAATTTTCATCTTGAGGAATATTCCATTTTCAGGAGCCATCTTCATCAAACTCCACATCTCTACTGATGACAATCTTTCCATTCTGAGGATTATAAAATTTATAACCCTTAGAATATTTTGCATTCCCTATGAATACAAGCTTTTCACTTTTATCATCCAATTTGCTTTTTGTCTCATCAGGAACATGAACATAACCAATACTACAGAACACTCTTAAATGTGAAATATTTGGCTTTTTCCCACTCCATGTTTCTTGTGGAGTCATTTGCTTCAATTTCATTATAGGACTTATATTTATCAAATAGACTACACATGTAACTATCTCAACCCAAAACTCTTTTGGCATCCTCTTGCTCCTCACCATACTACGAGCCATGTTAAGGATGGTTACATTTTTTTGCTCCACTACACCGTTCTGTTGAGGTGACCTTGGAATAGTCAATGAGTGCCGGATACCAAGATAATCACAAAAGTGATTAAACTTTGTTGATGTGAACTCTCCTTCTCGATCAGTTTGAATGGCTCTAATTAAGCAGCCCCTTTAATTATTAACTTGAGCTTTGAATATTTTGAAAGCTTCAAATGCCTCATATTTTTCTTTCAAAAAATAAACCCAAGTTTTGCGAGTATAATCATCAATAAACAATAGAAAATACCTACTCTTCCCATACGAACTTGGGTTGAAAGGACCACATATATCAGCATACATCAAACCAAGTGGTTGTGAGGTTCGAGAGAAAGACTCCTTCAGAAAACTCCTGGTTTGCTTACCGTCCATACAACCTTCACATATTTGATTGGGATGGTTTATAAGAGGAAAACCATACACCAACCTTTTCTTGGACAATAGCTCCAATCCGCTAAAATTTAAGTGGCCCAATCTAAGATGCCACAGCCATGATGAATCACCTATAGTAGCCTTCAAACATTTGGGAATATTAGTGTTGATCTTTAGTTTAAACATCTTGTTCTTTGATAACCGCACTTTTGCAATGAGTTTTCCTTTTCCATCTTTCATAACAAGCCCATTCTGGCTCATCGTTATCCCATATCTCTTTGCCAAAAACTGTCCAATACTCAAAAATATTTGTTTTTAACGCTGGAACATAATAACCATGAGAGATTAATTGGTGATCACTATTCTTCAATCGTATAAGAATATCTCCTTTGCCCATGACAGGAATAGTAGTTTTATTTGTAACGCCGACTCTGCGGTGCCGTACTTTTATACTCCCGTTCCTAAATCAAATAAAATATTCTTCAGTTTATATACATAGAGAGAAATTTTAATTTTATTGATTTTCGATTTTGGGATTTTTAATTCAAATTTTTTAGTATATTCAAAAGTATCCGTATTTCTGATTCGAAATGTGAAACAAGTATAAAAAAAAATAAATTTCATTTATTAAATTATTTATTCCCTCTTTTATTTATTTATAAATCTATGCTTATAAAATATAATATAATATAATAATAATAATAATAATAATAATAATAATAATAATAATAATAATAATAAAATAAAAAAAAATCAAATTAGGGCTTAAAGCCCTAATTCTCCTTCTCTCTCCTTCTCTTTCTCTCCCTGCCTCTTCCTCTCCCGCACAACCCTTCGCCTTCCCTCCCTTCCGTCGCCGCCTCCCTCAGCCACAGCCTCCGCCGTGCTCCACCACCCCTCCCTCTACCTAGCGGTCTCACTTTCTCACTGTTGCCCCCTCGGTCTCACTCTCTATCTCTCTCTCTCTCTCTCGGTAGCTCTCCCACTCCTCCGCCGCCGTCGCCACTACAACCGCCTTCAACCACCACCTAAGCCACCACCGTCCTATTCTCTCTCTATCCCCCTCACAGCTCTCTCCATCCCGTGAGTTCTCTCTCTCTCTCCCTGCCACGCGCGACAGCCACCTCCTGCGCGCCCCAGGCGCGACAGCCCCCTCCTGCGCGCGTGCCAGCACGTGATAGCCCTGCGTGCCCGTGCAGAGCGCGATAGCTCCAGTGCGCGCGCCAGCCACTACGCGTGCGACAGCTCCTGCGCGCGTGGCTGAAGTGCTCCTTCCCTGCTCGCACACTCGTGTGCCTTCTGCCACTCTTGCAGAGCCCCAAATCGGCAGATTTTGAAACCCTAAGCCGGGTCTGCACTCATCTCCTGCGCAAGTGAGGACCAATTCCTAACCCTAGTTTTAGGGTTTTGAATTTTCTGAGTAATTAGGGTTAATTGCTAACATTTACTTTGAATTTGAAATGTTACAGGCTTTAGACTGAACCGAAAGGCGAACAGAGACTAGATTTATGAGTCGGGAAAACCCTAGGTGAGGGATTTCTGACTGATTCAATTAATTGAATGCATTTAGGATAAATTTAGGGTAAATTAGAGTAAGAATGTATTTCATATGATAGGATGTATATTAGATTTGATTTATATACGTTATCGAACATTATATATAATTGTTTAGGTAAAATATACGAATTGAGCAGTACCGGATGATAGAATCAGGCTGACTTGATTAGAATAGTTTCTTTTAGAGTTTAATTTGACATATGCATGAAAATAGTCAGAAATTTGGATCTAAGTTTTGGGATTGGTACAATCTTTTTCATTTTAAATTGTCTTGCATATAGGAAATCGAAATACAATTTCCGTAATATGAAAATAGGTTTCAATACCTTTAAAATGACATATGGTTTGAAGAAATCGGATGGGAATTGAAAAGTGTATGATTTTTCAAAGATTTTTCCATCTTGTAAGAATTTAATTTATTTTAGACTTGTTTTCGATTTTGAACAGCTTTAGGTTTGAATTAAGTTTGATTTTGACTTTGTCATTTACTAATAAATAGAACAAAATTGATGACCTTGGAGTATATTTATAAATTGAAGAATTTAGTGTTTGTACGAATTTAAGGAAAATGATAAACCCTGAAAATAGTTGGAAATTTGATGATCAATTTTGATGATTTGACTAGGTTGATCTTTTGGAGACTCGAGGAGTCAATTTGATTTAATTGTGGAAATAAGGAGTGATTACCGTCCCTAGAAAGTGAGTGAGACCCTAATCTCTTGCATGAAATAGTGAAACCTGATTTTATCGTGTTTTTAATAAAACATGCTTTTGATATGCATTGACTCGACGTATGAAATTAAATTTCAAATCTGTTTTGTGTTTATTGGAGTGTTGTAAATTTATGTTTCCGATGACTATGCATCCATGGTTTAAAATAAATTATTATTGTGTTATTATTTGAGAACTAGAATGTTTTCTATTATACCACTGCATTGGTATGTTGATTTGAAATGATTTGATGAAATATATTGACACACGGATTTAAAATATTTTGATGAACTATATGGGTTGGATGCCCACTAGTTATGTGATGATATGATGTGATGATATGATGAGATGTTTGAGAAATAAATGGTGTTATGTGCATGGATAATGGCTATAGTCATTCCTCCCACGGTGCGACCCGACGGGGCTACGTGGATGAGGGTTGGATTATATTTGCGGGAGAGATAGACGTGTCTCCCTTTGCGGACATGTTGAGCTATACCCGGACGCACCCCGGTGATGTACGACCCAACGCCAAGGAAGGGGGTATGTTTTGAAACATTTATGAAAAAACCCCTTGGCGGGCTTTCGTCTGGGTTTCGGGCAACCTAAGACGGAAATGTTTTCGATGGGACCCCAAGATTTTTCTGAAAAAGATGATCGAAATGGATGCATATATGTATGATATCGTGTGAATGATTAAATGAGTTCATTTTATTAGAAAATATCATGATTTACTGCGAAATTTGAATGATTGGTTACGAATGATATTATTTGACACTCCAATGTTCACCTACACTATTAGTACTTGAGATTAATCCCCTCACTCACTGAGTATCTACCTTGATACTCACCCCTCTTCTTTCCCTCCCTCAGACAGGATTGTTGTGCTGGAGTAACACTTCAGAATATAGAGTTTAGGTATACTTGGTATTCAGGAGGGTGAGATCTTAAGTTTAATTTAAAAGATGAATTACGTATTTTATTTTCGACCCTGCGAGGTCTTGTTGAGGTTCGTAGTTGGACGTGTACTTAATTTGGGATGACTGTATAATTTATATATATTTATTTGTGAAACTCTCACATTTCATTTGTATTGAGACAATTGTACATATTTGATTGATAATTTGGAAAATTATTGTAAATTGTATAAAAACTTAGGCTCACTCGGTGTGGCGTCTGCTCATGCTCTAATTGGGCATGACAGTAGAGGTCTGTGGCCAGGATTGCTGATAGTTTATTTAGTCTGGCATTGTTCTGGATGTCTACGATGGTTTGTGGGTTGTTGTGAGGCCGGGATGACCACTTTATTTTAATTACATGATGATTTTGAATTTTACAGAATTAAACAGGTTTATTTGTACATGGGAGACCTCCGATTTATAGGGAGGTTCTGCCCAATTTTCTGTAAAAATACAACCGGCATCCAGGGCAACGGGCGACTGTTTACGATCCCGATTCGGGGCGTGACAATTCGATTGGTATCAGAGCTCTAGGTTGAGAGCTGTGTTTGATAAAATAGTTTTGAAAATATTTTCAAGTATGATTTAAAAGTCCTTAATACATATGAGAGTTTCATTACAGTTATGAGATCCCAGTACATGGTCTTAGGCATATAAGTTATTCTTTTTAGGGGGTTAGATACGGTACGTATCTAATCTAACATATTAGTTCTATCAGTTCTTAAACTTATAATTTTATTCATTTTAGGGGGTTAGTTAGTTTGTAACTAACCCCAATCTTTGAATCATATCTAATTTAAGTTCTTTCTTTGTAAGATTATGATTACTAGACGAGGTACTAGATTTATACCTAAGATTTCTAGAATGCTCGAGTCCTCGTTAGGTGTACCCTTCTAGCACTCTCTCAGCCAGCTATTATAGCTACGGTTCAATCACCATCATTTGATGCATTTATGCAGGTATATGAGTGGTACACCTCCCCGTGGATTCGAATGCCTTGATTCATAACTCAAATTCTTTTTAGGGGGTTAGTTACTCTGTAACTAACCCTAATCCTTGATTTCCACTTAATGAAAAGGTATTCTGTTTACAGAACTATACCGCCTAGACGTAGTAGGCACGGTGCACCACTAGAGAGTCCCTCAGTATCTGATGCACTTGTGGCACCTGAGACTTCACGAGTATCGGAGGATGCTTCTTCTACTCACGCACCTTCCCGAGTGCCACCCCCAGCACCTCCACCGGCTGGTACAACCGAGATTCCTCCACCACCACTCGACGCCTTGAGGCAGTGGTAGGAGTGGTGCAGCAGATATGGGGCGCAGATGCCCCCACCTCCACTACAGACTCCAGCGACCGCACCTGCGGCCGTACCTACTCCTACAGCACCGGTTCCTCCTCTGGTGGCCGGTCCTTCTGTTTCTACTCCAACCAATGAGACGTCGGTTACTTTGAGGCACATCCACGAGCTCACTCAGTTGGTGAAAGAGTCTCGGCAGCTCGGATGCACAGACTTTTCAGGATCCAGTGATGTCGTAGCGGCGAAGCACTGGATCAACAGAACTCGCAGGATCCTTACATATTTGGGGTTGTCAGAGGAGCTCAGATTGAGAGTTGCTGAGAGACTCCTCAATGGAGATGCCCTCTCGTGGTGGGAGGCTATCCATGATAGTGCTACACAGACCCTACGGTGGGAGGAATTTCTACGAGAGTTCGACCGCAGGTACTTCACCCCATTTCAGCAAGACCGAATGTGGACGAAGTTCCTGCACTTGCGCCAGGGGACGAGGTCAGTTTCAGTGTAAGAGTCTGAGCTCAGACGACTAGCAGCGTTCATCCCCGATATGGCTACACCGGCTCAGCTGAGGTTCAAGTTTGAAGATGGCCTCCAGTTGAGCATCAGAAAATATATGACGGTGACTCCCTCCTTTACAATTTCAGAGGTGATTGATTCAGCATATCGGGCAGAGGAGATTGTCCGAGCTGAGGCTAGGCAGAGGGAGAGTCAGCAGAAGAGGAAGACTGGGTCACAGGGTGGACAGTCTTCGAAGAGGGGTAGAGGTCTTGGATATCCCGGAGGTTCTTCTAGCTTCAGACCAGTAGGACCAGGATAGGGACCTCGACCACAGGGCTTTGGGGCACCAGCCCTTAGTGTCACTACGCAGTCTATACAGAAACAGTTTCCCTGCTGCAGATGCGGCAACTACCATGTATTCGACATATGTAGAGCACCAGTTACTTGCTTCCAGTATGGGAAGTAAGGTCACGTTAGGAGTGTCTGCCCAGATTTAGGTCGAGGAGGATCGACTTTGTAGAGACGTACTGGTACGTCTGGCACAGGCCAACAGGGGGCACCTGCGCACTCAGCTCTTACCGCTCCTCGGACTGTAGCCGAGAGTAATATAGTGCTAGGACCGTTGCGACAGCAGCCTATGGCCCAGGCTCGTGTGTTCGCGTTGACGCAGGAGGATGCGCAGGCGAACCCGGATGTTATTATGGGTAATCCTTCCATAGACCCCTCCGTGTAGTGTTTTTGATTGTACTTTCTTTATGGGATCTAGTATATCATGATGTTGATATATAATTTTGGACTGGTTAAACCTTTAGAAGCTTAACTAGTTTGATATATATATATATATATATGTTTCTGTCTACTTTTCTTCGCATTTTAAATATCTTTAATCTCTTTCCCTTCCTCACATTCAGGGATCATGAGGATATTTGGAATCGACGCCCATGTCCTTATTGACACCGGGTCGAATTTCTCTTATGTAAGAGCATCTTTTGCCCACCAGATGGGTAAACCTTTATTGCCACTTGATGAGGAGATATTGTTTATCACTCCTCTCAGTGAGCACCTTCTCAGAGACTCAGTCTATCGCGGATGTGAGGTCATGATAGGGGACACGGTACTCGAGGCAGACTTAATTCCTCTTGAGATGACGGATATTGATGCTATCCTCGGGATGGATTGGCTGAGCAAACATAGAGTTTCAGTGGATTGTTTCACCAAAGAGGTTGATTTCCAGAGATCAGAGGGATCCCCTTTGAGATTCTCTGGCGAGAGGAGAATATTACCTCACTGTGTCATATCAGTGATGGAAGCCAGGAGGTTGATACACCAAGGCTGCATGGCATACCTGGCTCATGTCGTTGACACCACCGTTGAGGGACCGGGACTTGAGGTCCCTGTGGTGCAGGATTTTTCAGATGTGTTCCCGAGGAACTTTCCGGATTACCACCAATTTGGGAGTTCGATTTCGAAATTGATCTAGTGCCGGGAACCAATCCTATTTCTATTCCGCCATATAGAATGGTGCCTGCGGAATTGAGAGAGCTTAAGATTCAGTTACAGGAACTTCTGGACAAGGGGTTTATTCGCCCGAGCACTTCACCCTGTGGTGCTCCAGTGTTGTTTGTAAAGAAGAAGGATTGTACATTTCGGCTTTGTGTGGACTACAGGCAGTTGAACAAAGTCACCATAAAAAACCGATATCCCCCGCCACGTATCGATGATTTGTTTGATCAACTGCAGGGAGCCAGGGTTTTCTCTAAGATTGATCTCCGTTCGGGTTATCATCAGTTGATGATTCAGGCCGATGACGTGTCCAAGACAGCCTTTCGCACCCGATACGGTCACTATGAGTTCTTAGTCATGCCGTTTGGGCTAACTAATGCCCTAGCTGCTTTATGAATGTGATGAATAGAGTTTTTCACGACTACTTGGATCGGTTCGTCATCGTATTCATCGATGACATCTTGGTGTATTCATGGAGTGATGAAGATCATGTTCAGCACCTTCGGGTGATATTGCAGATACTCCATGAGAAGCAGTTATATGCCAAATTCTCAAAATGTGAGTTTTCACTGAGACAAATTGGATTTTTGGGACACATTGTCTCCGTGGAAGGTTGAGGCTATATTGAAGTGGGAGCAGCCGTAGATAGTTATCGAGATCCGTAGTTTTCTAGGTTTGGCCTGGTATTATAGCAAATTCATAGAGGGATTCTCCCGGATAGTTACTCCGTTATCTAGATTGACCCAGAAAGGGATCAAGTTTGTTTGGGATGACCGTTGTGAGGCAAGCTTTGAGGAGCTCAAACGACGGTTGACATCCGCTCCTATTTTAGCCCTTCCCACTAGCAGTCGGGAATATACAGTGTACAGTGATGCTAGCTGACAGGGTTTGGGTTGTGTTCTGATGCAGGATGGTCGGGTTATTGCATTTGCCTCGTGATAGCTGAAGAAACAGGAGGTTAACTACCCGACACATGATTTAGAGTTGACAGCCATAGTCTTCGCGTTGAAGATATAGCGGTATTATCTTTATGGGGTGACCTGCAGAGTATTCACAGATCACATGAGTTTAAAGTATCTCTTCACCCAAAAAGAGCTGAATTTGAGACAAAGGAGATGGTTAGAGCTCCTCAAAGATTTGATCTCATTATTGACTATTATCCAAGCAAGACAAATGTTGTAGCAGATGCCTTGAGTCAGAAGTCAGCATCATCCTCACAGTCGATAGAGAAAACATATCTCTCTTGTCTGGTAGGACTCCGAGATTTAGGAGTCAGTTTGACTAGTGATCATCAGGGAGGTTTACTAGCCAGATTTGAGGTTAGGCCGACTTTGTTCGACCGTATCAGAGAGTTCCAAGGTATTACGAATAGAGTCCGCTGAGCTGAAGGCGGAGATTTCCGGATCTGAGATGATGGTTTATTGGTATTCAGGGATCGAGTTTGTAATCCCGCTGATACAGATCTCCGCAAGGCCATACTTGAAGAGGCACACTCCTCTGCTTATGTTTTGCATCTGGGTGGCACCAAAATGTATCGAATCATTCGGGATAGTTAATGGTGGCTTGGCATGAAATGGGAAATCGTGGATTTTGTGGCTAGGTGTCTAGTCTGCCAGCAGGTTAAGGCCGAGCATCAGCGGTCGGCTGATACATTGCAGCCCTTACCCATTCCTGAGTGGAAGTGGGATCACATTACTATGGACTTTGTGATAGGGCTACCGCAGACTTATCACGGCATGATGCCATATGGGTGATTGTAGATCAACTCACCAAGTCTGCACATTTCCTTCCTATTCATAGCGACTATCCTTTGGAGACCTTGGCACGTCTTTACATTGATACGATAGTCCGGCTGCATGGTGTTCCTGTGTTGATAGTATCAAACAGGGACCTGAGACTCACTTCTAGATTTTGGCCCAAGTTGCAGGAGGCAATGGGCACGATGCTGAATTTTAGCACAACCTATCATCCGTAGACTGATGATCAGTCAGAGAGGACCATTCAGATACTTGAGGACATGCTGAGAGCATGCGTAATGGATTTCAAGGGTAGTTGGGATCGGCACCTTCCTCTGGTTGAATTTGCGTATAATAACAGCTATCAGGCCAGTATTGGGATGCCACCATATGAGGCACTGTATAGCAGGAAGTGCCGCACCCCGATATGCTAGGATGAGGTCGGAGAACGACGTCTCAGCAGCATTGAGTTGATTAAGGAAACGAAGGATAAGGTTAAGGTCTTCCGTGAGCAGATGAAAGCCTCACATGACAGACAGAAGGTGTATGCTGATCGTAAGCGGCGATCTCTTGAGTTTGCTACTGGTGATATGGTTTTCTTGAGAGTATCTCCTTTAAAGGGAGTTATACGATTTAGGCAGCGGGGCAAACTGAACTCCAGATATATTGGACCCTTCCGTATCCTTGAGAGGGTCGAAAGCGTGGCATACAAATTGGAACTGTCTGATGAACTCTCCCGTATTCACGACGTTTTCCATATCTCAGTACTCAGGAAGTACTTTGCTGATCCTTCTCATGTACTTGAGCCTCCACCTGTTAAATTAAGAGAGGACCTTAGTCTTCCAGTTCAGCCCGTGGCTATTTTAGATCGACAGGTCAGAAAGCTGCGAAGCAAGAAAGTTTCTTTGGTCAGGGTTTTGTGGAGAAGTGACCAAGTCGAAGAGGAGACTTGGGAACCCAAGTAAGCAATAAGGAGACAGTACCCCCATTTGTTTGCAGTATAGTTTTCTTTTAGTTTCGAGGACAAAACTTGTTTTTAGGGGGTTAGAAAATGTAATGCTGACTCTGCGGTGCCGTACTTTTGTACTTTCGTTCCTAAATTAAATAAAATATTCCACAATTTATATACATAGAGAGAAATTTTAATTTTATTGATTTTTGAATTTGGGGTTTTTAATTCAAATTTTTTAGTATATTCAAAAGTATCCGTATTTCCGATTCGAAATGTGAAGCAAGTATAAAAAAAAAATAAATTTCATTTATTAAATTATCTATTCCCTCTTTTATTTATTTATAAATCTATGCTTATAAAATATAATAATAATAATTATAATAATAATAATAATAATAATAATAATAATAATAATAATAATAATAATAATAATAATAATAATAATAAATCAAAAAAAAATCGAATTAGGGCTTAAAGCCCTAATTCTCCTCCTCTCTCCTTCTCTTTCTCTCCCCGCCTCTTCCTCTCCCGCACAACCTTTCGCCTTCCCTCCCTTCTGCCGCCGCCTCCCTCAGCCACAGCCTCCGCCTCCGCCGTGCTCCACCACCCCTCCCTCTACCTCGCCGTCTCACTCTCTCACTGTTGCCCCCTCTTTCCCTCGGTCTCACTCTCTATCTCTCTCTTTCTCTCTCTCGATAGCTCTCCCACTCCTCCTCCGCCGCCGCCGCCGCAACCGCCTTCAACCACCACCCAAGCCACCACCGTCCTATTCTCTCTCTATCCCCCTCACAGCTCTCTCCCTCCCATGAGTTCTCTCTCTCTCTCTTTCTCTCTTCCTACACCCATGACTGCCGCACGCGACAACCCCCTCTTGCACGTGCCAGCACGCGATAGCCCTACGCACCCGTGCAACGCGCGATAGCTCCAGTGTGCGCGCCAGCCCTTGCGCGTGCGATAGCTCCTGCGCGCGCTACTGCGGTACTCCTTCCCTACTCGTGCGCTCGCACGCCTTCTGCCACTCTTACAGAGCCCCAAAATGGCAGACTTCGAAACCCTAGGCGGGTCTGCACTCATCTCCTACGCAGGTGAGGACCAATTCCTAACCCTAGTTCTAGGGTTTTGAATTTTCTGAATAATTAGAGTTAATTGCTAACATTTGCTCCAAATTTGAAAGGTTACAAGTTTTAGACTGAACCGAAAGGCGAACAGAGACTAGATTTATGAGTCTAGAAAACCCTAGGTGAGAGATTTCTAACTAATTCAATTAATTATATGCATTTAGGATAAATTTAGGGCAAACTAGAGCATGAATGTATTTCATATGATAGGATGTATATTAGATTTGATTTATATGCGTTATCGGACATTATATGTAATTGTTTAGGTAAAATATACGAATTGGGCTGTTTCGGATTATAGAATCAGACTGACTTGATTTGAATAGTTTCTTTTAGAGTTTAATTTGACGTATGCATGAAAATAGTCATAAATTTGGATCTAAGTTTTGGGATTGGTACAATCTTTTTCATTTTAAGTTGTCTTGCATATAGGAAATCGAAATACAATTTCCGTAATATGAAAATAGGTTTCAATACCTTTAAAATAACATATGGTTTGAAGAAATCGGTTGGGAATTGAAAAGTGTATGATTTTTCAAAGATTTTTCCATCTTGTAAGAAGTTTATTTATTTTAGACTTGTTTTCGATTTTGAATGGTTTTAGGTTTGAATTAAATTTGATTTTGATTTTGTTATTTACTTATAAATAGAACAAAATTGATGACCTTGGAGTATATTTATAAACTGAAAAATTTAGGGTTTGTACGAATTTAAAGAAAATGATAAACCCTGAAAATAGCTGGAAATTTGATGATCAATTGTGATGATTTGACTAGGTTGATCTTTTGGAGACTCGAGGAGTCAATTTGGTTTGATTGTGGAAATAGAGAGTGATTACCCTCCCTAGAAAGTGAGTTGGACCCTAATCTCTTGCATGAAATAGTGAAACCTGATTTTATCATATTTTTAATAAAACATGCTTTTGATATGCATTGACTCGACGTATGATATTAAATTTTAAATCTGTTTTGTGATTATTGGAGTGTCGTAAATTTATGTTTCCGACGACTATGCATCCATGGATTGAAATGAATTATTATTGTATTTGAGAACTAGAATGTTTTCTATTCTACCATTACATTGGTATATTGATTTGAAATGATTTGATGAAATATATTGGCACACGGATTTAAAATGTTTTGATGAACTATGTGGGTTGGATGCCTACTAGTTATGTGATGATATGATGTGATGATATGATGAGATGTTTGAGAAATAAATTGTGCCATGTGCATGGATAATGGCTATAGTCATTCCTCCCACGGCGCGACCCGACGGGGCAATGTGGATGAGGGTTGGATTTTATTTACGGGAGAGACAGATGTGTCTCCCTTTGCAGACATGTCGAGCTATACCCGGATGCACCCCGGTGAGGCACGACCCAATGCCAAGGAATGGAGTATGTTTTGAAACATTTATGAAAAAACCCCTTGGTGAGCTTTCGTCTGGGTTTTGGCCAACCTGAGACGGAAGTGTTTTCGATGGGACCCCAGGATTTTTCTGAAAAAGATGATCGAAATGGATGCATATATGTATGATATCGTGTGAATGATTAAATGAGTTCATTTTATTCGAAAATATCATGATTTACTACGAAATTTGAATCATTGGTTACGAATGATATTATTTGACACTCCAATGTTCACCTACACTATTAGTACTTGAGATTAATCCCCTCACTCACTGAGTATGTGCCTTGATACTCACCCCTCTTCTTTCCCTCCCTCAGACAGGATTGTTGTGCTGGAGCGACACTTCAGAATATAGATTTCGGGTGTACTTGATGTTCAGGAGGGTGAGATCTTAAGTTTAATTTGAAAGATGAATTACGCATTTTATTTTCGACTCTGCGAGGTCTTATTGAGATCCGTAGTTGGACATGTACTTAATTTGAGATGACTGTATAATTTATGTATATTTATTTGCGAAACTCTAAAATTTCATTTGCATTGAGGCAATTGTACGTATTTGAATGATAATTGGGAAAATTATTGTAAATTGTATAAAAACTTAGGCTCGCTTGGTGTGGTGGCTACTCATGTTCTAGTTGGACATGACAGTAGAGGCCTATGGCTAGGATTGCTGATAGTTTATTTAGCCTGACGTTGTCCTGGATGTTTGCGATGGTTGGTGGGTTGTTGTGAGTTCAAGATGGTCCTTTTATTTTAATTACAGGATGATTTTGAATTTTACAGGATTAAACATGTTTATTTGTACATGGGAGACCTTCGATTTATGGGGAGATTTTACCCGATTTTCTATAAAAATACAGTCGGCATCCAGAACAACGGACGGCTGTTCACGATCCCGGTTCGGGGCGTGACATTATTGCCAAAGGAAATGCTACTTTTAATAGATTCATCAAGTCTACAAACAAATCTTTGTTACCTATCATATGATTACTGGCTGCGGAGTCAAGATACCAAAACTCTTGATTTCTTTCTTCATTTTTGTTGCAAGTCATTAGTAAGGTGGACTCTTCATCTTTCTTGGCCTCAACAAAATTTGCCTTCTCATTTTTGTTGAAATTCATTTTACAGTTTGCAGCAAAGTGATTGCATCCTTGACAATTGTAACACCGTATACTAGATGCTCGACCATGATCACTTTGAAACCAACCACCTCTACCACGTCCTCATGATTTTTGTTGCTTAACATCTGGTTCCTCATTACTAGTAAAATTTTTGCCCCCTCTGCCGCTTCCAAAACCTTCTCGAGTCCAACCTCGACTTCTTCCACTTAGTCTTCCTCGACCTCGGCCTTTGCTACATTCTCCAGCAAATTGTTGTTATGTATCCTCCTTTTCATTTATATTCAATTTGGCCTGTAATGCTTGGGCAACAGGCTCCTTTCCTTTCTTCAATATTTCTTCATGGGCTTGTAAAGAACCCAAAAGTTGATCAATTGGCATTTTTTCCAAATCCTATGACTCTTTGATTGCAGGCACAATATAATCAAATTTTGGAATCAACGAACGAAGAATTTTTTCAATCACATGAAAATTATCCATCCTCTCTCCATATCTTCTTAGTTGATTAACAATTGCCAAAACTCTATTAAAATATTCTTCAACAAATTCAGAGTTCTTCATTTTCAGATTTTCATACTCACCTCTCAAAGTTTGCAAATGCACTTTAATAACCTTGTCTTTCCTTTTAAAGGAATTTTGAAGAACCTCCCATGCATCCTTTGCATGTAATACCGGAAATTCAATGTCGAATATTTTATAAACATTTCTATAATAAAATAGAAAATTTTGAAATTTTATTGATTTTCGATTTTGGGGTCTTACTTTTAATTTTTGGCATATTTTCAAATTGGTGTGTCCGCGAACCGTAATAAATCCCATTTTTCTGAAAAATTTAAATTTTAGTAAAAAGGGGTGTGAATATATTTATATATATATATGATTTTTATTTATTTTAATATATATATTGTTAAAAAAAAAAAAGAAAGTGGGACAATACGCAGCAAAACGCTGCGTTTTCCCCCAAATGAAGATTAGGGCTAAAAGCCCTAATCTTTCTTCTCCTCCCTTCTTCGTCTCTCTCACTCTCAGCCTCTGCTCTCTCCCTCTCGCTCACGGTCACTCTGTTCGTCACTCTCCCTCTCTCGATCGACCATCCTCTGTCGCGCCACCCTCACCCACCGTGAACCACCGTCGTCTCTCTCCCTCTACTCACTCTCTATTTCTCTCTCTCTCTCTGTTGAACGACTCTCACTCACTCACCTTCGCACTCTTTGTCTCTCTCGCGCCTGCGACGCCCTCTCGCGGGTTGCTCCGACCACCATAGCCGGTAGACAGCGAAGGAAGGTCGCCGTATCTCTTTCCCTCTCTCCATTTCTCTCTCTCTCTCTCGCACGTGAAACCCCTCAGCTCGCTCGCACGGTGCATGCTGTGAGCACCTCCTTCGGCCAACGACCAAACCAGCAACCATTAGATCCTTTGAAAACCCTAACTGCGACTGTGAGTCTCTCTCTGCATAGGTAAGGTTCAGTTCCTAACCCTAACTCTAGGGTTTTGAAATTTTCTTAGGAAATAGATTTAGATTACTGAAATTTACTTTAAATTGGGAGTTTTGTAGGTCTGAGAATGGACTGAGAAGGCATCTGAGAGAGGATTGCAAACCCGAAAAAGCCTAGGTGAGGGATTTTCAATCCCTTAAAGAATTCAAATTAATTTTGTTGAATTTAGGTAGAAATTATATTTATATATATTCTAAAATGTGTTAGACTCATAAGAAATGTCTTTTCCTAAGAGTTGTATGAAATTATTGAGATTAGGTCTAGAATTCGATACAAATTTGATTGCGAAGCATGATAGAATGTCGTAGATAGTATTAGAGTTTTATTTGATTGATTTGCGTAGTTTTCCTTGAGATTTGAATTGAAATTGGAATGAATTAAATTAATATTATGTAATTCGGGAGAAAATTGGTAAATTTGAGAAATATTGTAAATTTAAAGTCGTCGATGATTTGAAATGTGATTTATTGAAATGATTTTATGTAATATGAAATGATTTATGAGATATACTTTTACTGCCCCACATTCATCCCTTGTTTATGAACACAATTGCACCATTACACTCGACTCACTGAGTATTCCCCCATACTCACCCCTCTCTCCACCTTTTTCAGAGGAGACTTAGCTGGGAGACTATTTGTTGGAGCTTGAGAAGTATTTTCGTGGATTGTATAGGTATTTGGCACATACATGATTTTTTGAGATTTACAGCTCTCAAACCATGGAAAGGAAAGTCTGTACATCCCATGCCGTACGAATTTTATTGATACTAGCCGAGTTGTTGGCAAGTATTGATAAAATCCGACGATTTTTGATTTATACTTTATTATTTTGATTGCTCCATTTTTGGAAAAACTGTTTTATTCTGTACTGGGACATTTGAATTATAATTATTGGCTTTTGCTATTTTGCTATGGTTTTGAGAAGTTCTGTACATCTCATACTGTTAGGATTTTACCGATACTGGCTTGTTTTTTTTTCAGGTAAGTGTTGGTAAAATCCGACGGCTATGTTTTGGGAATTCTTGTTTGTTAAATGCTTTCTTGTGTTGAGAATTCTAAGTGGCTAGGATGGCCACATCGCATGCATACAGGTTCCCACTCCCCATTGTGTGCTATTGTGTACTCGTGCATGTATAGGTTCTCACTCCCTATTGTGTGCTGCTGTGTACTCGTGCATCTACAGATTTCCACTCCCCGATGTGTGCTAATGTATGATTGCATATACAAGATCCCACTCCCTGATGTGTGCCGATGTGTGTGTTTGTATGCTCAAGGATGAGCCAGATGGGCTCTTTACATGTGTATTGTTTATATGATTTCATGTTTTGAAGAGTTTTATTCTTTTGATGATTTATTGTAAATTTGATAGCATTGCGGAGTCCCGGTATATGGAGAGATTCTGCCCGTGTACCGAGACGACGCGACGGTTGTCGTGTGGTCGATCCGAGGATCGGGGCGTGACATTGCACTTGTTACAAAAGAAACCTTTTCAAACATACTCTCAACCAAGCACATAAGGATAAGAGTAAGAGCTCGCCGGTCTTTCTTTTTAGCCTTCTACAAAGTATCTCTTTGTGCAGTCGTCATTGCTCCCTTATTCTCGAGCCGATCACAGCGCTTCTCTACAATGTCCCATACATCTGGGGATCCAAGTAGAGCTTTTATTCTGATGCACCAGTTGTCATAGCTTTCCTTGGTGAGTTTTGGAAATTGGAAGGAAACATTCCATTCATCCTGTTTCAAGAGGACGGCTCTGATTTGATTTGTTAAAGTAACGTGAGGGCCTATTTTTTGTGAGAAATGAGAAAAAGAGAAAGCTCTTATGCCACAATGTTGGTGGGAAAATAGAGGGGGAACTCTTTAGATGCAAAATATTTCTCACACTCTTTTATTCATTCAACTTGAACATTATTTATAGAAATACAATACTTTGTAATCATAACCCTTTGAAACTTATAACACTATGAAACTATCAAAGTGACCTTAGATTTTCACAACTTATCAATTTAGATTTCTAAATGCATATTATTTATTCTAATTAATACAAGTTTACTTTTCCAACAGGTTCACGCCTTTATTGAGCTTGTCCATAAACAAGATGGCAATGATGCTTTCCAAGTTCCAGGATCAGATCCATATCTAGCTTGTCCATGAAGAAAGTGGGGGCGTCTCTGATTCTTTCCAAGTTGCAATAAGACCACTCGGATATCGGTCTCCCTGAACTGGATCTGTTGAAGCATACGAATCAAGTTCAGCCATTTCTTCTGGTGAAAGTTTGATGGACAAAGCTCCAATGTTTTGGTTGAAATTTTTGATCTTGGTGGTTCCAGGAATGGGACACACATCATCTCCTTGGTGATGGACCCAAGCTAGGGCTAGCTGAGATGGGGTGCATCCCTTTCTTGTTGCCATCGCATTTACATGCTCAAATAGCTTCTTGTTCTGCTCAAGATTCTCGGGTTTGAACCTAGGATGGCCCTATAATATGACCACAATAAGAAATTAGAAGCAAACCAAATTCACGTGCTTGTAGGTTTGAAAATAACATCGACATCAATCAAGAAATGCTTGCGGAATTTTTCTGTGTTTAGCATCACAAACATAAAAAGTAGAATCCCCTCCCCTCACTGTGTCATTACATTTTCAAAACATAAAGACGTAGAGAAGCTTTTCCTGGAATATAGGTGTCCACATTTGCAAATTAGTATATGCCGAAATCGATTTTTTTTTTTTTTTATTAAAAAGTCTTAGGGCCCATCCAGTTGCAACAACAATTTCGGTTTTGTTGAATTTTAGATAACATCTTAAAACACAAATCATTAAACAGCAAGCAATTTCTACGATATAGTGCATGATTTAGTTTACTGCTAACGATTTTGAGGAAAATATGAAAGCGTTTTCAGGAAAATATGAAAGCATTTACATGGTGGGTTTTTTTTCTTACTATTTTTTTTTTTTTTTTTTTGTGATGGGATGAATTTGCATTCAGTTTGGTGAGTCACGTTTTGAAGTGTAGCCGTTCGACCATAGGCGTCATGTTTTATTAATTTGAAGAGTCACCTGATGAAAAGCAAGCAACTAATCTGGATTACTCATAGGGTTTATTCTCTTCCTGATTAGATATTATACAAAAGTACCAACTTTTAGCTTAATGTTTCAAATTTTAACTATTGTCATCTAATTGTTGCGGTTTTCTTGCTTCAAGTGACTGAAATAAGTTGCACATTGCAGCACCCACTTGACGTGTAGAGCTTGATGCCACCATTAAGCGTAAGTTATAAGGCAAGGGTATTATGTTTTAGCTAAAATATCTTGAAGCAACCTTAGCAACTCAACAAATTCCAGCAGCAAGTGCAATCCCATGGGGATTATAGAATGAACCCCATGTAAGCATGGCAGCAAATTCAAAGTTAGGGTCAATGGGAAAGACAAGGAGACAGGAATTGAAGTGAAGAGAGTTGTTTGAGCAATCTACCATTTTTGGATCTCATTGTATCTACGTAAGGAGCAACATATTATTTACTAAGGAAGAGTCTTATTGACCTTTTCAAGGGCAAAGAATTCAGCAAGCAACATCGAACTAGAAATGATGTAAATTAAAGGAGCAACATATTATGTTTCTTGAGGTATGTGCACATACCGTTCGCCGGTCTTCACTTGAAAAAGTTTCAACTATTTTTGGCCCAGTTGATAAGAAACCCCGCCCTAGGGGACTGTATGCAACAATGCCAATCCCAAGTTCCCTAAATTGCAGAGAAAAATCTAGTTATTCATTTGGAATACCATTATCTTCAAACATAGATTATCCGAATACTATAACAAGCAACACCTGCACGTAGGAATTATTTCATCTTCGGAATCCCTTGCCCACAATGACCACTCCAATTGTACAGCTGTTATGGGATGAACAGCATGTGCCCTTCTTATAGTCGAAGCACAGGCCTCAGAGAGTCCAATATACTTAATTTTTCCTTCTTCCACTAGCTTTTTAAGCTCCCCCATCTAGCATGCACAAATGCGAGAGAGAGAGAGAGAGAGAAATTAAATGTGGATGAACAAATGCTCATGTACACAAACGCAAATAGGGTCCCAAGAAACAAAAATAGTATACTCTGATATGATAATTTCCTACAGGTCACATATGCAAATAGATGCAAATTAAATTAGATTAGCATTCATATCTGAAAAAAGTAAGGATTGTGTGATACCGTGACTTCAATGGGCACATGAGTGTCAATCCGGCACTGGTAGTAGAGATCAATGCAATCCACTTGAAGCCTGTTCAAGCTGGCCTCACATGCTGCCCTTACATATGCTGGATCACCGCGTACCTTCATATTCCCATCCTCAAAATAGACTCCAAATTTTGTGGCCAGTTCTACATTCTCTCTCACCCCTCGCTGCAATGCCTGCCCAAAATGAAAATTCCAAAAAAATTAAACTTCATCCATCCATTTATCAATAACATAATATGATACTACGCACAACATTCTGTCACGAGTCAAGACATAGTAGCACCGCTGGCTGCTCAGGTCACCCTTTTATCCCAAAAATTCCAGTAAGGATGACAACTCTTTTAAATTTATACGGGCAAAAATATTAGCCTTCTCAATTTCGATCTAAGCAGCATCATTCAAAACTCAAATTCACTTTTTAAATCAAATCGCATAATACCGAATAGAATGTGAGATGGAAATTAGAGGAAATGAAAGTGGGAATCTTATGAACACAAAGAAAAGCAATAAAAAGTTCACCCTGTGTAAAAATTGCTTCCCGTCTTATGGGGTAAGATCAGAATAGACGATATATATATCTTGAATCTATAATTTCAACATCACAAAAGAACAATTTAACCATTACATCATGACTCATACCTCTCCGTGAGGAGAAACAATAATCAAGACAAAAATACGTAGGAAATAAGTTAAAAGAAAAGTAAGTGGTCATTAGTTTAGTACAAAAAACCTTTGAGAGGAGGATTTCATTGGTGAAGGAACCATAGAAGTCGGCAGTATCAAGAAAGGTAACGCCCGAGTTGATGGCATGATGTATGAGAGAGATCATGTCGGATTCTGGCTTTGGAGATCCATAAAATCCTGACATGCTCATACATCCTAGTCCCTGTGCTGACACTTCGAGTCCTTGGGAACCCAACTTGATTCTCTTCATACTTCCCATCTCTTTAATTTTTGAAGGCTAAGTCCTCTGCTCTCCCTTTTGAGTGTTGATGGGAGAATTTGGTGGGTATTGATAGCAGGTCAAATTGAGTGTGGTTCGAAGGGAGAGAGGATATTCTACGTCACTGCCCACGTTAGCATTAAATTCAATTAAAGTTAATATTTTCGAAGTGTTGTCGTTGATTCTCGTATCATTTTAAATGGATCAATGCAAATCGATTAGTATAATATAAAAAATGATAAAATTATAGAATTGAATAACAATTTAACAACTATAAAATTTTATAAAAATTAATATTCATTTATTATAAAAATATTTAAAATTTTTCTTATATTGTTATTTATTTTTCTTTTTTTTTTTAACATGGTTGGAATGATTTTAGCTTGGAACAATTGGAACTAGTCATTTTTTTAATATATAAAAGAATTTTTTTGACCAAAAGAAATAAAAAGAATACAGATATTAGAATATATATACGCTAAGATATTCGAGATATCTTCATGTCACTAATGAATGATTCAAACGATCTAACGTTTAGTCTCAACTAATGGCAAGACTCCACAAACAAAAATCACAATAACTCCTGGTGGTTACTGTCGCTTACATTTTTTTTTTTTCATCCATATATAATTAACACAAACATTGAGGGGGCATTTAAAATTCCTATTTTGCCCATGTGTGTCTTGGAGAGAGAAGGGTCTTGAACCAGCCATTTTTAATCAAAGGATAATGATGAAAGGTCTCTACTAAAGAATAGCAGGCCCACTTAAGTGCCCCAGTAAGACAGCAAGAATGAAAATGCCCCGTCTAGCCCTACAAATGATGTGTGGAGCTGAACGAACCACCGGGCACAAGTTAAGCGTGATAAAAACAAAACCCTTTTTTGTTATAAAATTTAAATAACAATCTTTTCATATTTAGGCCATTTACCCTATCATGAAAGAACCATTATTGTTGTAATATAAAATAAATAATCATATAGATAAACATATAATAGAATAAAATAACATTAAATGATTTATATAATCGACTTCACTTGGTATATTAATAGAAAAATGGGTATCAACGATGAAAATATCCGTCGCTGATAATCAAATTTTCATCGCTAAAACAGATTAGCGATGGAAATTCCGTCATTGAAAGTCACCTCACTAAATTTAGCAACATAAATATTTTCGTCGGAAAGTTTAGCAATAGATTAGCGATTCCGTCGTTAAGAAAATTCGTCGCTAATTCATAGATAATTTGAAATAATTGAAAAAATATGAAATAATTTTAACGACAAAAAGTTTCTGTCGCTAATAATCCATCGGTAATTTAATTTTATATATTTTAAATTATTTCAAATTATCAATGGATTTTAACAATGAAAAATTTCCGTCGCTAATCCGTCTGTGAAAATCGTTCACCCAATGTGCATGGGGCCGCACGCCCCTACCCACGCCCGCTCGCGCTCGCCCGTCCGTTCGCACCTCTACTTGTTTTTGTTAAAGAAATACTCTCACCCAAATTCGAACCCGAATTTTAGAGCATAAAAAGAAATGATTTATGTGTTATTTTTTTTTTACTTCATTACTTTCTATCTCACTTCACCATTTAAAACAAAATACAAATTACATTTAATAAAAACACAAAAATATATTTCATAAAAATATAAAATTCTATTTAATTGCACAAAACCCCAATTTAATTAAAATACAAAATACAAAATTATATTTAATAAAAAAGAATACCCTAATTTAATAAAAATACAAAATACAAAATTATGTTTAATAAAAAAGAAAAATTATATTTAATAAAAATATAAAATTAAATTTGATAAAAACACAAAATTATATTTAATAAAAATAAAAAATTATATTTAATAAAAAAACAGTACCCTAATTGAATAAAAATACAAAATCATATTTAATAAAAATAAAAAATTATATTTAATAAAAATACAAAATTATATTTAAAAAAATTGCAATACCCTAATTTAATAAAAATACAAAATCATATTAAATAAAAATACAAAATTATATTTAATAGAAACACAAAATTATATTTAATAAAAATATAATATTATATTTAATAAAAAAATAACCTTATTTAATGAAAAAACAAAATACAAAATTATATTTAATAAAAACACAAAATTATATTTAATAAAAATATAAAATTATATTTAATAAAAATACAAAATTATATTTAATAAAAAAATCATACCCTAATTTATTAAAAATAGAAAATACAAAGTATATTTAATAAAACACAAAATTATATTTAATTAAAATACAAAATTATATTTAAGAAAAATACAATAACCTAATTTAAAAAAATAAAATAAATTTTTTTTTCGTGAGTTTTAGCGGCGGAACATTTAGCGACGGAAAAATTCGTCAGAAAAAATTCCGTTGCTAATTCGTTGGACTTAGCGACGAAATTATTTCCGATGGATTTTCCGTTGCTAATTTGCATGAAAAATTTCGTGATAATTTCGCGCTATTTTTACCGATGGATTTTTTCGTCACTAATTTCATCGCTAAATATTTCATCGCTAATTCATCACAATTCTGTCATTAATTTTCGTCGCTAAAATCGATTTTCTTGCACACCATAACGTAATAAAGGTAAATTTGAAATTATAGTATTTTGCTTTATCTTGCACACCATAACTTTTATGTTTTATAATCATTAAATTTAAGGACATTGTTTGAAATTAAAAAATAATCATCAACTTAATAAATTTGTTATAGTATATATTTGTTGAAGGGAAAAAAAAAATTGAACCATAGAATATACTCACTTGAATAATTCTATAAATTAAGAATTTGCTTGCATAAAAGTCACAATTTTCACTACCGTTTTCAATAAAGAGCAAAGACCATCACAATTTCCTAAATAGGTGCTGTAACGAAAGGGGACTAAGTTCTCAATTCCAATAGAATCACCCCATGATCACTAAACAAGTGTCATAATAATCGGGAACTGATAATACGAACTGATATGTCTCATATTTTCTTTTTCTTATGAGATTTATAATATTTTTTCATCATTTCTTTTTCATTTATGTACAATAATATATTCTTTTTTTCTTTTACGACTTTTAATAGTAAATTTATAAATATTTGGAGCGAAGAAGAGCAAAAGGAGTACCATTATGGCAAAAACTCGAAAAAATGAAAGAGAAATAAAAAGTAAAAATGAAGAAAAGAATAGCACCATCCATATTATCGAGACCACGATATCCTCATCGTACTCACAATAATTCTTAGATTTCAAAAAAACAAATTTTAAAATATCTCATCATAATCATGATATCTTTATCGTAGTTATGATACTTCTAGAATTGGATCTCCAATAATGATGACTCCTACACTTTCATTATAAAATGTCCTACAATATTGATGACTCCTACGCTTTCATTATAAAACGTCCTTCACTTTCATTATAAAATGTCCTACAATAATGATGCTCCTACACTTTCATTATTGTATGCAAATATGAGAATGGTTATCCAATTCAATCTTATATAATTCTGAAAATTAGTTGGGTCCATATCAGTAATTTGATTTGATTTTATATTTTATAAAAAAAATAAAGATCAATCTTATTTAATTTGATTTAAATTTATTTTTCAAACCAAGAGCCTTTATCCACCGCTATTGTTTATCTTACCACCCCTACTTGCCTACACTACTTCCATTTTGATGTCTGTATACTTACCCCAATGGACCCGTTTAAGAGTTTAGGAAAAAGAAGTAAACAAAAGAAATACAACTTTAAATTTGTTGGGGAATTTAATGAAACAAAAAAAAAAAAGAAACCTGTTTGAGAGTCGGAGAGATTTGAAGAGAAAAGATTTATGATTGATGGAACATAACCCTAAACCCGATCCGATGAGTTAGCTTGGGAAAGGTCCACACGAAAAGCCTACTAAAAATAGCTACCGATTGAAATTCAAATATGATTACCTATTGTAGGGTCTTAGTCGCTCAGACCTCCCGAATGATAGGGTCTTAGTTGTCCCACCAACCGAATGTGATTCGTCAAGTAAAGGTAATCGCCCTGATTGGGTATCCAATCGTTGACCCCTCGTTGATATAAATTCTGAACACCCTTCATCGGTCGAACGACCGATCGATAACTAACGATTTTAAAGGAAGGTCGGAGTATCCTATTAACTCATGTTTCTTATTAAGAGCAACATTTTGAGGATCTTTCAGTTAAGGAAAGGAACCCTCTACAACACGAAAGTTTTCCAAAAGATAATGATCACAATCATATCTAGCGCAGCACTAGCCAAGAGAAGAATACCAGTCATAGGTTTTGATGACGACAATTTGATAGGGGATGAAACTCCCTGAACGAATGGACGTGACCCCATTATTTAAAAACTTCCTTTCGTTCGAAGGGTCTAAGTCGTCAAGACTCTATCATTCATACGCGTTGTCAATAGAGGATGAAATTCCCCAAACGGATGGATGCGACCCCATTATTTAAAAACTTCCTATCGTTCGGAGGGGTTAAGTCGCTCAGTCTCTATCATTCGTACGCGTCGTCAATAGGGGATGAAACTTCTCGGATGGGTGGACACGGCCCAATTATTTAAAAACTTCTTATCGTTCGGAGCGTATAAATCGACCAACTTCTATCATTCGTACGCGTCATCAATAGAGGATGAAACTCTCTGGCCAGATGGACGCGGTCCCACTATTTAAGATCTTCCCATGGCCCATAGGGCCTAAGTGACCCAGCTACTATCATCTATACGAGTCACATGGAACCTCCCAAACGAATGAGCAAGTGCTAAGGCCGATATTACTCAGCATCTTGATGGGGAGCCTGAAGCTAGATCTACTCTAACGAAGGTTGGAAAGAGGCATATAACTAGATAAGGGATCGAAAGAGAATGAAGACAAAATTCGAGTAAGTAAAGCATAACTTTTCATTCACATTTGTGCCAAAAGTACATTTGATTACATGAGTATATATGCGAGTCTCTGAGTCGGACCGACTACATCAAGAAGTACATAATGGGGGTACCCAAAGGATAAAAAACCATAATCTCTACACTAGAGAATACAAAAATGTAGCGATAGGGACAAGAGGAGGTAAGCTCGGGTTTTGCCACCCCCAATGCAACCCAATTCGGAACTACCAATCCAAAAATGGTTGGGAGATATCCTCACCATAGTTGGACGATGGAGATGGGCCAAGACGGATCATCCAAGGCGGTACAAGAAAGTACCCCTATTGGCAATGGACAATCTAACCATGTCAACCGAATAACGACCGATATAATAAGATCTCATTTCAGTGGTCCCCCTCCTTAATGAGCTCTCATTCTAGCAGAAGTTCCCCTAACCGTGTATCTTTGCATGCCGAGATACTTTGCAAAACAACTCTTAAACAAACTCCCAAAGAAGGGAAAAAACCTAAACTCTTCACAAAGGAAAACGAACACCCTTCGTAGCTATTTATAGTGGTGGAGGGACAGTCCCTAATTAACTCAGGGTAGGTGAAACGGATCAGTAAGGATAGCCTATCATAAATAAAGAAATAAATTGTCTCCAACTTCCTATAAAGAAGTCACTTCCATCGAGGCATACTTGCTCTCGTGGCAATAAAGTAGAATGGTTTAGGACGAGTCTAGCATTCCTATACTTCTGTAACGTATCAAGCACGCCTCATAAGGCATTACTCATGGCACTTCCTTACCAGAAATACCATGAGTCGGAGGCAAATGATGGGACGTAACCCTAAACCCACTCCGATAAGTCACCTTTCGAAAGACCCACATGAAAAGCCCACGAAAAATAGATACTGATCGAGGTTCAAATATGATTACCTACCGAAGGGTTTTAGTCGCCAGAACTCCTGAATGATAGGGTCTCAGTCGCTCCACTAATCGAACGTGATTCATCAAGTAAAGCTAATCACCCCGACTGGACATCCAATCGTTGACCCCTCGTTAATACAAACTCTGAAGATCCTTCATCGGTCGAACGACAGATTGACAGTTAACGATTTTAAAGGAAGGTTAGAGTATCCTATTAATTTCTGTTTCTTATTGAGAGTAACTGTCATGCCTCGAATCGGGATCGTGAACAGTCACCCGTTGCCCTGGATGCCGACTGTATTTCTATAAAAAATCGGGCAGAACCTCCCCATAAATCGGAGGTCTCCCACGTACAATTTAACCTGTTTAAACCTGTATAATTTAAAATCATCCTGTAAATAAAATAAAATGATCATCCCGACCTCGAAACAATCCACCAAATCTCACAACCGACATCCAAACAACGTAAGACTAACAAATCACCAACAGTCCTAGCCACAGACCTCTACGGTCATGCCCAACAAGAGCATGAGCAGCCGCCACACCAAACGGACCTAAATTTTATATAATATACAATAATTTCCCAAGTAAAGAGTTTAAATATTTACAAATACCTCAATGCAAGCATAATAGGAGAGTTTCACAATAATGTCCATAAATATTACAGTCATCCCATAAAAATGTATATGGTCAACTACGGACCTAAATATCCAGACCACGCAGGGTCGAAATAAAGTGCGAAATTCATATTTTAAATTAAACTTAAACCTTACTGTCGAGAAGAACCAAACCCGCCTAGGATCAACTGAAATCTCTAGACTCTGAAACGTCGCTCTAGCACAACAATCCTGTCTGAGGGAGGAAAGAAGAGGGGTGAGTATCTATGGGAGGATACTCAGCAAGTGAGGGGAAGGATATCGTGCTATCAATATCAAGTATGAACTTGGAGTGTCAAAGCATGTAATACAATATCAGGTATACGAAAACAGCGTGCAGTTTTAACATATCTCAAAATACACATCACAAAATAACATATACATCCATCTATGTATCAAATCACATGAGAAGAGCGGCCGAATAAACAACCCCGGCAATGGTCTACCTCGACCAAGAACGGACGCATTGGGGGTTTTCACAATACAAATATCAAATAATGGCTCTCTACCCCAATGTTGGCCACAAACTACTCCAACTAGTCTGTAAATAATAATAATAATAATATACATATAAATAGTCAGCCGTATTTTATGTCCCCGCCCAGTGCTAGACAGAGGTACAACTCATGTCCTCCCCCGATGAGGGTTCAACCTTGGAGAACCATACACACAACAATCTGGCGGATACCTCTGGCCGAAGAGTATCCAGGCACAAGGGGTGCCGCTACCAAACGTCCTTCGTAGCTACGGAATAATGTCAAATCAGTCGGGCACGTGGCCCCATGCATCCCAACACCATATCAGCCAGGCATATAGCCCCATGCATCGTATCATAATATCAGTCGGGCAAACAGCCCAAATGGTAAGTATAAATCCATTCAAAACTATGTGCCAATTCAAGTAGAAGCATTAAAACATGTCAATATATCAAAAGGGTGGCACAATATCCGGTTATCAAACTCATGGATGTATATCAATAAAATAAGCAGTTGGGACACTCTAATGGTCACAAAAATATGTACATATACTTATCAAAATCCAAAAATTTAATTTTCACACGTATAGAAATCATGTCGTTTGAAAATCGGTAAAACATGATTTGTCAATCAATAGTAGATGTCGTAGTCCCACTCACAATCTGGGGGAGGGTAGTGCACTCCCCAATAATACCACGAATCGAAACAAACTCGACTCCTCGAGTCTCTAAGAAATCAACCTAATCAAATAATCACCAATTTCATCAATTTTCCAACTAATTTTAGGGTTTATCATTTTCCTTAAGTTCATACAAGCCCTAAACTCTTTAATTTATAAATGTACTCCAATGTAATCAATTGCATTCCATTTATAAATAAATAACGAAATTCAAACCAATCTAAATTCAAACACCTAAAACTGTTCAAAATCGAAAACTAATCTCAAATAAATAAATTTTCTACAAGATGGAAAACTCTTTGAAAAATCATACACTTTCAATTCACATCTGATTTCTTCAACCCATATGTCATTTTCAAGGTATTGAAGTCTATTTTCATAATACAAAAATTGTATTTTGATTTCCTATATGCAGGGCAACTTAAAATGAAAAAAATTGCATATATCCTTAAACTTCAATCCCAATTTCCAACTGTTTTCATACATACGTCGAATTAAACTCTAAGAGAAATCATTCAAATCAATTTAACATAATTTTAACATTCAGAACAGCCCAATTCGTGTAAAATCCTATATTTAACATCACTAATTACATATAAACACTTCAGAAAACGTATTCTCCTAACATATTTGCAAGACATATACAAGAATCTCATCTTAAATTTAACCTCAACTCATTCAATTATCAAAGGAACTAGGATCTTACCTTACTTAGGGTTTCCACAGCTCAGTACCCTAATGTCCGTGCGCAAACCAATTCGAAATCCTGTAATATCTCCAAATTGAAGCACGTCTGAGTAATAAAACCTAATTACCGAGAAAAATTCAAAGTCCTAAAGCAAAATTGAGACTCAGCCCTTACCTTCGCAGTGGAAGGATCGCAGGAAACCATCGCGACCTAGGGTTCGTTTTCTAAAGATTGCTGTGGGCTCTCGAAGGAGAGAGCAAGCACTCGAGCATGCGAGCAAGGGGGAGAAGCCACTTGCAGCCACGCGCGTTAGGATCTGTCGCACGGGGGAAAGGAAAGGTGAGCGCTGCAGTCGCACGCGCAAGGGAGCTGTCACTTGCTGTAGTCGCGCGCACGCAGGGAGAGAGAGAAAGGGAGAAATAGAGAGAGAGCCGAGGGTAAAGAGAACTGTGAGAGGGATAGAGAGAGAATGGCGGTGGTGGTGTGGTGGAGAGAATGAGGTGTAGTGGCGGTGAACCGCAGGAGAGAAAGAGAGACGACGAAGGAGAGATCGTGAGAGGTAGAGAGAGAGAGAGAGAAATCGATCGGTAGTGAGATGTAGAGAGAGAAACGATGGTGGAGGGTTTGATGACAGCGGCGAAGGAGGCGGTCGGGTGAGGGAGAAATCGCAGGAGGTAGAGAGAGAAAGGAAGAGAGCAACAGTGAGAGAGTGAGATAGTGAACTAGAGAGAGAGGGGTTGAGAGAGACGATCGGTGGTTGCTAGTGGCCGTGGGTGGCGGAGCAGCTAGTGCGGCGGCGGAGCGGGTGGTGCAGCGGCGGCAATGGCGCGGGTGGGGGGGAAGAAGAAGAGGCGGATGAGGGAAAGAGAGTAGAGAGAGAGAGGAGAAGAATTAGGGCTATTAGCCCTAATTCGAAATTTTTTTATTATTATTATTATTATTATTATTATTATTATTATTATTGTTATTATTATTTTTTTTATTATTATATATGTATTTTTATAAAAATGGTTTATAAATAAATGCATAAGGAAATAATTAATTTAATAAATGAAAAATATGTTTATATATATATATTTTATTTTATTTTTATACTTGCTTTACATTTCGAATCGGAAATACGGAAACTTTTGAATATATTAAAAATTTGAATTAAAAACCCCAAAATTGAAAATCAATATAAAATAAAAATTTTCTCTCTATATAAATAAACTGAGGAATATTTCATTAAATTCAAGAATGGGAGTACAAAAGTACGGCACCGCAGAGTCGACGTTACATTTTCTAATCCCCTAAAAACAAGTTTCGTCCTCGAAACTAAAAGAAGGCCTTACCGAAACAAATGGGAAAAGGCTGCGAAGCGCCTGTGGGTCACTGATACTTGGCCATCATCTGCTGACAAACTAGGGATCAAGTAACAAACTCTCTCTTTATACCAGACCATTGATATCTATCTAGGATAGTTAGGTACATTTTTGTACCTCCCGAATGCATAACGTAAAAGGAAGAATGAGTTTCCTCAAAAATCACTCCGAAGATCTCTGTTGGTGGAAATGCAAACCCGCTGTCGATATACTACTAGTCCGTTATCACAGACTTGGAAACTCTCTGTCATCATTTCTACAGATCTATCAAGAATGCCTTGGAGTTCCACATGACTCCGCGAGTATACATCTGTAACCTCCTGCACCACTGGGACCTCATCGATCCTTGATCCCTCCATGGTGGTATCTATCATGAGTTAGGTACGTCGTGCACCTTCAGCGTATCTGTTGCCTGACCTCCATCACCAATACAACGCAGCAGGGTAACACTCGCCTCTCGCCTACAAATCTTAACCACGGTCCCTCAAGTCTCCAAAACTCTACTTTTTTGGTGAAGCGATCCATTAAAGCTCTATGCGTGCTCAGACAATCTATCCACAGGACGGCTTCGAAGTCTAACATCTCAAGTGGACTCAAGTCTATCTCAAGTATTGCATCTCTGACCATGACCTTTCTTCCTCTGTGGACGAAATTTCTAAGTAGCCACTCACCGAGAGGAATGATGACCAATATCTTCTCATTAAATGGCAGCAAGGGTCTACTCAACCAGTGGGCAAAAGACGCTCTCGCATAAGAATAGTTCGACTCGATGTCAATAAAGACATGGGCGTCGACCCCTGATATTTTCATAACTCCCAATGTGAGAAAATAAAGAGATTAGTTAGTAAATATGGAAGAAAACATATACTCACACACATATATTTATATATATATATATATCAAAATGTATGTACAAACCAACATAGATAAGCCTCTAAGGCTTTAACTAGTGATGGTTCTCAAAAGGAAGTACATGGAACCCAAAAGAAAGTACATGGAAGCTCTCTAAGCATGGGGACCAGTGGGAGGAGTACCAATAACTACGTCAGGATCTACATGATCGTACTCCTGCGTCATGGCGTACACACGGGCCTGTGTCCTCTACTGCTGTCGGGATGATCCTGGCACCGTGTTGCTCCCAACTGCTGTCCGTGGAGCGGTGTGACTCGAGTGCGCAGGTGCTCCCTGCTGTCCTTCTCGTGGAACACTCGAGTAGTCCGTAGCTGTCTGACCCCTCAATCCCTCGGGACAAGCACTTCTGATGTGCCCTAGCTTCCCACACTGGAAGTATGTAACAGGCACCCTATACTCTCCAAGAGAGTGGTGTCTACCACATCGGCGGCAAAAGGGGTACCGTTGAGCTGAAGTCTAAGTAGTGGCACTAGAGGCCGGTGCTCTGAACCCCTGGGATTGTGATCCCTGCTCAGAATGTGTCTGTCTCAACTGAGAAGGGCCTCCCTGATATCCTGAAGTCCTGCCCCTCTTCGAGCCCTGGCTCGAAATAGTCTCAGATCTCTTCTTTTGCTCTCTGTTTTCCCACTGTCTGCCCTCAGCACGGACGATCTCCTCCGCCCTAAGAGCTGAGTCTACGATCTCCACAAAGGAGAGACTAGGAATCACCATCATATATCTCCTGATGTTCAAGTTGAGGCCGTCCTCAAACTTGAATCGTAGCTGCCTTGACGTCGCCAAGTCTGGAACAAAAGCAGCTAGTCTCCTCAATTCCGCCTCGTACTCTGTCATTGTCCTGATTCCCTGCCGCAAGTGCAAAAACTTTGCCCTCTTGTGGTCCTGCTGGAACTCAGAGAAATACCTACGATCGAACTCCCGTAGGAAGTCCTCCCATCGCAGAGGCCCGATAGCATCGTTATGAATCGCCTCCCACCAAGTGAGGGTGTCACCATCTAAGAGTCTCTCTGCTACCCGTAACCGGTAGTCCTCGCTCAACCCCAGATCAGTTAAAATTCTGCGGGTGCGGTTGATCCAGTACTTCGCTGCGGTGGAATCACCTGTCCCTGCGAAATCCGTGCAACCTAACTGTCTCGCCTCATTCACCAACTGGGTGAGCTCATGAATACGTCTCAAGGTGGCGGAGGTAGTGTCACTAGGTCCTGAAATAGTGAAAGGACCAACAACTGGTGGGTGAGTTGGTACCACTGGAGGTGGCATGGCCGTAGGAATCGACGCGGCCATCGGTACTAGTGGAGGTGGCATCTGTATGCCATGTGAACTATACCACTCGAACACCTGTCTATAAGCGTCCAGTGGTGGTGGTGGCACTGCGACTGTAGCAACTGGTGGAGTAGGTACTCGAGGAGGTGTGTGCGAAGAAGACATGTCCTCTGGTGCTCCAGAGGGTTCAGTAGGAGCGAAACTGGTACCTTGCCTGGTAATCGTAACCTTACAAAGGAAAAACTTAAATTAGATATGATTCAAAGATTAGGGTTAGTTGCGAAGTAACTAACCCCCTAAAATGAATAGAGTTACCGGTTTAAGAAACGATGGAAATGATATGCTAGGTTAGTTACGACCCGTATCTAATCCCCTAAAATGGGTGAACTTATAAGTTTAAGAATTGATAGAACTAATATACTAGGTTAGATACGCACCGTATCTAACCCCCTAAAAAGAATAACTCATATGCCTAAAACCATGTACTGGGATCTCATGACTGTAATGAAACTCTCATATGCATTGAGAACTTTTAAATCGTACTTGGGAATATTTTCAAAACTATTCTATAAAACACAGCTCTCAACCTAGAGTTCTGATACCAATAGAACTGTCACGCCCTGAACCGGGATCGTAAACAGTCGCCCGTTGCCCTGGATGCTGACTGTATTTCTACAAAAAATCGGACAGAACCTTCCCATAAATCGGAGGTCTCCCATGTACAATTTAACCTGTTTAAACCTGTATAATTTAAAATCGTCCTGTAAATAAAATAAAATGGTCATCCCGGCCTCAAAACAATCCACCAAATCTCACAACCGACATCCAGACAACGCAAGGCTAACAAATCACAAACAGTCCTAGCCACAGACCTCTACGGTCATGCCCAACTAGAGCATGAGCAGCCGCCATACCGAGCGGACCTAAATTTTATATAATATACAATAATTTCTTAAGTAAAGAGTTTAAATATTTATAAATGCCTCAATGCAAGCATAATAGGAGAGTTTCACAACAATGCCCATAAATATTACAGTCATCCCATAAAAATGTACACGGTCAACTACGGACCAAAATACTCAGACCACGCAGGGTCGAAATAAAGTGCGAAATTCGTATTTTAAATTAAAATTAAACCTTACCGTCGAGAAGAACCAAACCCGCCTAAGATCAATTGAAATCTCTAGACTCTGAAACATCGCTCTAGTACAACGATCCTGTCTGAGGGAGGAAAGAAGAGGGGTGAGTATCTATGGGAGGATACTCAGCAAGTGAGGGGAAGGACATTGTGCTATCAATATCAAGTATGAACTTTGAGTATCAAAGTATGTAATATAATATCAGGTATACAAAAATAGCGTGCAGTTTTAACATATCTCAAAACACACATCACAAAATAACATATACATCAATCTATGTATCAAATCACATGAGAAGAGCGGCCGAATAAACAACCCCGGCAATGGTCTACCTCGACCAAGAACGGGCGCATTGGGGGTTTTCACAATGCAAATATCAAATAATGGCTCTCTACCCCAATGTTAGCCACAGGCTACTCCAACTAGCCTGTAAATAATAATAATAATAATAATATACATATAAATAGTCAGCCGTGTATTATGCCCCCGTCCAGTGCTAGACAGAGGTACAACTCACGTCCTCCTCCGATGAGGGTTCAACCTTGGACAGCCATACACACGACAATCTTGTGGATACCTCCAGCCGAAAAGTATCCGGGCACAAGGGGTGCCGCTACCAAACGTCCTTCGTAGCTACGAAACAATATCAAATCAGCCGGGCACGTGGCCCCATGCATCCCAACACCATATCCACCGGGCATATAGCCCCATACATCGTATCATAATATCAGCCGAGCATACAGCCCAAATGGTACGTATAAATCCATTCAAAACCATGTGCCAATGCAAGTGGAAGCATTAAAACATGTCAATATATCGAAAGGGTAGCACAATATCCGGTTGTCAAACTCATGGATGCATATCAATAAAATAAACAGTTGGGACACTTCAATGGTCACAAAAATATGTACATATACTTATCAAAATCCAAAAATTTAATTTTCATACGTATAAAAATCATGTCATTTGAAAATCGATAAAACATGATTTGTCAATCAATAGTAAATGTCATTGTCCCACTTACAGTATGGGGGAGGGTAGTGCACTCCCCAATAATATCACGAATCAAACCAAACTTGACTCCTCGAGTCTCTAAACTCTTTAATTTATAAATGTACTTAATCAATTTCATTTCATTTATAAATAAATAACGAAATCCAAACCAATCTAAATTCAAACACCTAAAACCGTTCAAAATCGAAAACCAATCTCAAATAAATAAATTTTCTACAAGATGGAAAACTCTTTGAAAAATCATACACTTTTCAATTCACATCCGATTGCTTCAACCCATATGTCATTTTCAAGGTATTGAAGTCTATTTTCATAATACAAAAATTTTATTTTGATTTCCTATAAGCAGGGCAACTTAAAATGGAAAAAAACTACATATATCCTTAAACTTAAATCCCAATTTCCAACTGTTTTCATGCATACGTCGAATTAAACTCTAAGAGAAATCATTCAAATCAATTTAACATAATTCTATCATTCGGAACAGCTCAATTCGTGTAAAATCCTATATTTAACCTCACTAATTACATATAAACACTTTAGAAAACGCATTCTCCTTAAATTCAACATATTTGTAAGACATATACAAGAATCCCATCTTAAATTTAACCTCAACTCATTCAATTATCGAAAGAACTAGGATCTTACCTTACTTAGGGTGTCCGTGCGCAAACCAATTCAAAATCCTGTAATATCTCCAAATTGAAGCACGCCTGAGTAATAAAACCTAATTACCAAGGAAATTCAAAATCTTAAAGCAAAATACCTACGCAGTGGAAGGATCGCAGGAAACCATCGCGACCTAGGGTTCTTTTTCTGAAGATTGCTGTGGGCTTTCGAAAGAGAGAGCAAAGCACTCGAGCGTGCGAGCAAGGGGGAGAAGCCGCTTGCAGCCACGCGCGCTAGGATCTATCGCGGGGGGAAAGGAAAGGTGAGCGCTGCAGTCGCACGCGTAAGGGAGCTGTCACGCGCTGCAGTCGCGCGTGCGCAAGGAGAGAGAGATAGGGAGAAACAGAGAGAGAGCCGAGGGTAGAGAGAACTGTGAGAGGGATAGAGAGAGAATGGCGGTGGTGGTGTGGTGGAGAGAACGAGGTGGAGTGGCGGTGAACCGCGGAAGAGAGAGAGAGAGACGACGAAGGAGAGATCGCAAGAGGTAGAGAGAGAGAGAGAAATCGATCGGTAGTGAGATGTAGAGAGAGAAACGATGGTGGAGGGTTTGATGACAGCAGCGAAGGAGGCGTCGGGTGAGAGAGAAATCGCAGGAGGTAGAGAGAGCACGGAAGAGAGCGACAGTGAGAGAGTGAGATAGTGAAGTAGAGAGAGAGGGGTTGAGAGAGACGATCGACGGTTGCTAGTGGTCGTGGGTGGCGGAGCAGCTGGTACGGCGGCGGAGCGGGCGGTGAAGTGGCGGCGATGGTGCGGGTGGGGGAGAAGAAGAAAAGGCGGAAGAGGGAAAGAGAGTAGAGAGAGTGAGGAGAAGAATTAGGGCTATTAGCCCTAATTCGATTTTTTTATTATTATTATTATTATTGTTGTTGTTATTATTATTATTATTATTATTATTATTATTATATATGTATTTTTATAAAAATGGTTTATAAATAAATGCATGAGGAAATAATTAATTTAATAAATGAAAAATATGTTTATATACATATACATATATTTTATTTTATTTTTATACTTGCTTCACATTTCTAATCGGAAATACGGAAGTTTTTGAATATACTAAAAATTTGAATTAAAAACCCAAAAATCGAAAATCAATATAAAATAAAAATTTTCTCTCTATATAAATAAATTGAGGAATATTTCATTAAATTCAAGAATGAGAGTACAAAAGTTTGGCACCGCAGAGTCGGCGTTACAGTAACATCTTGAGGACTTTCAGTTAAGTATAGGATCTCTCCAAAAGATGAAAGTTTCCCAAAAGATAAGGATCACAATCAATTCGAAATATTTGACTCCCGAGATTTTCGGATCAGCTCAATAAGGAAAGTATGGTTGAAGCATTTCATTGGCTCACGACTCTCATAGGTATAAGATATTAGAAAACTCTCTAAACCAGATACGCTTTCTTGGCCTATACATTAAGCATTATAATCATAGGGAATCACTCCCTTGAGTTCTAAGTCTGTTTTTTCTTTCATTCGAAAACCGTTCATTTTGACTTGAGCGTCGGAGTCCTCCCGCCGGAGCTCCCTCCAGCGGCTTTTGCAGGTACTACATCTCTTTGGTGGCAACCACTTGAGTTTATAAAAATTTGGTATCTATAGAGTCATAACCCATCTCCAACAACAATGACGTAGCTTTATATATTTGTTCGTCAAAGTTCTTGTTGTTGTTAGCCTTGTTGACTTTGGGACCCAAGCCGATTTTCGCAGGAAGGAAAAATGTTGTTGGGAATGTGGGGGACCATGGAATAGAGCTCAATGGAGGAAAACAACAAGTGCAGTCCTCTTGGCATGGCCCCGGCCACACTAGGTTACTTGCTATCAAAGTTGTTTCTGTCAGTTTCTTTTCAATTTTGGATGGAATTATTTTAGGCATTTTTTTTCTTTTTTCATCAGTCTAGATCACTTCAATTCTGCGCTTATTTAACTCCCAAATGAAAGAAAGCAAGACATTTGGACTCTTTCTTCTCTATCCATTTATCTCCATCCAAACGGTCTCAGTTCCACAATTTATACAGCTATATTCATCTCTGTAACTTTTAGTTGTGACCCCAAATGGGAGTTGCTATCCCAAATTGCCTAGGTTACACTTGCTCATGATGTCTGTCGTTACACTTACTCGATGTGCCCAAGCCTTGCTATAATTTTAAAATTTATAATTGAAATAGTATAAAAAAGTAGTTGAAGAATTTTAACTTTTAAAGAAATTAGGGTAGGCCAAGAAAGCTCCCTTAGCCACCTTTAAATTCGCCCTTGATTTAAAACTAGTATAAAATTCTTATAAAAATTTTAATGTGTATATTTTTAGCTGTATCAAAATACTATTAAAAATAAAAAAAATTACAACAAATTTTAAAATAATTAAAATCCTTTAAAATATTATTTATTTTTTAAAAATAATAATGTCTGCTCCTCCCTGCATTTTACATTTTGTCCTACTAAAATAAATTTTTAGCTCTAACCCTATTTAGAAAAATTGTGTATTTCTATTTCTATTTATATAGTTATATCTGATTTTGTTAGTGGTATTTTTTGTTCTTTTGGCGAATGAAATATTGAAACATTTAGGACCAGAACTATCTCTTAAAAAGGCTCCACCGTTAGATCTAAAATTATTGGAGTGTTGAAGATGGTGAAAGATATTCTTAAAGTTTTTTTTTTTATTTTTTTAATTTATTGGCGGTATGGTTCATGTTTTTTGGTATGTTTAAATCAAACTTGATTCTAATGAATGGAACTTAACTAGGCCAACTCATTAGTGATGCGTGGATGACTTTAAAGAAGGTTATTAGCTATTACTCAACATCATACTCTATCACTTTCCGTCCTCTGAAGAATATATTACCCATAAAGAAAGTATTGTTTCCAAACAACATGACGTGGCAATCTGTCCTTTGGGCAAAACTACTTTGAATTTAAAACATAGTAAATTAGTGAAGGGGTCAACCGGCTATGGCTAGGATTGCCAATTGGGCCGGGTTGGTCCAAGTTTAGCTCATTTAAGTTGGGGCCTAGCTCGAATCTATTTTTAGACCCTTTTTAATTACGAGCCTAGCTTAAACACTGATAAACTTAGTCCATAATAAATCCAGCCCATTTAAATGAACTCAACTCATTAGTTTTTTTATTCTTGAAAACCCAACTTGATGTTTAAACAATCATAGACGCTGTTCTGAACCCATAAGAGCAGCCTTGCTTCATGAAGGTTCCTCTCTCTCTATCCATGGACATTGTTTTAATTAAATCCAAGGGGCGTTGTTCGTATAATTCCTGAATCTGCTTTTTATCTTCTAGCCATCTCTCCCTCCCTTGTGGATTGTGGCTCCTAAACCCTCTAAGGAATATCTCTTCTCTCTCTCTCTCTCTCCCCCTAAGAACAGCCTTGCTTCATAGACGCTGTTGTGAACCCATAAGAACAGCCTTGCTTCATGAAGGTTCCTCTCTCTCTCTCCATGGACATTGTTTTAATTAAATCCAAGGGGCGTTGTTCGTCTAATTCCTAAATCTGCTTTTTATCTTCTACCCATCTCTCCCTCCTTTGTGGGTTGTGGCTCCTAAACCCTCTAAGGAATATCTCTTCTCTCTCTCTCTCTCCCCCTCCCTTTATCTCACATTCACAACTTCGAGTCCCCTCAATTTCAACCTCTCTATAAAATTAAATCGACAAGTGATGTGTATGGGCAATGATCCAGAAAGTTCCTCCACATGAGAATGGTTTCGATGCAGCGATGATGGCAAACAATTGTGAGAATATGATTGGATGACAGATGATGGTTGCTACTTGCAAGCCGAAGAGTTGATGAAGGCGAAGATGTCTAAACAAATCAACAGGCAGTAATAAGCAATCGAAGTCCAATATAGGTTATTTGAAAGAAGGCAACAAAGAAATTGAAGCGATTGTGGAATTGAATCGACAATGATTGAACTCTGAAGGGCAGTGAAGAACCAACGATTGGAAAGGTGAACGATGATGAACGAAAACATCTAACAGAGGCTATGAATTAGGCGACTGGCATTAAAGGGCAATGGAGAGGATGATTCAGCAGCAGAAAGGGTGGTTCTTCTCTCTCTTTCTCTCTAGGTTTTGTTCAAGCTCGGGCCTGGCCAAAATGGGCCCGAGACCTTTCAAAGTTTTTGGGCCAAGCTCAAGCCTTAAATCTTTGAGCTTCTCGAGCTGGGCTCGGACTTGACCCATAAAATTTTAAACGGGTCGATCCTGAGCTTTACAAAACTCAATTTAGAAAACTCGATTGTCAAACCTATCTATGGCCCATTTGTAGCCATTTGGTCCCTCCAACATACCAGGTTTTGTCAGTCTCTTGCATTTCATTTGTTTATTCTTATTATTTTTTCTCAATACCGATATTCAAAATTGTGTTTCAACTAATCTAATTTGATCATTTGTAAGAACTCTATTTAAGAGACGACTCTTCCAACATAGTTTATTTTTTTTTTTTCCAATTTCAAGTTTTGAATTTAAGATTTGATTAAAAAATATAATATTCCATTTTATTAAACCAATGTCAGTTCATTTACCTATTATTGAAACTTAACTTTTCAAACTCTTATGAATGATTGAAATTGAGGAAGTTGGGGGTGAAGTGAGGTAGAGGGCGAGGCCAGGTGCCCTTTTGATGAAAATTACTTATCAAATCCTTAAAATTTTTATAAAAATTCCAATTAGATTTTTAAAGTTAATTTTTTTATGTTTGAATCTTTTAACATTAAATTAGGGTCTAATTGCATCATTGCGCTAGCTTAGTAAATGTGGCTGTTATGGTGTAGATTCAGTTGCAACCTCCTTTCCTTTTCTAGTTTTAGTTGATATTTAAATAAAAAACATATTTGTGGTTGTTGAGAGGAAGAATCTTCTAAATTTAATTTAGCAGATGAAGTTTGAGAGTAGAAAAAGTTTATTTAGTAGAAGAGAGTGCGTAAAAGGAAGATGAAAGAGTGTATTGTTGAAGTGTGTGCTACCAAAAAATTTAAGAAGCAAGTTCATGTGGAAAGAGAGAGAAAGAGAGAGGGAAGATGAGATTTTTTGTTATCTTGAGGAGTGTTCACAAGTTCAGATGAAGTGAAGTGAGAAAATGAAGTGATGCTCTTGTTCTTAAAATTGTGTGCCAAAATTTAGGAGATGGATAAGAGTGTGACATTGTGTATTAATTATGAGGTAGTTGAAGGTTTTTTTTTTTAAGTAGTATAAGGTATAATAGATTTGGAAGTGGCTTTGGCATGAGCATGTGAAGTGAGAGAGAGAGAGAGAGAGAGAGAGAGAGAGAATTGGGTTGAATAGTCTAAATGTTTTGATTATGTACATATATACATGTGGAAAGGAAGATGGAATTTCACATCTTTTTTTTTTTTTAAAATATTATTCTATGAATGTTGATCATATATATATATATATATATATATATATATATATATACCCACATTCATGTGGGTTTGAGATTGTGTTTAAAAAAATGAATGTCATATAGCCATATAGTTATGATCGACTACACCTTAGTCGCGGTCAGCTGCATGGGCAGCTTACTGTTATGATTAGCTTTATGACGCAATCGATCGTGCCTGTTGCATGGTTGATTGCTTGGTGTAGTGTGGTCAACTGCACTTAGTGTGCGGTTGGCCATTCCTTTTTCACTAGTCAGCCACTCCTTCAAGTGGTAGGTCATATGATATGCTCATGATTGGCCATTCAGGGCTCATGATCAACCATTGACCTACTATGGGTCAACCGTCCATCTTGCAAGTCAACCATTTAAACAAAGTGCGTTGGCAACGGTTAACCTGTTCATCAAGAGGTCACCATTGATTGACCATTTCCTTTTAACGGCTAACTGTTTTGAATTAAAAGTGTACTCTATTTTTCGGTTCAATTATCTTTTGAAATCCAACATTCCTAATTCTCTTCTTAAATTATAAAATTTGTTTTTGTTAATTGGTTTTATGAATATATCTGTTATTTGTTTTTGAGTATCAATATACTTGAGAATTACATCATTTTTTAACACATGATTTTTGATAAAATGACGTTTGAGTTCTATAAGATTTGTTCACAAGTGATATAGTGGATTTTTTGTTTGTTAATTTGATAGCACTAGTATTATCACACCTAATTTGAATACAATGTACTTCTACTCCATAATTTTTCATCTTATATTTGATCCACACTAACTGAGCGCAGTATTACCTAGCTGCAACATACTTAGCTTCAGTGGTCAATCTTGCCACACTATTTTACTTCTTTGAGAACCATGAAACCATCATGGTTCCAAAAAATTGGCAAGTACCACTCATACTTTTTCCATCAACCCTACAGCCTGCATAATCTGCATCCGAGAAACCATTCAGTTAAAAACCAAAATTTCTATCATAACATAAACCTAAGTATCCTTCACATACCTAAGGATTCTCTTAACTATTGTCAAATGTGATTCTTTGGGGTCTGATTGAAATCTAACATATAGACACATACTAAACTAAATGTTTCACCTAAAAGCTTTGAGATAGAGAAGAGAACATATCATATTTTTATATAACTTTTAGCAAACTAAGTTTTCTTCCTCATCCTTGTCTATCTTAACAATTATGCTCAGATGCGTAGCACTTTCTTTGTAGTTCTCAAGATCGAACTTCTTTATTAATTCTTTAAAGTACTTAGTTTGACTTATAAATATACCATTCTCAGTTTATTTTATTTGAAGACTCAAAAAAAAAATTCAAATCTCTGATCATACTCATTTTAAATTCCTTCTACATGTATTGACTTAACAAATTCTATACAGAGATTTTCATTAGTGCTGCCAAATCCTATGTCATCTACATATGTTTGGAGTGTCAAAAGTTGTTTATCATTTTTCATAATAAACAAAGTAGTATCCACTTTGCCACTATTAAAACCGTGTTCAACTAGAAAATTACTGAGTCTTTCATACCCAACTCTAATAACTTGCTTAAGATCATACAAAACTTTTAACAATTTAAATACATGGTTTGAGAATTTGAGGTCTTCAAAGTCTGGAGGTTGTTTTACATAAACTCTCATTTATCACCCTATTCTAAAAAGAAAAAAAAAACACTCTTTACATCCATCTAACTTAGTTTAAAATTCATGTGGCTTGTGAAGGCAAGAATCATTCTAATTGCTTATAACCTAGCTACATGAGCATATGTTTCATCATAATCTATATCTTCTTTCTGACAGTATCCATTGGCCACTAATCAAGCTTTGTTTCTCACTATAGTGCTGTGTCCATCTAGATTATTTCTAAATACCTGTTTAGTGCTTATAACTGATTGATCTTTAAGTTTGGGTACTAAGTTCCGTATTTTGTTTCTTTCAAATTGATTTAGCTACTCTTGCATGGCTAATATCTAATTTTTATCCTTTAAGGCTTCATATGTATTTTTGGGCTCTATCTGAAAAATAAGCACTACAAATTCACATTAGTTCTGTAATGCTGATTTAGTTCTAACTTCACATTGAATATCTCCAATTACATTTTCTACATTTACACTATTCCTAATTGTTTGAAACTTAGTTTTTTGCTCATACTTTTTAGAGGAATAAGCGTAGAATCATATTTTACAATTTCATTCTTATGCTCCTCACCTTGAGCATTTACTACAAATATTGGTTTTGGTACTATTTCATCATCAATGACCATTATCTCTCTTATGGTCCATAGATTCATCAAATTTCACATGAATGGATTTTTCAACTACCATTGTTCTCTTATTGTAAATTCTATGGACTTTACTGTTAGTTGAGTAATCTAAGAAGATGCCTTCATCATTCTTTGTGTCAAATTTCCCTAACTACTCTTTTCCATTGTTTAGAACATAACATGTACATCTAAATATATAGAAATAGCATATGTTTGACTTTCTATCTTTATAAAGTTTGTAAGGGATTTTCTTAAGAATTGATCTAATTAAAACTCTGTTCAGAATATAACAAGTTGTGTTTATAGCTTCTACCCAAAAATATTTAGGTACGTTATGTTCACAGAGTATGGCTCTTACCATTTCTTCTAATGATTTGTTTTTTTTCTCTACAACACCATTCTGTTAAGGGATTCTAGGGGCAAAAAAGCTATGATTAATCCTATTTTCTTCACAGTATTTCTTTAATTGATTATTTTTGAATTTTCTATCGTGATCAATCCTTATTTTGGATATTGTATACTCTTTCTCTTTTGAAATTTTTTGTAAAGTTTTATGACCTTTGAATATACTTCTTTTTTTCTAACCAAGAAGAGAAACCAGGCATAGCTTGAATAGTTATCGATTATTATAAATCCATAGTGTTTCCTCTTGAACTTTGGGTTCTTGTTGGACCAAATAGGTCCATATGGAGAAGCTCCAAAGGTCTAGAACTTGAGATCATGTTCTTAGACTTAAATGAGGCTTTAGTTTGTTTTCCTTTCATCCAACCATCATAGGTTCTACCTTGTCAAATTTTAAGTTTAAGATACCTTTTACTAAGTTTTTCTTTATTAATCTTTTAACTAGATCCATGCTTGTATGTTCAAATCGCCTATGTCAAAGTCTAGAATTGTTTTATCCATAACCATTAAGCATGATTCATTTATAATCTCCATTTCAACAATATCAATTATATAAACGTTTTCTTTCTTAATTCCAATAAACTAGGTTTTATTTGATGCTTTGCACGTAATTAAATAGACATAAGAATCAAAAATCACCTTATAACCTTTATCACAAAGCTAACTCACACTAAATAAACTAAATTTCAAACTAGAAACTAGGAAAACATTCTAAATTTGAGTTTTAGATAACTTATCTCCTATGTTTCCCACTCCAATGATCTTCTCTTTTGAATTGTCTCCAAATGTCACTTTCTCTCCTTTTTTTTTCTCCAGTAACGTGAATTTGGATGCATCACCAGTCATATACCTCGAGTATCCACTGTCTATGTACCACACGAAAGGCCCAGGGGATTCTTTTGATCTCAAACAAACCTAAGAGAAGAACCAGCTATATTTTTTCTTGTCATACCCACATTTTCTTAGGTCCGGTTAGGTTAGTTTTGATTTCATTATTAGACTTCCATTTCATTTTTACTACTGGATAAGGTTTGTACCAACATTCATCAGTTAAGTGTCAAATTTTAAAGTAGTGAGTGTATCTAGGTTTGTTAGATTTTAATGCATCCATAGAGTTTTTCTTTAGTCTACATTGATCAGATTTATGTCCAATTTTCATTCAAATGTTGCATCTATATCCTTTAACATCTTTAGAACTAGGTTTGAAGAATATATACAACTTTTGTTGAGTTTGAGTTAGATTGTATCTTAGTCCAATTTTGTTAAAAACTGCCCTTTGGACTGTTAGGATGGCATCTAGTTTTTCTTCTCCTCGTATAAATTTCATTGAGATTATATTTTGTCCAACGTTCTTTTCTTTTTGCTCTTCTAGTTCTTTCCTTAATTTTTCATTCTCAATATCACATTTAGTTTTGGTTTTAATATGCTTTGTTTCATTTGACAATTACAAACATTTGTTCTTTTCGTATTCTAGTTATTCAACTAATTTACTAACCTTTTCTTTTTCAATTTTGAGTTCTTCATTAAGTACAGTGGTTTTTTATTCTAAATTGAAATTTTTCTTTTTCAATTCATTATTTTTTATTCTAAGTTTTTCTAATTCCTTCTTAAGTTCAAACATATCTTTTATTAGAGAATTATTTTTCTTCTTCATCTTTTTAGATTTTTTAAGTGATTCAAGCAAGGGTTCATGCAATTCAGTAATAAAGAAGGCATTTTCATCTAAATCTGAGTAAGAAGGGAGGAAGTAGATGGTACCTCATTGTCGAAAGATTGCTCGATGGCCATGAAGCATATATAGGCTTGTTCCTTTATAGCTTCGTCATCACTGGAGCTTGAGTTTTTGTCGCTCCAAGCTGCTAGTGCCTTCTTCTTCTTATTCTTCTCTTTTCTCTCCTTTCTATCTTTCTTTACGGCCTTTTTCAGCCAAGGGCCATTCATAGCATCTCACATCGTCTTTCTTTTCTAGCCTTTTGAAGTTGGATTTGCTTCTATTCCTTCTTCGCATCATAAATCTCCTAAACTTTTGGCCAACAGAGCTTCTTCTTCTTCATCGCCCTCATTTTCGAAGTTGGAAGAGCTTTCATCACTCTTAGCTTTGAGAACTATTCTTTTTTTTTTTTTCACTTCTCCAGCAAAACTTTTGACATTTAGCTTCATCTCATGTGTTATTAATAGGCCTGCCAGCTTATTCATGGTCAGAGTTTTAAGGTTTTTTCATTCCTCGATGTTGTAACCTTAGATTCCCAGGATTTTGGCAGACTCCTTAGTATTTTGTCCATCATATCTTCTTAGGGGATACCTTTACTAAGCAGTGTCTTATTGAAGCGTGTCATTATTTCTCTTACGATCTGTCCTTTATTCTTCTTGAAGGCTTCATATTCTAGTTTCAATAATCTGACCTTGCTAAGTCCGTTTATATGTGGCTTCAAGTCTCTCCCAAATTTCTTTGGCAATAATACATGAGGAGACCCGATTATACTCATTGATACTCAGGGCAAGTTGAAGAAGGTTGATAGTTTTACAGTTCACTTGATAGGCTTTCTTCTAATCTGGTGTCAGATTTTTCAATTTCACTAGTACACAGACACCATCGATTTTTTTTTGTTGGGAACTCGATCCATTCTTTAATAATTTCCAAACATTTACATCTTGGGCTATAATGAAGTTATGCATTCTCTATTTCCAATAGCCATAGTTCTTTCCATTAAAGAATGCAATTTTGTTGTAGAACAAGCCTCAAAAGGAACAGAGTCTCTATTTATTGCCATTTTGAGTTCTTGAAATAGGATAGAAGCAAGGATCTTTGGTCTAAGGTTGTGAAACTTAAAACTAGACACTTGCTTTGATACCAATTATAAATCAACTAGAGAGATGGTAAACAGTTGTTTTCATAATTTGTGTGATTTTTGGATATTTTAAAATTTGAACAGAAAAATTTGCAAAGGTGGAAAACAAAAAGAGATAAAGAACATCGAAATTTATAATGGTTCCACCAATACGGTGTATGTCGATTCTGAGCCAGCCTACTGGATTTTCACTATTTCTCACAAATAGTAAAAATCACTCGCTTGTCAAGTGCAAGTGAGACCTTTACAATATTTCAACCTGAAATACTCACTTTCTCTCTCTAAACCCATATCATAAAACCTTCCCGATCTTTTAATTCTTTGAGTACAAGAATGTAACTGAAAAATGAGGCTATTATAATGAAGTTAAGCACAATAAATGTTACACATAGAAGAATCATATAAGATTAAAGGTAGAATATGTTAAGAGTACTGAGTGTGATCGTTTGCAACAACAACCATTCTTTGTTCTTATCAGCTTTGAATTTTATATCTCTCCTAAAGAGAGCCATTAAGTCGATAGGCGAATTTGAATGTTGGAAATAAATGTTCTTCTCCTTCCTTAGCTAATACTTTCAGTGGCTTCGTATTAAATATTTTGCCTGTTATCTGTTATTAAAGTAGCTTTTTGATCTATTTAGGTAAGCATATCCTATCTAAAGAAAATTTGAACTGCATTTTGCTGCAATTGTAATGTTAGCATAAATACTACAGATGTTTGAAATTATAGGACCTTTGACTTGAAATTCAAATAGCACTCGGTTGAACTAGTATATATTTTAGTTTGATTTGAGGTTACACGTCATCAACTTTTGATTAGTTAAAAGATTTTTAATGTACAATTTGAAAAATCAATGTACATATCATTGGCAAAGTGGGAATGTAGGTCGGCCTATGGTTTGTTCTAGTTGGCCGAGGGAGTGCACTACTCATCCTAAGATTCAGCGGGTTGTCCTACGATCAACCACTTGAGCACAACAGGCTAACTGCTTATGCTCATGGTTGGCCACTTGAGCACTGCACATGCTCATGGTTGGCCACTTGAGCGCATTGTGCACTTGCGGTTAGCCACTTGAGTGCATTGTGTGCTCGCCGATGACCACAAGAAGACTTGCGGCCGGCCGCTCATGTGTTGCGGGCCAACCACTTGCTTCAGCAATTGGCTACCCAAGCAATCAGGGCCAACCGCACATGCTAGGCGATTGGCCAGCCAATAACCGCACATGCTAGGCGATTGGCCAGCCAATCTATACAAGCCAACTGCCTAGCATGTGCGGTTGGCCACCCAAGCCATGAGCACATCTTGGGTGGTTGGCCATCCAAACAATGTGGACCAATCACATATGCTAGCAATCAACTACTGCATATTAGAAATTAAGTTTTGTTGTGTATCAGACACTAAGTTTGTGGGGGTCGACCGTCTGTTATACGTAGTCATCTATTTATTTTTATGGATTGGCATTCTACAATTTCCATATTATTTCCAGACCATTTCCAAATTTAATTTTCACTTAAATTTTCTTATTTTAATTATCATCAAAAACCTAATTTTATCAATATCATTGTTACAGTTATAAAAATATAAAAATAAGAACTTAAATATTTTCATAGTACTTTCTAATAAAGTCAAAATTCTCATAATATATGACATTTTCTAAATATTTTAATTTATAATTTGTGGGAACCCAATTATATTATGGTTTATAATGTTTATTGAGTTAGATCCTTTTTGTTCATTCAAACAATGTGATATGATAGCTTAGTAGGTTAATTAGGGTAGTTTTATGAGAAGGCACAATAAGAAAATAGAAATCAATCCACTTTCCCTATATCATAGTATGGTGGGTTTCTGGTGGTAATTCTATTCTTATTAGCTCATAATATACTCTTTTGTAATTGGTTTTGAGAGATCTCATTTAGGTAATGTGTTACTGAATTTCTAATTTATTATTATTATTATTATTATCATCATTATTATTAATATTACTATTATTATTATTTGGTGGTGTTCAACTTTTTGTAATATGATACAATTTGCTTAATAATATATATTTACACAAAATGCCTTCACTTGAATCAACAAGGGCATGCAGTTGCCTTCTTTGATGTTTACATAGTCTTGTTTTAAATTTTGTTATTTAGTCTAATGTGTCTAACATCTCTCTTGTCTTCGTTTGATGTTATGACCTTCTTGAATGCATCTTGCTCACAATCTGCGTCTGTCTCTCTCAAATTCTCTCTAAGGGTCTTCTAATCAAAATTAATAAGCCATGTAAAAGCATTCCTGGATCAGTGTATGCGAAGCAATTTTCCCGCATATCTTAGTGGTTGTTGGAGGTTGATTCTAGGCTGCTTTAGTTTTGTTTTGATAGAATTAATATACTTTCTTTTTTTGTAGAAAATAAAAGAGATCACGAGTCTCAAGGTAGAATGTCAAGAGCCTAAAGTCATATGTGGAGAATGTCAATAGTCTAGAGTTATTGTCAAGAGTTATGAGAGTAGATCTCAAAGAGTCATGATGTAATTTCAAGGTGTCTTTTGGTATGTATAAGTAGTACTATAAATAAGTAGTCATTTTATATGTTCATTGATGAGAGTGAAGTGTGAAGAGCCACTCCAAACAAAAGAGTGAAATTTTCTATTATTACAGAAAAACTCTAATCATGTCCATGTTTCTTGCAACAAATTTGGTATCAGAGCTTGAAGATCCAAGAGAGTTTATACAATATTTGAAACACAGATGGCAAGTTCTTCTATCATTAATTTTAATTCAGTCCAAATCCCAATTTTTACAAGAGAAAATTATGATTTCTGGTGTGTCAAATTAAAGACTCTTTTGGAGTTATTAGATGTGTGGGAACTTGTAGAAAATGAAGTTAGAGAGCCAGAATCACCAGCAATTTTAACTGCAGCCCAAAGGAAGGAGATAAGGGAAAAGAAGCATTTTGATGCAGCTGTCCTTTCCATAATTCAGAGGGAAGTTTCAGATACAATTTTTCCCATAATCATGAGGGCGACGATGGCAAAGCAGGCATGGGATATTTTGCAAGAAGAATTTCAAGGAGATCTTCAAGTACGGTTGATAAAACTTCAATCTCTAAGAATGGAGTTTGAGAATATTAAAATGAAAGAAAATGAATCGGTGCAAGAGTTCTTCACTAGATTGATTGAATTAGTGAATCAAATGAAGGCTAATGGTGAGGAGATTACTGATAAGAAGATAAATAAAATGGTGCTAATATATTTGCCTAAAAAATTTGACTCCGAAATCACTATGATAGAAAAAATAAAAAATCTAGTGACTATAAGTATTCAGGAGTTCATGGGTTCACTAAAAACATTTGAGTAAAGATTGATTCATTATAGTGAAAAAGCTGTAGAAAGTGCATTTCAATCTAAGTTTGTTCTTGGTTTAAGAAGTCAGGGAATGTCTAGTGAAGAAAAACAAAATGATTTGGGCAGAAGTAATGAATAAGGCAGAGGCAGAGGTAAAAGTTCAAGGGGAAGAGTTAGAGGTAAAGGTGAATTTAGAGAAAGGGAGAGGAAGAATAATGAAGAAGATTTGATTAAAAAGTGTTTTATCTGTGACAAACCAAGGCATTTAGCAAAAGATTACTATTACAAAGGAAAGCCACAATGCTTCCATTGCAAAAGATTTGGTCACTTGAAGAAAGATTATAGGGTAAATGTTGATCATCAGGCAAAAATGATAGAAGAATGTGATGTAGAAGATAATATGCTCTATGCTTGTCAAGTTCAATAGAAAAAAGGGATGCTCATTGGAATATTGATAGTGCTTATGGTAATCACATGACTCCTGAGAGAACCATCTTTTGTGAATTGAATACAAACTTCCGTTCAAAAGTGAAAATTGGCAATGGAGAATGTATGCATGCAGAAGGGGTTGGTATAGTTGCTATTTAGACTAAACATGGAGTCAAGAAGATTCAAGAAGTTCTCTATGTGCCTAATACTGATGCTAATTTATTGAGTCTTGGCCATTTGCTTGACCATGGTTATTCTCTTCATTTTGAGGATACCTATTGAACAATTTATGATAGAAATTCTTTTCAAAATGTTTTAGCCAATGTGAAAATGCAGAACCGATATTTTCTTCTTAATTTTAAATATCCAACACAGAAGTCTATGAAGGCTAATTTGGAAGATGATAACTGGTTGTGGCACTACAAATTTAGCCATTTGAATTTTCAAAACCTAAAGGTGATGTAGTAAAAAGGCATGGTACATGGTCTCCTGAATATTCATGATAAAATTAGAGTTGGAGTTTGTGAAGGATGTGCATTTGGCAAGCAACATAGGCAATCATTTCCTAAAGGAGTGGCTTGGAGAGCAAAGGAAAAGTTTGGACTAATGCATACAGATGTGTGTGGACCGATGAAGACACCTTCGCAAAATGAAAATCGGTATTTTATTTTATTTATTGATGATTTCAACAAAATGAGTTGGGTGTATTTCATGAGAAATAAATCTGAAGTGTTCAGTATTTTTAAAAAATTGAAGAATCTTGTTGGAAATCAAAGTGGTAAGAAGATCAAGGTGTTAAGAAATGATAGAAGAAAGGAATATACTTCAAGGGAGTTTTTGCAATTTTGTGAAAATAAAAGGTTGAAAGGTAGCTAACAGTGGCTTATACACCACAGAAAAATGGGGTATCTCAGAATCAAATGGTAATGGAAACGGCTAAATCCATGTTATTTCAGAAAAATTTGCCTAAGAAATTCTAGGCTGTAGTGGCTAATACAGCTGTGTATTTAATCAATTGGTGCTGCACAAGTGAATTGAAGGAGAGAATGCCATTTGAAGCTTGGAGTGGCAGAAAACCTTTAGTTAGTCATCTCAAGGTGTTTGGCAGTGTATGTTTTGCTCAAATTCCTAAAGAAAAGAGGACAAAACTTGATGAAGCGAGTCAGAAATGTATTTTTTGGGGGGTATAGTTTGGCTTTTAAGGGCTACAGATTGTATAGTCTTAAAAGGAATTCTATGATCATAGGTAGAGATATGGTATTTGATAAAAATAAGAAGTGGAAGTGGGAAGAGGGAAGAAGAATCGCAAGAGATTAGGAATGAGCCGAAGATGATTTTACTACAAAAGCCAATGGAAAATAAAGATAAAGAAGATGCAGTTAGTCCAGAAATAGTTACAAGTTCTCCTAGTTCAAACTCTTCATCACCTGGCTCAACTCCAATCAAGATGAGGAGGTTGAGTGATATTTATACAAGATGCAATTTGTGCATTGTTGAACCAGAAAGTTTTGAAGAAGCCATGAGAAAGAAAGATTGGAGGAGAGCAATGGCGGAGGAGATTGAAGCCATTGAAAAGAGCAAGACTTGGGAGCTGGTTGATAGACCAAACGATAGAGAAGTAATTGGTGAGAAGTGGGTTCATAAAGTGAAGCATAAATAGCTCTGTTTAGAAAAATAAAGCAAGATTGGTTGCCAAGGGATATGCAGAGCAGAGGGGAGTGGATTTTTATAAAGTCTTTGCTCTAGTTGCAAGGCTAGATACTATCAGGATGTTAATAGCATTGGCTATTCAAAAAGATTGGCCAGTTTATCAGAGTTGTGAAATCTGCATTCTTGAATGGTGAGTTAAAAGAGGAGATTTATGTGGAGCACCCAGCTGGTTTTGTAGCTAAAAATGCAGAGGGCAAAGTGCTTAAGTTGAAGAAAGCATTGTATGGCCTAAAACAAGCTCCTAGGGCATGGTATAGTCAAATTGATAAATATTTCATCAACAATGGATGCAAGAAGAGCATGAGTGAACCAACTTTGTATGTGAAGAAGCAAGGGAGGTACCTTCTTATTATTGCTTTTATGTTGATGATTTTATGTTTACTGGTAATAATCAAAAAATGGTTGAAGAATTTAAAGAAGACATAATGAAGAGATATGAAATGAGTGATCTGGGACTATTGCATCATTTTCTTGGAATGCAGATCTATCAATGTGAAAACGAAGTATTCGTTTATCAAGAAAATTATGCAAAAAAAATTTTGGCAAAATTTGGGATGCAAAGTTGCAAACCAATTGATACTCCAATGATATTGAATGAAAAATTGACAAAAGATGATGGTGGAAGAAGTGTTGATGAAATGATATATAGGAGTTTGAAGGGTAATTTGTTGTATCTCACAGCAACCAGGATGGATATTATGTAAGTTTGTTGTCATGTTTTATGCGTTGTCCTAGCCATTTTCACTATGGAGCAGGCAATAGGGTATTAAGGTATGTGCAAGGAACCAAGGAAAATGAAATTAAATATTGTAAGGGTGAAAAATTAGGGTTTCAGGGATTTTGTGACAGTAATTGGGCAGGTTGTGTGGATGATTGGAAGAGCACACCTGGGTATGCTTTTATGAAATGTTCAAGAGCTATTTCATGGTGCTTAAAGAAGCAGCGATCTATTGTTCAGTCACCTGTAGAGGCTGAATTTGTTTCAGCTACAATAGCAACTTCTCAAGCAATTTGGTTGAGAAGAATATTGGAGGATATGGAAGAAAAGCAAGATTCTACAACTGATATTTACTGTGACAACAAATCAGCCATTGCATTGGCTAAAAATCCAGTGCAACATAGTCGGGCAAAGCATATTGCCATCAAGTACCATTTTATCAGAAATGCAATAGAGGAAAATGAAGTCAACTTGAAGTATTGCACATCTGAAAAGAAAGTGACGGACGTTTTCACAAAGGCATTACCAAAGGACAAGTTTCAGCTGCTGAGGGAAAAGCTTGGTGTGGAGAAGCTATACAAAGGGTAGTTTGAGAAAAGAAAGCACATTAAAGGAGAGTGATAGAATTAATGTACTTTCTTTCTCTGTAGAAAATAAAAAAGACCAAGAGTCTCAAGGTAGATTGTCAAGAGTCTAAAATCATGTGTGGAAAATATCAAGAGTCTAGAGTTATTGTCAAGAGTTATGAGAGTAGATCTCAAAGAGTCATGAAGTAATTTCAAGGTGTCTTTTGGTATGTATAAGTAGTACTATAAATAAGTAGTCATTTTATATATTCATTGATGAGAGTGAAGAGTGAAGAGTGAAGAGTTGCTCCAAACAAAAGAGTGAAAATTTCTATTATTACAAAAACATTCTGCTCTTGTCCATGTTTTTTGCAACATGTTTGTTAATGTAAAATGACACCAAATACCTTATTTTATTTTTCCTAAGTTTACAAAGGGATTTTACAAAGGGACTTCAGTGAGCAACCAGCAAGGCAAACATTCAAAATCTTTACTTATCATGGAACAGAGTGGCTTTCTACCACACGGCATGCATATTCATGTTACACTTAGGGGCTAACAATAACATTTAGGAATTTAAAGAAAAATAGATAACAAATAGCTTATGTGGAAGTAAGATGGTTCTGTTGGTGGAAAAATAGAGGAGGAACTCTTTAGATGCAAAATATTTCTCACACTCTTTTATTCATTCAACTTGAACATTATTTATAGAAATACAATACTTTATAATCATAACCCTTTGGAACTTGTAACACTTTGAAACTATCAAAGTGACCTTATATTTTCACAACTTATTAATTTAGATTACTAAATACATATTATTTATTCTAATTAATATAAGTTTACTTTTCCAACACTCCGTCTTAAACTTGTAATTCAACCTTTGATAACTTTAAAAGTAGCTCTCAATCTGTAAAAATCTTCAAACTTTAGAGTTTTTGTAAATACGTCAGGAACTTGATCCTTAGACGTCACATGTTTAAGCTGAATCACCTTCTTTGCAATGCATTCTCAGATGTAATGATACTTGGTGTCATATGCTTGCTTCTATCGTGAAAAACTAGATTTTTTTTCAAGGCTATTGTTGATTTGTTATCAACAAAAAAATTAGTAGCTCCATTTTGTTCAAATGTTAGAACCTTCGGAAGGCTCCTCATCCAAATGGTCATGGATACAGGAAGCTGCTGCAATGTACTCAGCTTCATAGGTTGAAAGTGTGACAATTGGATGTTTTTTGAACTCCAAGCAAATGCAGTCAAGGCAAACCTTCAAAATCTTTACTTATCACGGAACAGAGTGACTGTCTACCAGACAGCATGCATATTCATACTGCACTTAAGGGCTAACAATAACATTTACAAATTAAAAAAAAAAAATGACAAATAGCTTATGTGGAAGTAAAACGGTTCTATTGGTTGGAAAATAAAGGAGGAACTCTTTAGATGCAAAATATTTCTCACACTCTTTTATTCATTCAACTTGAACATTATTTATAGAAATACAATACTTTATAATCATAACCCTTTGGAACTTCTAACACTCTGAAACTATCAAAGTGACCTTAGATTTTCACAACTTATTAATTTAGATTACTAAATACATATTATTTATTTTAATTAATACAAGTTTAATTTTCCAACACCCCCTCTTAAAATTGTAATTCAACCTTTGATAACTCCAAGAGTAGCTCTCAATCTGCAAAAATCTTCAAACTTTAGAGTTTTTGTAAATTTGTCAGCAACTTGATCCTTAGACATCACGTGTTTGAGCTAAATCACCTTCTTCGCAATGTATTCTCAGATGTAATGATATTTGGTGTCAATATGCTTGCTTCTATCATGAAAAACTAGATTTTTTTCAAAGGTAATTGTTGATTTGTTAGGAAAAAAAATATCAGTAGCTCCATTTTGATCAAATGTTAGAACCTTCAAAAGGCTCCTTATCCAAATGGCATGACAAACACAGAAGCTACTGTAACGTACTCAGCTTCACGGTTGAAAGTGTGATAATTGGTTGTTTTTTTTGAACTCCAAGCAAATGTAGTCGCATCCATAAAGAAAACAAAACCACTTGTACTTTTTCGATCTTCAACATCTCCTCCCCAATCACTATCACTAAACCCATATAATCTAAAATTATTTATAGGAGAATAAAATAGACCATAATCCAATGTTCCTTTAATATATCGAAGAATCCTCTTGGCTGCCTTCATGTGAGTCATAGTTGGAGCTTCCATGTATTGACTAATGACACCAACACCATACAAGATATCCAGCCTTATATAAGTCAAAAAACGTAGCTTTCCAACTAATCTTCTAAACATCATTGGATTTACCTTTTCGGCATTATCAAACTTAGAAAACTTGATTCCACACTCCACAAGTATAGTAATTGAATTGATTTTATCCATCTTGAGCTCTTTCAAAATTGTTTCTACATATGTTCTCTGTAAGAGAAAAATCCCTTCTTCACTTTGCCTTACCTCAATTCTAAGATAATAGGACATAAACCCCAAATCATTCATCTCAAATTCTTCAGACATTTTCCTTTTAAATTTTTCAACCATTATCAAATTACTACTTGTGAAAATCAAGTCATCAACATATAGAGACACATACATAATCTCTCCATCCTGTGACTTCTTCACATATAAAGCATGTTCATAAGGGTATTTAAAAAAAAAAACTGTTTTTCTGAAAATATTTATCAATGCACGTATACTAGGCCCTTGGAGCTTGTTTGAGGCTGTATAAGGCCTTTTTCAACCTTAACACCTTTTCTTCTTGACCTTCAACAACGTAACCCAGTGGTTGCTACACATAGACTTCTTCTTCCAACGTCCCATTCAAGAAGGCAGATTTTATGTCCATTTGAAAAATCTTCCAATTTTGTTGAGTAGCCAAGTAAATAATTAGCCGGATAGTTTCCAAGCGAGCTACTGGAGCAAAGACTTCATCATAATAATTTCAGCTTTCTGGGTGAATCCTTTTGTAACAAGTCGAACTTTGTATTTTCAACTTCTCCTTTAGTATTTCTCTTCATTTTACTGCATTAGATTGTTTTCCTTTTGGATTGTTGTCAACATACAAGTATCATTCCTTTCAGTGGCCTTTATCTTTTCATCCATAGCTAATCTCCATCTTTCATCCTGGACTACTTCTTCAAACCTTATTGGCTCGGTGTCTGCAAATAAACAAAAGAGAGTGGAATCATTGATTTCTTTTATTTCTACATAGATTTCTTTCAAACTTCGCATACGAGGAGGCCTTTTGAAGGAGTTTTGAGGAGAATAATCTACTTAATTTGATTAAGGTGCATGTAGAGGAGTTTGTGGTGTAGTAGTACAGTTTGATTTGTTTGAGGTGTATATAAAGGAGTTTTTGGTGTAGTAGCAGCAACAACTTGGTCTGAAGACTGATCTGCAGATAAATAATTATCAAATAAAGCAAGAAAATTATAATTTTCATTTTGAGGAATATTCCATTCTCAAGAGCCATCTTCATCAAACTCCACATCTCTGCTGATGACAATCTTTCCATTCTGAGGATTATAAAATTTATAACCCTTAGAATATTTTGCGTACCCTATGAATGCAAGCTTTTCACTTTTATCATCCAATTTGCTTCTTTCTCATCAAGAACATGAACATAACCAATACTACAGAACACTCTTAAATGTGAAGTATTTGGCTTTTTCCCACTCCATGTTTCTTGTGGAGTTATTTGCTTCAATTTCATTGTCGGACTTCTATTTATCAAATAGACAGCACATGCAACTGTCTCAGCCCAAAACTCTTTTGACATCCTCTTGCTCTTCACCATACTATAAGCCATGTTAAGGATGGTTATATTTTTTTGCTCCACCATACCGTTCTGTTGAGGTGACCTTGGAATAGTCAATGAGTGCTGGATACCAAGATAATCACAAAAGTGATTAAATTTTGTTGATATGAACTCTTCTCCTCGATCAGTTTGAATGGCTCTAATTAAGCAACCCCTTTCATTCTCAACTTGAGCTTTGAATATTTTGAAAGCTTCAAACACCTCATATTTTTCTTTCAAAAAATAAACCCAAGTTTTACGAGTATAATCATCAATAAACAATAGAAAATACCAACTCTTCCCATACGAACTTGGGTTGAAAGGACCACATATATCAGCATACACCAAACCAAGTGGTTGTGAGGCTCAAGAGAAAGACTCCTTCGGAAAACTCCTGGTTTGCTTACCGTACATACAACCTTCACATATTTGATTGGGATGGTTTACACGAGGTAAATCATACACCAACCTTTTCTTGGACAGTAGCTCCAATCCGCCAAAATTTAAGTGGCCCATCCTAAGATGCCACAGCCATGATGAATCACCTGTAGTAGCCTTCAAACATTTGGGAATATTAGTGTTGATCTTTGGTTTAAACATTTGTTCTTTGATAATGGCACTTTTGCAATGAGTTTTCCTTTTCCATCTTTCATAACAAGCCCATTCTGGCTTATCGTTATCCCATATCCCTTTGCCAAAAACTATCCAATACTCAAAAATATTTGTTTTTAATGCTGGAACATAATAACCATGAGAGATAAATTGGTGATCTCCATTCTTCAATCGTATAGGAATATCTACTTTGCCCATGATAGGAACAATATTTTTATTGCCAAAAGAAATGCTACTTTTAATAGATTCATCAAGTCTACAAAAAAAAATCTTTGTTACCTGTCATATGATTACTGGTTGTGGAGTCAAGATACCCGAACTCTTGATTTCTTTCTTCATTTTTGTTGCAAGTCATTAGTAAGGTGGACTCTTTATCTTTCTCGGCCTCAACAAAATCTGTCTTCTCATTTTTGTTGAAATATATTTTACAGTCTGTAGCAAAGTGATTTTATCCATGACAATTGTAACACCGTCATAACCACTTTGAAACCAACCACCTCTACCATGTCCTCGTGATTTTTGTTGCTTAATATCTAGTTCCTCATTATTAGTAAAATTTCTGCCTACTCTGCTGCTTCCACAATCTCCTCAAGTCCAACCTCAACCTCTTCCACTCAGTCTTTCTCAACCTCGGCCTTTGCTACGTCCTCCAGCAAAATGTTGTTGTGTATCCTCCTTTTCATTTATATTCAATTTGGCCTGTAATGCTTGGGCAATAGGCTCCTCTCTTTTCTTCAATCTTTCTTCATGGGCTTGTAAAGAACCCAAAAGTTGATCAATTGGTATTTTTTCCACAATCACAACATAATCAAATTTTGGAATCAATGAACGAAGAATTTTTTCAATCACACGAACATCGTTCATCCTCTCTCCATATCTTCTTAGTTGATTAACAATTGTCAAGACTCTATAAAATATTCTTCAATAGATTCAAAGTTCTTCATTTTCAAATTTTCATACTCACCTCTCATGGTTTGCAAATGCACTTTAATGACTTTATCTTTCCTTTTAAAGGAATTTCGAAGAACCTCCCATGCATCCTTTGCACTTGTTATAGAAGAAACCTTTTCAAACGTACTCTCATCCAAGCACATAAGGATAAGAGTAAGAGCTTGCCGGTCTTTCTTTTTAGCCTTCTGCAAAGTATCTCTTTGTGCAGTCGTCATTGCTCCCTCATTCTCGGGCTGATCACAACGCTTCTCTACAATGTCCCACACATCTTGGGATCCAAGTAGAGCTTTCATTCTCATGCACCAGTTGTCATAGTTTTCCTTGGTGAGTTTTGGAAATTGGAAGGGAAACATTCCATTCATCTTGTTTCAAGAGGAGGGTTCTGATTTGATTTGTTAAAGTAACATGAGGGCCTCTTTTTTGTGAGAAATGAGAAAAAGAAAAAGCTGTGATACCACAATGTTGGTGGGAAAATAGAGGATGAACTCTTTAGATGCAAAATATTTCTCACACTCTTTTATTCATTCAACTTGAACATTATTTATAGAAATACAATACTTTGTAATTATAACCCTTTGGAACTTGTAACACTATGAAACTATCATAGTGATCTTAGATTTTCACAACTTATTAATTTAGATTACTAAATACATATTATCTAATTAATACAAGTTTACTTTTCCAATAGGTTCACGCCTTTATTGAGCTTGTCCATAAACAAGATGCAATGATGATTTCCAAGTTCCAAGATCAGATCCATATCTAGCTTGTCCATGAAGAAAGCGAGGGCGTCTCTGATTCTTTCCAAGTTGCAATAAGACCACTCGGATATCGGTCTCCCTGAACTGAATCTGTTGAAGCATACGAATCAAGTTCAGCCATTTCTTCTGGTGAAAGTTTGATGGACAAAGCTCCAATGTTTTGGTTGAAATTTTTGATCTTGGTGGTTCCGGGAATGGGACACACATCATCTCCTTGGTGATGGACCCAAGCTAGGGCTAGCTGAGATGGGGTGCATCCCTTTCTTGTTGCCATCGCATTTACATGCTCGAATAGCTTCTTGTTTTGCTCAAGATTCTCGGGTTTGAACCTAGGAAGGCCCTATAATATGACCACAATAAGAAATTAGAAGCAAACCCAATTCACGTGCTTGTAGATTTGGAAATAACATCGACATTAATCAAGAAATGCTTGCGGAATTTTTTAGTGTTTAGCATCACAAACACAAAAAGGGGAATCCCCTCACTGTGTCATTACATTTTCAAAACATAAAGACATAAAGAAGCTTTTCCTGGAATATAGGTGTCCACTTTTGCAAATTAGGGCCCATCCAGTTGCAACAACAATTTCGGTTTTGTTGAATTTTAGATAACATCTTAAAACACAAATCATTAAACAGCAAGCAATTTCTAGGATATAGTGCATGATTTAGTTTACTACTAACGATTTTGAGGAAAATATGAAAGCCTTTTCGTGGTGGGTTTTCTTTCTTACTTTTCTTTTCTTTTGTGATGGGATGAATTTGCATTCAGTTTGGAGAGTCACGTTTTGAAGAGTAGCCATTCGACCATAGGCGTCATGTTTTATTAATTTGAAGAGTCACGAGATGAAAAACATGCAACTAATCTGGATTACGCACAGGGTTTATTCTCTTCCTGATTAGATCTTATACAATGGTGTCAACTTTTAGCTTAGTGTTTCAAATTATGCAAATGTTTCAAATTTTAACTATTGTCATCTAATTGTTGTGGTCTTCTTGCTTCAAGTGACTGAAATAAGTTGCATTTTGCAGCACCCACTTGACGTGTAGAGCTTGATGCCACCATTAAGCGTTAAGTTATAAGGCAAGGGTATTATGTTTTAGCTAAAATATCTTGAAGCAACCTTAGCAACTCATCATATTCCAGCAGCAAGTGCAATCCCATGGGGATTATAGAATGAACCCCATGTAAGCATGGCAGCAAATTTAAAGTTAGGGTCAATGGGAAAGACAAGGAGACAGAAATTGAAGTGAAGAGAGTTGTTTGAACAAACTACCATTTTTGGATCTCATTGTATCTACGTAAGGAGGAACATATTATTTACTAAGGAAGAGACTTATTGACCTTTACAAGGGCAAAGAATTCAGCAAGCAACATCGAACTAGAAATGATGTAAATTAAAGGAGCAACGTATTATGTTTCTTGAGGTATGTGCACATACCGGTCGCTGGTCTTCACTTGAAAATGTTTCAACTAATTTTGGCCCAGTTGATAAGAAACCCCGCCCTAGGGGACTGTATGCAACAATGCCAATCCCAAGTTCCCTAAATTGCAGAGAAAAATCTAGTTATTCATTTGGAATACCATTATCTTCAAACATAGATTATCCGAATACTATAACAAGAAACACCTGCACGTAGGAATTATTTCATCTTCGGAGTCCCTTGCCCACAATGACCACTCCAATTGTACAGCTGTTATGGGAAGAACAGCATGTGCCCTTCTTATAGTCGAAGCACAGGCCTCAGAGAGTCCAATATACTTAATTTTTCCTTCTTCCACTAGCTTTTTAAGCTCCCCCATCTAGCATGCACAAATGCGAGAGAGAGAGAGAGAGAAATAAAATAAAATAAAAAATAAAATATATAAATGTGGATGAACAAGTGCTCATGTACACAAAAGCAAATAGGATCCCAAAAAAGAAAAATAGTATGCTCTGATATGATAATTTCCTAGAAGTCACATATGCAAATAGATGCAAATTAAATTAGATTAGCATTCATATCTGAAACTAGCAAGGATTGTGTGATACCGTGACTTCGATTGGCACACGAGTGTCAATCCGGTGCTGGTAGTAGAGATCAATGCAATCCACTTGAAGCCTCTTCAAGCTGGCCTCACATGCTGCCCTTACATATGCTGGATCACCGCGTACCTTCATATTCCCATCCTCAAAATAGACCCCAAATTTTGTGGCCAGTTCTACTTTCTCTCTCACTCCTCCCTGCAACGCCTGCCCAAAATGAAAATTCCAAAAACATTAAACTTCATCCATCCATTTATCAATAACATAACATGCTACTAGGCACAACGTTCTGTCAAGAGTCAAGAAATAGTAGCACCGCTGCCTGCTCATGTCACCCTTTTATCCGAAAAAAATCCAGTAAGGATGACAACTCTTTTAAATTTATACCAGCAAAAATATTACCCTTCTCAATTTCGATCTAAGCAGCATCATTCAAAACTCAAATTCACTTATTAAATCAAATCGCATAATACTGAATAGAATGTGAGATGGAAATTAGAGGAAATGAAAGTGGGAATTTTGTATACACAAAGAAAAACAATAATCAAGCCAAAAATATGTAGGAAATAAGTTAAAAGCAAAGTAAGTGGTAATTATTTTAGTACAAAAGACCTTTGAGAGGAGGATTTCATTGGTGAAGGGACCATAGAAGTCGGAAGTATCAAGAAAGGTAACGCCGGAGTTGATGGCATGATGGATGAGAGAGATCATGTCTGATTCTGGCTTTGGAGGTCCATAGAATGCTGACATGCTCATACATCCTAGTCCCTGTGCTGACACTTCTAGTCCTTGGGAACCCAACTTGATTCTCTTCACACTTCCCATCTCTTTGTTTTTTGTAGGCTATGTCCTCCGCTCTCCGTTTTGAGCGTTGATGGGAGAATTTGGCGGGTGTTGATAGCAGGTCGAATTGAGTGTGTTGTTCGACGATTTAGTGCGAAGCTATATTTATATACAGGGGAGAGAGGATATTCTACGTCACTGCCCACGTTAGCATTAAATTCAATTAACGTTAATATTTTCGAAATGTAGTCATTTTCTGTCGTAACATTAAATGGTTAACCAAAAGTTTTAAATCTAATATTTAATAAGAAAAAATAAAGAAAATACAATATACACTGAGATATTTGAGATATCATTATGTCACTGTAAATGATCTATACAAAAGATCTAATATTTAATCTAAACTGATGGTAAAACTATACAAAACTATACAAACAAAGGCCACAATGACAACTTGTGATAACTGTCGCTCATATATAATTTTTTTTTATCCATATCTGGAGAGGGGAAGTGGGAGAAGGCGCCATCTTGGAAGGGAATAGTTTGTTACAGTTCCTTTTTTTTTGCTTTTTTTTGTTCTTTTTTTTTTTTTTTACTTCTTTTTTCTATACCTTCCACCTTTTTTTTTTTTTTTACTTCTTTTATTTTTTATCCTTCACCCTTCTTTTCTTCTTTTACTTTTTTTTTTGGAATTTTTCTTTTTTTTAAAACTTTTTTCACCCTTCATCTTTTTTTTTTTCACTTTTCTTTACTTCTTTTATTTTTTTTATTTCACTGTTTCCGGTTTGCTATTACTCCCAATTTTAATTTCTTTTTTTTTGGTTTCTTCTTTTTCTTTTTTACTTCTTTTTTTTTCACCCTTCACCCTTCTTTTTTTTCCCCTTATTAATCCATCTCTTCTCCTCTTTCTATTTTTTTTATAACTTTTCTTTGTGGGTTTTATTATATAAAAGGTTAAAAAACTTCTTTCAACAAGTGGGGAGACGGAAGTGTATGGTGTCACCTCGAATGGAAATAGTTTGCTGCTATTCCCTTTTTTAGCTTTTTTTTTTTTGGGTTTTGCTCTTGTTTTTTTTTTTTTTTTACTTCTTTCTTTTTTTATACCTTCCAACCTTTTTCTTTTTTTTACATCTTTTATTTTTTTACTCTTCACCTTCCGTTTTTTGTCTTTTTTTTTTTTACTTTTTTTGGGTTTCTTCTTTTTTTTTAACTTTTTTTTTTTACCTTCCACCTTTATTTTTTTTTTCACTTCTTTTTTTTTTTTTTTTTTTACTTCTTTTTTTTGGGTTTCACTATTTTCAGTTTGCTATTGCTCCCTATTTTACTTCTTTTTTTTTGGTTTCTTCTTTTTCTTTTTTAATTCTTTTTTTCACTCCTTTTTTTTCACTCTTCACCCTTCATTTTTTTTTTTTATTAATCCATCTCTTCTCATCTCTTCAATTTTTTCACTTTTTTTGTGGATTTCACTATATAAAAAGTTAGAAAACATTTTTCATATTCAGCCACGTGTTCTTCTTGGAACATGACATGTGGCTAGCAAAGTCAAAAAAAATGAATGAGTCAAGACACTTTTTTTATCACTTTCACATTCAAATTACACTACCAAAAAAACAAGAATTCAGCAACGAATTTTAGCAACAAAAAATATTCGTCGCAAATTTATAACAAAATTATCAACAAAAAAGGGTATCATCGCAAATTAGCCACGAATTTAGCAACAAAAAACTTTTTGTCGCAAATTTAGCAACAAAAAAATTTTTGTTACAAAAGTCGTCGCTAATTTTTGATGAAAAATTTTTGACGCAAAATTCACTGCCATTTTGCGATGAAAAAAAAATTCACCACTAAATTTGCAATGAATTCTGAAATTGGTCACTAAATTTGCAGCGAATTTATAATTCGTCCAAAAATTTGCAGTGAATTAAAAAATTCGACCCTAAATTTGCGAAGAATAAATTATTCGTCCATAAATTTGCAACAAATTTAACCATTCATCCCTAAATTTGTGATAAATTCACTTATTTGTCCCAAAATTTTGCGATGAATTTCCCAATTCATCCCCAAATTTGGAATGAAAACGAATTTGTCCCTAAATTTGCGACGAATTCCGAAATTCGTCGCAAATTTGGCGACAAATCTTTATATTCGTAAAAAAAAAAATCGATTATTTGTCGCAAAATTTGTTGCCAACTAGCGAAAAATATAACATTTGTGGTAAAATTCGTCGCTAAAATTCATTTTTCACACTTTTTTAATTACTTGTATTAGTAACATTTTCTAAAATTAAAAAACGATTTGTAAGCGGTGATATGCACTAATAATGTAAAGAATCTTAAGATGTTCACAAAACTAATAAGTTTTAACAAAAAATAGTTCATTCATTTTCTGTTAATATAAAAGATTGATAACGCAGTGTAATCTTTTAAATTAGTACATTCATTTTCTGTTTATTTAAATGTTTAATATAATGATAAAAATATACATTCATTTTAGCCAAAATATTATAAATTTGTTTAAGTATTTGATTCACTAAATTAAGAGTTAAAGTAGAAATACTCATTAATTAATGATCAATTTAATGAATATTTTTTATAATTATATCATAGTATGCAAATATTGTTAATAGTTTGTCTATTTAATTTCTATTTTAGTACATTCAATGAGTTTTTTGTCACAAACCATAAGTATCGTTGCTAAATTCATTGCAAATTGTAAAGGAAAAAATTATTCATTACTAAATTTGTTGCAAATTGCGACGAAAATATATATTCATTGCAAATTTAGTGATGAAAACATTCTTTTGTCCCTAATTTGTAATGAATTTAGGGACAAATTTTTTGTCCCTAATTTCAATATATTCCAATCTTCCTTCTTCATTCTAACACACTCACTCTCTCTCTCTCTCTCTCACTCTTTCTATCTCTCTCTCGTTTTGTTCATTTTCGAATAGCCGCGAAGGTGGTTCTGTGAAGGGATGGCGAAAAATTTATTGCTACAAATTTGTGACGAATTTAGCAACGAAAAAATTTATTGTTGCAAATTTGAGATAAATAAAATTTTCATCACAAATATTGCAATGAATTTTGCGACAAAAAAATATTTGCTGGAAATTTTTGTGACGAATAATTAATTTTTTGTCCCAAAATTTTGCGACAACTTATTAGCAACGAAAAAAAATTGTTGCAAATTGATGTTTTTTTTGTAGTGTTACTCGATAATGACGCATGTTTTTTAATTTAATTTAATATACAATGGTTAGCAAATATTGAGGTAAAATAATTTATTTTTTAACCCATCAAACTAGACATGTTTTTTTAAATATGCATTTAATTTGTTTCTAATTTAATTTAATATATAAAAAATATATTTTTTTAAATTTAATTTAATATACAGTTGGCAGTAAGTATTTGTAACACCGAAAAATTCGGTGTTAGAAATGTTCTGTGAAATATAGTGAAAAATCTAAAATTTTGCATTGATTTTTGATTTTAGAGAATTAAATTGGAATTTTTGGTATAATCGAAATGTCCGTGTTGCAAATTCGTAGCATATATATATATATATTGTTGTTTATAACTAATGTAAAAATAATAATATATATATATATATAAATAGAGTGGGGAGACGCAGTGTTTCAGCCCGAAACGCCGCGTACCCCCCTTTTTCCCAAATCGATTGGGGCTGAAGCCCTAATCGATCTCACTCTCTCACCCCTTGTTCCCTCTCCCTCTCGCGTATTCGCTCGCTCTCCGCCATTGTCTCCCTTTCTTTCGCCGCTCTTTCCGTCGCTCATCGGTGGTTCCACCGACCACCGCAAGCCACCACCACCGTCGACTCTCTCCCTCTACTCGCTCTCTATTACACTCTCTCCCTTCGCGATTCTCCCATTCGCCATCTCTCCCTCACCTTTGATCGATCGCCACCACCACGAACCACCGCGGATCGCCAACTCTCCGTCCTGCACAATCGCTCTCTGTCTATCTCTCCCTCGCGGTCCCTCGGTCTTCAGTGTCTCTCTCTCTCTCACTCTCACTCTCGCACGACAGAGACCTCGCGCTCTCCCCCTTGCTCGTATGATGCTCTGTGCGAGCATCCCCCTTTGGCAACCCACCTTAGACCAGCAGTAAATGGATATCCGAGAACCCTAGTTTGAGACTACGATTCCTTCCTCTCAGGTAAAGCCTGACTCCTAATTGTAATTATAGGGTTTCGATTGTTCATAGTAATTGAGTCTAATTACTGAACTTTACTTCGAATTTGGAGCAGGTCTTGGACTGAGCATACACTGAAGCTAGGGTTGTGAACTGCGAAAACCCTAGGTGAGGGAATTTCCAAACCCTTTGACAAGTGAATAAATTTAGGGCTAATTTAGGGTGAGAAGACCTGTATATGTGTTGAGAGTATGCTAAATCTGAATAGAATGTGTTTTCTGAGATTTTACATGTGATTATTTAGGTTAAATCTAGAATTCGATATATATTGGGTTGTGATAGGATGTCTTAGATAATAATAGAGTTTTGTATGATTGATTTGCGCAGTTTTCTTTGGAATTTGAATTGAAATTGGTGTGAATTAAATTAAGATTATGTGATTCGAGAGAAAATCGGTAAATTGAGGAATATTGTAAATTTAAAGTCGTTGGTGATTTGAAATGATCCTATATTGATGGAATGAAAGTTTAGGAATATAATTGTGCAAGTTTAGGCTATTTTAAATAAAATGAAAATTTGAAAACCCTTTTATAGAGCCTTAATTGATGATTATTTGTGTTGATTGGTCTAGGTTGACCTTTGGAGACTAGAGGAGTCTTTTTGAGTTGATTTCAAATAGGGAGTGGATACCCTCCCTAGAGGTGGGTGGACGGATCATTATGTAATAAATGAGCAAAATATCTTTAAATTCTTTGATAAATGGTTTTGAATGATTTTCACATGATTTATATGAAATGATTTGCGATTGTGGGATGTCCGAAATGAGAATTTGAATTATGAATGCATCCTATGTGATTTTATATGAATTTGTGCCATTTGTCTTGATTACTTGATTGGTAAATGCTTGTAGCATGATTTTTTAATTGAATTGATAAAATATGGCACATTGTTTGAAATAAAATGATTGTGAAATGATGGTGCACGAGAGAAATGGCTATAGTCATTCCCCCCACGGAGCGACCCGACGGGGTGACGTGGATTGGGGTTTATTTGCGAGAGAGGTAGGCGGCCTCTGCTCGCCACGTCGGACTTTACGGATTGCACCCGGTGAGGTTCGAGCCAATGCTAAGGAAGGGGGTAGTTTTGAAAAATTGAAATGGAATACCCCTTGGCGAGCTTCCGTCTTGGTTCGGCCAAATGCAAGGCGGAAGTGTTTTCGATGGGACCCTTATGATTTTCTGAGAAAATGTTTGATATGGATGCATATTTTATAAATGATGTTGAATTATTGAAAATGTTTGGATATGAAAAATGATGTTTGAAGTATGCTTTGACATTCCCCACCTTCACCGCTTATTTATTACACAATCATGTCATTGCACTCCACTCACTGAGTATTTATAATACTCACCCCCCTTTTTAACATTTTTCAGAGGAAGATTAGACTTATGACCGAGATTGGAGCTTGAGAAGGGCCTACCAGCTGGCTTTTGTAGGTATACATCGTGATGTATCGTCATTTTGGTCTGAACTGAATTTCATAGAAAGGAAGACTTGTATAATTCTTTTGATACGGATTAATCGATACTTGTTTCCTGTATATGAACAAGTATTGATAGAATCCTTACGTAGTTTGTTGTTTACTTTATTTCTCCCTTATTTTGGTAAAAACTCATTGTTTGAGTGGGACATTTAGTCTGTAATATTGAGAATTGTTATTTACTTTCAATTTCATGAATTTTTGTACATTTCATATTGTTTGGATCTTACGGACGTTTTCTTGATTTTTTCAGGCAAGTGTTAGTAAAATCCTATGACTATGTTTTGGGACTTCTTGTTTGTTAAGTGCTTTTGTTATATGTGAACTTGGAAATGGCTAGGATGGCCATATTGCGTGCTCGTGCATGTACAGGTTCCCTCTTCCCGATTGTGTGTTAATGTGTAATCGTGCATGTACAGGTCCCCTCTTCCCGATGTGTGCTCGTGTGTACAGGGATGGATCGGATGGATCATTGCATGCATATTGTTATGTGATGTTTTCTATTTTTTTGATGATTGGTATAGAAAGAATTGCTGTGTTGTTTTTATAAACCCTGTGGAGTCCCAGTATATGGGGAGGTTCTGCCCGTGTACCGAGATAACACGGTGGCTGTCGCGTGGTCGATTCGAGGATCGGGGCGTGACAGTTTTAGTGGTATCAGGGCCTAGGCTCACGATTTTAAAAGTTTGTTGGTTTTGAAATATTTTCAATTGTTTTCAAATGTCCTAAAAAGTTTCTAAAGATTTTGAAGTGTTTGGTTTTTGAAAAAGATGTCCTTGGGAATGTACAAGTTTTCCATGGATTTCTTAAAAAATTGGGAATGTTCTTTTAGGGGGTTAACCATTAATTTTGCTTAACCCTTTGAATTTATCATATCTTTATTGCCTTGTAGCACTATGCCTCCCTAAAAGAGAATGAGGAACGTGAACGAGATTCCTCCACCCGAGCACGAGGATGAGTCGTCCTCGCATGCTCTTCCTCCTTCCGTCTCTGTGCACTCGACTCCTCCCACCGGGGCTTCTGCTCCTCCTTTCACCATTCTTCAGGAAGTCGTAGAGTGGTGGACCACTTTTGGAGCGTAGTATCAAGCTCCATAGCCGACTTCACCCCACCCGCTCCTCTTTCAGTGCCGGTTACTACTCCTAGCACCCCGCTAGCACCTCCTCCTCCGGTTCCTACAGCAGCCGATCGCCCCAATATAGAGCTGTCCAAGTTGATAAAGGAGGCGAGACAATTGGGGTGTGAGACCTTTTCGGGTTCTTCTGATGCTTCTGTGGCCAAGGAATGGATTGACCAAATCTAAGAAACTTTCACCGATATGGGATTAAGTGATTAGAGGAAGTTATGGGTGGCGGTGAAGCTGTTGGATAAAAGTGCGAGGACTTGGTGGGAGAATGTGAAGGGAAAGACTCCTATTGCTCCTACCTAGACAGATTTCCTCAGAGCTTTTGAGGAAAAATACTTCACCCGATTCTACCAAGATCAGAAAAGAGAAGAGTTTTTCAAGCTGTCTCAAGGAAGCAAGACCGTATCTGAATATGAGACAGAACTGAGAGAGCATGCTACTTATGTCCCGGAGCTTGTGAACTCTAAGAACTCCCTAAGCTTGAAATTTGAATCGGGGCTGAACTTGAACATTAGAGAGAAAATGCCTATCACCAAAGGGCATACCTTCCAAGACATTCTAGGCATGGCCTTGAGGGCCGAGATGATGGTGATGGAGAGGAACAAGGTCAGAGAACATCATGGGAAAGGGAAGAGGCCTAGTAGCTCAATCCAAGTCAAGGTTTCAAGAAGAGTCGAGGCATCAGCTCTTATAGTGGTGGATTCTTTTCGGGTTCAGTTGGCTTTTCTCAAAGCCAATCTACTTTCAGGCCAAGTGCTCCCCAGTGATTTGTTGATATGAGAGTAGGATCCAGGGGTGGTAGAGGAGGAGTTTGCCCGAATTGCAAGGGGCATCATCCGGGTCCGTGCAGGGGACCCAAGAGGTGTTACCACTGTGGCAAGGAAGGTCACTTTCAGCAATCTTGTCCGGAGTTATTTGTAGAAGGGCAAGAAAGTAGGCAAGTTTGAGCTCCCTCGGGTGGTTTTAGAAGAAATCCGGCGACTGTTCCTACACCTTCCACTAGCAATGCACAGAGGACAGCCACCGGTGGTATCATGTACAACCTCCACTCACCGCCCTCAGCCTAGGACCCAAACCCGAATCTATGCCATAACAAACGAAGAGGCCCAGGTCAATCCCGATGTAGTCACAGGTAATTTCTATTAAATTTTAAGCTTTGAAATTGAAAATATGATATTAATGGTTTATGATTTTGATTTGATGGTTTGTGATTATAGTTCAAAGAATGTCGATGATACAATGTTGTTTGTGGTTTATACTATATGTACGATGAAAGTCTTTGATGTTGATGCACATGTACTCATAGATACTGGATCTAATCATTCCTTTGTGAGTTTGAGGTTTGCCAAGCATTCTAATAGGCCTCTAGATCTACTTGTTGAAGAGTTATTGGTTATTACACCTTTGGGAGAGCACTTGATTAGAGACACAGTGTACAAGTCTTGCGAGGTGAAAATCGGTGAAGTAGCTCTGGAGGCGGATTTGATTCCGTTGAAAATGAAATATTTCGATGCCATTCTGGACATGGATTAGCTCTATCTTCACCGAGCTTCCGTTAATTGTTTCACTAAGGAAGTGGAAATTCCGAAGGCCAGGACATCCCTTTCTTGTATTCACCAGTGAACGGCAAGTGCTGTCAAGTTGTGTAATTTCGGCTCTTAAAGCACGGAGATTAGTGCAAAAGGGATGCGAGGCTTATCTGGCTCACATTGTTGATACCACGGTGGGAAGTCCTAGTTTGGACGATATTCCTATGGTGAATGAGTTTTCGGACGTCTTTCCGAAAGAATTGCTTGGGTTGCCACCGGTTCGGGAATTTGATTTCACCATAGATTTGATTCCCGGCACGGCACCGATCTCTATTCCTCCCTATCGGATGGCGCCCGCAGAGTTGAAGGAACTGAAGGTTCAGCTCCAAGAGTTGTTAGAGAAAGGGTTCATCCGACCGAGCACTTCGCCTTGGGGTGCTTCGGTTCTGTTTGTGAAGAAAAAGGATGGAACCCTTTGGCTATGCATTGACTACCGACAGCTCAACAAGGCAACAATCAAAAATAAATATTCTCTTCTGAGAATTGATGATCTTTTCGATCAACTCCAAGGTGCAAGTGTCTTTTCAAAGATCGACTTGAGATCCGGTTATCATCAGTTGAAGATAAAAGATGATGATGTTCATAAGACTGCATTTAGGATGCGGTATGGACACTATGAATTTCTGGTGATACCTTTCGGATTGACGAATATTCCTGCAGTCTTCATGGACCTCATGAATCGAGTGTTTCATCCCTACCTCGATAAATTTGTTATAGTCTTCATCGATGACATCTTGATGTATTCCAAGAGTGATGAAGAGCATTCCGAGCATCACCGAATCATTTTGCAGACTCTTAGAGAGAAGGAGTTATATTCCAAGTTCTCAAAATGCGAGTTTTGGTTAAGGAAGATTGGATTTTTGGGGCATGTGATTTCTAAGGATGGGATTTTTGTGGATCCAGGGAAGATAGAGGTCATTCTACAGTGGGAACAGCCTAAAAATGTCATCGAGATTAGAAGTTTCCTCGGATTGGCAAGGTACTATCGGAGATTTGTAAAGGAGTTCTCGAAGATCGCAGCTCCGATGACAAACATGACTCGAAAGGGAGTTAAGTTTGTATGGAATGAAAAGTGTGAGGGTAGTTTTCAAGAGCTCAAGCGAAGGTTGAACTCCACTCCTATCTTGCTCTCCCTACTAGTGGTGGTGGAGATTATGTGGTGTACAGCAATGCTAGCAACCAAGGATTAGGGTGTGTGCTGATGCAAGGTGATAAGGTGATTGCTTATACTTTTCGTCAACTAAAGAAGCATGAAGTGAACTACCCTACGCATGATTTGGAGCTAGCTGCTATTATGTTTGCTCTAAAGATCTGGTGACATTATTTGTATGGGGTTACTTGTAAGATCTTTACTGATCACAGAAGTCTCAAATACTTGCTCACCCAGAAAGGGCTTAATTTGAGACAAAGAAGGTAGTTAGAGCTGATCAAGGACTATGACTTGGTGATTGATTACCACCCCGGAAAGGCGAATGTTGTAGCCGATGCTTTGAGCTGCAAATCCTCATCTACGGCATCCCAAGGGAGTTCTTACCTCTCTTGTTTAGTTGGACTCCGAGTACTTGGAGTCGAATTGGCTAAGGATAATCAAGGTACCTTATTAGCCGAGTTTGTGGTGAGACCCACGTTGGTGGATCGCATTCAGGAGCTTCAGGCTACCGATGATGAATTAAAGACTATTGTTGAGAAGATCCAGAAAGGGGAAGGTGGTGAATTCTGGATTCGGGATGATGGAATCATAGTGTATGGGAAAAGAGCATGCATTTCGAAAAATGAAGATCTCCGGAGAACCATACTTAAAGAAGCACATTCCTTAGCCTATGCTATGCACTCGGGAAGTACCAAAATGTACCGAACCATCAAAGAATCCTATTGGTGGTCCGGAATGAAGAGGAAGATAGCCGAATTTGTGGCGAAGTGTCTTGTATGCCAACAAATCAAAGCCGAGCATCAGAAACAGGCAGGAACACTTCAACCACTACCAATTCCCGAGTGGAATGGGAACATATCACCATGGATTTCGTGGTGGGTTTCCCACGTACCCCGAGTCAACACGATACCATTTGGATGATTGTAGACCGTCTCACCAAGTCGGCTCACTTCTTGCCGATTCAGAATACCTATCCTTTCGAAAGATTGGCCAAGTTATACATTGATAAGATCGTAAGGCTTCATGGAGTTCTGGTATCCATTGTATCGGACCGTGATCCTCGGTTCAATTTTAGATTCTGGCCAAAGCTGTAAGAGTCCTTAGGGACTAAGTTGAAATTCAGTACTGCCTTTCATCCTCAAACCGATGGACAATCGGAGTGCACCATTCAGACATTAGAAGACATGCTTAGGGCATATGTTATAGACTTTCACGGTAGTTGGGATGGGCACCTTCCGTTGGTTGAATTTGCCTACAACAACAGTTATCAAACTAGTATAGGGATGCCTCCCTATGAAGCCCTTTATGGAAGGAAGTGTCGTACCCCATTGTGTTGGGATGAGGTTGGAGAAAGAAAGCTTGAAAGTGTAGAAATGATTGAGGCCACTAAAGAAAAGGTGAAGCTGATTCGCAAAAGAATGAAAGTGGCTCAAGATCGACGAAAGAGCTATGCCGACAAGAGAAGAAGGCCTTTGGAGTTTGAATAAGGAGATATGATGTTTTTGAAGATATCTCCGTGGAAAGGCGTGATCCGATTTCAGAAACGAGGAAAGCTAAATCCTCGTTATATCGATCCCTTCAAAATCCTTGAGAGGATTGGACAAGTGGTATACCAGCTAAAGCTACCGCAGGAGTTGTAGAGGATCTATGACGTTGTTCATGTTTCCATGCTGAAAAAATATTTACCGAATCCTTCACACATATTGGAAACACCCCCAGTTGAATTGAATGAGAATCTGAGTTTCACAGTACAACCGGTGAAAATCATTGATAGACAACTCAAATAGTTAAGAAGCAAACAGATTCCTATGGTCAAAGTGCTATGGAGAAGCAACCAAGTTGAGAAATAAACTTGAGAGACAAAAGAATTTATGCGAAAGCAACATTCGCAGCTCTTTGATGTATGAATTATATTTTAGAATTTTGAGGATGAAATTTGTTTTTAGGGGGTTAAGTGTTGTAACACCGAAAAACTCGGTGTTAGAAACGTTTTGTGAAATATAGTGAAAAATCTTAAATTTTGCATTGATTTTCGATTTTGGGGAATTAAATTAGAATTTTTGGTATAATCGAAATGTCTGGGTTGCAAATTCGTAGCACGTATATATATATTGTTGTTTATAACTAATGTAAAAAAATAATAATAATAATAATATATATATATAAATAGAGTGGGGAGACGCAGCGTTTCAGCCCGCCACGTACCCTTTTTACCAAATCGATTAGGGCTGAAAGCCCTAATCGATCTCACTCTCTCACCCCTTGCTCCCTCTCCCTCTCGCGTATTTGCTCGCTCTCCGCCACTGTCTCCCTTTCTTCCGCCGCTCCTTCCGTCGCTCATCGGTGGTTCCACTGACCATCGCAAGCCACCACCACCATCGACTCTCTCCCTCTACTCGCTCTCTATTACACTCTCTCCCTTCGCGATTCTCTCATTCGCCATCTCTCCCTCACCTTCGATCGATCACCACCACCGCAAACCACCGCGGGTCGCCACCTCTCCGTCCCACACCATCATTCTCTATCTATCTCTCCCTCGCAGTCCCTCGGTCTTCAGTGTCTCTCTCTCTCACTCTCACTCCCGCGACAGAGACCTCGCGTTCTCCCCCTCGCTCGTGTGATGCTCTGTGCGAGCATCCCCCTTCGGCAACCCACCCTAGACCAGCAAAAAATGGACATCCGAGAACCCTAGTTTGAGACTACGATTCCTTCCTCTCAGGTAAAGGCTGACTCCTAATTGTAATTCTAGGGTTTCGATTGTTCATAGTAATTGAGTCTAATTACTGAACTTTACTTCGAATTTGGAGCAGGTCTTGGTGAAGAGCATACACTGAAGCTAGGGTTGTGAACTGCGAAAACCCTAGGTGAGGGAATTTCCAAACCCTTTGACAAGTGAATAAATTTAGGGTTAATTTAGGGTGAGAAGATTTGTATATGTGTTGAGAGTATGCTAAATCTGAATAGAATTTTTACATGTGATTATTTAGATTAAATCTAGAATTCGATATAAATTGGGCTGTGATAGTATGTCTTAGATAATAATAGAGTTTTGTTTGATTGATTTGTGTAGTTTTCTTTGGGACTTGAATTGAAATTGGCGTGAATTAAATGAAGATTATGTAATTCGGGAGAAAATCGGTAAATTGAGGAATATTGTAAATTTAAAGTCGTTGGTGATTTGAAATGATCTTAGATTGATGGAATGAAAGTTTAGGAATATAATTGTGCAAGTTTAGGCTATTTTAAATAAAAGGAAAATTTGAAAACCCTTTTATAGAGCCTTAATTGATGATTATTTGTGTTGATTGGTCTAGGTTGACCTTTGGAGACTCGAGGGGAGTCTTTTTGAGTTGATTTCGGAAATAGAGAGTGGATACCCTCCTTAGAGGTGAGTGGACGGATCGTTGTGTAATAAATGAGCAAAATATCTTTAAATTCTTTGATAAATGGTTTTGAATGATTTTCACATGATTTATATGAAATGATTTGTGATTGTGGGATGTCCGAAATGAGAATTTGAATTATGAATGCATCATATGTGATTTTACATGAATTTGTGCCATTTGTCTTGATTACTTGATTGGTAAATGCTTGTAGCATGATTTTTGAATTGAATTGATAAAATATGGCACATTGTTTGAAATGGAATGATTGTGAAATGATGATGCATGAGAGAAATGGCTATAGTCATTCCCCCCACGGAGCGACCCGACGGGGTGACGTGGATTGGGGTTTATTTGCGAGAGAGGTAGGCGGCCTCTGCTCTGCCACGTCGAATTATCCGGATTGCACCCCGGTGAGGTTCAAGCCAACGTCGAGGAAGGGGGTAGTTTTGAAAAATTGAAATGGAAAACCCCTTGGCGGGCTTCCGTCTTGGTTCGGCCAAATGCAAGGCGGAAGTGTTTTCGATGGGACCCTTGTGATTTTCTAAAAAAATATTTAATATGGATACATATTTTGTAAATGATGTTGAATTACTGACAATGTTTGGATATGGAAAATGATGTTTGAAGTATGCTTTGATATTCCTCACTTTCACCTCTTATTTATTACACAATCATGCCATTGCACTCCACACACTGAGTATTTATAATACTCACCCCCTTCTTTAACATTTTTCAGAGGAAGATTAGACTTGTGATAGAGATTAGAGCTTGGGAAGGGCCTACCAGCTGGCTTTTGTAGGTATACATCGTGATGTATAGTCATTTTGGTCTGAACTGAATTCCATGGAAAGGAAGACTTGTACAATTGTTTTGGTACGGATTTAATCAATACTTGTTTCATGTATATGAACAAGTATTGATAGAATCCTTGCGTGGTTTGTTGTTTACTTTCTTTCTCCCCTATTTTGGTAAAAACTCATTGTTTGACTGGGACATTTGGTCTGTAATATTGAGAATTGTTATTTACTTTCGATTTTACGAAGTTTTGTACATCTCATATCGTTTGGATTTTACGGACGTTTGCTTGATTTCTTTAGGCAAGTGTTAGTAAAATCCTACGACTATATTTTGGGACTTCTTGTTTGTTAAGTGCTTTTGTTATACTGTGAACTTGGAAATGGCTAGGATGGTCATATTGCGTGCTCATGCATGTACAGGTTCCCTCTCCCCAATTGTGTGTTGATGTGTAATCGCATATGTACGTCCTCTCTCCCGATGTGTTGCATGTGTATTGTTATGTGATATTTTCCCTTTTTTGATGATTGGTGTAGAAAGAATTGTTGTGTTGTTTTTGTAAGTCTTGAGTCCCGGATATGGGGAGGTTCTACCCGTGTATCGAGACAATCGCGATCAGCAGTGGTCGATCCGAGGGATCGCGTGACAGTATTTTCATATTTATAATCGTATAAAATCATCATTTAGTTGTGAAAAAAATTAATTTCATATATAATATTTTCAAGTGCTTAATTTGATTTCTTAAAAAAATAAATAAATAAATTTCCTTAACACAAATATTGACTTATTTTTATACAATTTAAACTATGATTGTAGCCAAATTAAATTTTGGTGATGACTAAGAAAAGAAAGAACTCATAATTGATTAATGTAAAATTTGCAAGTTTAATATATACTCTAAAAGTACAAAAAACAATTAAAATTATTTCTTAAAAATAGTGAATATTGTAAATTATTAAATTATTTGACAAGAAACAAAGCAAACAAACAAAAGCAAATCCCTATATGCTTTATCTTTTGTGTTTTTCTCCTATATTGTTTAAGACACTAACTATAAAACATTCAAACATAGTATTTTAAAATTATAAAATACAAATTAAAGTTTTCTATAATCAAATTTATTAATTATCATTTAATCTAAGTAAAAAAATAAAAATTAATATAAAGTATAAAACCTCTTATTTATATTGTTCCTCTAATTATACTTATACTTGTGACAATGGTTGAATGAGAGAGAGAGGGGTACCGTTAGGGATATGAATAATTACAAAAAAAAATATAAAATTTATTATCTTATGGTTTTATTTGTCTTTTTTCTTTTAAAAAAAAAAAACTTATATCAATAAGTTTTTTAATTAATAATAAATGAAATTGTACTCTATAACAATAGTAATAAAAAATAGTTATCTCTTTCTAAACCCATTATAAGATCTTAAAAATTTTAAATTAATATACAAATATATATAATCAGAAATATATCAACTAGTTTTTTCAACAAAATAATTTTGAATACTAATAATAATTATAAATTAGTTAATAAGTTTATAAGAAAATTCACTTTCATTGTGTAAAACTGTATTTACAGACTTTGTTAATAAGTTATAATTTAATTAACATTATTCACTTTCTCTTAAAGATTTTAAATTCGATCATTTCTTATGTACTAAAAAGAAATTGCAACTATAGGATTTCCAATGAAAAAATTAAATCGTAGTAAAAATTTTCAATAAGAATAATTTAAAAATTAAGAAATATAATAAATTTGTAAAACGTGCTTAAATGTCAATAATTTAAAAAATCCAAAGCTATATATATATTTATATATGTATACGTATATGCATATTATTCAATTCACGGATAAAAAAAAGAGATTAAATCTACTAAAAGACAGAATTAGTTTATAGAAAAAATTAAACTATGTTTATTATAAACAAAAGAATTTTGACAAAAATTATAAATATTATTTAATTAATATACTGTATAAGAGTAATTATACTTAATAATATATTATATAAATTTCAAATTTAATTATTCATTAGACATAAATAAAAATATTAAAAAATTATAAAAAAATTTTGATCATGGCCGCACCTTGTGCGGCCAATGCCCCATCTATTATAGTGAATACAAACACTAGGGGTATTTAAAATTCCTATTCTGCCCATGTGGATGGAGACAGAAGGGTCTGGAGCCAGCCATTTTCAATCAACGGATAATGGTGAATGGACTCTATTAAAGGATAGCAGGCCCACTGAAGTGCCCAGTAAGACCGCAAGAATGAAAATGATGTGCGGAGCTGAACGAACGACTGGTCACAAGTTAGGCGTAATAAAAACAAAATCCCCCATTTTGTCATAAAATTTAAATAACAATTTTTTTCATATTTAGGCCATTTACCCTATCATGAAAGAACCATTATTATTGTCATATAACATAAATAATCGTATAATTGAGCATACAATATGAAATATAATAAAATATAATTAAATAATTTATATATTCGACTTCATTCGGTAGGATAAAGATTTCATTATTATTGTTATTGTTATTTCCATTGATAATAATAATTTGGTTAGTTCAAGCCATTTTTTTTATATTTTTAATTTTAGAATTCGAGATTTTGTTAAGAGATTTAATACTATCATATTACGTCGACTATCCGTTGATGCATTAATCATTTTTATTTATTTATCTTTCGAAGACTAATCGGTAAAAGGTGATGGACGTTCTACAAATTTTTGGATTATTGACAAACCTCAGAGATTCTCATGCTCTCCACAAAGGTGAATGTATAGTGATGTGTTGTTACCTTCTGCAAAGTATTGCTACGTTATTATTCCAGGAAGCATATTCTTGTGCTTATAATGGCCAAGCAAATGTTCATTGCACTTGTATCTCAGATTTTAGCCTAAATATTTAAAAATATTATAAAAATATTTAAAAATTTTCCTTTATTGTCATTTATTTTTCTTTTTTTTTTTTAATCTTAGTATGGTTGGAATGATTTTAGCTTGGAAAAATTAGAACTAGCCATTTTTTTAATATATAAAAGAAACTTTTTGAACAAAAGAAATAAAGAAAATACAAGGACCAGAATATACGCTAAGATATTTGAGATAACGTCATGTCACTATGAATGATCCATACAAAAGATCTAATGTTTAGCCTCAAGTGATGGCAGACTACACGAACAAAGACCACAATGACTCCTGGTGGTAATTGTCGCACACATATCCTTTTTTTTTTCTTTCCATCCATGTATAGTGAATACAAACATTAAGGGGGCATTTAAAATTCGTATTCTGCCCATGTGGATGTCTTGGAGAGAGAAGGGTCTTGAACGAGCCATTTTCAATCTGAGGAAAATGATGAAAGGTCTCTATTAAAGGATAGCAGGCCCTCTTAAGTGCCCCACTATGACCGCAAGAATGAAAATGTCCCGCCTAGCCCCACAAATGATGTGCGGAGCAGAACGAACCACTGGGCACAAGTTATGCGTGATAAAAATAAAAATCCTTTTTGTTGGATCATTAATTTAACATTGGGCTTATATATTAAAATAATTATGTATTGCATACTATCAAACCCATAAATTAAGACCATATGAAAGTGATCTGGCAAATTTGAAAATTCGGTAATTTGAGTTTAAATATCTCAGATGATATGGAAACAAATTAATGTATAGATACCAATGGACATTTACTATTTATGATTGGTTAAATAGAGAATGTCTAAGGATGATTTAAAACAGCTGCTATAAGCTAAGCAAACAGATTTGGAAGGTAAAAAATCACTTTACAACTATAAATAGAGTTATGGTCCTCGGGTCAATGGATCACTCTTCTCCCTAATACTCCCATCATATAAAGAGAATTTATGAAAATACATATGATCAGGAAGACCGTACTCAGGATTCTGTCCAGACAAAAATCGAATCAATGATTCAATCTATTCAGTTTCCGGCTATGGAATCAGGTATATTTCTGTCTAATCCGAATTTCAGTTTCAATTATTAAATTTTAATTCTGATAATTTAACACGATATTTGACATATTTGCATCAAGTTATTTTTCTCAACAAGTCGTATCAGAGCCTCTCGTGCTTGAATCATCGGGATTTTTATTCATATTTTAAAATTTAATTTGATTTTAGTACTTTATGAATTTTTTTTTTTTTAAAAAAATATGTATAAAAAAAATTTATGGACATTTTAGTTTTCGGAAAATATATATATATATATACATGTATATATATATATTCAATTTTTTTTGTGTGTGGATTTCAATAAAGGAAAATATTATAGAAAATTTTTATTAAGTCGACCTTTAGTTCTTATTAAAAATCGACATCCAGTGTCTTAAAATAAAAAAATAATTGGGAAGATTTTTTTTCATCAAAGTCGACATTAACTATTTTATTAAAGTCGACATTCGGTATTTAAAAATATATATATATCGGTGTTTAAAATATATATATATATATATATATATATGTATTTGGGTAAAAGAGAAGAAGATTGTAAGTTTTTAAAAGATTTAAAACTCTTAATGTTTTGGAATATTTTCTTTCCTTTTCTTTTGTGCATTTTTTTTTAAGAAACTTGATTTTTTGGATCTTTTGGACTTTTAAACAAAAAAAAAAAGGGAAAGAAAGTTGACATTTTGAGCAAATATATATATTTATAAAAGTTGATATTTTTTTTTTGGAAGGAATCTTTAAGATTTCCAAAAAAAAAAAGAAAATATATATGTGTAATCCTTTTTTTTATGGCAAGTAATAAAATTGACCTCTTTTCTCATTGGAAAGAAATATTTCGAATCTTATTTTTTCCATGATACATTTTTTGAAAAACTTTTGGTTTTAAAGATTCGTTTGAAATTTGATTTCTTTTAAAAAATTTACGGATTAAAATATTTTTGGGAAACTTTCACTGTTAAAGAATATTTTAAAATTTAGTTTCTTTTATGAAAATTTCAGAATTTAGAAAATAAAAAGAAAAAGGAAAATTCCATATTTTAATTTTTCCTTTCTTTTTTTACACTTGACTTCAATTTTAGAACAAAGTTTTCCAATATAAAAAAAAAGAAAACTTTTGTTTTGGAAAATTAAAAAAAAAAAGAAATTTCCATATTTCAATTTCTTTTTTTTTTTTTTTAAGAGTTGACTTCCCAATTTCAGAAAATAAAATTTTTCTTTTATTATAAATCCACATCACAAAAGGATCAATATATATATATATTTTAAAAAAAGGATATAGGCCATTTAAAGTCCAAACAGACCCAACAAGGGGTGTAAAGGTATTGGGACTCATTAGACTCAATTAAACTCATTTTTCATCCTTATCATTCTACACTGTCCCTTTTATATTCAAAATTGGTCATTCTTTTAGTATACGATAGCATGACATGTCTAGAAAAGTTCTGTCAACAAGACGAGGCTAAGTCTAAGGTTAGCAGGTTCTTAAGTGGTTCTAAATGAATCCATCACCTACCTGAGAACTTTCCTGGTGCCCTATGCTACAGAACGGGGATTGATTAAATTTTGGATCAGTTGTCGGCAAAGGGTGGAGACTTTGATTTTATGCCGACAAGGAAAGTATAGAGACAGAAAAGTAAGATGAAGGCGATAGATTTAGTAAAATTGGGCTTTTATAGGCCCAATTTAAAATTAATAAGATTGGACTTTAAATAGTCTAATTTTCAAGAAATTGAGTCCATCGGGATTAAATTAAAATTTTTTCAATTACAAATATGATTCAAATATGAGTATGGTTTCGTATATATTTCGAGATGAATTAATTAAAGCAATATGTCACCAAAGTGATCTCTATTATTGAAATTAATTTATTTTGGGATATAAAAAGTTGTGTATATAATTCATGTGAGTACTGATAGGCCCAAAGGAAGGTCAGTGCTTAACAGAATTGTATGTACACCATGTGGTAATAAATGCGTGACAATTATTCAGTTTCACATGTGATCAATTTATCGGCCCAAAGGAAGGTAATTGATTGACATGCTTTTATTGTCAGCGTTTGATTACTACACCTATGGTTTTGTATATATCTTAAAATAAATTAATTGAAACAGCATGTCCCCAAAGTGACATTTCTTGAAGAAATTAATTTATTTAAAGATGTAAAAGGGTTGTGTGTATAAAACTCATGTGAATATTGATCGGCCCAAAGGAAGATCAGTATTTGATGGAGTTACATGTACACTTTATGGTAATAAAAGCGTGACAATTATTGAGTCTTACATGTGACCAATTTATTAGTCCAAAGGAAAATAATTGGTTAACTTGTTCTTATTGTCAGCATTTGATTACTACACCAAGATACAACTTACAAGTTAATTTTTTTGTCTAAAGATGAAATATTAATGGAGTAACTAGTATCTTGTGATGAGGATTATACATATTTGAATCTATTTGGTTTTTTAAAGTTCCATATGAGTATATATAGATTACTGTTCTCTGTTTGATAGTTAATACTATTCCTACTGACATTAACGCCCAATTCAAATTGATTTTACAATTGAATAGCTCGAATTTCAAGTTTAGATTTAAATCTTGTGTTAAAGAACAATTCTTCCCACTACTTATAGATAAGAATACGTCTCAAAAGAGGAAGAAAGAAATATGGGAGATATTGAAAGATTTAGAGACACTACATGTAAGTCAATTATCATGACTAAATCTTTTCTTACGGACATTAAGAAATGATCGTCAAGACTGAAATGATTATTGGTACACTCTTGACAAATCATATCTCTATATGGTATAACGGTTAAGAACTCTTGACCACTAAGAACAGAAAGAAAGAAAAGAAAAGAAACAGGATAAAGATGCTACAGGTATAGCATTACAAAAGAAGTAACGAAAGACACCGATTAAATCGGGAAAGAATAGTTGCTTCTTCTGTGGTGCTAAGGGTACAAGAAAAAGAAAATGTACCAACTATCACATTTGAAGTGATAAGAAAGGTGTATTCTTTAGTTTGATTTGTTCTGAGGTTAATTTAACTTCGGTATCAAGATACACTCGGTGGTCAGATTCCACTGTGATTATTCACATCGGTGTGTGTATGTAGGGTTTTCTAAATTGTCAATCGTCAATTGATGGTGAAAGATACATCTACATGGATAATGACAATAAAGTTTCAATTATAATAATTGAAAGGTTTAGATTATCATTGAAAATCAATTTATATTTGGATCTTATTGAAACGTTTGTTGTTCCATCTTTTAGGTGGAATTTGATTTCCATTTTTGTTAGACAGATCAGGTTTTACCTGTTCTTTCAGAAATGGAAGTTAGTTTCTTAAGTCCAAATAGTTTGGTTCTGGCTTTCTATTAGAATTTGATAATCTATATTACGGTGATACTATTATTTCATCCCTGCAATATAGTACTCAAAATATACAATTTAAGTTAACTAGTAAGAATTTCTTTCCATTTTGGTACAAAAGATTGGGTAATATCTCCAAATGGAGAATAAGGAGACTTGTGTCAGAAGAAAATTTCACAGATTTCGGTATCTGTGTAATTATAAAGTGAAAATAAACCAATAAAAGGAGATTGAAGCCAATAGAACCTCAGACGTCGTAGAACTGATACATACAGATATCTATGGGCCATTCCTTTTGGTTTTTGGAATGGTCAAAGATATTTTATCACGTTCATAGATAATGATTCATGATATGGCTCAATCGAGATTGCGGCATCCATCCCGAATAGGGTTTCCCACTAAAGCAACTACTAAAATCCAATAAGAACTTTGGACCAGTTTACGTCCTAGTCTAAAGTATCGATATGGTTTGGGTTGTCCAACTAAGGTTAGGTCTATTAGACCTAATAAAAGAAAATTGGATATCATGACAGTTGTTGATTAGTAGGGTAATTTGAAAAGTTTAAGGGGTATTAATTTTCTACTCAGTTCTTTGAGGATGTTGAGTTTGTAAGGGAGATATGACTAGAGATATTATTTCCTAAGATAAATATGTTGATATTCAGAAAGGTGTTATTAGACAATGTTGGAGAACCCTCCATTCTAGAAAAACAAACTCAACCGCCTCCAAAACCGATTCCATGAAGGGAGAGATAAAATTCATACAGACATCCCAACAGTGATATTACAAATTTCATCAAGTTTTTATCTCATTAGGATTTGAGATGAAATTTGGTTGATAATTATGGATATCACAAGTTCTGTGGGAGTGAGTACTCAGAAAATACCATTACGAAAATGTTGGGTAGAAATTTAAGCAAATAAGGAATTGAGTATTGGAAAGTAGCCTAATTGGTCTTGCAATACTTACAGAGAGCAAAAGGATATATATTCACATATTAAAAGTCAGATCAGTATGAAATCATTCGGTATACTGACTTCGATTTTATGGGATGTCAAATCAGCATGAAGGTAACAACATGCTATAGGAAGAGCCAGTTTTAGAAGTGTGTTAAATAGTCTTATATAGCCTCTTCCATTATGGTGGTAGAATTAATAGCATACTATAAAGCATCCAATTATGGAATATGACTATGAAACTTTGTCACGAATGGTACTAACAGACCACTTAGATTATTGTGTGACGTAATTCAATAGTCTTATATTCTATTTAAAAAAATGATTCAGAGTGGACAGTTGTCTATAGAGTACATTGGTACAAACCCCAAAATTATGGATACAGTTATTAAGGGATTGTCACACAAAAGGTTTATGTGCGCACTACTCGTATGGGTGTCATATAATTTCAAAATATTCAGTTTCAGTCGGAGTTTGTGATTTTAGATACTCACTTAATATATACATTTTCAGTTATTTCAGTTTAAGGTATTTTGAGGTTATCTTTTGTAGAAAATGAAGATTCAGTTTTGAATCACACTCTGATATTGAGTATAGTTGATCTCATTAAAGGGACCAGTTGGAAATTGGCATGTTAAAGATCATATTGCATGATATTTCTATGCCACGCATCAATATCATGATCCATGTCATTTGGTTATATCAATTTACGTGACCATTGAGGGTTGAGTTACGAAAGAAATGTAACAGAAGCCACCTTGATCCTAAGTTGGTATGATTAATGGATGAGATTTATTGTAGATACATTTTAGTATTGACAAAAAAGTTGAGCTCATTCGGTTGTTTCGCAAGTATATAATTATAAAGTTTCATATATAGCCCAAGTGGGAGATTGTTGGATCATTAATCCAACATTGGACTTATATATTAAAATAATTATGTATTGCATACTGTCAAGTCTATAAGTTAAGTCCATATGAAAGTGATCTAGCAAATTTGAAAATTCGGTAATTTGGGTTTAAATATCTCGGAGGATATGGAAACAAATTAATGTGTAGATATCAATGGAAATTTACTATTTATGATAGGTTAAATAGGAACTGTTTAAGTGTGATTTAAGGACAGTTGCTATAAGCTGAACAGACAGATTTGGAAGATAAAAAATCACCCTACAACTACAAATAGGATTATGGTCCCCGGGTCAATGGATCACTCTTCTCCCTAATACCCCTATCATATAAAAAGAATTTGTGAGGATACATATGACCTGGAAGACCATACCCACGATTCTGTCCAGACGAAAATCAAATCAAGGATTCACTCTATTCAGTCTTCAGCTATTGAATCAGGTACATTTCTGTCTAATTAATTATAGTTTCGAATATTAAGTTTTAATTCCGATGATTTAACACGATATTTGGCATGTTTTGCATCAAGTTAATTTTCCCAACACTTTTTTGTTATAAAATTTAAATAACAATTTTTTCATATTTAGGCCATTTACCCTATCATGAAGGAACCATTATCGTTGTCACATAAAATAAATAATTGTATAGGAGGCATTCGATATGAAATATATGTAGAATAATGATTAAATGATTCGCATAATCGACTCATTTGGTAGGATAAAGATTTCATTATTGTTATTGTTATTGTTGTGTTATTCCCATTGATAACAAGAATTCCCCTTTGGTTAGTTCAAACTATTTTTCACAATTTTGAAGTTTTGAATTTGAATTTTTATTAAGAGATTTAACATCCAATTGTCTATTGATGCATCTAATGATTTTTATTTATTTATCTTTTGAGGACTAATCGACACAAAGGTGATGGACGTTCGCAAATTTTTAGATTATTGATAAACCTCGAGATTCAAATGCTCTCCACAAAGGTGAATCTATAGTGATGTAGTGTTACCTTTTGCGAAAGGTATTGCTACATTATTGTTCCTGGTAGCATACTCTTATACTTATAATAGAAAGCCAAGTCATATGTATATAAATACAAATATGTTCATTGCACTTGTGTCTCGATCCTAGCCTAAATAAACTACAATTGCTTTATTGAGACATTTACTTGAACAATTTAGTAGCTGGGCTTAAGATGAAAATCTACCTATACGGATGAAAAAGTCCTGAAGCATTATCAATGGGAGAGAAGGCAAATAGACATAGAAAGCATTTTTCATGAAATGATCCATCTCACAGATCTTTTATGAATGTCATTGCTGATGAAAACAATGCCACAAAATTTGCTTCTAATGTCGTCGGACATCGCTTTTAAAGTTTGAAAAGGTTAAAATTGAGAACTTAAACAATGTTTTAGATAGCGTTTGGTTTGGAGACAGGAAGCCAAAATGGGCCAAGACGAGACGGAGATGAGAGAAACAAAAAAAACAATTTGTGTTTTGACATAGGCATGGTGTAAGAAATGGGTACTCACAGTCACCCATGTGGGTTTGAACCTAACCCAAGTCTCTTTATTTTAAAATTCAAATAAATGGATTAATAAAAGAGAGAAGGGAGAGTGGTTTTAAGTGAGAAAGCAACTCCGACTTTAAAATAACCACTCTTTAATTTTTGAATTTCCCAAATTTTGATTAATTAAGAAAAAAGCTCTATAATGAACTAACATGAGAGAAACAAAGGAAAAAGCAAAGAAAGAGTGCTGTGTGGGCATTTTCAAGGAATTAAATGATATACCAAACATCAAAGAAAATTACTTTGTAGACATGGAATCATGGATCGGGCGTGACAATCCCAAATTAACTAAAAGTAGGATGCAAAGGGATGTAGAGAAGATAAAGGTAAATATGAAAATCTAATCAAGGTAACATTGAGTCCTTTTACTAACAGCACTATCTCTTGAATTTGTACCACATTTTCCTAGCGAGTTAGAAAATCCAAGAAGAAAGCATACGAGAAGGAAGTTTGGAAGCAACCTTTGGGAAGATAAAGACTCATATACCATTGTAAGATGTCGTTAAGAAATTTAGAAATAGGCTAAATTTTTTAAAAAATTATGCTACCAGCCAAAAGAGGAGGAATTTACAAAGGAGGTGATGAGAAAATAAAGCGTGGAAGAAAATGTGTACTTTATCATCAAAAGAATTCTATCAAAAAATGTGCAATCTAGATATATTTATTTTACACTTTATCATTATTCCTAATTTTTCCAAAAAATTAAGGAATGCAATACTACCTGGTGGGAACTATCAAATCCAATGTCATCCATTTTCAATTTGTATCGCTCTAAATTTGGGTCCTTGAAACGAAACTATAGTGATTATTCAATAGTACGACCCATTACTTGCCTGGAAGGGATTGTTGAAAATGTTTTGAAGTATAGGTTAATAAGTGTAATCTTTCCAACAGATCTTTATATCTTGAAAATGGAGGAAGACATCATCACAAATTCAGCTCCACTTCTACTAGGAAAGCGATTCATAAAAACAATAAAGACTAAAATAGATGTGAATGAGGTAACCCATGCAAGAGTCGAGTTCGATTGAAAAATTGTTAAATTTAATATTTTTTGAAGCCATGAAATACCCAAATGAGTGTCATTTTATTTGTTACCGCTAACTTTGTTAATTCAATTGTCGCAGAACGTTTTGAAAGAAGAAAGTTACATAAACCTTAAATTGGATACAAAATTGAATAAAAGGAGAAGTTAACGAAGACTTTTGAATTTTCGGAGCCAATATTAGAATCACAAATAAGATTAACAAATTTAGTATACCATTGCTTTTTTCTCATAAGAAATTGTTGCATACATTTCCTTAGCTTCCTTGATTGAAGTAAAGAACCTTGCTGGATTACCTTAACATCCGATTATTTGGGCCATTAGAAGAAACTTACTCGTAATGCCTTGTAAGAAGGAGTTGGCGGGCGACCAAAAAAACTTATGCTAAGTTTCAGTAGCCGATTTGATTCCCATCAATTTTAGCATGTATCGAATTCTCTTTAAGGATGACCCTAAACTTGTGAGGATCACAAAGAAAACTCAATCTAACTAGAAAAGAAGTAGAAAATAAAAGGAGATTCCCAAACTTTTGGATGAAAAAATAATCTATCCAATTTTGGACATAAAATTAACAGGTGAGTTCAATTACATACGGTACCAAAAAATGGGGATCAGATTGTTAAGAAATCAAGACAATGAGTTAGGACCCATGAGAGTAAAATGGTTGGTGTATGGTTATTGATTTTAGGAAATTCAATTTAACCACAGAAAGGATCACTTTCTTTACCTTTTATTTATCAAATAATATAGAGATTGGTTGGAAAATCATTCTTTTTATTTTCTTGAAGGAAGTTTTCAATCTCCTATTAGATTGTGATCAGCGTCTGAGGACAAAGAGAAGACAATATTCATGTGTCCATTTTACTTGGGACATTTGAATATAGACAGATGCATGCTAGTATACCCAATGTTTCAAATACATTTCAAAGGTGCATGGTAAGTATCTTTCTGAATATATTGAAAAATGCATAAGAGTGTTCATCGATGATTTCACTATTTATGGAGATTTAGTTGATGATTACTTGGGTCATTTGATCAAAATCTTGAAAAAATACGTACTTGAATTTAGTTTTTGAACTCTAAAAGATATCATTTATGGTGAGAGAAGGCATTGTGTTAGGCTCCGTGATTTCCCCTAGGGGCAAAGAAGTGGATAAACTGAAGGTTGATTTGATCAAGAGCTTACCTTACCCTATAAATATTAAGAAAATACATGCTTTGTAATTTAATACATTTTTATCAAAAATTTATCAAGGATTTTTAAAAAATTGCTCTATCATTATCCAAATTGCTTTAAGAAAGATGTGTCTTTGACTTTGGAGAAGAGCGTTGGGCTTTTTTGATAAGCCCAAGAACCTATTAATTGTTGCACCCATCATTGAGCTACCTAATTAGAATTTGCCATTCGAGATCGTGTGCAATACAAGCAATTGTACCATGGGAACCGTTTTAGACTAGTGGGTTGATAGGAAGAGTCATCTCATTACTATGTTTTAAGAACTTTGGATGCCGCTGACAATGCAACTAAATAACCACTAAGAAGGAGTTTTTAGCAATTGTCTTTACTTTAGATAATTTTGCTCATATTTGCATGGTTCTAAAGTGATTGAGCTTTCTAACCATGTAGTCTTAAATATCTCTTAAAGAAAAAGTTAAAACCCAGATTGATAAGATGGATACTCTTTTGTTTCAAGGTTTTGATTTCCAAATCAAGGGTTAGAAAATCTAAGAATTCGGTGGCTGATCCCTTGTGACAGTAGTAAAGAAGAAGAAACTCTTTGCCCATTTCGAGGTCATTCATGATGAGCAATTATTTCAATTAAAAGGTACAATCCATTGGTATGCAGACATAATATTGTGAATGATTTAGTTCTTGGTAATTTACCTAACCATTTTAGTAAGTCATGGAAGGGAACGATTTGATATGAGACAAATATTATGTATGAGATGAATCTTATTTGTGAAAATTTTATTACGATCAAATAATTAGAAGATGTGTTCTGAAAATGAACATAAATCTATTTTGGCTCTTATTACAATTATGCTTGTGGTGGACACTTTGAGGCGAAAAAAATACTAGGAAAATTTTAGATCATTGGGATTGTATTAAGGTAACCTTATTTCGAGGATACATATTTGTTTTGTAAAAGCTGTGATAGATGTTAAAAGACAAATTACTTTATCCCATAGAAATGAGATGTCTTAGACTCCTATTCTTGTTTTCGAAATATTTGATCCCAGGGATATAAGATTTTATGGGACACTTCCACTTCTGTCTCATTAGCTATGTTTACATACTCTAGCCTAGTTGATTATGTATCGAAATGGATGAAAGCAAAAGCCACCAAGAATGATGATTCTAAATCTATTACAGGTTTTATCAAGTCTAACATTTTTAGCAAGTTTGGAATCCCTAAAGCTATCATAAGTGATCAAGAAAGCCATTTTTGTAATCGAGTGGTCCGGCTTTGATAGAAGTATGGAATACATCACCAAGTCGCCAAGCTTATCGTCTTCCAAACAAATGGACAAGCTGAAGTTTCCAATCGGAAGGTTAAGTCCATTTTGGAGAAAATGGTCAATCCAAGATAAAGAAAAGATTGAGTTTCCCTCTAGATGATGCATTATGGGCTTATTGGACTGCATACAAGGCATCTATAGGGATGTCTCCTTATAGATTGGTGTTGGCAAATCTTGTCACTTACAGGTGGAAATTGAGCAAGAACATAACTTCGGGTGATCAAACTCCGAAATATGGATATGGAAGAGGTAGTGAGTTAAGAGATTTACAGTGACAAGAAGCGGAAAAATTAAAGATTGAAGGATTATAAAAATTGAAAATTTTATAAGGAGAAAACCAAGTTGTTTCAGGATATTTTAATTCTAAGGAAGCAATTTGGGGTTAATTAGAAAAATGCTTTTGTACAAATCTCGACAGATAAATTACATTCTCACATTGGATTGGTCCATTAGTTGTCACTAATGTGTTTTCTCATAGATGTAGGTGGAGATCAAAAGTCTTAACACAAACAAGGCCTTTAAGGTGAATGGACATAGATTCAAGTTATTTCATTAGGACACCGAGGTTTCTATAGTGCTAGACATTGAGTTAAAACCTCCATATTGCTCATCAAATTGAAGTCAAAACATTAAAAAATGTGAAACATACTTGACGTAAAACAAAGAACCCAATATTTTCTTTTTTTCTTCCCTTAGATTTGATTAGTTTTGATATTTGATTTCTTATTTCAATTTAGGGGTGTTTCATTGGTATCATT